>OY982585.1:13508324-14131402 GCA_963859945.1 Euplagia quadripunctaria
CGTATTAATTACAGTAGGTAATCATATAGAAATTTTAATTGAGAATGTCTTTATATAATAAAATATAAAGTTTAATTATAACCCTTTGAAGACGTTGCTATAATAAAATTCAATTAAGCAAATGTTTACCGGGAACTTTGTATTTCTAATTATTAAATTTAAAATATTTGTTTTCAATGAACACAAATATTTAATACACTTCTGTTGACATCAGGGAAATGTAAAGCTAACGAGAAATCTTATTCCTTTGGGGAGAGACTCTTGTTTTCGTTTGTGGAAAAATGTTTCATTTTTGAACCAAAAAGGGTTTTAATATAATTACGTTGGATTTAAAATCCACTTTTCTGTGGATAATAATTTTCTCCGTATTTTCAGATTTTTCACAAACTTAGATCTGTAATATTTGGATTATGTGAGGAGAAGAAATTAAATTTTTGAATTTTCAGTAATGTGTTTGGCTCTTCTCTCTGCTATAGTATTATAATTTGTGTAACAGAGTGACCCTATTCACATCAATAATAACTTCAAACCAGCTCAGTATGTGCAGAGTTCTTTTCGCTCTGATTGCGGCCTGTGTTCACGAGCTTAGGTTGTCATGTCACAATAGTGCGTAAAACAAACGCAAGCCACTCAACTGACCCGAGTCTAGCAACCGTGAGCGTGACAGCAACATAGACATAAATATATTTTGAACAGGCATTGTTCGTTCAAGGCAGTTTAAACTGTATTACGTATTTGTAGAATTCATTTCGTATCGTCTTTATAAAGTGTATTTTATTTATGGAATTAAAATTAATTTATTATATTGTCAATCTTTTATGCGTTTTAAGAATATTAAACTGCATTGTATAAGTTTCATAGACGAATCAGGGCGTCAGTGCCGAGTCATTACGGTAAATGATTCAATATGTGACGTAAATAAAATTGACAGAGAAATGCCGTATATGATTTACGATGCCTGGCATTTTCATGATGGCATAAAAATATTTTCCATATTCGGTTTTTGATAGTTGAAAAGTGAAGCTAAAAGACATTATAAAGTTACGAGGTTTTATTTTGATGCTTTTATTACGGACACCAATAATATTTATTATGCTGTTGACTTTATGTGTTTTCCTGCCAGAAAAAAGGACCCTGGACGAAATTAGACTTTTTTTTTACAACTGTGAAGCATGAAATTGATTTTAAATGGATATTCCTGTTGTTTGTACTGGCCTGTTGGTATAGTGGTTAGTGACCCTGACTGCTAAGCCAGAGTTCGTGGGTTCGATTCCCACCCAGGACAAATAATTGTGTGATGACTACGATAAAGTTTTATATGTTATATTAGCTTTAAGTTTTCCATGAAGAAATAAAATAAAATAATTTGTTGTGTGTCTGGGTGTAATTTATCTATAATATGCATGTATTTAGAAATATATAAGTATGTTTATCAGCAGTCTGGTTACCATAGTACAGGTACTCTGCCTAGTTTGGGATGAGACGGCCGTGTGTCACATGTGTCACGTTATTATTATTATTTTGTGTTTATACTCTTACGTCAGATTCACTTTATAATATTTCTTCATTTAAAGCAACTTTTCTTTTGACATCAACTTTTGGATAATTAGCATCTTTCGGCTAAATTGAGCTCTATTAGTGTGATGAAGAGTGTCAGGATTAAAGGCCACCAATACTAGTTGTTCCCTTATAGTTTCTTACTGCTCTGCTCCTAATGACAGTAGTGTGATGTAAAGTAACCTTTAACCTTTCACAAGAATTAGGCTGTCACACAGTTATTATAATAATAGCCTCGACCAACACAGAGGCTCACGTTAGGCAGCTGGATGAAGAGCCTGATGCAGAAGGCATTCATCGTCGACACGGCACGCATAGTGAGGAGGTTTCTGTCTCTGGAACCCTAACCACCGGTAGCTTGAACCCTGTACCCGATACCGGTGGGACACTATTTACTATATTTTTAAATATATTTGTTTTTTTTTTATTGTGAATGTATTTAAAATGTAATTTATATGTATATTAAATAAATAAAGAGAATAATAATAATAACTCCACACATCTCACACATGGCTGTATGATCCCAAACTAGGCAGAGCCTGTACTATGGTAACCAGCGTGCTAATAAACATACTTATATGTTTCTAAATACACACAAATTATATATAAATTACACATTATTATAACGGGTCTCTTGGTATAGTAGTCGTGGGCTCGATTTCCACCTAGAACAAATAATTCTGTGATGTATCTGGGTGTTATTTTTTCTATAATATGTATGTATTTAGCAAGATATGAGTATGTATATAAGCAGTCTGGTTACCATAGTTAGGTAGAAATACTTTATTGCACACCAAATGTCACAGAAGCAGTCAGTTGGATACAATAGTCTGTAAGTGTTACAATGGGCGGTCTAATCGCAGGCTCTCTCGATCTCTTCCAGACAACCTTCAATGGATTATACTAAAAAGATAATGCGCAGATTGTGGTGCACAACATATTTTTTTTATGGTATAGGGGGTAAACGAGCAGACGGGTCACCTGATGGTAAATGAATACGACCGCCCATGGGCAATTCAAGAATCACACGTGGGTTGCCGGCCTTTGAAGTAAAAGTAGGGGAAAGGTTGCCGAGGGGGGAGGGAAGGGTTAGGGCCTCCGTTAACCTCACTCACTCGGCGAAAAGCAATGCAATCATTGCTTCACTGCGGTTTTCTGTGAGGACGTGGTATCTCTCCAGTCGAAGGAAACGTTACATATTTTATTATTAAAAAATCACAAGATTTACTAACTTATATAGGACAAAAAAATACATTTTATAATTTGAAAAGACATATCTACACATATATTGAGTACAGGCTCTGCCTAGGTTTGGAACAGACGGCCGTGTTTGAGGGATTACAAGTTATTATTATAATTATTGTTTCACACTCTATTGGTATATCGTTCAGTTTCATTATTTTTAATATAGAGACTCAAATGCGAATACTTAATTTTAGTTACCACCAAACAAAATGCAAGTAACTCAAATAAATCGATATTTTACTACCCGAGCCAACAACTACGAACAGTAAAACTAAAAATTAAACAATCCGACTTGGTCCCCAGCCAAATATCTTTGTTCAACCGATGCATATCTACTAAACTTGGCAATGTCCTCTGTGAAAATGGGCTTCTTGACTAGTGCTGATTTTCTTGATAAAGATTATAATGTACAGAATACGCTGGGAAACTTCTTGAGTGAAAGAAAAATATGGAATTTGCATGTTGGAACTTGCATGCTTGTTTGGATTGGATTGCATATCTTGGATTTATATCTGAATTATATTTGAAAACAGGATCTTTAAAAATATATTTCTCATGAAAAGTCTAATGTTTATTGATGTTTACATTTTAAGATATTATTCCACAACAACTATTATTTTTTAATTATTTAAAAGAAACATGCATTATGTTGAGATTTAAATAATTATCTTTTAAGAAGTGTGTTTTAATTTATCTAGTCAGTTTTATCACGCCACTTAAAATTTTCATAAGCTATTTTAAGCTTCTAGGTTTTAATTTTTTATTCTTGTTAAAACATTAAAAATAATTATATTTGATGAAAAATTTGTGAGGCTAACATACACGCAAAATATACAGTCGAATTAAGAACCTCTTCTTTTTTGAAGTAAGATAACAAAAAAGCTGTGGCAGCAACTTATATTGCGTAGATTCAATAATATATGAATGTATTTATTAAAAGTATTGCTAGTTCCTCGAAATACTTCGTCTCTACGAGATGAATGGGGCTAATTTGTCAAATGAATGACATTCAAATGTATAGTTTATCTTAAACAACCCAGCAAATGAAACAGTGAAATATTTAGTAACATACATTTGTTAATACAACGAAACAAAAGCTATTCCTGAATCCCCACTTAAAATTAAATCCACACAGCATCCCACACAAGTTCACAATCAAAAATTTGAGTAGTCTGTATGACTTCCCTTCCTACAAGTTTAGGCTTTATTGCTTATTTTAATAAGTTCAAAATTCGTCTATCACCATCGGGGTGGTAGAAGCCTTCGGGCTTTCAATAAACAACTACACAGCATATTGACAAAAGTCAAAGGTACGGGTAGAATAAAAAATAAACTTGCACAAGGGAAAAAGTGGAGAATTCTACAGACGCTCTTATAAAGAAATGTTCAGTTTTCCCTTTTTAAGATACATTTTTAATTTAAAACATTGTACGAGTGTTTTTTTAAGTTTGGTACCGTAACGGGAAATAAAGAACACTAATAGTATCTCTTCGGTCGAGACCCCTCTCTGTCCAGACTGCAAAGTTGTGGAGGACACATACAACCTCCTCGTGGAGTGTGCGCGGAACGAGGCTTACAGAGCTTCTCTGGGTTTCGACATTAAGAATGTTGGAGTATGCAATAGTGTGTTGGCCTTCCCGATATCGGACAGAGCCAGATTATTGTATAAATTATATGTATTAGCTATAAAAAATTAATAGATTTTGTGTAGTAAGTAGTATAGCATAAGTATATATCCAGTCGTATAATTATGTTATGTAGTTATGTTACTGAGCGACATTGTCAAATATGACAAAGGTCAATAAATAAAGAGAAAAAAAAATAGTATCTCTTCGTATACTACCTATCCGTTTGTTAGTAATACATGTGACTAACTTATTTTATGATTATGGCAAAAAATATATCTTATTATGTAGAAGTAATTCTGGGACAGATTACACAACGCTGTCTAGACTCAAACCAAACAGAGATTGTACCTAATATTTGTTAAAGAACACTGATAAACATTGTAACATACTTCTATTTGCAAATAATAATAATAACTTGACACACCTCATACACGGCCGCCTCATCCCAAAGTAGGCAAAGCTTGTACCATGGTGACCAGACTGCTGATAAATATATTTATATCTTTCTATATACATACACATGTATATGTGTATGTATATAGAAAGATATAATAATATTATAGATACATTACACCCAGACATAGAACAAATGATCGAGCTCATCACACAGCTACTTGTTCTGGGTGGAACGACCTTTGGCTCAGCTGTCAAGATCATTGACCACTAGACCAACAGGCAGACATTTAAACATCTAGGCTATGCAAATACACATTTATGTCTTCAACGACAACCATACCTTAAGGGTTTTTCCCCAGTAGTGGATTATATACAGGATAAAAACACTTGGGATTGAATTGGTTTGGAATTTACATACTAAGAGAAATGCAATGTGTTTCTTATTGTCCATCGCTTATGTTTTTTCTTTTCTGCTTTTTATTTTTTCCTTAACTTTCAGTTTTCCTATTGGATTGTCCTTTTTTGAAGTTTATTTACTTTTAATTTTGAAAACATATAAGCAAACAACAAAATAACGTACGTATTAATACGTGAAGCGAAATCTTTGAATCCTTTTTTACGAAAATTGTGCGGACGGAGGAGTGTGAAATTTCGCACACTTATAGTTTATACAGAGAAGAAGTGACGAATGCTAAAATTTTTGAACAATATTTGCTACAAAGTTAAAAAAAAAATGCAAAACGGGTATATACTATGAGTGTCCAGTATATATTTTGACCTGTCATGGCACAAAAGTCTATACAATGACAGGAAATTCGACCACCACGCGATCTCTAGTATTATTAAAACTATCTGGTATTTAAAAGAGTGGCCGTGAGTTTGTTTGTCCGAAATGACAATGAAAATGACAGTTCTACTGAAACTGGAAACCAATAACTTAATTTATATTATAAATAGGTAGATTAATGCCACGTTCCTATATTCAAGAAACGATTGGTTTTACTTACGGACGGAAAAATTTTGTTGAATTGTCCATAAAAATTTTACCGTCCGTAAGCAAAACGAATCGTTTCTTGATTATAAGAACGCGGCATAAATTAAACAAAAATATTGTGAGTTATGGTCGAACTACAACCTCCAGACGACCTCTATTGTCTATTAATATACTCAAACTCTAACTAGGTACATGTATATCATACGAATACAAAATTCTAAAATAAATTCTATTTTTAAACAACAACAAGAAACATACACGCTTTAATTAACCACAATTTCTAAGGCTCATTACGAAACCAAATACACGCATTGAAATTTTGAAAATAATTCTTCAATTCTACAATAGAGTATTAAGGTTTGTAAGGAACGATATATCAGGCAAATCTCAAGTAGTCTCATGGTAGGGGCTCTTAGCAATAGAGATTTTATCTCAACTTCCTTCGAGACGGTGTTTTGTATTTAGGGAACAATTTTTATAGAAATGGTCAAGGTTTCAAAGGTGGGTTTTGGCTTGAATAGGAATTGCAGTGGTAAGATTTATAGGGGTTTTGCCTGTTCAGTGTGTTTATGCCTGCAGAAATGTTCAATAAGGGTCATAGCACACTTAGCTACTTGGAAAGAGATCGTCACCATGAAGCCTTTTGTCTTAGCGTGCATTGTAGTAAGAAATTTCATACAAAGAATACGAATGATTTGAATTCGAATACGTTTATGAGTTGAAATGTGCGCTATTATCCTTAGTAGTTCGACCCACTGTTGGTCGAACTACTAAGGATCATAGACCACTGTCTATTGTTGGTCGCTAACGTTTAAGTTTACTACTAAAACAGGATTTAATCGCCACTAGTAAGCAGAGCACTAAAATGAGTGACTTGGTTAATAGTCATCATTTTCTTCTTACTTCGTGCATCTAAGAAGAAATTTTAGTAAGAAGAAAGGTTTTAGTAAAGAAGTTCCCATTCTAAATCGACTTGTTTTCCAAAGGGATCATGTATGGTCAAAATCAGTCAATAAATAATATATATACAGGATTTATTTGACATTTTCAAATGTGATTAAAATCAGTCAGTAAATAAAGCAGCAAGTTACTTACACCGCCTTTGGTTGACTGACACCGCAGAAGAGTACACACATATTATGTGTGTACTCTTCAACACGTCATCTTACAGAACAGATGAGAACGAAATCATACAGAACCGAAATGGAGACATTTCGCTCGCTTCAAAAATTTAATGATTTAAAATAAATTTTCCATAACTTAAACATTTAGTAATTTGTTACCCAATGACGCCTTCACCACCGAACGAACTTGAATGAAATTGAGCATAGGTACAGATAGACTGGATTCCGCATTACTACAAAATAAAGTGAGAAGCAAAATCCGTGGAGAAGAATTGCAAGCAGAAGCTAGTGTTAAGTAAATGAACCCAAGGAAAGATATGACATAACATCCCAAAAGGTAAGAAATTTCCCCTCATCGATTGTAGAGCAACGTCCGCAGGGCTTGACTTTCCTTTAATTTAGTATAGGCTCTGTTTACTCCATCTCAACATTATTTGGGTCAAGCTATTGTGTGCCTTGATTGCGGTACTATAGATTTTTGTTCAGCTTGTTTATTAGGGACCTTTCGACCTTTTTGGATGTTAGTTAAATGACTGTAAGCATGTTATACTAGTAATTGTCTATTAACGCAGACAATGGCAGTATCTATTAACGTGAATACTAGATATAAATTGAGAAGACTAGAGTATACATATAGAAGGACTACATTTCATGTCATGAAAAAACCAATACGTACACAATGCGGCGCTAACTGTAAAAAAACAGAAGGTTGGCATTACTTATGGTTGAAAATTTGAAATTTACATACATATATAATCTTATGCCTTTCTTCCTTGCCACTTCGCCACTTGCTTCTATCCTAACATGGAGTTATTATTAAACGTTACATGCAAGTCCGCCAATTTCGGGTACTTCTGTCCTCTTTTTTCAAAACACCATTGGTATTGGTGTAGGGCTCTGTTTCCGCATTTAGACTCATAGACGGTCCATTATGCGTTTAGATAGGCTGACTACTTGAGCCAGCCTAGCTCCTTCCTGAAGCACGGAGGCCTCCTGGGGCGTTAATATAAAAACAATGACATCAGAACTTAAGACATTTCAAAATCTTGGCAGTAAAACGGCTCGTCCTGGCTTTTGGGTCATGGCTGCTTCTTACCCAAATGATAAAAGTGAGGAGCCAATACTGTCATGTGACATCATTCTGAATTACCCTGGCGAAAACCCTACTCCATGTTCATGGACGCCGTAATCTTGCAGGGACAATCCTGCTTTAGATTGCCACCTTATTTAGAGGCGGTCCAAAGGGTACTGTAAAAACTACCATTCGTTCATTCCACTGATGATAAGTGCTACTATTACTGATTAGTGCCTTCCGCCGTCCTTTTTTCTTGAAAGCGTGGAACCCCCCACGAGTCATCATCTCAACGGTGTCGGAATCGAATACCACTATACCGTTACCGAAATGTACCTTCCGCCGTCCTAATGGGAGTAAAACTCGACTTAGAGGAGCGGCGCACACCTTTCGAGGGTTCAGGGTTATGTATTTTGTTTATTTAAACAATAAAAGTTCAGTGGTTTTTGCTTGAAAGAGTAACAAACATCCATCCATCCATCCAAACTTTCACATTTATAATATTAGTGGGATTCCTAAAATCTCTACATTTTTACATAACATGTATATGTATATCAAGATATTTACAAACAACTTCATGCACAACTAAATACATAGTAGTCTGTTTAGCGGATAATCTCAGTAAGTAAATCCTGGTCAGTAAGGCCGGGGCTGACCGCCCATAAATTCGACTACACATATACAAATACATACATACATGTAGAGTGCAGAAACCCTATGTACAGAGCTGTATCTGGGGGTGTCTTGGCAGTGTCACGGCCAAATTGTGCAAAAAAAAATACATTTTGTTATTCCTATGATGTTATTTTCTTTCTAAAAATATAAAAGATATAAACTGTTCATTATTTACCCCGAAGCGGCAAAGCCCAAAAGAAAGGTTATGAGTTTGATTTCTATGTATGTATGTCCGTCCCTATGTTCCCTCGTAACTACTAAACGGCTAATTAGATTTTGATAAATGATATGTCTTTGGATTTGTCTTTATGACGCGAGTATCACTGGGCATAATAAAATGACATAAAATCAAAATGGCGGATTTTTTACGCCAAAATATGTTTTCAATCTTTTTTACTCCCAAACCTATCGAGTGTATCAAAATAAAGGCTTTAATTATTTATTTATTTAAAACTTCCTGCAGTTTACAATGCACGAGGTGGACTTAATGCCACATGGCATTATCTACCAGTCAACCTTTGGGTGTAATTATGTACTTATACGGGAATTAACGCGATCACGAAAAGGTATTACATACCTCTGAATTGCCTGACGTTTCGACCAGGTTGCACTGGCCGTGGTCACAGGCTGACTGGCTCCGCGGTGCACGCCCTCCGTCGTCGAGATCGTGAGGTAGAAGGTTCTTCATCCACCCACACATTTTCGATATTTTTAATATTTTGATTTCGCCATGTACCGTCACATACTATACTAACAGTGTCCCTATTCTCTAAGCAAACCGATGTGCCCCTATTCTGGTGTTCACCCGACTGCGCATAAAAGCGAGGTGGCATGTTTTTTATCACTGGATTCCACGCTGTTGATAATTTGAAACCATCTTCCCGATTGAAAGTTTTGTGTTTTTTAATTTCAATCGCTTCACGTACAACTCTTGAGTAAAAGTGACGTTCCGTGGAGAGGACTTGCGTACGGTGAAACTCAATCCAGTGATTGGTGCCCGCTTCGAGTGCATGTTCTGCAATCGCTGATTTGCTAATCTGTCGGTTCTTCACAGCAGCTATGTGTTCTTTGACCCTTTCAGCAATAGTCCGTTTTGTTTGGCCTATGTAGGAACTACCGCAGCTGCAGTTTATTTTGTAGACACCTGGAGTTTGTAAATACAAGACATCCTTTGGTGTGCCCACGATGTTTTGAACTTTTATGCCTGGTGTGTACACTGTCGGAATGGAGTATTTCTTTAACATGGAGCCGATCTTATCCGTTACTCCTTTGACATATGGCATGTAGGCTGGTTGTCTGTTCACCTCCGGATGCTTGCGTCTCATTATCGGTCGCTTCCGTGTTCCATTCACCTGATATCCGTTATTTTTGAGTACCTCCTGATCATGATCCAGCTCTCGCTCCAAATGTTCAGGGTCACAAAGATCGTATGCTCTGTTCTTTAGTGAACCGCGGTGCCAGTCAGCCTGTGACCACGGCCAGTGCAACCTGGTCGAAACGTCAGGCAATTCAGAGGTATGTAATACCTTTTCGTGACGTTAATTCCCGTATAAGTACATAATTATATCATTTAACGCGAAAGTTTAAAAGTTAGTATAACCTTTGGGTGATTCAGTGAGGGACATGGCAAGTGTGTAAGAATGAAATTTCTTAAAGAAAGTTATCATTTACATACAAATACACAAACATACATAAATACTCACAGATAAATATAATATATATACAAATAAATACTATATATAAATACAAAATATACCTATGGTTATGAGGTTATGATGATATTTCTGCCAACTGTTTCCTGTAAAATTTACGGAACTTAGCTTTAAACGTGTCTCTGTTGGTGGACATCCTAATCTCAGGAGGGAGCGCATTCCATAGGTTTTTATAAGATGATTACAAAAATATATGCTACTATATGTTTATTAGCTAGTATTTTTAACGTAGACGGGTTTTTAATTTATTAAAATACAAGGTGTGGCAAAAAGGTCTTATTTCAGGATCATATAGATCCCGTGAAACCGAACTGTTTCGGGTGTAACAGTTTTTTATAAAAATGACTTTGTAATTAGTCTAGTATTATTTTCTCAGATATTTTACTAAAATTGCGTAATGCTGAAATGGGTCTAAAGTACCCGGATGTACCATTTATTTCTTTACCACTTTACTTGTGTAAAACAAAAGAAAATTTCTTCTAAAATTCTCATAAACCATAATGTCATTTGAACAATTGTTTTGGAATTGCATAAAACCGCTTTGAAGATGAATTCCTTAGTCCGAGAGATACCTAACTTTTCTTTTCTAACCCTCGCTCACTCACGAAAAGAACTACAGTGCGGGTTTTAATTAGGCAGCCTTATCTACTTTCGCCAGGCGTCGGGGGAAGGAAGTTGAAAAAGTCAATAATTACCTTTTCTCACGGTTAGAAGTGGCTTTTAGTAGTCGGGTGTGGTGCTAGTGCGAGCGGGTAACTTGTTTCTAGGCTCGGAGAATACAGGTCAGGTGCAGTTAAATATCCTACTAAAGCTAGTTCTGAAATTACTAAAGTACTTACGCTACTATTATGTAAACACTTTAAAGTTGTTTTCTTCTGAAATTTTCATTCTAAACGTTACGGTACGGTAACGTTGGGTAACCAACTCCTATATCTAACATCACGGCTCATCTTAACTGTAAATAATGTTGATTGTTTGTATTCTTAATATTTTTAATGCGGTGGATGTATGTTTGCTGTATTTTTAAATCTTTTATATCAAATTAATCCGACCCGTTTATTACCTGTCCCTTATCAACTATAAATGTTTATTATCTACGGGTTGTATGTTTACACTTTGTCATCTTGACGTGGTTACACTTGTCATTATGTAGATAAAAAAAGTAAAACTTGCATTATTTGCGAGATACCGTTCCTTTATTCACTCGCTACCGCTTATAACTGTAACCCCACCCTGCCCGTACAAGTGGCACTTCTAATTGCATTATTAACCTGGCACATTTCGATCGACGAAACCCTTTTGTGTTTTTTTCGTTTTAGGGATCCGCGGGAATTGCTCCTTCAGAATTGGATTACAGAATTATTTAAATCTATTCTTGAAACTTGCTTGTTTTCTTCTTATTTGATTGAGACTGTTGTACAAGGATTTTGGGTTTTATTCTAGTGTTGTATTAGGGTTGAAATAAATAAGATTTGTTTGAAAGTAAAAGTTTTAGGGTTAATTTTTAGAGTAACTGGTTTTGGTATAATTAAGCACGTCAAAATACCTACAAAAAAAATGGATCGATTTTCTATATATATTTTGGAGTTATCACTGACTTAGCATAATTTTTTAAACAACTTCAAAACTCACTACAATAATGTCAAATATAGTTTAATCTAACGAACTGGATGCACTAGTGCAGCGTGCTCTATCTCCATTGCTAATTTAGTATAAAGTACCTTCGAGACCAAGCTTTGCTCGATAGCTCTTTGTAAAATTGTATTCTTTTATAAGTGAAATTTCATTTTTACAGGAAATACGACTATGCAGTTGAACTTAAAACGCAAAACTGTATCTGTATACAAAATTTTATCAAAACCATTGGAGCCGTTTCCTAGATTCAGATTATATATATACATATACATCAACAACTGCCACTGTCTCTCCGAATCAATTTGATCCATCCTAAGATTGCCTGGAAGAGATTACATCTAGCAATAAGGGCGCCCTTTGTACATTAATATGATTGATATAATTATGTAAATGTATATTACTTTCATTAGTGTCAAAATAAAGAGTTATCTATCTATATATACAAGAATTGCTCGTCTAAAGGTATTAGATATAATCTATGTGGGCTGCAGTACGGTAAAATTTTCAGAAAACAAATACGTCATTTCTCGCCTCATACATCCTCGGCAATTTAGACCATCTGTCGTATCTAAATATATATGTAATTAAATAAATTAGAAAAAGTAGGAGTTATAGAGATTTTAGGTATAAAAATAAAACCGTTTTATACTGTAGTTCCCAATTTACTATAAACCTGCATCCGGTCTCTGAAAGGCTAAATACTGTTTCATTAACACAGGTTTCTGGTTAACAGCGGTGTCACAATTGCATGCCACTAATATTATAAATGTGAAAGTTTGGACGGATGAATGTTTGTTACCCTTTCACACAAAAACCACTCAACCGATTGCGATGAAAATTAGTACGTAGATAGCTGCAGATCTGGATTAACGCATAGGTTACTTTTTATACCAATATTCCCACGGGATCGGGACTTACGCGGGTGAAACCGCGGGGCGCTGCTAATTTGAAATAAGATTTTGCAATGAAATTTGACAGCTCTGTTAACTATCCGATGATCAAACCAGTGCGTAATCATGCTTTCAGAAATATAATGTAACGATCAGTTAATTTTTGCGTCGATCAGCCTGTCAGAAACGGGGCGACAGACTTTGAAAGTAATTTTATGTTATAATATTAGTTATGTATTTACGGGAAACGTTAGGCAATTCAGAGGAATTGCCAGACGTTTCGACCAGGTTGCACTGGCTGTGGTCACAGACTGACTGGCTCAGCGATGCACGCCAGCCGTAGTCGAGATCGTGAGGTAGAAGATTCTTTATCCACCCGCACATTTTCGATATTTTCGATATTTTGTTTCGCCATGTACCGTCATTTTATGTTATATCTACCGATACCAAGTAGCTACTAAGTAATTATTAGAAACTTTTTGTACTTGTTGTTTTATTGTAAACAAGAGAATACAGCGCTCATTACTTATTCAGTGTCCGTCCGAACATTTACCGAAGAAACTACCGAGTACAATGTTACCTCGTATACTTTCTTAACAAAAGTTTGACGAATGCTCAGAATAAGTGATGGATCTGATTCGAAATTCGGGATCTCCGAACTAATTAGGGAACATCTGATGTTTTTATTAAAAAGTTTTTAAAGGGTTCTCTAGTTAATACATTTCTTTTACAACTTTTTACGTTAAATATTAAATTCAGGTTGGTAAGAATTGGTTGTAGAATTTTTTACCATAATTTTTATACTGTGTTATTTTTTGTGTGATAAAATGACAAACAAACACATCGCCTACCGGCAAAAAAAGTGTCATCACATGTTAGGTACGTTTAACATTTTTATAGCATTGAATAGCAAATGTTGCATTTGGTCAGCTGTAAAAACATCGTTATTAGCTCAGTGAAAAAGGGAACTTTGTTCACTTTGTTGTTGTTTCACTGAGCTACTGAGCAGCACTGAGCTGTTTTGTTCAATTCACAGGCATAAAAGTCGTGTCTACTCTAAATAGCTGTTTTTGTATTATGACACTTTTTTTGCCGGGAGGCGACATGGTCGGCTTGTTGGTAAGTGATTACCGGTGTTTGTAAAATACAAGCTACACCAAATATATCACTTTTATATTGCCAACCCTACACACTCCCATTCTAATTTGGGTAGCACTACGTGGAATGCTAGTATAACGCCTCTTTGAAATGGGTTTATATTAGACCCAAAAGACAGAATTATAATCTCTTTCGTTACTAATCTTCGCCGTCATATCACACAGTAGTCCTTTTATCAGGAGAGAAGTAGTATTACGCTAATAGAAACAGCTCTTACGTAATAGCCAGTAAGTATAAAAGAAAAAGGGTTAATTTTAGACCCAAAAGACAGACTTATAATCTCTTTCGTTTCTAATACACATCGCAGTCATATCACACACTACTTATATTCCCGGAACATTATACTCCTCAGTGTAATCAAATACATGTTTTATCGTCGATATCTTGGTACAATTTTCTTTTAGTTACCATGGCAACGGAAGCCATAACGGCCCACAAAACCATTCATAGGATATTGATGGATTTATTGTCGGAATGTTTTGTAAAGCTTCGCTGGAAATATAGTTGAAGGACATGATTTTGTGTGTTATAGGTAGGTAATAGGTAATGTATTGATTCTCAATAACTTATTACTGTACTAGAAAATAGATTTCTTTTATATATTTTAGTTGAAAGCAACAGTTTTCTATGTACTTATATGTTTTCGTAAGATTTTTTTATTAATGCTAGCTTTTGCTCGCGCTTTTCTTGCAGTTATTTTTCTATATCTCGGGAACGGTACTTTTCTCCTTGTTAACCCCTATGTTCTTGTTTGTACCTCTGACAAAGCGTATGCAAAATTTCACGATGATCGGTTGAGTATTTGAGTCGTGAAAATGAAACATACAAACAAACTCACATTCTCATTTATGTAATAATGGCAGCGCCCCGTGGTTTCAACCGCGTAAGTCTGGATCCAGTGGAATATTGGGATAAAAAGTAGCCTATGCGTTAATCCAGGTCTCCAGCTATCTACATACCAAGTTTCATCGCAATCGGTTCAGTGGTTTTTGCGTGAAAGAGTAACATCCATCCATCCATCCTAACTTTCACATTTATAATATTAGTAGGATCTAGTTAAGAGTACTAGAGCTAGAAGTATATTAGCCACTTATTTAATTAGTAATTAAAACTCATGTCATCATCTTATCTCACCAACTAAAACAAATCACTTACACCGTTTTCATTCTCAACCAAAAACTCAACCAGAAAGTATTGGCTAATTCCCCTCCCCCCATGTACTCCCTAACACGAAGTACGTCAAGTTTTTCTCTTTTAAACACCACAAAGAGCGTCATGAACCGCAACAAAGCTGGTTCCCACCTTTGTGAGTACAGTAATATCCGGTTACCGCTCACAAGTTACAAGAGGCGGCGGCGCAGGGCCTAACTTTACTTCAATAAAGTTGGTTTTTGGAGGGTTAATTTTGAGTATGCGTGTGTTTTACAAGTGATATTGAGATGTTCTAGTGCTACTTTATGTCTGAGATAGCTGACACTTGTGGTAGCTTTGATTGAGTCAGGGTACCTTGTATTCTATATAAATTTACTCGCTTTTCTATTTTTGATGTTATTTTTTTGTGTGAAACATTCTTTAAAGTACGTTTAGTATTTGGTAACATATCAATAAAATTATTTGAGTTCATTTGCATTAGGAAAAATTTATGTTCCGTTGTAACTAATTAATTAATTGTGATGTTGTGAAACGTAAAACTAAATTTCTTTAATTTAAACAACTATGAGAAATATAGTATGGTTGATTAAAAAAGTAACTATGGTTGATTAAATAGTAACTATTATTACGTGACTGCAAACTCCAACCAGGTTTCGTCATACGTCATTAACCTATAAGCTGACAGATGCGAGTGTTTTAGCGGGAAATTTTAAAAGTTACTTTATTTTTTCAAGATATTCTTTTCAAACAAGTTTTTTTGATAGACTATTACTTTTTGCGTTGAATAAGGACCTAGATATAACATAAAACAGTTCTGTAAAGTTTTTCAACATGTATATTATGATAAAATATTTGAAATATTTCTGTTTATTTAAACTAAACGTTAATCAATTTTACTTCATAAAACGTCACTGAGCAGTGCAAATGCTATGGCAGCTAGAAGCGTTTGTTGATTTTTGTTCCGCATGTGGCATTTAAAAATAACTTGATATTTTGCAAAAGAGTATTCGTGCACAAAATTGAATAAGCTGTTCCTACTCAACATAACACTACAATGTGATATTATTTTTAATTTTTCAGAATAGTAGAGGCTAGCAAACAATTTACACCACTGTAATTTAAATCCGCTACCGCTTACGCTTATGTCTTGGTCGTTGCGATCTGCGCTGAGATCAGCTCAGTTATAAATGCTTCTGGCAGGTTATTCTAAGGGTTTGGTTACAATTTGTTATGCTTGTAGTGAACTATACCATAAAAAATATGTTGTTACTAACGTCAGAGGATTGTACTTTGTAAGATATAAGAAGATTATTTCTTTGGATCATGGTTTCTCTTGGTATAAAAAAAAATGCAAAAAATATACCTAAATTACAGTTCTTTCTCAAAAGCTGAGAGGCGACTTTAAAAATTAGATTTTTTACCATTTTTTTTTTGGCAAACCAGACATTAAAAGACAATTATTTGAGGGTAGTAAAGTATTAATTAAGATATACGGTTTTACTCACGTGTATATTTCGGGGATGCCCGACTAGTTTCGGACCCGATGGTTGCAGGTATGGCGCCTCACCCCTTGGTAAAGGGCCCCCGTCAGGTCCGAAACTAGTCGGGCATTCCCGAAATATACACGTGAGTAAAACCGTATATCTTAACAACATGAATACCACTCGCGAATGTTTTTATTCCCGTAGTAAAGTATGACATCAAAAGTTGTTATTTCATACAAGTTTGTACAGAATGTACTGTTTTGAAGTTTAATAAATGGAAATTGATGGTTAACTGCAGTATTATCCGCGTCTTCTATTTCTCCTTATCTATCAGTTGGTATATATATTATAGTATAAGACTGTGGGTCTAGTCGTTAGTGATCCTGACTGCTGCACCCAGGACAAAAAAATGTGTGATGACCATGATCATTTGTTCTGTTTCTGGGTGTAATTTATCTATAATATGAATGTATTTAGAAATATATAAGTATGTTTATCAGCAGACTGGTTAACATAGTACAGGCTCTGCCTAGTTTGGGATCAGACAGCCGTGTGAGATGTGTCGAGTTATTGTTGTTATATTTTTTTTTAATAGAGTGGATGCAGGAAAATTTATCAGTGTCAGTCAGTTGAGGAGTTTGAAAGTCGGTCCCGCAAGAAAGCCGCTGCTACATAATTTTTAAACATAAGTATTTTTTGATGACCAATTTGAGTACTCGTGTGTTGTTGGGGGTTAACAAACATTTATACGGACAAAAGAACACCCAGACTCGGATCAACAATTTGTAGAACACACAAATCTTTGCCCTGTGTGGGATTTGAACCCAGAACACTTGAATTGAATTGACAGTGATGATGTTAAAGCCGTAAGACACAAATTACCACCACTAAACTAACAATAAGGAACAATATTCAGCTTAGAAAACTACAAAGACAAAACTGCCAGACTGCTAGTGCAGACTACTGAGACATATATTTTCCCCGAGATCATTTGAATTCTGAGGACTAAAATATGTACGTAACTTGGATTTTCCAATTCCAAAAGTTCGAAGAACGGAACTTTCTAACATGTTTCTGAGTGATTTAGGTGCACTCCATGTCTCTAAATGGTACAATACGTTAGGGATTTAAGATCTGAATAAGCTTCATGCATTAAAAAGTGTTTTTATTCGTCTGGGCACCATACAGGAAAAGGGTTGCTTATGGTTAAAAATAGCTCTTAGCTGACTGTAGCCGTAACCATAGGTACTAGTATAAATATGTTACGTACTAGTTAAATTATTTATTTATTTACCACATACAACTATCATCACAGGTTACTACCTAATACAATAGTGTACTTACATACTTAAGATAAAAGTTAAGCACATATACTTGTATCATGCACAATCAAACGATAATTTCCAATAAGCTGCCTTTGTGAATTTATTCAGAGTACAGTTAAATAAATCAATCTGCTGAGATATCGCATTGAGCACATACAGCACCCATTCGCCCCTTAAGTTTCGCCACTACTACCTAAAAACGTTATTCTGCCCAATCGCCTCTTGCTACGGGGCAAAAATATTTTTAATATTTTTGAAGGACCCGTACTAAATATAAAAGTCAAAATAGTTCTACCGTCAACGAAATTCTAAAAGTGGATTTGATCGCGGAGGACACAAAATTTACCATTTAAAAATATTCTGCCATACACAATCTGTTACCAGTATATCTATTTAGAAAAGTTAATCTCTTGCAAGTTTCTGGAATTCACAATTACATATGTTAGCTATTATTTCAGTGATAGTTTTTTAGATTAGTTGTGGTTTAAAATAAAAGTGATAAATTTGAATATGGACGTTGCTTTATTTAGTTTGTTTCTTAGAATGATTTATAGTCTATTAAATAGCTTAACAACAGTTGGCATGACTGTACTTTTACATGTTTTGTAATAAGGGGCGAACAACACCATTTTGACTTTCAAGGGGCGAATGGGTTTGTATGAAGTATGCGGGGCGAAACAAAAGGAGCGAGCAGGTGCGAAACCCTAAAATTATTTAAAACTCAGCTTGAGTTCAGCATGAGTTTAGTATATAAGATTTGTCTGGTTGTCAAAATATTAATCTCTCAGCTAAAGTTTTTTTTTTAAATATTAGTTCAAAGTGTTTTGATCACCTATTAGTTTCACCTACAGTAAGTTTTGAACTGTTACTTTAGATTTGAGATTACTAAAAATAATGTCACACCAATCAATCAGCGATTTCATTTACTCCCATATTTATGATGGCTAAAATTTGCCACCCCTAAAGATTAATTTTAATTTACGATCCCTGGTTTTTAATACCCAACTCCCCGAATTGTGATTAATAATAATTTATGCTATTTGAATTAATGAAATAATGTCACTTTGTAATAAAGTCCGTGGTCAAAATGTACTTATTTGAATTGGGGAAATGATAAATTTACTACCGACTGGCTGGTAGAATATTATCATAAAGTTTTTATTCAAAACAAACGACCAACGAGAGGCACGGATTAATTTGATTTGAAACTGTCGTTTATTACTTTTATGTGTCATTACGTCATAGAATTAGAGAAGAGAGGGATCAGAAGAACATAACTTTCTACGTGCTTCTGTACTTACCTATTTCTCTCCGCAGTAGACAGAGACAACAACCTGCCAGCATTGTATCCGTGTGTCCCCTTTCATACGGGTTCACCAGTTTGGGAAGCTTATGAGATATCCTTGTTTAAGATATGATTGTTTTTCATCCATCAATCAATCAGCCTATTGCAGTCCAGTGCTGGACATACGTCCAATCAATCCCAGCTACCTTCTTCAGGTCATCAGTCCATCTGGCAATGTCGTGCATAGGTTCTAATATTAAAAGTACATATTAGTAATATGAGTTCATGTTTATAAGACTTTTTTGTCTTGTTACAGCACCACCTAACGCAGTCGAAATAACAAATCATCCACCGGGCTCCAAGCTTGAAGTTAAGGAAAGCGAAGACGTGTCTCTGACGTGTCTGGTCAAGAATGCCAAGCCAGCTGCCAGAATTGTGTGGTACCGTGGCAATGTCGAACTGAAGGGAGACAAAGGTACGTAGAATTTTATCGTGTGCAAACATTTAAATAGATAGAATTTAGATGTGGCGCCATCTAGTAAAACATAAGCCGTATTACGTTGTAATTACTAATCCTGAATGACGCAATGAAACTTCTCATGATAATTAACAAGTGGCGACATCCATATTGAGCAAATATAGCTATGTAGTAACAAGTGGTCCAGCATCCGTTCAGGTTAGCTATTATAACTTTATTGTATAAAAAAGTAATTGTTCAAAAAGTCAAACTTCAGTAAATGTACATTCAAATAAAACAGGTAATATTTATTCTGTAGCAAAAATATAGGCTCCGTTTCTATTCATTTCCTATTGAGTGCTTTACCCAAAGGCGAAGTACTAAGCAAACACCACATATTCCGTACATGTACGCGCAAAAACCTCTAAAAGTATACACACACCAATTGAAAAAATAAATATCGCAACTTTTATTCGTATTTGGCAAAGGAGACGGTTTAAAAATCCAATAACGGTCCGCCGGGTACCCTGGACTTTCAATTAATGACAGATCATGGAATATCTGGTTGAAACGCGAGAATTGACGAACTGGAATTATTTCAACAGTCAGTAATTGGAAAAAATATAATTTTTGTAGTTATAAAGAACCTAACCTTTTCTGTCCAAATTTTCTGTCAGTATGTTAGAACGGTTTCGTTCGAAAATTGATATTTTAATATAGATTAAATTTGTGAGTTGTGAATCTCTCATACAATAGCATAATACATAAATGGTTCTTATCCTTATAGGGAAGGCTGTTCAAATATCACGATGTTCGGATGTTTGGAGATGTTTAAAATTCATTAAAATATCTCGATGACTTCATCGGGAAGTCGTTTAGGCTGAGCATTGCCTGTCAAACCCTGAACATTTAAATTGCCTATCTTGAATATCATATTCTTACTCTGCAAATTGGTTAACATTGTAAAATCTAAGACAGATTTTACAATGTTAACCAATTTGCAGAGTTTACTAGGTAGCATTAGGGTTATATTTACACTCAAAAATAATTCTGAGAGTAAATATAACCCTAATGGACTTACCTTTATAAGAAAGACGTTACGCAGAAAAGTAGGGCTCGGGACTCGTAGCTAAGTGGGAACCGAGTAATAGCACATTACAAAGTTAAGTTATACTAGCCAGGTCAGTCTAAGATGGGTGACCATTCTCAACAGATTGAGACCCCTCTGTGCCTCGGAGAGCGCGTTAAACCGTCGACCCCGGGTGCCATACAAACATCTGTGGCATGCGTTACTGGTAGTTGGAGCCCTAAAAAGTCCGACAATCTGGTCTAACTACAGAACTTCGATATCGCCTAGTACTTGGTCTGTAGAAGTCTGATGACAGTTGCTCCACGTAAAATATCAAAGTTTGGCCGTATCGTAGTTAGACTGAAAGCCGACCCTAACTTAGTTGGGAAAAGGCGCGGCTAAGAAACTCGGCTCCGTCTTACGAATTTTCGATCAGGTCACGTGTCCTGACGCGAGTTTAACATTTTTTACCCATTCCAAAAAATACACAACGCCGCTAAAGAAGTTTTCACTGTAAAAATCAATATACATTACAACATTCAATAGTGATACATAAAGACACATTTCATCTATAATTAACCATTTAAGTATTCCCGGATCCAAAGTACCAAAACCGTACCACATTAAGTCCGGTTTGAACAATACTAAATTTAAATTAATATTAGTGATATTAACACTCGAACATCGATAATTGGGTGGCCCGCACTAATTGGCTCATCGGTTCGTCTGTACGGTCATTAATTAAACAAGTTTTCGATTTCAATTTGCAAACAATTGCACTGTGCTATTAACGAGTAGGGATGAGGTGAACTCGATAGTTTGATTAAATTTAAATTGGGATCTTAACTTTTGATAAAACACGATTGTAATTCAATTAGTAAGCTAAAAAGCTCTTAAACGCAAGCCTAGTATGATTAGTACATTGATTGGCTAATAGTTGTAGAGGCGGCGTGGTATCTATTTCAAATTACGCTTAATTGTACTTCACTATTAATTAAACTTCACTATTTCCATCAGAGATATATTTTGATTTTCTAATGCTCAAGAGATCTTATCTATTAAGTTAGATCTGATTGGTTCATATCCCCTATGAGGTTTTATGCTCTGAAGCTCTTATTTTGTCAAGTCGACCAGCCGTGACCACTAGCTATCAACGTTAACAAGTCTTCATAAAGATCAAAATAATTACTGTGTGACCTTGACAGTAAAATAAAAATCACATGCATTTATTACAGCGTTTCTCTTGAAGTATTAGAGAAGTCGCCTTCTTGACATATCACACAAGAACATCATGCCGGTCACGATTTATAACAGCCCTTCGCACAACATAACTGTTCTAATTTTTCGCATATTAAACAAAGAAACCAATGATGTTGGCCTAACTTTGACAAATATTAATAGAAAAACACCGCTATGGGCACGTCACTACGTCGAGCCGAGTTTGATGGCAAAAAATATTAGATGTCGATATTCGTTGGTTGCATCACTAGAGATCTGGTGGGGTAATTGACTTCTAGATGTGGCTTTTGTATTTCGTTTATTTTGAATGTAATATGTGTATTAAAAGGGTAAGAGAGGCAAGCGCGAATGGTTTTGGGCTATATTACCATGATAAATAAAAATAGTAATAAAAGAAGACGAATTTATAGTCCTCGGCTTTTATTGAGATTAAGAATTTATCAGTACGACAAGGGTGTTCAGTTTATGTATAAATAACTTAGAATAAGAAGTTATTGCTCATTAGTTTGAGTTGCTTCACTTAGCGATTTTTTCGTAAAATCGTGTTTTTCATGAATATAGCATAAACCTATCCAAATACAAAATGTGATCAAAATTGTGATAGCCCTTTCTAGAAATATACTCGTACAATATTATATATACGTGTTATATTATCAAGAATTGCTCGTTTAAAGTTTAAAGATACAAAATATAAAAAAGTTAAAAATTAAATGAAGTAGTTACATGCAAGGTTTGATTAATCATTAAAAAAACAGGAAATTAACAACGGATGTAAGTTTTCGTTTACAATTTATTTTATGTTAAAACAACACTAGGTAACATGACCATTTCAATCATAAATAAATTATCCATTACTTTTCATGCATGTCTATCTTCTATGTATATAAAAATGAATCCCTATTTGCCTTGGTCACGGCATCACGCGTGAACGGTTGGACCGATTTCGCTAATTGTTTTTTTTTTTGGGTTTATTATTGTCAGGAGAAGGATCTTATGCAAAAAAATAAAAAAATCACGCGAAAAATTAGCAAATTCAAGAAAACTTAACGAGGGACTTACGCGGGTGAAACCGCGGGACGCAGCTAGTTCGGAATAAATATCCGATTATTACAAACAATAGACAACAGAATAGCCGGAAATCGTCTAGTTTTCAAAAACTTTAAACGCCAATCCTTTTCAAACAATATTATTTTTAATCAAACCAATCCTATATAATGAACAATACATAATTTATATTCGTATATCCCATATCGCACCCCTAGATCTAAAGGGAGCTAACTCAAAAATTTCAATATTTAGGTTATGCACACCATCGGTATCCTTATCTCAATACCTACCGAACTAAATTTAAAAATATCACCACTACTCGACGCTAGACGCTAAATTCACCAACACGGGCTCAACTCAAAACCAAACAAATATACAATACATTGTTAAGCATTAGGGAAATAACTACAAAAATCCTATTTTCAGCCCCAAAACATGATTAAAACACAAAATTCCTACAGTATCTTTCTTCTAGCTGCTTATAAATCTCCAAAACTACTGCAGTACACAGTTCGTTTTTCGCCTTTTCTGTAAAAAGTGCTTTTTTGACTTAGCTCCATTTAGATCTAAGTGTGCGATATCTGTCTGGAAACTCATTTCATTAACACGCGTTTACAGGCCTCCACACACACACACACATACGCTAACACTAACTCATACACACATTCATTACTACTAATACATATTCCAGACACATCTAGTCTCTATAAGTCTATTCCGCGACTCGGTCCGTAATAACCATCGGGTGACATTGACGCGACCCTCTGAAAGAACTCCCTATATTCGGAATATTTTGAAGCAAAAAATATACGAAATTTTCCTCATTCCGTTCCCGCCTTCCATTTTATCGGAACATCGGAAAATCATTGAAGTTTTAATTTGGTTTTTTATGCGGTTTATGAAGTTTAGCATGGCGTATATGACAATAGATTTAGGATCTGTTTAGTTTAAAATGTATTTAGGAATTAAGTTTGTAGAATGGGAATGACTGTTCTGATTCTGTGTGGTACTCCTTATCTCTTCTTTTACCTTAAACAGTAAAATTGGACAACAACATAAGGTCCACTATTCCTATTTTTTGGATGTAACTCTATGGCTGTCTTCAAATTACTATTTCTTGCTTCATTCCAATGTTACAGTTGATAGAATGAATAGAATTAAGCTGATATATACATAGATAATCTATGTGGAAATGGATCCATCTGTCATAGACGGACCTGTTGGTCTAGTGATTAGTGATACTGACTGCTGAGCCACAGATAGTGGGTTTGATTCCCAACAAGTACAAATAAATGTATGATGAGCACGATCAATTTGTCTATAATATATATGTATTTAGTAATATGTATGTATATCAGCAGTTTGGTTACCATAGTACAGTCTCTGCCTAGTTTAGGATTAGACGACCGTGTGTGAGGTGTCTCAAGTTATTATTATTTTTATATAACTTTACGGTTTCAAGAACGCTATCTCAATCCATGGTAACCATTCTGATATCACTTAGTTTGGTTTCATCCTAAATTATAAGTGATACTATTGGGTGTTGCTTATTTCCTTAGTCTTGGGTGTGCGATCATCGCTTAGTTCCATGATATCCAATACTGTTGTTAGTTTCCTCTAAATCTTAACAATGAGTCACGGATGAGTTTACTGGTGAAAGTTCATTTATAATTTAGTTTTATTAAATGTATTATTCCATTATTGTTATCTGGTTACCTGGAAGGGATTGATTTTATCGAGCCTCCTAGGCCTCCTGTTGTTAATCAAGCTGCATGAATCCATGTTCCTCACTTCTGTTTTTCCAAATGTTGGTTTAGTGTTCAACAAATAATTTCAACCTGTACATTTCAAATAGGACAAAAGCTAGAAACAAATACACAAAACATCAACTAAAACATAAGAGTAGGTAGGTAATAGAGTAGAGAAGTACAACGAATTGGAAATATTGTTGTAGTCAAGTCTGTAAACATAGACAGAGTAGTTTAATGAAAAGAGGAATCACTTGAATGTATTGCTAAAACAATATCTCGTATAATTCCATGAGCTTGAAATATAACATCAATATTACAATAAATATTAACGAAATATACTTCAATAAGGTTTCGAGTTAGAGGAAATAACGAAATATATATTTTTCCTAGCAAATTTCTTTTACTTCAAATATATTGAAACGAGGCTCTTATTTATTAAGGGGTACTCAATCATGCTTATATGCTGAAAGAATTGGATTCAGCAATATAAAGGTGGATTGATACAGTTGGCGATTTTTGGCGTACAGTTCCTTTATGTACTGTGTATAATATTTTTATGATCTGTCTTTTTTATTTCTCTGATGCTGCAATTTTATTTAATAGTTATCGTCAATAGTTGTTGCACCTCTTTGGATTAAACTTTCAATTGTATTTGATCCAAGTAACTTCTACTTGTTCTTTCATTTGATTTTCTTCTTTTCTGTTCATCCTTTAATACTTTTGCAAGAAGATTATTATTAATACCGTCGTGTCGTACGAAAAGTTTCAATATTTTATTTTCAATTTTGCTTGGATGTTTTTGTTAAGTTTGTTTCATTTTTTATGTCTTTTATTAATCGTATCGGCATTTGTTTTTGTCAGTGTTTTACCTTTCTTCAACACCATATGATATTTCTGATGTTCAGCATTGGTCGACCATTTTCTAGTGGTACACACATTAAATGTAAGTGATGTCCAAACAACTATAGTCATTATATAGTACATTTTAGTAAAATTTAAGACACTGCAATGCAAGGCAATTTGTTTAAGTTTATCGTATGTCATGTTTTAAAATGGGAGAGCCATACTTCGGCACGTATAGGCTGGCTCGACTCCGCTCGATAGCACGGCCTCACAGAAAACCGGCAGTGAAGCAATCCTTGCATTGCTTTGCGCCGCGTGAGTGAAGTTACCGGAGGCCCTAACCCTTCCCTCTCCCCCCTTCCCCCCTCTAATCCCTCTCTCCCCTCTCCTCGCTCTTCCCCCTCTCCCCCTCTTCCCCTACTCCCACCTTAAAGGGTGGCAACGCACTTGTGACTCTTGAGTTATAGGTGCCCATGGGCGGCGGTAGTCGTTTGCTATCAGGTGACCCGTCTGCTCGTTTGCCCCCAATACCATGAAATAAAAGTCAATACATGAGTACCGATTTCAAAATTACTTAACTTTTTCTAAATAATTTTGAAAACAATT
The DNA here is from genome assembly GCA_963859945.1 of Euplagia quadripunctaria. NCBI lineage: Eukaryota > Metazoa > Arthropoda > Insecta > Lepidoptera > Erebidae > Euplagia > Euplagia quadripunctaria. The sequence goes on from OY982585.1 coordinate 13,534,669, forward strand.
TCGCTTACTACGATCTAAAACACAACAACCGTAACATAAATTATACTATATTCCCAGCCATAAATTCTACATATAGTTGAATATGAACAAATATATTTCGAACTGAATCACAACCGAACAATGCCGTACAATTTTACAAACAAATTAAATTTTCATGAGCCCAACAAAAACTGAAGGATTTCCCGTTTGTTTTATTAATACAGAATATTGTGCAATATACAAAATGTATGGTAACATATCCGAGAAGAGATAATAACAGCAATAACACAGATAAAGAAACCATCAAAGGGTCGACGTTGAGACCCGGTTTCTTGTGTGTGTGGTCCAAGGTTTGATAAAAAATGATGTTATATTGTTAGTATGAGAGTTTGAAAACCTATTAGTATTCAATTAAAGAGATCAGGGTATTTAATTTGTATTTTGGAGGAACTACCGTGTAACGTGAACTTCATGGCCTCTCTAGCATAATTCAGTTACTAATTTTTAAATTTTCGCGTTCCATGATATAATTATGCATTTAAACGGGAATTAACACGATCACGAAAAGGTATTCCATACCTCTGAATTGCCTGACGTTTCGACCAGATTGCACTGGCCTCAGCGCAACCTGGTCGAAACGTCATAATTATAATTCGGTTCTAGTTTATAAATATTTTTACACACTTTAAATTTAATATCTTGGAATGCGCAAATAGATTGATACTCCAGTGATTGAACTAAAACTAAACAGCTGATGTGATCTTCAATTACATTTTCTTTTGTAAAGAAATAGTTATTTGCTCTTAATTTCCAGTTTTGGGACAATTCTTATTGTTGAATATTTGTTGTTGTTTATTCTAAAATGAACACTTATTTAGGAATAAGGTATTCTTAAAATATCGTCAGAAAATTTATAGGATGTAATTTTGTAATATAATAGAACCATTTCTAAATGTTACAAAATTATTAAATAAATGTATACAAAAAAAAATCGGATAGTTTAATTCATGAATGTTATGTAACATAATAAAGAAATCGCTTCCTCTTATTACTTACGTTTACGACATCTTCGTCGTGAACGTTTTGCGGTTTTGAAACCGTCTATTTATTGAAGCAAAGAGTTTTTGTGGGCTCACCAATAGCGAGGCTTATGTCTGATGGAAAACTATTAATGTTATATACAGACAAAAGTAAAGACACAATTTCTAAGGTTTTAGAGAAAATTACTTTTTTTGTGAGGTTGCTCTGGTCTCTGTTTAAAGAACATATAAATACGTGAAAGGTTATTATAATATTTCTGTTATACGTTGTGATATTTCAATGGGTCAAGAAATGTGAATATTTAGTGTAACTGGCTCGAATAACGATGAATTGTAATATGTAATAATATATCAAATTCGTCTGCTTATAAAGTGTTTATTCTCTCGCAATTTCAAGACATTGAATACACATACACGTATATTAACATTGCATAAATCACTAACGATTTTTAGTAAAAATTACCTTTTTTGAAAAGACTTTTCGATCGGATAGGCAACCATGTAAATTTAACACACATACACGTGTATTATATAGTAGTTGTATAGTAATAAATTTAAATGTCTTTCAACCGATTTGTCACCCGTGACCGCGATCGGTGCAATTCGATGGAAATGTGTAAATAAATTGTCTCCCGTGACTACACGATCGTTGCAATTCGGTTGAAACATCGAATACACAAAGAGATGCTCTATAAGGGTTATCTTGATGAAATATTGATGTATACATGTAATATGCGTATTAGTTTTATTGATTTTAATGCTCAGCCTACTTTTTAAATAATATTTATTGTACAGCCTTCCTAAATAAAATATCAGTGTCCTCGAAAATTTTCAATATCGTCCAAATATTTCCAAAGATCGGCTCCAATTAATTCCAAAAACCGACCTGTCTCGTACACGTCGTCGACTTTCGATAAGTTTGGGTATTTTGGGATAAAATTTTCATTACGACCACAGTGGGTGACAGATTCAAACCGGCTGGATTTAATTGGCTTTCGTCTAGTGATAGTATTGGTGAGATTTATTGAGTATTAATTATTTTGAGTTTTGAGTTTTGATTGTAGTGTTGTTGGGAAATTTTAAAGTTCATTTCGGTGCGGTTTATTCGATAGACGTTTAGAACACTAGTGATGTCTGATTGATATCTAGATCTTGAGTGTTGTTGACTCTGTTTTATATTTACTAATTTGCTCTAATTGACAAGTGAAATTGTACATTGTATGGCTTTTGCTAGGGTTCAAAATGGTCCCCAATACTTTATTCGCCTTGAGAAATACAGTACAGGTCATATTTGTTACCCTTTCCTGTTTGAATGTCTGTCTCTATGATACATAAGACTGTCCGTTGTATGTTCCTGGTCAGTTAATTGGTCAATCAATTTAATGTTTGTCTTTGTATTCTCTTTTCTTCGGTTTACAGTCTTTCTACTAAGTCTTTCTTTTATTCAATAAAAACCTATAATGACATCAGCAAAACTTTTTTCTTCTCTTGTCTTTTTCTTCTGGTCCTTTACAGGTAGTATGCATAAAATGAGATCATCTATGTTGTTCAATACTTCAGTCTGCTTACTAGTCGAAATAGTCTTTCACATTTCAAACGTTTAGTTTAGGGAAACAAAGCAGTCTATTCATAATCCCTCGTTGATATTAGGCATTGCTAATTCTCACTAGGAACACAAGGTCCTACACGTGCACGGTAGAGGGTAATAGCTACGAGTATGCCCTGTTTTATGTAAAATTAATATTGGTGAAATCTGGATCTCTGATGAAGAATTGCCCGACCCGACAACCCAGGACAGATTGTCCTGACGCCACAAAACTAGGAGAGCCGACCCCACATGAAGTGGGAAAAAAATCTTGATCCAATACACGTCTGCCTTTCTAAACTGAATTTAAAAAAATAAACATAACGCAGGAGACAGACGTCATACTCAGATAATGGAAATTTACTCGATAGTACACATAATAATATCCGTATGAAACATAATATTACTTTCAATCGGAGATGATTGATTTCTAATATTACCAAATTGAGCCAGTTTTCCTTGTATTTCCAGCAATAAAGTAAGTGGAGTAACTCATGAGGAAAACATTTTTGTGTGTGTGTGTGTGTGTGTGTGTGTGTCGAGTGGTATGTGACACATTAGTTCAAAATTCGCGTGACTGTCAGGTCTCGAATGGATTCTGGTTCAAACACAAAAGTCATAATTTTCCCCTGCGTTACGCTCACATAATACAAAATGAATAATGACATTTCATACAGTGCTTCTAATAACTTTCACACCGAATGATCGATATCCTACAGCGAGAACAATTACTGCTAACAGAATGAGCAGTTTATTTCGACAAAATGGAAGCTTTTGGCGAATTCGAGCCGAGATCGCGATGTGTTACTGGGTTATGACGTCAGCGTATGGTGTCTATGAGATGCGTAATTGTGGGATAGTTTAGGACAAGTTTTAAAATATTTTTTTGGGCATCCTTTCAGTACGATTATTTGATATTAAATGCTTTTTATTGCGATGGTTTTGTATAATTAAACCTTTGACTGTAATTGTGTAGTTTCAATTTAGGCTATAAAGGGGGCTATAAAACATTAAAATGGAAACCCAAATACCTATTACCTCCCTCAGTTTTCTTCTAAGTTTTCCTGCTTATACGAAAGTTAATGAATAACTTTCTGAATAATGTTTAATTTCTGTGATGTCACTCTTCATTATGGATTAAGGAAAAAACAATGATAAATTAATGGAAAACACTACTAAACCAAAGTGCCAATAACCAAATAATTCAAAAGGAATATGATAAAACTTTAGTCCGTTTAAAGTCCCCCGCCGCGTCTGTCTGTCTGTCTGTTCGCGATAAACTCAAAAACTACTGTACAGATTTTTATGCGGTTTTTACCAATACATAGAGCAATTCATGAGGAAGGTTTAGATATATCGTTTGTTAAGGTTTTGTGTAAATTGGTTGAAATATGATGATGATTGTTGAAGATGTCTCTGCTACCCGTGCGAAGCCGGGCGGATTGCTAGTATCCAATAATTATCAAAAATCTCGTTAACTGAATATTAATATAAATATTAGCTAATAAGAATATTAGCTAGAACTGTCATGTTGCCGGGATATTTTCAAAAGAATCTTTCAAAGAGGCAGAATATCCCGAAAATTATCCCGCCATCAAACACGGATGCCCTACATTCTCAACGGGACACTGTCAGTGCCTAGATAGCTTAAATTAAGTACAAGCATCCCCTAGTGTGTGATCACACCTTAACAACGATATAAAGCGTTCATTTTAAATAGTTATGCAAATGTCTGGGACCTGCTTTTGAATGGCTTACCGACATGTTTTTGTTGTACCATAAAGTTCATAATATTACGAAAACTTGTTTGAAAATGTTAATTTTGTTTAAGCTGCTTTGGCTCTAGTGTTTAACATAGGCTTGTATAGTAATATTATGATGAAACATTCATCCAAAATTTTAATCTTAGGAAGTGCCTTTTAGTATATAATAAGCCGATTTTTTTAAAGCTTTGAAACCCCCTTCAAAATTTTTTTAAGATCTCTCTAACAAATTTTCTTTTTGCTTTGCAAAAAAAATGTCTTGAACTTCATTGTAATATGAGCGTCATGGTGAGGGGAACAGAGATGAATTACATGATGGCTCTTAAATTTAACGGCGATATTGTCTTGTACTTAAAAATCAAATAGGATATAACATTCACACGGTATTGCATTCTGTTGGGTATTTTGGGGTGCCTAGGTATAGACTAGTACAGATATCCTCGGCAACCCGGGAAACGGCAGTAGCCTCGCATATTAGCTTTGTATGTTAAGAACAAAGCCAAAAGAAACTCTCATCTGTAGAAATACGACACAGAATAGCTTACGCGAAACATTGATGCATGGTTCTTGAATATGGAATGTGGACAATTTTTTTTAAGCAAGTTTGCACCTAATTACGTATTTTGAGAGTCGCTATTTATTTGAATGCCTTCAGTGGGTAAGCTTTCTGTACGTTATTAGTATTATCTATTTTATAATATGGGTAGTAGTCTTCATTCTGACTCAAGTTACAAGAAATAAATATATCGTTATTTCAATTTTATTAAAATTTTAAGTAGCTTTAAGTACCACATATAATTATGTTCTAACGACAATGATTCACTAAATAAAATAAAGATTTATTTGATTTTCAGTGACGAGAAATATCGTGTGTTCTAGTACATAATATATATTGTAGTTATCGGCAAACACATATGTACATCTAGTAATGGATGTATAATTTTTTGTTACAGTGTCCAAAGAAGAAATCAGAGAAGTTGAGAACGTTGACGGAAATCCAAAGGCCGTAAGATACACAACAGTATCAAGGTACGTTTAAAACAAACTTGAGACCGTATTGCAATAAAGTTAAATGAGATTTTACAATGTCCTAAACTATACAATACAACTTTTAATGAAGTACGTATTGTTAATGTTAGATTTGTTTTATTTTTGCTTCATTTGGTATAGTTTTGAATATGATATATCAGTATCGAAGTTAAAATTAGATAATACTATATAGGAAAGCTAGGTGTTATGTGCGCCTTCCGATATAAAGTATGGCTATTTTTTTCTTCTATTTCATTTATTTTATTGAAATATTTTTTTTTATAAAAGGAAACGATATAAGCAATTGATTGGTTGGAATTGAAAACAGTTTAGCACCTTTAACCCCACTGTGGTCAAGGGATTTCCTTCTTTTTTGCTTATGAGCTATTGAGGAGCGTTATCATCATCATAACACATTCATTAACCGATTTAAAAAAAATAGGAGGTTCTCAATTCGACTGCATGTTTTTTTGTTTTTTTTTTATGTTTGTTACCTCAGAACTTTCGACTGGGTGAACCGATTTTGATGATTCTTTTTTTATTTGAAAGTTGGTGCTTCCCGTGTGGTGCCATTCAATTTGGTCCAGTTCTAACAATGGCATCCATGAGAAAACCATATATAAGTCTTTTATGGAATAGTTTTTTTTGTTGAAGTCGGTTTTTTTTTTTGAAAGAATTAAAGATAAATTACACAGACACAGAACAAATGATCATGTTCACCACACAATTATTTGTCCTGGGTGAGAATCGAGTCCTCGACCTCTGGCTCAGCAGTTAGGATCGCTAAACACTAGACCAACAGGCAAGTCATCTTTGATTGTTGATGATTACCAAACTATTGAACATTGTGGTTTCTTCAATAATTCGTGTCGTGTTTAAGTGTTTATTTAATAAGTACATTATATAAGTAATATATTAATTAATTGTCCTTATACTCACTTAAATCCCATATAAGTCAATGGAGGTTCAAGTATCACGTACTAATTTATTAACGTTTATTCGGCTTGTGCGAGCAACTAATATTATTGAGACACAGAAAATTGATATTTTCATTTATTACTAACTGACCCGAAGCCCGAAAGACATGAAAGACGTTGTCCTGTCCTGTTCAAGAGAAACAGCATTTTTTTAAATATATATATATTATATTCAGCGAAATTTGAAAGTGCCATAATCGAAATAGCTTTTGCCAATAAATTCATTTATGCTTTGTGTACAGTACTATTAGTATTGCCTAAAGCTATTTCGATTATAACACTTTCAAATTGCGCTGCATATAATATATCGATTTCTGGATGAAAGGTAGGTACCCTATGTCTTTTTATAAATCCCTGACAAACTGTATGCAAGATTACATGATTATCGGTTGAGTAGTTAAGGCGTGAAAACGTAACAAACAAACAAACACACAATAACATCCTGCTAATATGTGTTATGATGTTAGTTGTTCATTCCCGCAAAACCTACTGAACCGATTGCGATTAAACTTGGTATGTAGATAGCTAGGCACCTGGATTAACACATAGGCTACTTTATCTCCCGATATTCCCTCGACATCGGGAGTTACGCGGTTGAAACCGCGGGGCGTAGCTAATTAAGTAAATCAAGATGTTTATGTTAGAAGAGGCCTTACTTCGGTAGTATACTCGGGTTGGAACCCTCAACCTTCGTTAAATACAGACTTCTATAACAAGTTACTAAATCCTTACTTTATGATATTATAAATGCGAAAGTAACTCTGTCTGTCTGTCACCCTGTCACGCAAAAACTACCAAACCGATTTAAATGAAATTCGGTACACAGATAGTCTAGAGCCTGAGAAAGGACATAGGCTACTTTTTAATGCGAAAAAATGAGTGTAAGAGGTTGAAAAGTGGGGATAAAAAGTTGTATGGAAGTATCATCATATTTAGAGCTAGAAGCTTCAAACTTATTTTTTAGGTTATTGATAAATACACTATTCCACGCGGACAAAGTGGCGGGCACATCTAGTAAATAAAAATAAAAAGCAACTGCTCTGTCTAAAAATGAATTACGCGCCGTACAGCTGCTGCTATATTGATATTTTTTCTAAAAGTTTATATCCAGTGTCACTTGGGATGCTGTAAAGATTCTAATGATACCTCGTGCATATAAATCTGTTCACACATATAGAAGTTATGGCGGAATACACTCATATGGCCACAAGACCGTCCATTGTACTATAATATTTTATGTAAGAACTGTTTGAACTGTATGTTTTTAATGGTGTACAATAAAGAATATTCTATCTATCTATACCTAAATCCTGAAAACATAACACTCCTTTTTTTGGCAGTCATATTAGAAGCACGGATAAAACTTTCTGCAATTAAGAACGTGTCCACGAAAGTTCGATTTTGAACCTTGCGAATTTCAAATAAACTGGAAGCGTTGAAGCCATTTCGCGGTATACAGTATTCAATATTAAATTGTACAAAGCGAAGCTTATTTATGAGTTGTCTCTTTATCAGTATTTAAATGACAATTTTGAGGAATCTGTAGGAATTGTACCTCTCAATAAGTATATCCAATATTACTCTCCTAGTAATATTGGTGGTACTTATTTAGAAAAAAGGTTGCTTTAGCTTTCAAAAGAAGCTAAATAAAATGACTGTTATCATAATATGTTTTTGTCTTACCATACATTTACCCTAAAGCTTGTTTTTATTACATGCAGTATGTTTACGTCTGCATATTCCTTAGGTTAGTCCAAATAAATAGTTTATTTTTTATTATGAAAAATAAAGCTTTGTTACGTAACTACTGAAACAATGTTATTTTAAACCAGACTTCGGATGCGTGTGTTGTTTTACTCCACGGTTATTATGTGCCGTGAATGTTATCAAAATCTATCTTGTGGTAAGGGCGTAATTGATTTCTAAAGCATTAACAAAAACTAACACATTTATGTGTGTGTATTAATCTGTGAAACAAATTGTCGCCTGCGGTATTTCCGGATCGATACGACCTTCAAACCTTGAACAAAAGACCGTACTCCCACCTCAAAGGCCGGCAACGCACTTGTGATTCTTGAGTTGCAGATATCCGTGGGTGACGGTAGTCACTTATTATCAGGTGACCCGTCTGCTCGTTTGCCGCCAAACAAAAAATTGGGACAATAACTCTTATTCGTTGTTTCTTCTTAGTTTTGGGACTTCACGCAATTTTAAACAGACCACATAGTCTTAGGTAGTGTATGCCATTTATCATTGGTTTAAAACCTGTACCGAAAGTTGACTTGTTTCGATTTGTAAAATATATTTCTACTGTTTTAACATTTAAATATAGCTTTTCATAATAACTTATTGCCATCGGAATAACGTTTACCGGCATCTATATACACTTGAAAAACACATAGCTGTAGGAAGGAAATGTCTCTTCTTTGAAGCTTTTTGTGTTGAAGTTGGCAGTCCTCAGTGTGGCAGCTCCGATTGGAGAAAATATTTTGCCCCGTACTGCCTTAACATCTTCCACTTTTTATTTTCTGTACAGCTAAAATTTGATACTTGAATGTTACTTCTCTCATATACATTCGTACTTACAATACCAATGGTGTTATTTGTTGATTGTCTATTCCATTCATCTCTCTTATTTATCTATTTGGATCTCGCAATATAAGTTCTACGTCAGTTTCTGTTCAGTTCGGAATTATTTCAGTTGCAAATATATTTACTCCAAACATTTCTCCCAGTTCAAGCTGTTCGAGGCTTTTGGCCAAAAGTATTATCGCGATTAAGCTCGTCGAGATATGAGCGACAATAGCTTTTTCAATATTCATTATAATTAATAATACCACAATAGTTGAAAGTAATGAATTGCCTCTAACATCCAGTTGATTTAAAACACATGCTGGAACTCCATAAGGGTTATGTAAGCAACAAAAAGTTTCAAGCAGGTACATCGACTCTTCGCAATAATTGACAACTGGTCTAGCCTACACCGTATCACAAAAAACAAGTAGAGAACAGGATCTGTAGGTAAGACGTTGAGACCGGTATACAATAATAACTTTATAGGGAACTTAAGGTTGTGTTGTTGTATAAGGCTTTTGATTATGAAGGCTGTTAAAGACTCAGTCGGATGTTGCCAGGGACAAATTTAGTTTTTCTTAGGCATTCCTAATTACCATGCAGAATTTGACAATACTTTTAGAATGGTTCTAGTGGTTCTCATGATTCACCGAACCAATCCAAAGTGTTTCAATTGATCGCGAGTTCGCATGAATCTATTTTTTTTAACTTAAAACTAGATTCATGATTGAATAAATTCTTTTAGTTATTAATCATTTTTTTTCTTTTTAACATGGCTGTAGTACAAGAAATATGTAGCCGGTATTAATATATAATAATAAAAAAAAAACAAAAGACTTAAGCTGTCAAAATGCGGGTATGAAACGTCTATCAACCCCGGTCAGCTTTACCCAAAACAAATGATTTCTGTTTCTGTTTAATCAGAAATCACGCTTGGTGATATTAATATTGAACATTGTATTTAATATAGTATTCATAAAGAACCAGAACAATTCTCTGTTGTAGCTGACCTATGTCAAAATTTTGACAGGAATTATCGTCGAAGCAAATTAGTTTTAGGCAGAACCATTTCCTTCTAATATAATGTTGTGCCGACGCCGACATCAAAAGGTATGCGCAATTTGTGTAGACTTGGTATAGCTTAAAATTTATTAGTTTCGGGATGAGTTGGGGTTTATTTTAAAATGTAATTAGTGAAGTAAAGAGATTCCCTTGTCTTGGGTAACACATTTTTATTAAAGAAAATTTCTAAATTGAACTAAAAGGACTTGTTCTCCATCATTTTAATTGCTGTGTCTCCTTAATCTCAGGATCAAGATCAGTAACCAAGAAAATTAACCTTTCCGAGAGTAAAAGAGAAAGTTCTTAGAGATCGCATTTTTTAAATTCAGAAATAGCTTAGAGAAATTAAGAAGCTAAGAGAAAAAATAGTCAGTTACCGCCACAGGCACTCGTTTGATACGTTTTTAAAAAGGTTACAAAATAAAAATCAATTGAGGGGTCTGTTTTTTTTTAAGTTCATATATTGTAATTGCACGATATTCATTATATATTTATATAAATCTTAATATTTTTTTACGAATCTTTTTTTTATTTATTTATTTCTCTTTATTGTACACTTTTAAGTAGTGAATAGTGCAAACAAGTTACAAATGTTAAGTTATAATAACAATCGGCGGCCTTATCACACACGGCGATTTCTTCCAGACGGATTCCAACCTTTGTACGGATATTGTCAAATATAATTGAAGGTACTAACTTTTAAACTTTCGCGTTCCATGATATAATTATGTATTTACGGGAATTAACGCGATCACGAAAAGGTATTACATACCTCTGAATCGCCTGACGTTTCGACCAGGTTGCACTGGCCGTGCGCACAAGCTGACTGGTTGAAACGTCAAGGCAATTCAGAGGTATGTAATACCTTTTCGTGATCGCGTTAATTCCCGTAAATACATAATTATATAATTGAGGGTAGTCTGTGGTAGTATAAGGCTATGTTAATGTTATGTACCTAATAGTATATGTAACTTTATTAACTCTAAACATATTACATACATATATTAATATTCATATTACTTATACATACACTAAAATATATAGATACATCTATATGTATAATAATATAATCTTATTTAGTTTAAAAGGTTAATTTGTATTTCCTTGAGCAGTTTTTTATTAACACATTGAATATTCGCGTTCTCTCTCTCCAAGCTGCAAGCAAATACACACAAGTAGAACATTAATACCAGATTTTAATAAAACAACAACAAAATATCGTTTTAACAAACATCATCCAAATTCCAAAAACTTTTATGAATTACAAAACTGTAGAACTTTTTGCGAGAGTTCAAGCGGTGTTTTCATCATTTCAGTACGAAAACTGAAACATTATGTAGTTTATGCGACAAATATACCTATGTACGAGTACACATGTGGGATTACTTTTTGGCAAATGTCAGTTGGACAATGCGGAAATAGACTTGCTGGACGCGACAGTTCACGTTCGCTCCGGTAGCTGAAGTTTGTTCCATAATATTCTCTTTAATTTAAACTGGTAGATACTCCATTTGAATATTAAGACATCAGTGAAATTAATTTGGGAATCGACTATTTCATAAAATAAATAATTGTATTTAATTAGCATTTATTTATTAAAAAAGGTGTTATGTTGTTTCCAAAATAAAAAAAAAATGTTAGATTTAAAATCTTTAAGTTTACACATTCCACCTGTTTTTATGAGAACTGACGGTGATAATACCTGATCATAACTTATGAACGGATAGTTTTTTTGCATTGTTAGATGCACCTGTATAATAGACTACCAGTAACATGGGTCTCTTGCTAAGCTAAATTATTGTGTTGAAAGTGGGTTCATGGTAATTTACTGGGTAGTATTCAAACCCAAAATCTATCACCACTTATAAGTAGTAAGTAAAATCACCATTTCGGTACTGGCGGTATTTTGTCTTCTTTATTTAAGAAGAAAACTATTTTTAAGAAAAAATACAGAATATTATTGTTATATGTAAAGACATTCAACCTCGTAAAGCGTTCACAACTGTATGGTATTTTTCAGTTATAAAATACTAGCAGCGCCTTGTGGTTTCACCCGCGTAAGTCCCGATCCCGTAAGAATATCGGGATAAAAAGTAACCTTAGCGTTAATTCAGGTCTCCAGCTATCTACATGCCAAGTTTCATCGCAATCGGTTCAGTGGTTATGCGTCAAAGAGTAATAAACATCCATTTAAATTTTCACATTTACAATATTAGTGGGATGTATCATCATTTATACAAGGCTAATAAAACTTAAATCCTCTCTCGTAACATGAATTAGCAATTACTTACTAAACCAAAAATCCATAAATAATATTCTCGTAATGTTTCACTACACGTAAAGAAATGTCTCTTCAATCGTTCCTAATTCCAAGTGACAAACATATGACACTCGTAGCGAACTTCTGTAAAAGTTTCAAATTGATGTTAGCTACAAATGACAATGCCCAGATTTATTTATTTAGTTCTGTTGGGTAACTTTTATGAATACTTTACCAACAAGTGTTAGGGGGAGTTTTGATTAAAAGGGTTGAAATCCTGAAGTCCAATTTTTCATTGATGATACATTTTTCGGGTTCGGGTTTGAAGAATGATCATAAAAGAACAAGCTTTTGCCTGTGGCTTCCCGTTAAAGTTATCCCTTGGGAACAGTATTCTGGTCAGATACATTGACAAGGCTGTGTTTGGAGCTAAACTCTGCGGTCGGCCTTGGGTAGATGTCGTAGGAGAAGATATGAGAGCCAATAAGCTGAATAACTTAATAAGACGTCGAAGCCGCACGGGAACTGCTGGTCTATATATATAAATTAGTAAATGAAGGAGTGGATTGCCCAGATTTCTTGCTAGATTACATAATTATTAACCTTTTCTTATCAACTTTAATCGTAAGAGTTACGGATATAAGACGTTTAGTGCCCTGCATGTGCATTAGTTGGGTAATAACTAAGTATAGTTAGTAAGCCAATAAATACGGGGTCGTCCATTAATTACGTGAGGTTTTAGACTAACACTGTTGGCTAAAATCACATGTATTTTTTAGTTTAAAATATACTAAAAATTTTCAAATAGCACTTTCTACGAAAAAATAAATCCACGTGATATCTCACTACGCCCCACTCACAAGGGGCCTCCTTGTGATCTTTCGTGTTTTTTTCCGAAAACCCTCCCCCCCTTTTGAGCCTTACGTGATTAATGGAAAATCCCTAAATAAAAAACCACAGAAATTTTGTATGCTTCATTGCAGAAAAATATCAGTTATATGTAGGAGTATTTATTATATACCACTAACTCCCTACTAGAAAACTGGCGGTGCTGAGTCACGTAATAGAAATTTACTGAAATGAGCCATTAACTTGGTTTTCAGTGAAAATTGTGCCGTTAAATATTACATTTTTGCTAGTTCTATTGTAGTAGTTCCTTTTGTTTTTAAAATGTTAAGCCTTATATTATGAATTGTATATAAAAGTATTGTTTTTGAAACATAATATGTGCTTAGCACAGTTTTATATATGGAAGTTGACAAGTACAAAAGAAAGGATGACCAAAGAAAACACGGATGGACTGTGTGAAAGAAGATAATATATGCCTAGAAAGGTAATAACCAAGTTTTTGGCCGGCTTGACCGGAGTGATACCACGGCCCCACAGAAAACCGGTGTGAAGCAATAATTTCGTTGTGTTTTGCCGAGCCAGTAAGGTTACCGGAGGCCCTAACCCCTCACCCTCTATTCCCACCTTTAAGGCCGACAACGCACATATAACTCTTGAGTTGCAGGTATGCATGGGTGGCGGTAGTCACTTTCCAACAGGTGATCCGTCTACTCGTTTGTCGCCTATCCCATAAAAAGCAATGAAATGATGAATGATAACGTAACATGGAAGAAAAAAACCCCAAATAAAACTGAGACAAGGGTAGGCAGATGATTATTACTCGGCGCTATCTAAACCAGCATGGCTTCTAGAACACGGATAAACATACCTAAATACAATTTATTTTTTGTAGGTACCATATTATACACAGAAATACACAAAAACATACAAATATTTGTTATGAGCGGGAAACGAACCCACGACCTTTGACGTTGGAGTCGAACGCTCTGACATTACATCACATACAATTTTTTAACTAATTACGAAGCTATATTATCGCGTGTTTTGTCAATTTTTGTAGAACAAAAATTGACAAAATATATAACAGATAACTTTTGTTTACTGTCCGAAATCATGAGAACATGTAAAGCAAAACTGTGCTTTTTTTAAACATAAATGACACCACATACAAATTGCATGCGAAGCCGTTATCGTTATTGCTAAAATAACCAAATCTAAATTATCTTCTTTTAGCTAATAATTCTATCTGCAATATCCATAGTCTTTCAAATACTACCTTGGGCAGTTTAATCCTAGCCAAACATAGCAGAAACGTTTGAGCTATGATTGCTTTGTGGTCAACAACGTCATTCCTTGGTGAGGTGCTATTATTTCGCTTTGTTTGACTTTACCGAAGTCTACTGACCTATGTACGGTAATAGCCATATATATACTTCTTGCAAAATATATATACATCAGCTGTAAGATGTCTTCTTTGTTGTACAAAAGCCTTTTCTAAATGGCACCTTTCGATAAAATGGGTTGACGAATTTCTGTTACGCAGAACAGGTCATCGATCTATTTGGGTGGGTGAAATTCCACTTTTCCTTCCTTCATTTTATACATTATAATTACGGTTAATAAATTGTATATCCATAAATAAGCATGTCGATCTTACCAAGTCAGGTCAAGTTATGAGGTGAATAAATTTTTGCAAATAGGTCGTTTTAGTCACATCTACAAGTCGATTTCTTTATTCATTCATAAAAAGGTAAAAAAAAAACTCTTTTTTTATGGTATAGGGGCAAACAAGCAGACAGGTCACCTGATGGTAAATGACTACCGCCGCCCATGGGCACCTGTAACTCGAGATTCACAAGTGCGTTGCTGTTAAAGGGCTTTAAGGTGGGAGTAAGAGAAGAGGGGGAGGGGGGGAAGAGTGGGAAGAGGGGAGAAGGACGGGAATAATGGAGAGGGAAGCGTTAGGGCCTCCGGTAACCTTACTCACGCGGCGAAATGCAATGCAAGCATTGCTTCACTGCCGGTTTTCTGTGAGACCGTGGTATCGAGCATGGCTCTCCCACGTAAAAATATCATAGTAATCATAGCAAAATGGGATCCAGAAGTAGTCTATGACCTGAAAAAGGACAGAAGTTATTTATTAACACGCTATATTACCTTCACTTGTAACCCAATCTACATATACATACTAAGTTTCATTGCAATATGACAAATAGAAGTAGGTTAAAATTTACTTCCAAGAGCAAACAGCTCGCGTAGACGTCCTGCCGATGGTGGCACATGTGTCGGGTCGTTCGGCTCCCTTTGATAAGGTTGAAGTGGACGATAGCTGGCACGTACGTCATGCTCGTGAACGCCGTTGGTTGAAACTGGTCATCTCTGAACTGCTACTACTTACATATAGTAGTAGTTTGCGCGACTGTTTATAGTTTAGAACAATACGTTACATTGTCCTCACATTTAATTTGCGCATATAAGCAATGTAACCGAAGAGTTGTAAAAACATGTTGAATAATTGATAAATTTAAAAACATTACAAAATGCCTTACATCATTTTGGAAAAGAGTCGATACTCCTACACTGCTAGACCGATATTAACCAAACATAGCTAAGAACCACCGCAAAGAAAATGGCTTTCAAATGAAAAGAAAAAAACCGCATCGAAATCGGTTCAACCGTTTGAGAGCTACGATGCCACAGACAGACACACACACACACACACAGAGAGACATCGACGTCAAACTTATAACACCCCTCTTTTTGCGTCGGGGGTTAAAAAGAGTGTACTTGGAGTTTCTTGCCTGTTCTTCTTCACAGGATCTACGTATTGGAACAGGCAACTAGCTTCACGACTGACTTAGTCTGACTGACTACTACTCCTGACAATTCAAAAATACCTATAATGTGTTTAATTGAAATAAATGATTTTGATTTGATTTGGTTTACTGTGACTATAATTTAGCATTTTGGACCTGATCTTTTTTACTTTAAGATTCAGTTTGTCAGTCAATCTCTTGCGTGAAGTGATGTAGACTTTATGTACTTCCTTTAGGTAACACGACATGGAAAGTACTTCTGGCCTACCTTTTTTTTGTAACGAGGTTTATGATCCTCATGGATGTGCTCCGCCCATGCCCCCTCCCCCCCAAGGAGTCTGTCGGACTCTTGCCGGGTCTGACTAAAAACCGTCCTGGTGTTCCACTACTTGCCCATGATCGGGGGAGCGAGAATCGGCATTGCATTCTTCTGCAAACCTCTGGCCTACCTACAATAGTTAAACGGATTTGTAGCCAACTGTATTTCTTTTTTTAGGGTAGTTTGGCAGAGCTTCATCCATTGATTTTACTTGCTAGTGACACCGCTCTAGTATTTCGAGGGTGTTTAGAAAGTGGTAACCGCTTGCCATTAGGGTCTGTGCTAATTTGCAGCAGCTTTAAAATTAGGGACATTTTCGCCATAACTGATAGCCAGGCGTTTGGAGTTACAGATAAAAACTAATAACACACGCAAATATTACCGATGTTGAAGTTAAGTCCAAAATACATATCCGCATTTTTTTGTGTCACCGATAGATAGCAATAAATTGTGAAAATATATCCTGTATAAATATACAGGTTGCTGTCAAAAATTGTTAACCCATTTTAAGCCTGTAATTTTTATGTCAAGTTCTGGCTCATGCACCGATATTGTTTTATTTTTTGTGTGTCCCATTCTCCACCGAGCTCGTGCTTGTGCGTAAATAAAAATGGGATGAATGTAGTTTTTATTTTTTGAAAACATGGCTTGTTGCGTCACGTTGGATAGCGAATTGAATTAGTGGTGTGTAGAGGAATAATGCAATTGAAGAAGAATGTAAACCATTCACTCTTGGATTATCAACGTGATGACAAAAGACAAGGGTTAAACTCAACGAAAAAGAAAGAAATAGTCAGAAAAAAATTCAGAGATAACAACAATCTGAAAGGACAACCCTTGCAATAGAAAAATATTTCTGTATTTAACTCAGAATATATTAATGGAATAAAATTGAATAATGATTCTTCAGCTCGTTTGATTTCATCTTGAGGATGTCACATATGTGTGTTCACAATATGGCAGCTCTGGTGTCATGAGCCAGTATTGAAGTAAAACGAATTAATTCCTTTTTATTTGGAATTAATAGTACAAACTCGGAATTTCTTTTGTGTTGTACACCTAAACTACATACTGTATAAGAAATATACATCTACCCACAAATTTAAAATACATAACTTGTAAAGAAAATACATCTACACATATATTTAAAATACATACTGCGTAAAGATTAAACTACCGGTATATTTGAAATTGGAAGACAACATTGTACATAAACTTTATTCCGTTAAATGCGCACCACATACGAGTATATTAAAAGAGAGTAGTACAAAGTCTGCGACGGAACAAATCCACATTATTGCAGATTTTAGCTGATATAACCGGATTAAACCGGATACGGGATGTCGCGTGACAGCGGGGAATTACGGGACGCGTCCCATTGAAATTAAATGTGTGGCCACAATAGCTTGATGTTTTACGGATTATTTCTGTTTGAAATCGGTGACCACGTTTACGGACGGACTTTGAGTTGGAGGTCTGGCTTTTATGGAGTTTGTTGTTGCTTTTAGGAATGCAGTGACGTTTTCTGTTCTCAAAGTTGTGTTGTTAGATCTGGCTTTGTATATTTCGCAGTAATGTGATATATGTGAACCAATGTTGAAAAATCTCTTTGCCACAAAATGTCAAAGATGGCTGATGAATTTATTTAAATAAAAGTATTTAATTTTGCTAATAAGAACACAAGTGCTTCTTCACATTGGTCTTCATAGATTGAAAGTAACAGTACCAGTTCACCAGTTGAGCTTCTTCGATCTACCTTTGTTTAAAGACTATCATATAATCATATAAAATTAAATTTATCTAAAACTAAAAAAAAAACTAAACTGGATATTAAATACGTTCATATCGATATTCTTCAGTCATTAGAATCATTGTCACACACGTTACAATGACGTAAGTATACATTATGTCTTTCCGAGATTTTGGATCTAAAATATAGAAACTTAAAAATTAATTTTACTGTATTATGTTGACATAGCTAAAATTCCGTGTATCGATTTTCGCACAAAAGTCTAGCTCAGCCCTCGTTCTTCTAGATATTTCTTATAAATATACATGCAAAATGTTTTACACAACGAATCTGTACCGGATCAGTGGTACGCTCCTAGTCACGTACTAACATAACGTGGTGTATACATTCTCGCTACAGTATTCATAAATAATATATTCTTCTTGCATATAATTTTTCTTTATGTTTGTGTTTTGTCCTTCGAACTGAGATTTTGGTTGGTAGAGATAAGCATTTGGCGGTGAATTGTCTTTAATAAATATTGTCACTTCTATTATTTAACTTCACTTTCACTTCGTATTAACTAAATATAACAGGTTTCTTATGCTTTCGAAGCTGTAATTCACCCAAAGATTAAAAACCGACTGCAAGTTCATCATATTTTTTCTTTAAATTGTATACTTGATATTGTATCTTGCTTAGTGTCTTTAAATCGACTTCAAATGCTAATTATTTTATTGCCAACATTGAACGATTTTAAATCATCTTAATTACAACTGTGTCAAAACTATTTTGCAATGAACTTGGTTGATTTTATCTCCGCGTTTTATTTATTTATTTGTAATGTGTAAGATTAAATATTGATCTATAAATGTAATATAGATTAAAAATGTTTGTTCTTTGGGATTATAATACACTAGTTGCGTCCCGCAGTTTCACCTGCGTAAGTCCCGATCCCGTGGGAATATCGAGATAAAAAGTATCATATGTGTTAATCCAGGTCTTCAGTTATCTACACACCAAGTTTCATCACAATCGCTTCAGTAGTTTTTGTGTGAAAGAGCAAAAAACTTTCACGTTTATAATTTTAGTAGGATGTGTATTATTTTATTAGCAAAAGTCACGAACACATTGTTACATATTACCGTAACAGGTCATTCTAAAACAATTTTGTTTACCATTGCACTGGCTACGTTATGTAGAGATACCTAAACCTCTATCAAAAAACCGTTTTAAGGGATTGAACGATATTTTACGAGACAGCAAAAGTTTATTAAATATACACCTTTATCATGTTTTCCTTGGCCATAAGGAGGTATTATTCTCATAGCATGGGATCCTTACGAACATCTGGCACATCTCGTTTACTCTCAAAAGCAGACACAAGGATACATGTGGCTTTTATGGTACGTATTTCAGGCGTTTAAGCTCTTATGATAAGTTAATTTTACATGGATGTAATGTTTTAGACGAACATAGCTTGGTTCTGGATTGGGAAACTCAAAAGTTTATTGAAGGTGTTCTCATCTGAAGGTTTGCTCGCATGACTCTTAAGTTAAATAAGTAGTTGCCGCATTGAAGTTATGTGTATTTCTGGATAGAAAACGCATTTTAGCGAGGACTAACCGTCCCCGCAGTTTTACTTGCGTTTATGATCACTGCTCCGCTCCTATTGGTCGTAGCGTGATGTTATATAGCCTATAGCCTTCCTCGATAAATGGGCTCTCTAACAATGACATTTTTTTTCAAATTCAACTAGTTGTTCTTGAGATTAGCGCGTTCAAGCAAACAAACTCTATATATGTTATTATCTTTATATATTAATAATATTTAAAGTATAGATTACCGACACATACATGCCATACCAACATAATCTAATGATTAGATTATGTATAGCATAGATATGGATATGGTATAGATTAATCTAATGTTAATCTAATAAGGTATTTCGGAATTGTGCAATTACATGTGCACCATGAGCTGTTATTACAAATTTTAGGCTTTTTACGTTTTGGAATTAATAATTTCCTCCCACGAACGCTCCGGCTGTGGAATGAACTCCCTGTCGAGATTTTCCCGAGGGACTACACTCTGGGGTTCGTTATGAAAGGAGTGTATAGGTTTTTAAATGGTCGGCAACGCGCATGCGTTTCCTCTGGAATTGCAACCGTCCATATGCTATAGTAACCGCTTATCATCAGGCAGGCCGTATGGTTGTTTACCACCGACGTAGTATTAAAAAAAACTGAAAAGATACCCGCTCTTATTTACGAAATCCAACCTCATAGACAAAACCTAGTTTACAGTAATTGCTTGATTGAATTTGTTTTGAATTGAATTGACCGCTTGCTCTGACATGGCTCGTACATTCTGCACTACTTTATTCATGCGTATCAAGCACTTTAACAAAGCCACTTTGGAAAACGGGTCTTTCAGTTTATTTTTAACCATAAACCATCCGCTAATTAAAAATTGTGGCAACTTAATAACACTGCCGACTTACATGTCCAACTTCCATTTAAATAACTTAGCGGTTACAATGCAAATGTAGAGTGACAATTAATCCTATTGAGGTCCAAAGGCTTTAGCAGCAAAAAAGTCATAGGAATAAATTTAACTGTATCTTATTTTGGCTCCAAAACAAAGGGAGCAACAGATTGCTCAAGCTTATTCACATTGGATAACAGACCAGAAATATCAGTCGATTTATGAAACTTCTTATCGCGTGGACATTGGACAACCCCAGTCTTTTGGCACCTCATTGGGGCTTTCGGTGAATTGCTATGTTGGAATCGGTTTGAGTAAAATCCCGCGATCTTATTCTCAAGTGGGTCAACAAGTGATCCCACCCCAGTTACATTCCCTTCTTATCATTATCATCATTTTAATCAAAGGACGTCCACTACTGGACATAGGCCTCCCTCATAGACTTCTAAGAAGACCATCTGTCTCTAAGGAATGTCTTCGTAACTGTAAAATGTCACGCGTCCCTTGATACATAACATTAAACTTTGCGTCTCTTTCAACAGGGTCCACTTTAAAGCGACAGCCGACGATGACTACGCTGATTTTACTTGCGAAGCGAGACACGAAGCTCTTCAGAGAGACAGCCCCATGAGAAGCACCGTGCAACTTAGCGTTTTGTGTAAGTACATATGTTATATTTTTTACAGTTTTAATATTTACTTAGGCGGACTATAATAAATATAGGCGGACTTAATGCCTAAGGCATTTTCTACCAGTTAAACATTGGCACAGAAAACAGGAAGTACGTTAGTTTTTACTAAAAATTGTTGATAAATATACAAACAAAATATTATCAAACCATACTAAATATACTATGTTTGTATTGGCTTGGTCAGGCGGAAGATGTGGTGTTGCCAGTGAGCAGAAATGATAAACTCCCAATTTTTATTTTATTTTTTGTATTCTATCTTTTTCTTCTATTTTGTTCTTGTTTTTATTTTATTTACTTTTTATTTTTATTGTGAAATTGTGTTCTTGTGGAAATGCAAGTGTGTGTGTGCCAAATATAAATCTTTTTCTTTCTTTCCTCTTTCTTTCTTTCTTCTTTCTTTCTATGTATAGGGTGTTACAGAAAGGAGTGCTCACATTTTAGGGTCGTATAGTAGACCCCATAAATACCGTACAGCGCTAACAATTCGAGATTTTTAATACAGAAATCTTATTTTCAAACTGACAAACGGAACTTGAAAATTCACCGATAAAGCTAAATATTTCGTAAGATAGGGCTGACATGTATGAACTTTTAGGTATTTAATACCAAGGATGTTTATGAAATGGCCGGATTTTTTCAGAAAATGTCGGTATAAAAAAAATCATAAAAATTGATGTAAAAATTAATGATATAGTATGTTGTTTAGAAATGTCTACCTATACCTGGAAAAGCAGACGAAAAAAAACAGTCCAATTTTTTTTTCAATTTTTTTTATTAAGCTCTAACAGTTGATCTACAGCATTCTGTAATACCCGTTATGCACATATATTATCATCTAAAGTACTCAGACAATGTCTTAATTGGTGTTTTAGTGGTTTCTAGAAAGTACCTTTCTTGCAAGAGACGACCTTGAATGGTATAAATCGCTAGCATTATATTTACAATCATGCGGTTGTTTTACCACCTATCAATCGTTATGATATATCTATTTATTTCTGTGACTCGTAAAAAATACAGCAATGAGGACAAATAAGTGGTCTCCCGCTAAGATGATATTTTCTTTTGATAGAAAGTATCCCATCAAATTAGATAGCGCTCTCCCGCTGAGCAACAAACATATTTACTTGTGTAGTAACAGACATTTAGGTTATCAAAGGATATTATTAGTTTTTTAGAGAGTGCTAACAAAAACCCATGCTATGTTTCGTTGTATTGTACATAGTTGGTAAACAGCTATTCATGTAAATGTGTTATTTATAGCGTATTCTGCTGCTTAATAGCCGTCAAGCCTTTGATAAGTTCATTTGAACTCAAATGGCTTATAAAATATGCTATTTCATGTGCTATACGTCTTTTAGGCTTCAAGGAATCGATATGTTAATTATGAGATCCCCCGTCAAGGCGACATTTCGTTAGTAGTAGGGTAATTGTCTTAAAATATATATATTTACCGGCGCCTATAATCAAATTAACAACACTAGTGACGTCACTGGTGAGCTCCAGTGTACCTCATTCATACAACAGCTTGTACTGCTAAACAGTTGTTGTCATTGATTGATTGGTTACAATTTGAGTAGAAACGTGATCTGAAGTCATCTGTTAATTACATAAATAAAAGTCTTGTACGAGAATCGAAATTACAACAGTCGATACGATGACGTGACGATATCATTTCAAGATATGTAACTGAAGAAACGCTACTGTCTTTTGTGTATTCAGTGACATGTATATTGCTTTAGATCAAAGATACTTTAAGTATGTAGTATCATATACAAAGTCCGTCAATTTACTTCTTTTTTATACTACACAAAGTGCAATAGCTAACCAAGCCTTAGCACTTCCTTAGGCAAATTGTAACCTAAGGTGTGTTTTCTCAAGGCGACGCGACCAAGAGGACATGAATTATTAATCAACTATTCCATGGAGAATACTTCGTGTTTACGCAGCGACATCTAGCGTTGAGTTCTGCAAAGTTCTCGGTATTATTTCAACACGTTTACTTTAACAAATAATTTGGGACAGAATAGCGGAAAAATTCTGAAATTTCTAAGCTTTTGTAATATAAATTAACTTGAATAAAAGATTTCATATAGTTGCTTTCTGTTAGACATGAATATAAGGACACATGTGGCTATTAGTCACAACCCAAAATATTCAAATGAATGGTTTTCTTTTATGTAGGTATATGCTTGTTTGCCATCGACGTGGCATAAAAAAAAATGTTAACTAAAAAAAAATTTTCATACTTTCACATCAATACTACCCTTTATTCGTAATTGATTTAAGGGTTGTATATAGGAGGAACGACTATTTTAAATTTCTTAGAAATTTGGTACAAATACTACTTTCAAAAACGATTTGAATATTTAAATTAGTGCTTTAAAAACTTTTAAATCCCACCACTACATGAAACATTTCGGACTCGTCATTCATACGTAGGTACATTGTAGCTTACCTAAACAAAAGCAAACTCGGAACTTTCAACAAATTTGCAACGGTAAGGTTTGTTTTCTCACCGCGACACGGCCACGCGACGACCACATGCATTATTGATAGACCACTCGATTGAGATCGCTCTTCAACGTTTACATTTCGTAGACTTTGTAGGGTTTTCGAACGTATTGCCCGGTAAGTTTGGTAAATATAGTAACATTGAAATTGTTTTATTTCGAATGGAAATTGATTGGTTCTTCTTTTTGTAGGTGTCTAAAAAGGTTTTACTTTGCCGTAGTTGACGAGTAAATAAACACAATAGGGTACTTTTCCTTACCTTTTCTTAAAAGTGTTTTAATTTGATCCTAAGGTAAATATAGTAACAGTAAATAACCAGATACAATGAATTTTAAATTTACTTGCGTAAATTGATGAAAACACTAGACCGCCATGTTGCTCATTCATCATGACGTCTTGTGGGTAGTAAAAGCGTACATTATTACAATTTTACCAAATTTAAAATGAAGAAAATATACGGAAGAAAATTAATATAGAACAATATAACTTATGTGTGTATGTAAAGATATTAATAATAACTTGACACATCTCACACACGGCCGTCTAATCCCACACTAGGCAGAGCAGACGCAGAGATGGTAACCAGACTGCTGATAAATATATTGATATATTTCTAAATACATAAATATTGTAGATAAATTACACCCAGGCACATACCAAATGATCGTGCTCACACGTGATCACACAATTATTTGTCTTGGGGAAAATCGAACCTCAGCCTTGGGTGATAAGATACTTGTTTTATGAATAAGAAAAACAGGCGTAGGTACTTAATATAAAATTCAAGGATTTTCTTCCGCAACATTTTGTCAACTTAGAAAACAAATTATGTAAAATAAAATATCCTCAACGTGTTCATATTGTTTATAAGCACATGTTTCCTTAATAGTTTTGACCCAAATTTTCTCAGAATTTAAATAGCTTATAGCCGGGTAAAACGGAGCAAGGAAGTCAAATTCCTTCTCTTATTTGGAGGGTGTAATTTTGAATTATGTGAAAATTAAATTTTTGATGTTTAGGTGGGTTAATCATCACTTATATACTTATGTAACGGGAATTAATGCGATCACGTAATAAGTTTTATTTTAAATACCTTTGAACCTACCTACCGTCGTCGAATTTGTGAGGTTCTTCATCCAACCGCGAATTTACAATATTTTTCATATTTTCATGTACCGTCACATACTATGTAATTAATTATTTTGTATGTAATTTATTTTATGCAATAAATGATTAAGTTTCATACGTACATGTCTTTGAACTGCCTATGCTAAAGTTGTATAACTTATATATCTAGTTAGCTCACATAAATAGGTACTTTTTATATTTCTTTGATAATTTTTTTTTTTTTTTGCATTGCCGATTAAGTACAGTTTGACGAATACCTATAACAAATATATTAGTGTTTTAACGTACATACGTATATCGAACAAAAAATAAACCCAAGAGTACTCTCATCAAAGGTAATGTACACAATATCGAAATTGATCACTGTGGAAAATTTTCACAAACGTTACTGGCACAATTAATTCCCCTACCATCGAATAGCGATAAAGTCAATAAGGGACATCCTGGCAAAGCAAACATAGCTCGCAACGGTTTAAATGGAAAATTAATAATTCATGCCTCTAAGTCTGCGTCCGCATCGCTGCCGTGTCGTACTGTGAAGTGGGCTGTTTGCTTTACCCCAACCTACCCTGCAAAAATGTAATTTGTTCAAAATTATGATTGGATTCTGTTTGTTGCAAATATTTTCAGTTGACTTTGTATTTTTATGGGGCCGGATTCGTGTTGTTGGAAGTAAGCAGTATTTTAAACAGGTGCTTTTGGGCTTAGGTGAAAAAAGTATCACTCTGACTTGTTGTTTTTTTTTAACGATAACTGAGCCGTTAACTGAGATATGTAATGTTTGTTTTCTTCAATGATCGAATATCAAACGGTTAGATTAGAAAAGAAGATCGAAATAAGAAAAAAATAATCCCTAAAAGTCTTCCAATTAATAATTTTTTTTCTTTTTCATCATGGCGTTTCTCTACGAAGGCTACACTGAAAATATCGGGAATCAAGGAAGTGACACAACATTACTATTTAAAAATGTATTTATTGCTTTTCGAAGTATTCTCCGCGAAATTTGACACATTTTTCCATACGATGGAACCAATCATTGAAGCAACCATTCCATTCGAAAGTTGGGGTCTCCAAAATGGCCGTTTTGTAGGCGTCCACAGCTTCTTCAGGTGATGAAAATCTCTGACCACGCAATTTATTCTTAATTTTAGGGAAAGTATAGAAATCATTAGGGCTTAGGTCGGGACTGTACGGCGGATGGTCTAAAAATTCTATGTTTTCTTGCTCTAAAAACTCTTTTGTTCTGTGCGCGGTGTGAGAACTCGCATTGTCGTGATGGAGGATGATGCGGCGGTTGCAGTTCTCTTTACGGAGTTCGGAAACGACCTGTGGCAAACAAATGCTGGCATACCATTCTGCATTAACCGTTCTTTGTCCCTCAAGAGGAATAGTCGCAACAAGGCCGGTTTTGGAGACAAACGTGGCCACCATTTTTTTTTGCAACACTCCGTGAACGAACAATTTTAGTTGGCTTTAACTCATTTTCGAACACCCAAACTCGTGACTGGTTTTTTGTTTCGGGTTCGTACGCGTATATCCAAGATTCGTCACCTGACGCAATGTCGTATATAGCATTTGAGGATCCTGCGTGGAATCTTTCGAGAGTTCTGATGCACCAAGTAACGCGAGTCGCTTTTTGCTCTTCACAGAGCAAATGCGGTATTCATCGGGAAAACAACTTTTTTACACCTAATTGTTCATGCAAGATTATTTGTATTTGACTCATGACAATGTCTAAATTTGCCTGAATTTCGCGGTCATGTGACATACATGTCGATCTTCCTCAATCAGCTTACGCACAGCATCAACGGGGTGACTGCAGTTTTTGGACGACCTTGACGGGGATCATCACTGAGCTTGAGCTTGACACGTCCACGTTGAAATTCAGCAAACCAGCGATAAATTGTGGTTTTGGATGGGGTTTCATCACCAAATGCAGAAAGCATCCGGTCAACACACTGTTTTTGTGTTAAACCGCTTCGAAAGTCATAATAAATCATCGCCCTTGAATTTTCTTGAGTCAATTCCATTTTCTCAACGACTAAACAAGTTTGAGAAGACCTTGTGAGAAGACCGAGAATCTTTTTTTAAATAAATAAATGGTATTCGATTTTAAAATCAAGAAGTTTTCAATTAAAAAGATTTTAATATGATAGGAATAGTGGAAATATTCCATTCCCGATACTTTTAGTGCAGCCTATGTATTTGATTTTTCTTGAAACCTTTTCTGTAATTAACCAAATGAATAGTCTTCCAATGCCTTATCTCCCCTTACTTTTGGAAAATATTAATAAATTAGCATTCTTATAGATAATATATTTATTGCTGAGAAGGTAACTTTTTGAAAGTATTAGTATTTAACAACCTATATCCGTATACTATACGTATACTATAAGCTACATCTCCGCGACACTATAGTCGACTTCTCTGAATTTCCGTAACTGTACTTATACATTTTTGCCCTTAGTCGTCTTATAATGCCCCTAAGACTTAAAAGGAAAATACTCGACTATAGAAACAACTACAGTTACTTTAACTTACTGCCTTTTAATTTTGAATATTCGGTTAACAAAAACCATTTTGAATACAATTCTACATCACAATTGTCGTGGTTACCGGTCAGAAAATTACCCTGTATCCGGATAGTGCATTGTATTGGCTCTTCACCAAATTGCGAACTAATATTGACACCGCCGTATTATAGGTTTAACTAATTATCCGATGTTTCTATCTAGCTCATAATGTCTACTATCCGCTGTTCATGCATTTTCTCTTCATTATCTAATCACACTTTACCGACATGTGTCGTTCCGTTGGTATTCATTGCCGTTCATTCATTCAATGTGTCAATAAAGTGTTAGATAAATAATTATGTTAACGGGAATTGACGCGATCACGTTATAAGTATAACATACCTTTAAATTACTTGAAGTTGATGTTTCTATCCTAGTGGCCTTTCCAATCACAGGACGAACATATGCACATTACAAGGTTAAGTAATACTAACCAGGTCAGTCGTAGAAAGGGTGAAAATTCTTAACACATTGAGACACCTCCGTGCCTCAGAGAGCACGTTAAGCCGTAGGTCCCGGTTGCTGGTAGTTAGAGCCCTAAAAATTCCGACAACCTCGTCTAACTACAGAACTTCGATATCGCCTAGTAGAAGTTGCTTCATGTAAAATATCAAAGTACGGCTGTATCGTAGATAGACTGAAAGCCGACCCCAACTTAGTTGTGAAAAACCGCGGAGAATGAGTCAATGTTCAATATCTATAAGCTGTGAAAAATTAACTTAATTTTTGAAAATATTTCAATGAAAAATATTATATAAAATCTGTTGTTTCTCATTTACTAATGTTAATATTTATTCTTCAGTAGCATGTTTAGTAGTACACCAATATAATCAGCAATGGACGCAATTAGACAGAACCGGTTACATCATTTGAAAATTGTGGAAGCAACCACGAATATATTATAAATTTTGTATCGTAGCTGAATGATATTTGCTTATAGAAACGCAGCTCAAATAAAACTGTACTTGGTTCTTTAAGTCGTGATTAAGCCGTATAAATATATGGGTTTTGCATGCATATGAACAGAATAATGACGGCAACTATATTGGCTATTAAAATATTAATCACATGCTATACGGCAAACCTTGAAAGTCTTTTATAGCACAGATTTTGACTCAAAACTAAACTGGAGTTTCCCCATAGGATTAGATTCGTACAAATGAATTTAATATGCACGTGCTACTACACACGTCTCTTGAATAATAGCTGCGTTGGAGGAAACTCCACGGCTTGATATATTATGTTTGTAAAAAGAGGCGTCTGGGTACTGTGATCTGAATCCAAGATAATAAGGATGAGGAATGAATTCGCCCGTCTTATTAGCAGAAGGTTTTATTTTAACTGCTTTTGGGTTAATAATCTTTTTTTTTATGGACCGGCAAACAATAAGACCGAATCAATTTTGGCAACAGAATCAGCAAACACAGCTTTATCTTTACGACAGGAGAATATCTTTTTGTATGTGTGTTGAGATTCCAGATGGCCTGTAGTGAATGTATTGGGTGATTACAAACTGATTCGACTTTAGAATAGCACAGTCCTTTGCATCGTCAGGCCGATACAATTGTCTAAACTTTAATCTGCCTGTCTAACTTTAGACGGACCATTTATCGGTGGAGCTACAAAAGAAAATTCGCCCTAAACTAATATTATAACACACATACGTCTCTTTGTGGGCCATTGTCCATGTATGGGCAGCTGTTTGGAAAACACAGTGCTGTTAATAGACTTGTAACATATTAGTCGTAAAGGGTTTGGAAGGAAGCCAAACTGCTGGATGTCCATAAGCAGGTAGTTACGTGATAAGAATAATGAATACAAATAAATATTATATATATTAATGTGGACTTTCCTATCATAATATTTACAAGGTACAATACTTTCTATAAGGATATTCGTACCTACTAAGTAAAGTTTGTTTTCTTAATAAGATACGGAAAAATCAATCTCTTATTAATTTATATTTTCTTTCTTTGTTTTTTTTTCCTTTGTTATATGTTTTTTATCTTAATTAGGTAGTTAAAAATAAAGTTTTACAACAAAACAATGTAACTCTTATTATTACTCTACAAACATTATATTTTCCTATGCTGTTATTAGCTTTAGGCTGTTTTACTTGCTTGTCTATTCCCTTTGCGAGTAACCTTTTCTTTTTGTGAGCGTTTATTTTTGTTGTATTTTTTTTAAACTCTATCCCTTTGTAATTTTTGTGAGGGACAGTGATGTGCTGTTGTCGATATCTTAGCAATGCTTTTGTTAGTAAATGTTAATCGTTAAATACAAAAATTTCGTGTCACGTTGTTTGTTCGCGATGAACTCCTAAACTAATAAAGCGATTTTCTTCGTGATGGAATTTTGCACACTGTGTGCAGTTGTGTCCATCTTAAGAGATAGGATATTTTTTATTTTATCTCAATTTATTAGTACAATATCTTTTTATTGCAAATTACTTGGCCGGGTTGCTAATTGCTATAAAAACAAGGGCGTTCTATGCAATGCTAGATCGCTCTTTGTTTATTTACTACTAGCTGTGCCCCGCGGTTGCACCCTCGTAAGTCCCGATGCCGTGGGAATATCACGGTAAAAGTAGCCTATGTGTTAATCCAGGTCTCCAGCTATCTACAAACCAAGTTTCGTCGCAATCGATTCAGTAGTTGTTGTTTGAAAGAGTAACAAACATCCATACATCCTCACAAACTTTCACGTTTTTATTTTTTATTTTTAAAAGACATCTCCCACATTAGCAATATTCCTGTGTCGCAGGGGGCTTCACAAACATTCAAACAACGGACACAAAGAACACCCAGACTCAGGACAACTATTTGTGGATCCCACACATTTTTATCCCGTGTGGGATTTGAACCCACAATACTCGGTGCAGCGTAGTGGCAAAGTGACCACTTAAACCATTGCGCCATACGTGCAGTCAAACATTTATAATATTAGTTTATTTACTATTCTAGGATTATTATTATAGTATACCTTCGTGTTCACGTCTGCAAATCCTTTTGGTAGTATAAGGGCGTGGCTAAAAATATTTTTGAGCTTTGCCTCCCACAATAACCTACTTCAGATCAGGTCTGGATAAAGTCTATTTAATTATAGAACCTAAGGGTCACCAGTATGATAATAATGTGACCCTTAAGAATTATTTTTAACGGGTTTCCCCAAAGCAACGCCTTATTCGATAAATTAGGGTACTTTGGTACAGAAAATAAAATACTGGGCAACAAATTAAATTCCAACTTTCACAGAATCTCGTTACTTGCGGTAAGGGTGGAAAGAAAGGTTTTATTTCATTAGTCTTGAGTGCTTTTAAAATACTGGGATTGAGATTTGACAAATCAAATATTTTTATTTATAATATTCAGATGTTTTATTTAGATTAAACTAGCAACGCCCCGGCTTCGCACGGGTAGCAGAGACATCTTCAACAATCATCAACAAATTTCAATCAATTTACACTAAATCTTAACAAATTATACACTTAAACCTTCCTCTCTCATGATAGTGAAAACTGCATGAAAATCCGTTCAGTATTTTTTCAGTTATTCGCGAACAGACAGACAGACAGACGTGGTGGGGGACTTTGTTTTATAATATGTAGTGATACGAGGACTTTACCCATATTTGTTCATATTTATTTCATATAGCAGCGCCCCTGCGGTTTCACCCGCGTAAGTCCCGATCCCATGGGAATATTGGGATAAAAAGTAGCCTATGCGTTAATCCAGGTCTAGTGGTATATTGGAACGAACCGACTAAAACAAAATGATGTTCCGTCTCCAGAGGTAGGGGCTTGGGTACAACCTTAGAAGGAAGACCCCGAAAACAGTGATCTGTCTTTCCTGCGTATCAACCTCATTCGTGCTCTCTGCTGTAGTGACTTGCTGTAAATATTTTTGACTAGTTAAACTTTTAAAAGTCCCTTTAATATATATTTTATAAAACTATAAACTGTTTTTTTTTAAGTCTGCTAAAAACACAGTATTCTTGGTGACTACTACTACCAGTATTATTATATTAATACGTGAAGAGAATTCTTTGTACCCCTTTTTAAGACAATTTCGCGAACGTAGTAACATGAATTTTGGAATATTTACAGTTTATACATAGAAGAAGTGCAGAAAGCTAACATTTTTTAACAATATTTTTTACAACTTTAAAAATTACGTGAAAACGGCTTAATTAAATTACACGCGTCCAGTATATGCGTTGACCTGTCATGGTAAGTAAGTCTATACAATGACAGGTCAAGTTATACAAAAAGTCATGGTCAAAATTCGACCACCACGCGATCTCTAGTATTGCTAAATACTTTTGTTCACGTCAGTATAAATATTTATTGACGAGCCTAGACTTGAAAAAAACATGTTTTCTTTTTCCTTACATTATCGTATGAAATAAGAAGCTTTTTATATTAGCATAAAAAATATCGATACATTTATACATCGACTTCCTTAAAGTGAAATTATCGACACCCTCTTGCACTTCACTAGCCCATGTAAGCCGAGCATAGGGGAAAGAAAACAAAGTGTACGATTTAATTATGCGGTAAATTTAGCAAAGTCATAATGAAACGTCACGTACGTTATAGCTATATCTAGCTTTTACACATTACTTTTGTCGCTTGTACATGTTATACCTACACCGTAAGGGCTGAATTAGCTGGAGCTAGTGAATACCACGTGTTTATAATGATTTATTTGGTAATTATCGTTACTTGATAATTAATAGTAATAGATATTTTTAATCTACGCACGCTGATAGTGCAAATATTCGGAACGAACGCTCGCAACGAACGAACGAACGCAAATGCTGAGATGGAATAAGAAAAATGGGAAAATGCTTTAGAGAGTATCGCAATTTTAAATTTGTTTATTAAAAAGTATACGGCTTTACTCACGTTTGTAGTTGTTGCCCGAGTAGTGTGACGCCTGACACCGTCGCGGCAGGACGCTTCACTCCTTGACAAAGGGCCCCCATCGGGTCCGAAACTAGTCAAGCATCCCTGAAATACAAATGTGAGTAAAATCGTATACTTTTTACCACTCACGAAAGTTTTTATTGCAATTTTAAATAGTACTAATTAAAGTTTAGCATAATTTAAGCACTTATGTTTGTCACAACGCTCTTTGATAGGAGTTTGAAACTGAAAAGGATGTATTATATAATTTATAATCCTAACTTGAATATTATGAATGCGAAAGAAAAGTTACTTTTACAAGAGCAAAGCTGCGGGCAAAGAATACCTAACATTTTATTCCATCTCATTTTGTCAGCTTTAAGGATTATGTCAACATCAAAAGTCTGTCTTGCGCCAATCACTTTCAAGGATGAGTACTTACCTGAAATTTCATTATAATTATGTATTCCTTACTGAAATTGATATTCGGCTGTTTTATGTTAGAATGAAACATGACTCTAATATGGTAAAGATTAGTAACAATAAGGCTGTGTTTCCACTGATCCGTAATGCAGCGATATTTAGCTTTGTAACGTTAAAACAATTTGTAATTCTTCCTTTCATCCAGTCTGTGGAAATATAAAAAAGTTTACGTCGTCTTGCGTTTATTAGCTGCTGTAATAACGTAATTTTCTTTTAACTAACTTTAACAAATAAGGCCGCGCATTATTCTTCTGTTTATATATTTCTTAGAGCATGTTAAGTGATGATTTTTTTACTTAACTTTTTTGCCAGAAACGCCTAAAGTAGGTTGGTAACGAAAGTGAGGTTTCATACATTTGGCATGGTCTCATATAAATTAGGAAAAAAAAAACCTTAAATGTGTTAAAACGGTCTTTTTGCGACCTTTGCTAATTTTTTACAATAGTTTGAATTGATCCCTATTTCTCAATATTTTTATTAATCCGCTTACAGTATTTTGCGACGGTTCTCGTGACGTACCTACTGAGTATGCCTATTAGCGGTCTTTCGGCATATTTACCTATTTTATACACTCTTTTATTACGTGTACGTATGTATCTATGTAACGGAATCTTTATAAGTTATTTTCACCACCTTAAAAGGTGTTTGATTGACTTCAAAATGTGTAAACTTGTTAAGGGCCGATGTCAAAACAATCATTACAATAAAATATATCACCTCTTTTTAGTTTTTTTTTTACTTTTAATTTACAATTTTTTTACAACTGCACTAAGTGAGCCTCCTATTATGTACGTTCCCTTACACATAAAACCATCCAAATCCTGCCACTTATGAGAACTTAGTCGAGGTAAGTAAAGTTTAATTTCGCCTAACATTTCTGGCATACATCACAAACCCATGTTCCTTGTAATTGAGGTATGAGTGATATAAGCATGTAAATGTGCAAGTTATAATAAAAGTTCACGACAGAAACACACCGCCCCGGACAAGTTTTTACAACGGAACATTATGTTTGAGTTTTGGGTAGGCTGTGTGTTACACCGAAACTTTTGTTTAATGCATAAATTATGTGACCCATTTATGATCCAATATGATAAAAGGTTTCAGGGTAAAAATGATTCCCTTTCGGTAAAATAAGCAAAAAAGAAAAATAGATTTTAAATTCATTTTCTTCTAAGGTAGCATTTTAACTTTCTTATTAATTTTTACACACTAGCCGCAGTTTCACCTGGTCACTGATCTGCTCCTAGAGCTCGTAGCTTGATGTTACATAGCCTATAACCTTCCTCAATGAATACTCTATCCAATACAAAAATAATTATTGAAATTTTAATGAAAGTTCCAGAGATAAGCGCGTTTAAACAAACAGCCAATCAAATAAAAAAGCTCCATAGCTTTATTATATTAGGTTGTGGTTTCATTCGTGTTAACCTTCTTTCTTATGGAACATATTTATATTTTTAGTAACAGTTACTATGGTTTCTGTATTAAAGCAAGAAAATCAACATTGTAGTATTTGTGTCAGCCTTTGTCTTACGAAATATTAGCTTCGGCAAATTTTCAACTACAAAACAATGTTTCTCTATTCAAAATTACGTGTTTTAGTAAAATAGTCAGCGCTTTACGTAACCTACGGGGTCTAGTATATAACCCTAAAATGAATACACCTTTCTGTAACAGGTCCTATATAATCGTATTAAACGAACATGATACGCTTCCACCAACTTGTAAACATTTCCGCCTAACCCCCTTTCGGTGTAAGAGGCATCCTAGTAACAAATTTGTCGCTTCTCGTAACAATGCGCGTTTAATTACTACGCTACACTTGACGTGCGTATTACTTGCGTACTATGTAACAGTACGCTGTGCCCGATTTGACACGGTAGGGTTACCCATCACTTATAGGAGTTAAAAGTTTTAAATTAATTTTCAAGTAAACATTTTGTAATTACGGAAGTTTGAGTGACACACCGTTCATGTCAAATTGATTAGCAGCAGCGAAAAAAAATATATTTGTCTATTTTTAACCGACTTTAAAAAAGGATAAGGTTCTCAATTCGACTGTATGTTTTTTTAATGTTTGTTACCTCAGAACTTTCGACTGGGTGAACCGATTTTGATGATACTTTTTTTATTTGAAAGCTGGTGCTTCCCGTGTGGTCCCATTTCTATTTGTTCCAGTTCTGACAATGGCATCCATGAGAAAACCATATATAAGTCTTTTATGGAATAGTTTTTTTTTGTTGAAATCGGTTTTTTTTTTTTAAATAATTATTAAACTTCGAACAAGATACGGGCCAGCAGAGTCTGTTTGTGCATGGTAATAGACTGCGTTTTGTGCATTTTATTTAATTAGAAAGCTGATCCAAATGATTTTCAGTTATTTTAGTGTTTTTTAACATCATTAACACTATTTCTGATATCACTAGATATCTCGTATCACTACATATTATAAAACAAAGTCCCCCGCCGCGTCTGTGTGTCTGTCTGTTCGCGATAAATTGAAAAACTACTAACCGATTTTCATGCGGTTTTCACTAATGGATAGAGTGATTCATGAGGAAGGTTTTGGTGTATAATTTGTACCCGTGCGAAGCCGGGGCGGGTTGCTAGTTTTTAATTAATGCAATATTGAGCGGCGGTAGCGTAATGGATAAGGCGTCGGACTTGCGATCAAGTGGTTGCGGGTTCGAACCTCACCCAGTGCACTACCGTCGTGAACCCACTCCTAACACAAGCGTTAAGCTTAGCTGGAGGGGTTAACGAGATTACTAGTAATGTGTGACCCACGTTACTAGTAACATTAAAAAAAAATTGTTTGCTTCTCATGTACACACATATTGCATAATAAACTGTCTCACACTATAATCAATATCCTATATTTGTAGTAAAAATTAAAGGCTAAGAATAAAAATGTTTGTTACCTCACTTCTCCTTAGGAGCTGTAATGTCTATCCTCAAAACATGCTTTTGCAATCAGTATTCGAGCTGGATTTAAGATTTATGAGATTGACAACCTAGACTGTTATCC
Organism: Euplagia quadripunctaria; assembly: GCA_963859945.1. NCBI lineage: Eukaryota > Metazoa > Arthropoda > Insecta > Lepidoptera > Erebidae > Euplagia > Euplagia quadripunctaria. The sequence continues at coordinate 13,570,461 of OY982585.1, forward strand.
AGTGTAGAAATACTTGATACGCTTGATTTATTAGTTCAAACCCGGATGACGAGAGCATTCCGATTTTATCAGTACTTTTAAACGATGGCTGTAGAACTGTTTTATCGTTTTATCGGATTAGGTATTAATCGGTTTTGTGAAATGATTTCTGTTAACGGTGTTTGAATGTAATTTACGTTAGTTTGATGTTCCTTTTTAACGTTTTATATTACAGCTATAGTAAAGGCTTGGTAAATACGAGTTGGAATAAAATACGATAATATTGAAGAGCCAATTTATGAAAATTCTCGGGTTCAAAGTATTACAGAAGTAAATATTCTTATGTCGAAGTTCTCCAAGCCCATTATAAATATATTTTTGTCGACATATTTTAAACTTTAGCGACTTATATGCTTCATAAGTACGTTTACAGATATCGAGTCTTAACCTTGTGATTATTTTTCGGTGCAAGACCTTTGATTGCCATTTTCACAGGGGTTACTCGGGTACCAGTCTATTCCATCATAGTTGGTGGTATTTAAATCCGGGTAAAGATCTCACGATATGACTACAAAATGTGGAATACTTTAGTCAAGCATAGGGAAGCCAGCCAGCCAGTCACTAGCGTGTTTACTTCCCTGCCTTATACAAAACTAGCAGCGCCCCGCGGTTTCACCCGCGTAAGGTTCAATCCCGTGGGAGCCTATGCGTTAATCCAGGTCTCCAGCTATCTACATACCAAGTTTCATCACAATCGGTCAAGTGGTTTTTGCGTGAAAGAGTAACAAACATGCATCCATCCATCCATCTATCCATCCATCCAAACTTTCACATTTATAATATTAGTGGGATTAGTGGGATTAGGTTTTGGTGAGCTTCTTTGATTGTAAGCAATAACCGATGGAAAGTAATGGTTTGAGGTTCATTTGCTACTTAAGTGGCGGTATGTATGTAGATAAGTGGCGTAATGTCTAATGCGCCAGACTAGCGATCATCTGGTTTTGGGTTCGAACCGCACCTTGTATAGTTCCGACGTGAATACATTCGAAACACGTGCATTTCTTTTTACAGCTAAACATATAACCTCCTATTTCGAAGTCGGTTAAAGAACGAAAAATCACCATTATACTTAAATATTTTTACAAAAATTAATTTTATGAATGAAAGTGCCATTTGGGGTAGTAATTTAAGAATAAACTGTCTACGAATATAGTTTTTTTTTTTATTGTCCTACCCAAATGTCGCGGTGGCGGACGACATTAAAGAATTGAGCTTAGTTGAAGAGCTTAGATCACAAATGTACTAGTAATATGTGACTCACCTTGCTAGATCTGATAAAGCAACTCTATACATATTAACTCTTCACTACATATTATAAAACAAAGTACCCCACCGCGTCTGTCTGTCTGTCTGTCTGTTCGCGATAAACTGAAAACTATTGGATTTTCATGCAGTTTTCACTAATAAACAGAGTGATTCATGAGGAAGATTTAGGTGTATAATTTATAAGTAAAATAAAAAATACTCTGCTGCAAAATGTAATGCACTGCAGCAGATTATATTATTTAAAATGGTGAGAATGATAGTGGTATAGATGATTAATACACTTACTCCTACTTCTCCATCTGTGTTATACACGCATGACCTTATAATTTAGGTTGTGATAAATGGTGATGGTGGTAAAATTAATCTTACCTATAGGACAACGTACCTACCTATATGGAATTTATCAGTTTATCCAAATAAAATAAAAATACTGTCAATCGTAGGATTGCACGTCAGAAGTGAAAACACACACATATATGTATCTGAGCGTAACGGTCACGCGAGTTCTGTATTTTTCCATATACCAAAAGTGCCCAACGTGCCTAAAGAAGTGTTCACTTCAAAAATATATTATTACTAGCAGCGCCCCGCGGTTTCACCCGCGTAAGTCCCGATCCCGTGAGAATATTGAGATAAAAAGTAGCCTATACGTTAATCTAGGTTTCCAGCTATCTACATACCAAGTTTCATCGTAATCGGTTCAGTGGTTTTTGCGTGAAAGAGTAACAAACATCCATCCATTCAACCATCCCTCTATCCAAACTTTCACATTTATAATATTAGTGGGATAAATCAGCATTACAGCATGACTGTCTTGTTGGTCTAGTGGTTAGTGATCCTGACTGCTGAGCCAGAAGTCGTGGGTTCGATTATAATGTGTGTATGTATTTCTAAATATATAAGTATGTTTATTAGCAGTCTGGTTACCATAGTACAGGGTCTGCCTAGTTTGGGATCAGATGGCCTGTGTGTGTGTGTGGGGTGTCTCAAGTTATAATTATTAATAAAATATACCCATGTAGATAGATTGATAGATAAATATAAATGTAGACACTTTATTTTAAATTCTTTGTTATAAGTCATTGTTACAGTAGAACTACCTTATAAGTGTAGCTTCAAAGTCCTCAATATAAGACCACTATAAATACCTTACTTCTAAAGATATTCTCAATTAAAGCCCTACACAAGATACGCCTTGAAATATTAGTAGGTATATATATTTAATCTATATATTGTAACAAAATGGTGTCTCTCAGCCAGCCCTGTTCTCCCTGAACTTAATTATTCCGTTACTGGCGTCGCAATTGTGGGGGGAAGGGTAAAAGGGGGAGGGTCGTACACAGATCGCAGTGGGCATCTTTTAATAGTGAGTTTGTCGAGGAATGCGTTGTGTGTGGTTACAAGAATGTTTGTAGATGGAAGTTTGATGGGGTGTGTTCTGAAAGATGTTTGTTAGGCAAATGAGTTGTTGTTTTGTAGTTTTTAGACAAACTGAATGCTCGTTTAAAGTATTTTTTTACGTACGAGTATTATTGTTGATTAACAACGGTATTAAGAGTGTAGGTACTGAATGATATGACGAAGATTAATTTTTTATTGTATTTGTGGTAAATTAAATATCAAATTAGTATGTAACTAAAGTATTATTGACAATGTGTTCAAAAAAATAATAATAAAACAAACCAAGGCCGAACTTTGGGTAATATTCGCCTTGGTTTATTACCCTTAAAACTTCAACAACCAATATTAACCATCTACGAATCGTGACAAAAAGAGATGGCAAACGAAATTCTTATAGTTTTTTTTTAACATCTTTTATTGTTCGAATATAATGGAGGGTAAAATATTGCACCCTACAAGATACGTTTTTAGATTCCGAGCGACATTTGTAAGTTTCCCAAGCAGAAAAAATTAAATAACAATCAACCCAACTAAAAAACTCAGAATTGAACGATCACATGCTAACTCAAACGCCAACTTATCTCCCCAGGACCAAAAAATAAAACACTTCTTATCGTTGGAGAGCCATGCTTTGGCAGATATGGGCCGGCTCGACCGGAGTGATACCACGGCCTCACAGAAAACCGGTAGTGAAGCAATGTTTCATTGCTTTTCGCCGAGCGAGTGAGGTTACCGGAGGCCCTATTTAATTTAATATAATTTATTTTAAAGTTATTGGTCAAATTAACATAGATACGTTAAATAATTAACATACAATAATTAACCAACGATTTAATACGCAAATTTATGCAGAAAATTGACACCACGTTGACATTGACGCATTTTCTGAAGGGTTCCTAGTACGCAGGCGCACTGTATACTTGTCTATCTCATTCTCTCGCAGGCTAAATCCTATTTATGAACATGTTTGTCTCTTTTCAAAGATTATAGGAAACAGTGTATACTTGTATTCTATCTCATTCTCTTGCAGGCTAAATCCTATTTATGAATGTTTGTCTCTTTTTAGTGTGAGTTTTTCGTTTCATCGAATTTCAAATCACAACGAATCTAAAGAAGTTTCATTTCAAAAACAAATCTATCTGAAATTCCGTTCAATGACATTGACAAAAATATATTACAACAAACTAATATAACTTTAGCCAACCAAAAGTAGTTTCCTTATGTTCTGGCACATTTAATACTCTTAACTATAACTTTTCTCCCCCCCTATTCCCCCTATATAAAAGCTAAATAGTCAAAGTTTCTTTACTCCTCTATTTCCATTTGGTAAAGCTAAAATAATGAATACAAACTTCATGCACTAAACATTGTCCCATCATAATACTCAATGGGTCATATCCAATGAATTGACCCCTTCAATCGAGGGGTACGCATAAAACTATTCAACCTTAAATATTGAGGGTTCCGTAATAAAAATATATGGATTTAACCGTTAAAGCTATGAGAGAGTTTAGTGTCTGCTTGAAGGAGTAAAGTGGAAATTGAAACTTACAAACAGTAATTTTGTAATTATTGGGATTAAAAGTAGCCTGTGGTGTTCCAGACTTATCTCTGTGCCAAATTTCATCTAGATCTGTTCAGCCATTTTTGTGTGAAACACTAACGAACATCGATCTATCCTCACAAACTTTCGCCTTTATAATATTAGTAAGAAAAGATATAAAGTTAAAATACTTTTAGTTACAAATACTTAAATGTAACATTTTATTTCGATTATCAAATAAAACAAGGCAAAAGGCAAAAATAAACTCATTCGTGACAATATAAGTTTAGTTAGTACTTCCGTTATTTGATTTTTGGTTTTCAAAACTACAAATCAAATTAGTTTTTAATAAGGAGACATACCTACGTTTATAGATAGAGAAAAACTACGTTTGTTGGTAAGAATTCCATATAACACAGTAGGGATATATTGGCTGGTTCATATTACGGGTAATTTCCTAATAAATCCATTATGTATATACATAGATCCATGATGTTTTATGGTTGATCTTTGTGTTTATAATATTAAAATTTAAAAGAATGTGGTGTATTTATTAAAATCAATTTTAACAAATTTTGTACACAAGTAACGATTTTATATAAGAAACTTTTCGAAATGAAATCCAGGTTTAATCCACCAAGGAGAAGCCATTATGTGTGAGTCTTAGCGGCAAAAAAATAGATCATCAATATATTGCGTGTAAAGAGATTTCCTTGTAAATTTTTAAGCAAAATTTGCGAATGGAGGAATATGGAAACCAACACACGGGTCATCACCTCGCCATGGTTATTATTGAAGTGGTATGTCGGAATCGAACCGACTAAAACCACACGGTGTTCTGTCACAAGTGAGTCTATCGCAAGGGACTCGGGTATACTCTAGGAAGGATAGACATGTATAGATATGTCCCTATATATAGAAGTAGGGGTCCAGAATGTATGTTGACCTGTCATTGTACGAAAGATCTATACAATGGCGGTTCAACTTATACTGCTCATCGAAATAAAACAACAAAACATTCAAAACTTAATTAATTATATATAGTATATATGTATAAGTTGACAAACAACCATACGACCAGCCTAATGGTAAGTGGTTGCTAGTGCTTGTAAACTAGTAGAAAAACCACACCTACACCTACACCAGTAGTGCTAGTAAACTGTAGTCGTCCGTGTGGTAGGAAAATGTATCTGCTGTGTCCTACTTCTTTCTAAATATGTTTTAAATGTTGAAAGTAATGTTTAAACATTTTGACTTTAGGTTTTTCTATTTTTCAAAGAACCCTCACTAAATAATGTCACAAAACCCCGTTTGGGGTTAATGAACTCTTGTTGAAGGCAATTTTCCTGTACAGTCGGTCGGAAAAGTGTTCCTTTGTGGGGAAAATCTAAAAAGATTTTTTTGATCAGATTTTTACGAAAAGGGATTTAAAACAAAAGTGTTGTAGATAACGATTCTATTTAAATGAAGAAAATATAATACTTTAACTGTATTATTTAAATTAATTTAGGTTTTTGGGTATTTGATAAATTATGAAATAATAGAATTCTCAACATGTAAACGTGTGAAAAATATAGAACTACAATCGAAATGAAAGCTTTTAGCTTTTAGAGCTTTTTTTTTTTGACTTGGAATCGACTTCAGCTCAATGGCAGGCTTTCGCTTGAATCAGATCCACGCAGAAAAAGTCAGCGATATCCTATAGTAGCCCTCAGGAACTGTACTTCTTTTACTACTCTATGTCCTTTTCTTTACCTTTGACAACGTGTATACGAAACTTCATTATGATCGGTTGAGTAATTAAGACGTAAAGTGTAACAAACAAACTCACATTTGCATTTACATATAATTAGTGTTGCCCGGCGACTTCGTTCGCGTAAAAAATAAAATTTGTACCACGAGAATACATGCACGTACATTTTTTCGTTACAAAAAGTAGCCTATGTCTTTTCCCATTATATAATCTATCTCCTTGCCAAATTTCATCACAATCCGTTAAACAAACAAACAAATTTATTTATTTATTTGACACTTTATGCACAAAAAATGTACAATGGCGGACTTAATGCCGTAGGCCTTTTCTACCAGTCTACCTTAGGGTGATGCAAAAATAAGTGAATAGGGGGATTTAAGTAGAAAAGAAAAAAGAAACTACGAAAGATCACAGGAGAGCATATATTATATAAATACAAATACATACATGCATACATATAAACATAGATACGTGCTAACTTACATACATCCATATATAAATATAATGTATTACTGTCGTGATGATTCTGCTAGGTTCTGCGAAATGTGGGCTCGTACTTTCGCCCTGAACGAAACTTTCGCATTTATCATATTAGTATATAGATATAAGTTATAATATGTGTATTGCACTTATATGTGCTTTGATTTTACTGCATGTACCTCGTGTCATGTCTAATTTCTCTCTCCAGCAGACTTTATGCTAAATCATTCCTTTAGCATTAAATCTACCTTTGTATATTTTGTTCCAAGAAATAAATAATGCGGGAGATTCAGGAATGCTGTATTATCACATATCAAAGGATAAAGCTTGTTGGTTGGTTTGTCCATCTTTAACGCACCAACGAACGACTGGACCAACATAATTTGTGCATTTGAAGAGTTTATGGGCTACTAGTTTTGGTCCGGTTTTATAGACTTGATCGGACACCCTTCACTTGTATGTAGTAGTGATATTAGGTAAAATAATACGTTAACGGGATAAACTTGATGATTTGCGTACCTACATACATTTAAATTGCCTGAATTTTCAACATGGCTACACTAGCTGCGGTCACGGGCTGACTGTTAATCATGCAGTCAGCCAGTTCAAAGGTATGTTGGTACAATATATACATATCCAAACCATCAATTTATTTCCGAACGAGAAAATAAAAGTAAAACGATTTGTGTGTATTTGCTATTTCGGCAAACATAAAAAAATTATTTACATATAAACGAACATGTATTAAAAATATATTTGTCTGTCATATTTTTTTTTTATGTGCACGACTCACTGGCCGTATTATCACGTTGAATGTCGATTTCCTATTTATTGCATATTGATATTCTATTTTTAATTGAAATAAAAAACTTGTTACTTTTAAATTTAATTGAACTAGTGTCTATGCTGCATGCAAAATTTACTTACCTATTATTGTGTGTGTCGTCTGCAACTGACGCAGTACGACGCTTCACCCCGTCGCGTCGGGTCCAAAAATCGTATATTCTTAATTAATATCAATACCACTCACGAAAGCTTTATTCGAACGTTACTTTAAAGTTATTTTTTATTTAATCTGGTTTTTATTTTACAATTTATCAAATGGTCCAATGACACTAATGTAACATTTTCATACTCGACTGTACTAAGTTGTTATGACGTCTTGTTTATCACTAAAATTGGGTAAACACTTTTTATTTAGATCGAATCTAGAGTAGCTATAAATGTACATACCTAAAATATTTACTGAATTATCTATTGAGTTATTCTTCGTTAAAATTTTAGTGAAACGTTTATAAATAACAAATTTCGAGACCAATTAGATGTCTGTTTTCACGCACCCTATAGCACAAATTAATAAATAATACAACAGATGGCTTGTTTAACCAAACACTCGAAAAACTAACAACTCTCACTACAAGCGAATAAAGTTCAATCTTTATCACTTGCTAACACAACACTACATGCTGAACATCACATCACTAACCACTAGACCAACAGGCCCGCCACAATAATTAACATATTTTTCATCTTCGTCAGATCCACCTGGAGCCCCATACATCGAAGGTTACGCCGAAGGAGAGACCGTTCGCCGTGGCCAGAGCTTAGAGATGGTCTGCCGCAGTCGAGGAGGAAACCCACCAGCCCAGCTCATTTGGTACAAGAATGGAGAGCAAATACGGATGGCTTACAGGTAAGACTGTAATTTACAATGTTGCCTCTGGAATAAAATTCATCATTAAATATATGAATAAAATAATTATTTCAAAAAAAAAAACCGACTTCAACAAAAAACTAACTAAACTATTCCATAAAAGACTTATATAAGGTTTTCTCATGGATGCCATTGTCAGAACTGGACCAAATTGAAATGGGACCACACGGGAAGCCACCAGCTTCAAGAATCATCAAAATCGGTTCACCCAGTCGAAAGTTCTGAGGAAACAAAAATTAAAAAACAAAACATACAGTCGAATTGAGAACCTCCTCCTTTTTTGAAGTTGGTTAATAATAAATTTACTTAGGGTCACATGGCGAAAATCCATCGTTAAAGTAATAAAATATATGTTTTGATACTGGTCTTCGATATACCATTGCTAAATACAACTTTGGATTTCTTTTAGAGAAACATTGAAACATTTTATCTTGAAAGAGGTCTCGTTTGCAGCATCCATTCTGACATAAGATAGGCACTATATTACCGTCTTCCTGTATATGAAAACTTATACTTGCCATTTCTGGAAGTAGTGTTCTGATTTCAGCAAAAGGAAGTCGGTTCGATATCTTGTCGCTGAATTTTTCAGTATACATAAATCTTTATGTTTTTTTACTAACTGAAGTTGAAAAAATTGAGGAAACAGATGGGCTTATTAAGGTTCAGTTCCATTAATGTATGTACATAACATTATGTTTACATAACATAACATTATGTAGGCATGTGTTGTGCTTATTCTGCAGAATTTTGGTTTGATAATATGAAGAAAAATTACTCAGTTAAAATGTCTATGTATGAGAGTTCTTGTGGGGTAAAATGTCACATGCCCAGATCCTTCAGAATGAGAGGGCGAGATAAAGTGGTGGAGAAAACAGAGTATATTTCACATTAATAGTAAATATGATGCTATATATATCACTACATATTGTAAAACAAAGTCCCCCGCCGCGTCTGTCTGTCTGTCTGTTCGCGATAAACTCAAAAACTACTGAACGGATTTCCATGCGGTTTTCACCAATAAATAGAGCGATTCATGAGGAAGGTTTAGGTGTATAATTTGTTAAGGTTTTGTGTAAATTGGTTGTAATATGATGATGATTGTTGAAGATGTCTCTACTACCCGTGCGAAGCCGGGGCGGGTTGATAGTTATAGAATATAACGAAGATAATTATTATTCACTTAACTCAGAGTCGTTTGATTGGAGACTTGTTTGTTGGGGACATTTTGTTCCCAAATTATAGTAAACTAGCAACCCGCTTCGGCTTCGCACGGGTAGTAGAGACATCTTCAACAATCATCATCATATTTTAACCAATTTACACAAAACGTTAACAAATTATACACCTAAACCTTCCTCATGAATCACTCTGTCTATTGGTAAAAACCGTATGAAAATCCGTTCAGTAGCTTTTCAGTTTATTGCGAACAGACAGACAGACGCAGCGGGGGACTATGTTTTATAATATGTAGTGATATTGGTCCAGTTTACAACAGATTACAGTTAACGAGTATTGCTAGGATAGCTTTTAGTGATTGTGCCAAAACTTCATCTATATTAATACAATGAAGCTGAAGAAGTTTTTGTTTGTTTCTTTTTGGTTTAAACGCGCTAATCTCTAGAACAGATTGAATAATTGTTTTCATATAGTTTTGTTGTTCGGTCGAGTTGCTTCGATTTACATTAAGAAATTAATTTAAAAATCGAACAACCGATACCTTACCTGGAAATATATATTTTTTTTTATATTATTGAAGTTAAAACTTCTTTAGGCACGTTTGTACACTTTTGCTTTGGGGAAAAAGCACTGAACTCGTGACCGTCACGCTAATAATACATATAAACATCCACTAGAGGGCGGTAATCTAAACATTAAGTTCTGTCAGCTCCTTATTAATTAATGTCACCAACCTGCTAATGTGATGTTTTAAGTTCGTCATTTCGTTTAAGTTTTCACTTCTGTCAGCAGTCTCATCACTGCCTATTTTTAGAGATTATGGATGTGACTTAAAATCACAATATTTTGATAAAAATATCTAGTTTGCAGACGAAAAAACTTATGTAGCGCCCTAGTATCTATATCTAGGTACAAATACCGTTTCTTTATCGAAGAAAGCTGTCAATCTATGTTTTTCTTTAAATCTGCTGAATAATGGTCTAAAGATTTTCGATATAAAGCACACAATACAAAGAAAATTCAGCTTTTTGCCTATAAAAAGCACCCCCACCCCATTTCGGGGATCGTATTAAGCTGGCAACAGATAGGGCGTATGTCCTCATGATTTATGTAAGCTGAAAGCTAGGGAGGAGAAATATCGATATCGATAACGATTGTTAAAAATTAGGTTTTGTTTTATGATATTGGGGTAGAAAAGAAATTTTCTTATCTGATGAATACCGTACACATTTTATGATACGCTGCCGATCGAAATAGCTTTGTGTCGTTTATTTTTTATAAGCATATTTATAAACGTAAATTTACTTTTAAAATATGAATTACATGTTGATAAATTTATATATTTGACTTATGGAAGAGGCAGAGCATTGTAAAAGTGGTAGAGTAGAATCTTAGGCCCTCTAATGGAGAATAATTCTTTAAAAAAAAACCGACTTCAACAAAAAAAACTATTCCATAAAAGACTTATATACGGTTTTCTCATGGATGCCACTGTCAGAACGGGACCAAATTGAAATGGGACCACACGGGAAGCACCAGCTTTCAAATAAAAAAAGAGAATCGAGAATCATCAAAATCGGTTCACACAGTCGAAAGTTCTGAGGTAACAAACATAAAAAAAAAGAAACCATACAGTCGAATTGAGAACCTCCTCCTTTTTTGAAGTTGGTTAAAAAACTTGTACAACGCAGATGACGCAGATGATATAATTATGTATATTATACGGGAATTAACGCGATCACGAAGTAGGTATTTCATATCTTTGAATTTCCTGACGTTATGGCTGCTATATTTTTCTGTTGGTGAGTAAGCTTGCAGTTCCAATAGGAGGGTAAGTAGGTGCCAGCTCACAAGCCACACCACAAATATTTCGAGAGGTTATAGGCACCGGTTACCACTTACCATTAGATCGATCATGAGTTTTAACTAACTTAAACTGAAGTCATCTCACACACGGCCCTCTGATGCCAAACTAGGCAGAGCCATGTACAATAGTGCTATGAAATAGGTATGTATTTAATTGTTACTATATTATAAATAAACTACACCCAGACACAGAAAAAATGATAGTGCTCATCAAACAATTATTTGTACTGGGTGGGAGTCGAACCCACGACCTCTGCCTTGGCAATCAGGATCACTAATCACTAGACAAACAGGCCCATCGTCAGTGTGTATGATAACTTAATAATATTCAAATAGGTACCTATATGTATTTCTATTCTATCATCTTGCTTTATCGATACATCCAGTTTGCAACCGTCACTTATAAAATTGTATTAAGACGCGCCTACGGACAGCGGAAACTGATTTATGGGCCCCTCTAACTGCACTCTCTAGAAATGTAACTACGTCGATAAATAAATATCGATAACTTAACATTTTTACTGTATCAATTTAATAAATTTGTTTTGGTATAGTTTTAGTTATCAATAATAAAGGGTACTATTATTTTATTGGTTTCTTTGTATGTTTGTATCGATACTTTTGTGATTTTCCTATTAAAGGACGTTTCTACTAACCTCGAATTCAAGTAGGTAATCCCACTGAGAAATATTTGCCAAAGATAATTGGTTTGTACACTACTGAAATCTCACATAATGCGATGGTTTAGTGTAAGTAGCTATCCAAACAATCATTATCAAAACTGTAATTGTGTCTACTATGATATTTGATAACTATTTTATATGGTTATGACATAATGTATCGGTAATAGGTATTGTACGTTTGTAAACAAGAGGGTATATATGTGAAGCATATGCTTTAGATATTTTTTGGATAGTATTTTTTTATTAGTAGTTATGAAGAAAAAGTTGTCACTTTTATAGTAAGGAAATCAGATTTAGGATACATTTATGTTATTTTTTTCAAGTTTGTTTTTAATATCTTAAAACTAGGACTATCATATACTCATATTTTAGATATAATTATGTTTTTACAAACAAACTTAAGGCGCAGGTAACTTAAAACATCGCAGTACAATATAAGAAAGTAAATAGTGAATGAGTAAAAATCTCCGAAAATAGAAAACGAACATTGATAGCTTGTTTCTGTTAGTTCAAAAATCAACTTTGAAACCCAAGAGACTCAGTTTACGAAAACTAAAAGTACTTTTCAAAGTAAATTGAAGCCACTTGAGATTTTATTAAAAAGTTATTCGTAGAATGTTCTTACCTAGGTAAACTCAAAACGTTATAACTTAGGTTTATATTGAAAACATAATCGTGAAATTTCCCTGTAATATATTTGTTTGGATTTCAATATATCTATATTAAATATGTAATAAATTATTTAAAATCATTTTTAGCCTTAAAAAAGATTCATGCCTCTAGATTCGGGTTTTATTGTTATTATAATAGTTTGCATCATGAGAAATTGCTTTCATGGATTTCCTAATTTCATCATGAACCCATTTACTATCAACAGCGGGTCTTCTCCCTCAGATGTTAAGGCTAAACTGGTTATATAGTACATGAGTCCATATTTTTATTTCTCTGATCAATGATTTGTTGTTATACATATTCGATTTAGTTTTTCTTTTTCACCTCAGTCAAGCCAAAATGTGGCAGAGACGAGAAACGTTTAAAGCGATTTACTTTCCACAAAAGCGAGGCTAGACCTCCTAATAGAAATAAGGTGGCCTCCCTGAGTTTTCGACAGCTGGGGCTAATTGGGGGCGGTGAAATTACTTTGGTAGACACCTTTGAAAATTCTGAAATGCTACAGAAAATAAAGATGACCTTTTAAAACTCACAATGACTTTACATATATTTACACGCAGATGATCTAAAACGATAGAAAAGTGGGACATCTAACAAAAGGATAAATCGTCTATCGGAGATAGTTATCTCCAATGTATATTATATAGTATTTCAGGATATTGCAGTACCGTATATAGAATAATAGTAAAATCATTATTATATGCTATCCATGCTACTTTGGTGGTGAACAAGGACCATGCCCTCCTGTAAGCGTTGATAAAAAGTTGCTGCTATGTTAAAACAATCGTAACACTAGTTTCACTACAACTTTACCAACTGGATCCATCTTTTAATTGTTTTATTCCTTAGTAGTTGTCCTGGTAGTTATTTTTTTATTAAGGTACATTTTTTAAGATATTTTTGTAAATAAAATGTATTTAGTTTAATTTAAACTGGTATATCACAAAGGAAACATCAGAATCTTCTAAAATCAAGTAAATCACGAATACATGCAAAAAAACTTCAATTTTAAATCTAACAAAAATAAGCATATAAAAATATCTAATATATTCAGAGCTTAGAAGCTAGCCGAACAAATCAATACTATAATAACAATTCAATTCAATCCTTCGAATCGCTAACGTAGCGGAAAATAGTCTTATCGATAATCGAGGGCGCAGCACTAGCTTTAAAAAGTGATCCTATCTCGATAATATTTTACTTTTTTCCTTTCACTTTTACCTGACTTAAAGTCCATGGTGTCGATTTATATAGTGCACAGAATTTATGAGCGAAATTTTCTTTTTTCATTGATTTTTTTTAATTAGCTTTTAAAAGGTAAGCGAGTTGGAACAGATGCAAGTAAAATTGATTACATCCGTTTTTTTTAATTCCAATTATAAGGGAATAGATCACTAGCCTGTTGGTCTAGTGGCTAGCGGTCGTGACTGCTGAGCCGGAGATTGTGGGTTCGATTCCTGGCAAAATAATAATTGTGTGATCATGTCATTTGTTCTGCGTCTGGGTTTAATTTATGTATAATATGAATGTATTTAGAAATATATAAGTATGTTTATCAGCAGTCTGGTTACCATATTACAGGTTCTACCTAGTTTGAGATGAGACGGCCGTGTGAAATGTGTCAAAAACATAGATATGTAAATAGAGTCTAAAATTAGAATTAGGCAAAAGCTTTTGATGGCATATTTTTTTTGATCATTTCATTTTTGACCATTTGTAAATTGTTTAAATTCTACATGCAATCAAATATGGCGAAAGAAAAAACTTTTTAACTTTTAGTTGATTGTAAGGATTCCGTATTTTGAGCTATCAAAATAAAACCATTACAGGATCGCTTTGTTGAACGTCCGTCTGTCTGTCTGTCAAGAACCGTTGTCTCAAGAAAGCGTGGAGGTATCAAGTTGAAATTAATACCAAATTCTGATGTCTGCGGCCCCTTACAACTGTATAATAATCAAGTTTCTCAGTAAAACGCATCAGAATATGATGTTGTTTTTACTTGGTATTTTGAGTAAATTAAACCATTTTTTTTCTTATGGAAACGCCTACGGGTCATCAACAGTAAGTGGTATATCGGAATCGAACCGTCTATTGCAAGGGACCCGGGATACTATAAAAAGGAAGCCTCCGGGAACCCCTGCAGACCTTGGCCGCCTCTTGATCAACAGGCGGCCACACCGTGAAGTACGGAGGGGCCTTACCCCCTCCGATTTAGAGAAGCGCGCTCGGAACACGTGTCGTGCCGCCGTCTCAGGCCTGCTTCTGCCGGGTAACGGACAGCCCCATCCGTCACCTCCAGGCGGCAGTAGAGAGAGAGTTAAACCTGTGGAGGAGGACCTTACTTCCTGTTCCCATAAAATTATAAAAAATTACCAAGAAGCCACGTCTAAATTTATTTTTTAATTATTGTTTTGTTCTAGTAAACTTACTTTTGCAGTTGGAGCAGATTTATATGGGATAACATTTTATAACTGCCAAATTTCTTTGATAGTATCTTTACCTACAATTTACAATTCAGGTAAATTCATATGACGTATGATTTATTTAAAGTGTGAGTTATTGAGTGGTATCCGTATACCTTTAACTCCATACAGATCCTTTACTGAATTTCGCGGGTTCGTTCTTATTATGAACATAATTTTTTCCATTGCAGTTTATTATAAAATACTAGAAGCGTAGGATCAATGAAAAATGTAGCAAAAACGGGGGGAAAATTTACAAACGCGGACGAGGTTCCGCGGCTACAAAAAGCTACAGGGATCCAGTATATATGTTGATCTGTCATGATACATACAGTCTATACAATAACAGATAGTTATACTGGTCAATGATATAACACAAAACATTTTAAACTTAATTAATTATAGTCGAAGTTCGACCGCCAGGCTCTCTGTAGTTTATTATTATACTGTAAAATGTCTTAAGTAGCATTAAAACATCTCTAAATACGGAAACTAGACATATAATTATATTGTTTAAAAAGTTTTTTAAGTAAAACTGACAATCTAAACATGTTCAGAAATAATTTAGTATTCTTTTACCGTACGCAGGAGTACCAAATGCGTCAGCATATTTAGCCTAAAAAGATATGTTCAATAAAAGCTGCCAGATTTTGTGAATCTTCGCTGAATTTTCAATTTGATATGGCCAAGATAAATAGAACTATTTTAGTGTAAGCATTTTTTGGGTATTGGCAAATTCTATTATGGAAGCTGTTTGGAAGTTCAATTGATAGATTGTACCCGCATTTGCTGTTGAAACCACATTTACGTTTAAACTGTTGAAGTTTTAGCCATATTTGTTGTTTATTCGTTACAAATTCTGTGAAGAAAGAATGTGAATCAGAATCCCTGGACTTATACAAAAAATCTTTCACTACCTATACATACATGATGCCTGATAAAGCTAGAATTCGAAGGAAGTGGACCCCTAGTTTTTTCTAAGTCTCAAAATAACATTACAAAATCATCATCAATGAATAATTACATCAAAATAACAAGAATAATGCAAACGTGCTTGAGAATTGGATAATCACCCTGGAAGATTAAAACGTTGTCGTACTTAAAAAACAAAATGTCGTCTTGAAAACGTCTCCAAGTGTATTTTCCTAACGTTGTATCCAGAATTACTACCGACAACAGAAGTACCAATGCGAAATTGGGGCTCTGTTCACATCATCTCACCTCACCTCATCAGTAGTGTTTTCTAGACAGCGTTTTACGAAATTTCATATATTTCGATATTGCTTATTTATTTTTACACTGATATCTTCAAACCTAACTCTTAAACTGTCGCGTTTCTTGCACGCACTCGGTCGTCGGATCTGTGGTGAAGGTTCCTCTAAATACGTGATCGCGTTAATGCTCGTCAACACTATTAGACGTTTTTATGGGTTAGGGTGCAAAGGAGCAGACGGGTCACCTGATGGTAAGTGACTACCGCCGCCATGGACACTTGCAATTCAAGAGTCACAAGAGCGTTGCTGGCCTTTAAGGTGGGAGTAGGGGAAGGAGTGGTTTGTTCTCACTCAGCGAAACACTTTTCTGTGAGGCCGTGACATCACTCCGGTCGAGCCGGTCCATACGTGCCGAAGCATGGCTCTCCCACTATCCGGACATTATGTCATATACAATACTAATTCCAGTTTCATCCATGTCAGGTATCGCTCAATTATCGCTCAATTTTATTTTACAATTCATCGTAAAGCGCTGAATAGTTAGTCATAATATGTACGGTACATATTATGACTAACTATTCAGCGCTTTACGATGAATTGTAAAATAAAATTGACGATTCTCAATATAAATACATATTATCTATCTAGAACGTTGTATAAGCCTTACTAGAATGTTCTCTTTATTCGATCCTATATTTTTATCAAACACTCTATCCATATATCTTTTTAAAACGCACAAGAGTAGGAAATACGACACCATATTTCCCGCTTAGCGGGAAAAGGCTTGAACTATATACAATATATGTGTATTGACGTTAATGTGACAAGTACTTTGAAGGCCTCGCGGATGGAATATGGAATGTGAATATGGGGAATGTATAACAAAAGTGTCTTATGTGATTTGCTTTGGAGCGTAAAGGAGTCTCTGTGAACATTAAGATTATCTACTCAATATGACGAGTCGAGATTTTTATTTGTAGTTGTGAGAGCCATGCTAAGGGCACATATGGGCCGGCTCGACCGGAGTGATACCACGGCCTCACAGAAAACCGGTAGTGAAGCTTGCATTGCTTTTCGCCCAGTGAGTGAGGTTACCGGAGGCCCGAACCCTTCCCTCTTCCTTTCTCTTTTCTTCGCCCCTTATTCCCCCCCCCCCCCCTTCCCCTACTCCCACCTTAAAGGCCGGCTTTTTTCATAAAGGGTCAAGTTGATATAGGCACACAGTAGCGCTAACTAAGACTTTGTAATATGTATGTAAACATTGGCGAGGCAGCTCAGTTGCCCTTTAATTACTGTGTCGCACTCTAGCGTGTCCTTGCCTTAACTCCCTCGTATTTTAACTTTTAATCTTCTGATAAACAGAAAAAGTGAACTTTGCAACAGTCCTCGAGCACGCCGAATAAGTGGTAACTTATTAATACATAGATACACAATCCCTAAGTGGTAGAAACATACCATCCCCTAAATACTTAATTATTCTGCAAGAAAATTCTACTGATCTCTTAGCAATTAGTTTATTATATCATTAAAGGGTCCGTTAGCTAAAATATACAATAACAAAAAATTCTTCCGCTCTTAAGGATCTAAACATCAACATAATGTACGAAAAATAAAAAAGCAAAACAAATATTGCCGTAAATAATAGATAGGAAATAAAAAACAAAATAACGGGTAATGATGTTTGTTTATTGATGTGAAAGATTTGTATCGACAATTGTTATTGGTGAATTTATTGTTATATATTATTATAGACCAGTTTTTTGTTAGAGAAACCATATCGTCTGCTCATAATGTCTTTTTTTGATTTGTTGTTTGAGGGTCGGTAAGGACAGTGGGACTTCCAAGATTTTCCAATTCTAACTTATATTAGTACTACTAAACACAAAACTAAAATTAATACTTATAAAGTTATGAGGAACTGATAACGAACTAAAAATTATTACACTAGCCGTCCCTGCAGTTACATCTGCGTTTATGGTCACTGCTCCGCTCCTATTGGTCATGGCGTGGTGTTATATAGCCTATAGCCTTCCTCGATAAATGGGCTATCCAACACTAAAAGAATTTTTCAATTCAAACCAGTAGTTTCTGAGATTAGCGCCCAAACAAACAAACAAACTCTTCAGCTTTATAATATTAGTATAGACATATTTGGGAAACCCGGTGTGAACGAAGTGCATTTCGCAATAGTAATATAAATATATTGAATGAATTGAATAAATTGTATCAAAATAAAGTGAGTATTGTAAAAACTCAAAATTAAACTAGCGTCATCTGTGAAAGTTTTCCGAACTAATATATGGATAGTATATAACAAACATCAAATTACAGTCGTATTGCACAAAATCCAGAGATGGCGTAAATAAAATAAATCCACTCGCGGTCAGTATTTTTCGTTGCGCTAACACTTTTTACTGTGTAGCGTGAAGTAGCGTCTGAAGTGTAACGTGCATTAAGGAACTTCGTTTCAAAATTATGGATTAAATAATTACGACTAATTAATAAAAAAAAAAATTATACGTTTCGTTTTTATAGTTACTGCTCGTCTATTAATGAAAGATGTTAAATGAAGCGAACAATTATATAAAAAGAAACAATAATTTATCCCCTGCGATAATTACATACATATTTTCTACAGTGAAATTATGAAACTGTCTGTCATAATTTTATAATAGTCATAATAGCATAGGAGGTAACTATTATCCAAAAAAAAATTTACCGAGGGAGAGTTAGTTGATTATCAATATCTACTTTACTCAAGTAAATTTTAAAAGTATGTGGGAGAGCCATGCTACGGCATGTATTGACCGGACTGACCGGAGTGATACCACGGCCTCACAGAAAACCGACAGCGAAGCAATGATCGTAGTGTTTCACCGAGTGAGTGAGGTTCCCGGAGGCCTGATGATGATTCTTGAGTTGCAGGTGTCAATGGGCGGAGTGAGTCACTTACCAGCAGGTGACCCGTCTGCTCTTTTGCCCGCTATCACAAAAAAAAATGGTGTTAGTGTAGTTTACTTTCATATTAGACAGATACGTGCCGTTCTATAAGAAATTGCACAACACGATAATTTAACTCAAGCCGTCTCCTCGTAAGCCAGTCACGATCCATTGGATTGAACTTTTGACGGATCATGTTGTATTAACAAGTAGCTTTTCCCTGCGGTTTTTGTCTTAAAGTTATTTGTCTAGACCCCAGTACAGTACTTTTTCTGGGTGAAAGGTACTCATTATCCTTGTCTGATCAGTTGAGTAATAAAATTAATCACTCCTTCGCATTCCATTTTAATTAGGATTTAATTATGTATTTCCACGGAAATTAACGCGATCACGAAAAGTTATTACATAAAAAAAATGGAACTACTTTTTTTACTTTTAACTTTTAATGAATTGTTTAACTAATCGGCTAATGACGAACGACGTAATGACATGCAGTAAGAAAAAAAATTGTGTCTATGAACTTTCTAATGTTAAGCAATCACCATAAACTGACTATGAATGACTGAATCTAAAATAAAAGTTTAAAACTGTATTAAAGATATACAATCACATTATACAAGGAATCCACTGTGGTCATCTTAAACTAAATCCTAATTAATTAACTTTAAGCTTTCGTGTTCCATGATATAATTATGTATTTCCACGGGGATTAACGTGATCACGAAAAGGCTACATAAGGCTACATACTTCTGAATTGCCTGACGTTTCGACCAGGTTGCACTGGCCGTGGTCACAAGCTGATTCTACTGACTCTCTCAGTCAGTGTGCACCTGCAACTCATTGCTGCGAAAGTATTGCTTCACTACCGGTTTTCTGTGGGGCCGTGGTATCACTCCAGTCGAGCCTTCTCAACATCAACTACCATCAATGATAATATCAATTTTAAGGCTAGAAAAAAAATTGAGTTCTTAACTAAGTTCTAGACGTTGAATACGAAGTAAATCGTTATTCACTCTGATACTCTAAAAGCTCATCTTTCAACATCTTCCTAAATGTTTTCTTCATATTTCAAAAAATTACTCTCCCCATAATGTAATTCGGAAGGACCGCTCGACCTTGCCGTAATCTCTTCCATTTATCATTCTGTCAACTCCCTCGTCTAAGCTGTCGTGATAGTAGAATTATCACCAACATGTTTTGCATTTAGAGATATTATGTTTTTTTATTACATCTTTACCTATTTATCTTTATTTGAACTTTACGAAATGTCATAGACAGGGAAGCCAATTCGAACCGCATGCAGGCACCGCAGGGTTTAAATAAGTGTTTTTTTTGTGGCAACTAATCATATCTTAATAACTTGAGACATTTTGTACTCAAACTAGGCAGAGCCTGTACTATGGTAACTATACTCATATATTAATAATTTATAATTATGTACATGTTTTATAAAAATTACAAACATTTATTGGTCCTGGGTGGTAATCGAACGACCTCTGGCTTAGTAGTCAGGGTCTCTAACCACTAGACCGATAGGCATAATGTTATGAGTCCATTGAAGTAAATACGCTACTTGAGTTGCGTGACAGCTTTCAATACCGATATTATTAATTTTAATACTTTGAATTTAATACTTGAATCTCAGACTGCGAAAAAAGTACGTCTTCGACTATAACTATTGTATTATTTGTAATTTCAAACTGAAAGATACAACATGTTAATTACTTGATACTATTGACCGCTTAATAAATCAGTTTGTACGTGACAGACTTAGATTTGTATTTAGATATCAGTGCTTACTTACAGAAAGTAAACACAATTTGCATCAAAATCTGCTAATAGCTCCTCTGGTATTACAGGTGAAAATATCTACCTCGATTCCAAACTTGTGTAAGCTAGCCGTTTTGGCATCCTTTTTGTGCCAGAACTTGCGATATCAGAACATGAATATACTAAAACTAGAAACATATAAAAGACAGAGATGACGTACACGAGTGGAACAAGTTGTAAGAGATGATGCAAACATGAGAAAACGAATAAAATTTGCTTGCATATTTTAAACCCTGTTTCGTGGTATTAAGGCGTGCTCATCATTGACAGCTTGTCTGATCCCTACAGTAATTGATCTTCCTGTATTTAATAGTTTTTGTTACGGTGAGATGGATATAGGGGTCTTAGAAATAACTGATGGCTTTAGGTAAGTTAGTTGTCACAGGGAAATATAAATATAATTAGTGAAGTGACTGAATAATAAACACATTTCTCAGTGTCAAAATAGGCAAAATATATTTGATACGCACGTAAGAAGTTATACTTTTATCTAGTTAAATAAAGTTAATTTAAATATCATACATACCGTCAACTAACCTTATCATATATGCCTTATATATATAACATTTTTATCACTATCGTGAAGTTGGTAACTTTTTTGAAAAACTGAAATGTTGACTAGCTATCTTCAGGGTGTCGGTTTTTCGTGACGGTGTGTGCGCGCATCGTAAAAATTTACTCTTATCATTTTTCCATAACGCGCCAAAAGAAGTATAACTTCAAAATATTCCAGATATTTCCAGATATTGGCTAATGTACTGCCACTATTATGTTGAAATGTTTATTTAAATATTGATATCGCTCGTTTTGCGACAATAGCGACATAACTAAAAATTATTATTGCAATATTTTGTGATTTCCGATAGAGTATTTTTTTCTAAATATATAATGAACTTGTCGCTTTCTAACGAACGTCAGCACGAAATCGGCGTTGCATCTTTGTTCACTATAAAATATCAAAATTTATAATCGTTTGGCATACTTAGTTCAATTTGACTGAATTTTGAATTATGTCGATATTCTCGCAAACGAGTGATATATAATGTTAAATTTAAGATCTATTGTAATTATATATAGTGTAAATTAAAAATATTCTATTCTATACTAAATTTTGCACCACACTCTCTATATTTCTACAGAACGGACAGATACTGTTCCCTTTGATACTTAATTCTAAACTCTCAACTTGTTGAAATAACTGGAAAAGCGGTTTGCTAATGCTCTTTGTGAGAATGTCAGGATGCCAGCTATGAGCTTTCAGAAGTTTCCAGGAAATACCGATTTCATTGGAAGACTTAGTCTTTCGTTCAAAGAAGATTTTATGATTACTATGTGCAACAAACTTCCCTTTGATTTGGAGCCTTGTGACTTTTGTAATACCTATATACCATAGAACACGGTCTTTAAATAAATAATAATAATAATTTTAAACATCTTAACCATAAATTAAAAATAATATCCTGCTACATTTTTTTATCGTGGGAGAGCCATGCTTCGGTACGTATGGGCCAGTTCGACCGGAGTGATACCACGGTCTCACAGAAAACCGGTAGTGCGCCGAGTGAGTGAGGTTATCGGAGGCCCTAACCTTTCCCTCCCCTCTTTTGCCCCTTTACCATAAAAAAAGTTAAATTTATGCACTAGTCATTATATCTTTTTTCACGTTTCGTTTCAGAAAATAGATTCCACAGCCTATATAAATAAACTTAAAAAGCAAAAAACCTTATCAAAATACAAAATTTGATCCAAATCGTTGGCGCTGTTTTCGAGATACTCGAAATATATTTATATCCTTGCTTTATTGCTTGTTTAAAGGTATTAAATATTTTTTTCAAGTTTTATTGTTTATCGGTACTAGCTATTACAATTTTCATTCCTTTTTATGCTATTAATCAAAAAAGTATCATGACAAAAACAATTTAATATAACAACATTTTCCAGACCCATATGTCTAATAAAATTTCTTATGAAAACTTAATCCAAACTCGACCCCACTCCAAGTTAAAACTTCTAGACATCTGAAGACCTTCTGCTTGACATAACCTTGCTGCGGAGTAAAAACGTCCAACGTCTTAACGATAGATTGATTAATGGATAGCCCGTATTTCTATACGTGTGACTTTGTTCGGGGGTATTTTTTCAGAGTATCAGTAAAGTAGCTTATAAGGAATAAAAGTTATAACGTGTAACTGTTAATGGTGTGTTCTTAGACTTGTTTTCTTGTTTTTATACCACGATTGTAGCAAAAAAGCACACAATCATTTCCGGCCTCCATCAGCGCTGGCTGGGGGTGACGAAAGAACGAGCTAGGGTAGAGCTGAAGCAGGCCTGAGGTGGTGGCGTGACTTGACGTTCGCACACGCAATGGCGTGGCTGCCTTCTGCTTAAGAAGTGCCGTAGGTTTGCCTGGGTTCTCGGGGACTTCCTTCCTATTGTATATCCGAGTCCCTCGCAATAGAATCACTTGTGACAGAACACTGTGTGGTTTTAGTTGGTTCGATTCCGACATACGACTTAACCAGTAGCCCCGGTGAGGTGATGACCCGTGGGGGTTTCCACACGATAAAAGAAGCAAACAAGCACAGAGGAAGCCGCATGGTGGTTATCCGTGTTAATAGAAGTTAGCAATGATAGATTGGTTTTTCCTCTTGACATTTCCCCAAACTGTCAAAGGTCTGAAATAAAAAAATCTTAAAAGACTATTAAATAAAAAGAAAATTGCACTGGGTCTTCAGTTATAAAAATGTTTGACAAAATAGGAAGTCAATCATACCTAACTTAAGAACATGAAAAACTTTAGAACAAACGAGAATTTCAGTGGATTTTAAAAAGAAAATTCTGAGGCATTTAGCGCTTAAAACATCTACCCCAGCTTTGAGATTAAGTTATAAATAACGCCCCCAAAAATTTAAAGAGAACTTTATAAAATGTAGTGAAATTTATAAGCTATAGCGGCGGTCGTAACTTCTAAGGCGACTTTTGGTCCAAGTCCAAGACACGCTTTAATGCTTTGATAAAGTAAATAACACTTAAAAGGTTCCCGATAAAGTCTGTTTTTGTTTTTTTAACGTTTTATGTTACAAATATGCACTAAACACATTTCTCAGTATCACGATCCGAGTTTTCCAGAAGTAAAAATCATAATGAAAATGAGCTGATGTGATCTTAACTGATCCTAACTAATACTATAAATGCAAAAGTGTATTTGTTTGTTTATTACACTTTCACGCCTCAATTACTCAACCGCTCATCATGAAATTTTACATACACGTTGTCAGGGGTATAGGGTAGGGGGAAAAGAACATAGAGTATATTTTATCCCGAAAAAAAAACTAATCTATTGAGCAAGGCCAAGCAAAGTTAGTAAACTAATAAAGCATTAGGGTGCGTTTCCACCAGAGATGTTCGAGGTAGCTGAGCGGTGCGAAGATGCGTAATGAAGGTGTGAAACGATGTGAGCGTTTCCACCAGAAAGGTGCTAGGTCACTGAGCGGTACGAGAATGCATAGCGATGCTGTGAAAAGGTGCTCATATGAGCGGTGCGAGGATGTGTATAATACACATCGACCTCTAACAAAGACCGTCTAGCACACATTCCTCGCACACATCCCTCGCGGAAATCTCTCGCACACATCCGTCGCTTGCTTTGTAAGTACAGAAACCTCGCTCCGCTAAGGCGTTTCCACAGGAGTTGCGCTGAGCGATGCTAGGTAAATGAAGCGATTCTATTGGTTCTTAACAAACACATCCCTCGCTACGCATCCTCGCACATCTCTGGTGGAAACGCAGCCTGAGAATCCTAGTATTAATTAAAAAAGTAAAATGGTTTCACCCCATCACCGTCTAAATTGATTTAAATGCAATTTGGAAAATGAAAATATCGCATTGGTTTATTTACACTTGCTACAAATTAAATGAATACAATGCAAAATCTACCGCATTCAATATGCGGTAGATTTTGCAGTGAATAAAAATAAAAAAAACGCTATGAAAATTCTCAATGTCGCTAGTCTCTTCTACCTTATACCACACTCCACAGTACTTGCGTCTTACACACGTTCTTTTTGATTTATTTCAGTCATAATAACTAAAAGATATCTCTTTGTTTTATATAGATATTAACAATGGTTTTGTTCGTACGCTCGCTGGGCAAGTATACGTTAAAGTGAAGTTAAAAAATATAGAAGACACATTTACAGTAAATATATAAGGTGTCCCTACATTTGTACGACAATATCCAGTACTTAAAGGTTAGCAAATTTCAAGGTTAAGTGATCTAGCCAGGTCAGTCTTAGGATGGATGATCATTCTTATCACATTGAGACCTCTCCGTGCCTCGGAGAGCATGTTAAGTCGTCAGCCCCGGTTGCCATACGAACAACTGTGGCATTCGTTGTTGTTAGTTGAAGCCCTAACAAAAAAGTCCGACAACCTGGTCTAACTACAGAACTTCGATATCGCCTATTTGGATTGTGGAGGTCTGATGGCAGTCGCTTCACATAAAATAACGAAGTTCGGCCGTTTCGTAGTTAGACTGAAAGCCGACCCCTACTTAGTTGGGAAAAGGCTCGGAGGATGATGATCTAGAACTTAAACAGTAAGATACATACATATACTTACCGGATACAGTATCAGTAATAGGCTAATTATCAAGGGCTGAAGATCTCTCATCATGAAGATCTTAACAAACAGCTGTATTTTGGCAATAAGTATGTCTAGACAGGCATGTCAGAATTTAGAGATCAGTAATTTATTATGTATTCGTTATTTAATTATATATTAGATGTAAGACTATTTCCTCCAAATTTTTCCAATGGAATCCTATTATGATAATTTTGTGTTTGCAATTAATAATTAGAATATAGCTATATAAAATGGTTCACTATTGACATCACAAGACCAGTAATATAACTCGGATGTTACCAACTTTGAAGATGTCAGATTAAATTGTTTAGAACTTTCTTGCTAACACCGGCTTCGCTTTGCTTCAGGTCTCTTCTTTGTATTAGTTGTTGTATTTTGTTCTCTTTAATATATTATATATTTTTAATTCAAAAAACAAGTAACATAGTTTTCATGCATTTAATTTTTAAATGCATACGTGGCTAGTTTTTACCACCAAACCAAACCCTAGAAGAGTAAGATAAGTTGACCTTACAATATAAAAACAGTAACATGCATATAAAATAAAGAAGATATGTTGATTGACCAAATATTAGATAACTTGTATATGAAAACTAGCTTAGTCAAATCTTGAGCTTCAATTTTTCAGAAATTTTCTAATTTATGCAAAAAAAAACGACTGTTCATATTTAAGAACCTATATTTTTAAATGGCAAACATTGTTGTAGCAGAAAAAAAACAAGAATTTATGTTTTAAATTTATTTTAGAATGTTGTATGAACATACAAATAAATACCAGGATTATCTACAGAACTTGGCATCCATTTAGATCTCAATTCTTTTGTCGGCGAAGTCGACAACCATGCATATTTTTAATATTGAACTTGACTCCTATTTTCACATATATGTTTTTGCTGGGATTTTAACTTCATAAGTGGTAACACTTTTTTACAAGCATTTTTTTTTAAATATATTATAGGGGGCAAACGAGCAGACGGGTCACCTGATGGTAAGTGACTACCGTTGCCCATGGACACCTGCAACTCAAAAGTCACAAGTGCGTTGCCGGCCTTTGAGGTAGAAGTACGCTCGTTTCTTGAAGGTTTGAAGGAAACCAGCGATATTACTACCATATTATCTTCGTATACCTTTTAATTTTTTGATGGAATAATATTATACTTCTCTTTATCCTTAAGACAATAACTCATTTAATTATTTTAGTCTTTCATGAAGGAATCTTCAATATTTCATTAAGTAGTTCCATCCTAACAAATCTTGCAGACCTTATTAAAACTTCAATATCTTCCAATTAATCATCAAAGTCTACTCCCAATAAAATTACGTTTGAATTAATTATAATTAAAAACTACCAATATTAATGGTACTTTTAATTAAGCTTCCCAGAAAGTAAGCGTAGTTGAAGAATGTAATAAGTTCATTCTCGTCATGGTTCAGAGACCTGGCCGTGGGAAGATGGATATCATTGTGAATGATTCCCCCCTACCCTGGTTTGTTGTAGTAATGGTGTATGTGGAAGCAGGTACTGTTTTCTTAAGTAAAACTTTTGATATGTTGATAACATCGTAAGTCACAGGCGCCTTAAGGACATCTATTTATTATAACTAGAGATCGCGTGGTGGTCGAATGTCGACCATGGTTTATTTCATTGGCCAATATTACTTTACCTGTCATTGTATAGACTTTTGTACCATGACAGGTCAAAATATATACTGGACACTCATAGCTGTATGTACCCGTTTTTGCATTTTTTTTTAACTTTGTAGAAAATATTGTTCAAAAATTTTAGCATTCGTCACTTCTTCTCTGTATAAACTATAAGTGTGCGAAATTTCATACTCCTCCGTGCGCCCAATTTTCGTAAAAAGGGATCCAAAGTTTTCGCTTCACGTATTAATATATAGATATAGTTGTGTTCTCAGATTTGAGATTTTTAAAAGTATGTTGTCATTGTTTTGATTCACCATATCTAGATACGTGGCAGCGCGTCAACCGCCAAATTCAACCAAAAAAAGATTTTTATTTAATCATCGAAAGAATGAAGATTTGACAAACTGAAGTTAAATGTTCGTTGGAGACGGTAACGTTTCTAAACGCTACAAGTGTTATTTTAACTCATGAAGAGCTAACTCACTTAGAAATGTGTGATACTTAAAGTATATGCAGAAGAACTGCAGATAGAATTTTTTTTAATCAATATGCAAATAAATAAAAATAATTTTGTATATATGTATACATAAGATTTTTCTTTTTTTGAAAATGTCTACAAGAAGCTAAAGAGATCCAGTATATATGTTAATCTGTCATTGTACAGAACGTCTATACGTTGAAAATAAAATTCACGTTATACTGGTCTATGTTTTTATATAAGCTGTACTGTGACCTTCTTTCCCTAATCACTTAAAATTATGGAAAGATAGTCACAATTATCTTTATTACTCGCGATATATTATGTACTTTTAAAGTCACACCCCTTTAGGATTTATCTTTGGTAGATGTCCAACAACAAACTTTATTGAGCTTTTGCCAGATCTGGTAGTAAACGGGCTTCAGGAGAATTCGACACCTATATTTTATGATATGACTTGTTGTAAATTGTTCCTGTTCGTTTGGAAATCAACTTGCAATACTTGGCTTGATATTTACGGTATATATAATAAACTATTTTGTCATCGTAAATCTGTGCGGGTCATCCTACTATGTTATATCTTCTACAGTTCACTCGGTAGATTAATAGCGTGTAGAAATGTTTACACACGAGATTAATTACTGCAATCCTAAGCAGCATTATTATTATAAATATTTTCTCCTGATAATAAACTTAATTAATTTACTTCTTCTGACAATGGTCTTTTTAAAAAAGCTTTTATGTGTCTGATGGAAGTATTATTTTTTTCAAAGACTTATGTTTAATGCAATATCTCTTTTAATTACATGGTATTAACGTTGACAAAATATTTTAATTTCTTGCCTAAACGCTGTACTTTCTCAATTGTCTATCAAATAAATAGAAATAGCTATACAAATACCTTTGAATTACCTGAAGTGTCGATTTTACTGACCGTGATCACAGGCTGACTGGTCACACAGTCAGTCACGTTAATTCCCGTAAAAACATTATATAGCTTCATAAAACTTAAACCTCGAGAACAAGTGTGGTGTGTTGTGTTTATTAACTACGTCCAAACACCTATACTTTTGCCACATTCTTTCAGGATCTTTTTAAGATTTGTTTCAATTAATTTATCAGCCGCGAGACGTATGTAGCCTGTAACTGTTATAATGACTTTGCTCACCACAACAACAAGAAGTCCTCAGTTTCATTCTTCTTGACTTGACTTCTTAACCTAAACTTCAAATGTATCTTTTAAAACGTCGTCATCGCTTGTAATATGTACCACACCGAAACTAATTAGTCATGTGAATGCACGGGTGATCGGTAGCAGTCGTTGTCACAATTAGTAACACTTGCGGTAACAGGCTGCTTGGTAACTAAGATTGCTGTAGCATGTTTCCTTAAGCAACGTCTGTCCTTTGAATATCTAAGCTGTATTTAAGCGTAAATGCTATAAGGATAACATATATACTATTAGAAAATTTAAGGATTAAGGTGAATCTCCCGCGGATCTCGTATTTTTTTTAAATTATGAAATTATTTCAATTGCTCTACTGTATGATGTATAATGCGAAGGGGTGAACACAATGTTTTGAAAAGAGTTTTATGTATGGAAGTTAACGGGTACAGAAAAGATGTAATGTGTAAAAGGAGATATGGCTAGAAAGGGAGTAAGCAGTGAAATGACGAACGAAGAAGAAACCATATTGCGCCGATCGTAAATAAAAATGGGACACGGGTGGGCAGGCGATGATGGTGATATTTCCACTCTACTGTTACGAATTTATAGTAGTAATTAGTACTACAAAATAGCATCTTTCTTTCGAACGGCTATTTTCAATAGAGCTGTGAGTAACTCTGACTTGGCAACCATCGATATTGAGTGTTCACAGGTTGGCCACTTGATAACTTGACAACTTCTTCAAAACAATATTGGAAGGAAAAATACAGGGAAAGAGAAGACAAGGAAGGCCTAGAAGAAGTTTTATAGAACAAGAGAAGGAGAAAGTAGGATGAATGATGAAGAGGTCCAAAAGATAGCAGAGGTTAGAGACGATGGGCGATTGCTCCACCGACAATGCCGTAGCTCTTAAATTTGAAAAAAAAAAGAGGTTACGGTAACGCTTGTTATCAGGTCGGTCGGTGTGCGTGTTTACCGACTTCATTCTATAAAACTCTCTAGCCGGTTCACTGTCAAAAAATAATAGGGTCTATTACTTTACAATCAACGTTAAAAAATCTATCCCTACAAGAATCTCCTTTCTGATTCCACGCTTTTTCTATTGTAAAAAAATATTGTCTGAAATATAGAAGACTTCCATTATCATCATTACTGCTATCTAGAGAGGTCTACTTTTAAACTTTTGTCCTCCTAAAGACTACGTCAAATAACTTACCTACCAAGTTAATAATATTAGTTAGTAAACTCTCTCCACCTCTGAATCAAAATACAGTTAAACTTTAACCATTCAAACCGATCCTTTAGTTCTATAGCGTTTAACACTATAGACCCATTTTCCCATGGAATTATATCCATAATATGATCCCGTGGGATAGTTTAGTGACCGCAAAATGTTTTTGTATCCAATGAAGTGTAGTTTTCGGTTACAATGAAACAACACAACTTATTATGGTCTTAGTAATGGAAGAATTAATTGGAAAGGTAACCCAATACAAGAGGGAGATCTTTCTGGAGAAAGAAGAAATAATATCATATCGTTTTGGAGGTAACGTAATGGCATGGTAATGGCAATGGTTGAGTGTTACAATTCCACCAATTGCAATCGTATAAACTCGCTGTTAGTTTGTAATTTGTAAGTAATTTGCCTTTTCTTAACCGACGAAAAAAAAGGAGGTTCTCAATTCAACCGTATCTATATAATTTTTTTTTATGTATGTTCAGCCCTCACGCCGTTATTTATGAACCGATTTCGATGATTCTTTTTTGTTAGATAGGGTATACCTCAAGGGTGGTGCCATGTCAAGGAAGTCAGGATCTGATGATGGGAGCGGGATTGAGAGAAACCCTCGAAAATTGTAGGAACGATTAGTATTTCTGTTTATTTTTCATAAGTTAGTCAAGTATTTGCGTTTAGGAATCATCACATCATGAAGCTGACCTGATGATGGAAAAAAATCATAAAATAAAATTCTTTTTATCAAAAAATAAACCGACGAAAAGAACTAAGTCGGTTAGGTCTGAGTCGGTTTAAAAGATTTTATGAAACTACAGATATTATGTATTCAAAAATGTACCAATAAATACTTTATTTACGTTTCTGTATCACAATACTCCTAAATAATAACAAAACAAATAAATACCATAGTTACGTAATTTTTAACGTTCCACAAGAAATAGCGATTTCAACGTAAGTGTAGAAAAATAACCAGAATTTGCAGCTTAAGCGTCACCAAGTTTTTGACCAAAAAAATCCCCGTCCAATAAAAACTAAGTAACACTTAAGAAATCTCAGCATTAACAAACTTCAACGTTCAGGAACTAAAGTGAAAGTTGCAAAAAACCGCTTAACCGCATCCCCCCTTTATATTTTCTATAAATATTGTTGGAGCACCTGAAACTGTACGGGCCCAGTTTCAAACTTTGCTCACTTTTGAGATGAATAATTTCCAAACAGAATGCTTTGGTTGTTTAAATTTTAAAGCACCCAAGTAACGCTCCCAGTTACACCGTTTTAAACACGACGATTTCAGGATTTAATCATTTTCTTGCACTTTTATGACTGTATTATTATAGAATAAGATGCTATAAATAAATTCAATTGAAATCTTTGTTTTCTTCAGTTGGTTTTTAATTGGTTAACTATATCTTAAAGACATTAGAGTATCAGGGGTTTCGTATGCTTGGCGAATGGCTAGGAAAGCTCTGATACCCTGAGCCATGGGAGCAGTTACGCTTCTTTTCTTTAAGAGAAATGCTGCCGAGGTCGGAGTTTCCCAATTTTAGGATTCTCTGTTTCATGTCATACAATCAAGAAAAGAAGTGAGGGACGAAGTCTAAAGTTCTCTGTTGGAATCCTTTCTGAGCTACTGAAAAGGTCTGATACAGACAAAGCCCTGACCTGCAATGAATAGAACTCTTTGGGCTGTGAAGAATAAAATCTTAAAAAAACCCTAGTGGTCGCCCACCACCGTGACAGATCACTCTCAATCGCCTCGTTGTTTTCCAACTATAAACTCTTATTAACTATGAATCGAATACTGACATTGTTTGATAAATTATAGGCTCAAAATTTTAACTCTATTACATTATAGTATTTGAAGTTAATATCGTTGATTTCATTCATTAATTCTGACTGAATCGTTTAAAATTTATTGGTACATATAACTCGATACAAATTCATTTGTGGCGTTAATGGAATAACTGATCATTCGTAGCCAAAAATGGTGGCACAGCAATTAAAATCAGATTGTAAAATGATTGTATTTAAATTTTAACTATTAATCTTATTACTTTACACGAGCAATTCTTGTATGTATGTATTTATTTATGTATGTATTTGGAAACGGCTCTAACGATTTTGATGGAATTTTGTATACAGCTACAGTTTTGGATTTTAAGTTCAACTGCATAGTTGTATTTCCTGCAAAAACGCAATTTTACAAAAAAAAAAACAAAATTACGATTTTACAAAAAGCTACCCAGTGAAGCTTGGTCTCCCAGGTACTGTCATTAATATTGGGAACTTAATTGGTCTAGGCTGAAGATATTTTCTTTAACAATATATTTTTAAAGATTATAGAAAACAAGGAGTTAGCTTTCTTTCAATGTAGGTACTTAAATCTATGTCACTATGTCGTTTTTACGACTCCAAAAAAGAAGTATATTCATCACGTTTGTTTCTATTCATCGACTTTATTTGAAAACGGAAATACATCACCACTGAAGAGTGATATTTCAGTACGGTCTTTAAAGCGTCGAGCTTTCCCAAGCTTCAAATCAAGCGGGAAATCTCATGTACCCTACATCCTATTAATCCTCTCAAATAAGTCTCATGAGATAAGCACCAAAATACAGGTATAACTCATAAAATTGTAAATGACAAATGTGACCAAAATCCGGAGCTCCATTAAAGGCAAAATCGACCTTAAACTAGAAACGTAATTAAAAATTCACAAGTGCCAACTTAGAAGGGAATGCTGAGATAAGCTTAACTTCCTGTTTGAGATATTGTTTTCAAGTTTTACCATAAAGGCTTCAAAGACGATTTCCGTAGAAATATCTAACTAGTTTATCTTTGTCCTTACTTGGTATCACAAAGTAATTTTAAAATATAGAATTGAAGAAATTTTATCATGCAATAGTCTCACATCTTGTGTATTATAATTTTACTCATTGGGCTTGACGTAAGCAGGAGCATGGCAATGCTTTTATTAATTATAATTTTGATTTTCATCCATTTTCATTTCAATTGCTGTTTCACTTCTCCCGAATCTCCTGAAGAGATTGGGATATTCAATTCCGGTAGTCAACATCTATTGGTTTTCTTCTGTTTGCCGATCGTCACACATTTTTGTCGTCACACACGTTGTTATGTGCAATGAGAGACAAATTTTAAGCAAGTTATTATGTAACATTAAGCTTGCATAAAACTTTACTAACATCGATTTATTTATAACTAAAATATTTCCGTCAATGCCCATATATTTAGCTCCTAAATAATCAATACGTTCAACCCTTACATTAATATCTAATCTATGGTATACGACTTGAACAGCCAGCATCTGTAAAATTCCCATAACTCTACATTTAGCCTCAAAGCTCTGTGATAAATAATTTTAAAAACCTCACAAGAAAGAGATAGCTATATTTAATATCGCTCGTAATCTAAGCCAGCGTGAGAAGTCCACCAGAGCATGAATTTCAATATTAATGCGGAAACCTCTCTACCGTATAATGGTTTATTTCATAAAAAATCTATTTGATATTCCCGTTTCACCAGGCAAGATTTAGTGTTTTTTATGCCGTGGGAGTTCTGAGAATGGACTTGTGTATTGTAAAATTGATACAAAATATATAGGGTAAATAGGAAGGAACTGTTGCTATAATAAATCGAATGATATGAGCATTATTTGTCTATCTCCCTCTACTTATAAAGGCAGTTGCTGCATTAACCGCAATCTAATGCTTTGTTGATTCAGTGATGTTGATGCTCGCCAATGATTTGCGGTATTAGATATGGTTGGTTATCAAACCATTCATCAAATAAACAACCTTTTCTTAGTAGTAAGGTAGCTAAAGATATCTGTTGTTGTTGATGATGATGACGAAAATGATGACTCAATTTATGAAGTGCATGCAGTACCAATATTTTTGTGTCTTTTGTTGCAGAACCACTGGAAGAATGTCGGAAAACGTCCTGTCCTTTAAGGCAGATGCTTCAGATAACAAAGCTAGGTATACGTGTGAAGCCAAGAATATTATGATTAGCAATACTTTGAAAGCTGAAATCGACTTGACTGTTCTATGTAAGTATTTCTGCAGTTCGTAATATATTTCCTGGCCTTTAACTGAGCTAGTGTTAAGAGTGGGTACACATTGACAGTTTACTAGGTGGGATTCGAAAACGCAACCATTCCAACATAAGTCCGACGGCTCCTTGTTAACTATATAGTTCTTAGTTGTTTACCCTGTTAGAAACTTGTAAATATTAGATTTGCATCTATAGAATTCTTGGTAACTTCTTAACTCTGAAAACTTTTGGCAACAGTGAGTACATTTACCCGCTACCGATTTAGAATATTGGAGCTTTTAAATTCTCTTCATTTAACTAATCTTTATTGTGATAAATGTTTCTCGTATTAATATAATTAATTATTTCTGAAACGCTTCAATTGAGTTCCAACTTACGTTTAAATAACAAATACGGTTAAATAATTTACGTTTGGGTCTAATGATTATATTATAATATACAGAATGTTATACAAAGGTATGGTAAATTTTAGGAGCGTTATGTGTAGCCGCCACATAGTTGATTTAGCTTGAAAAAAAATGGATTTTAAAGAACAAAATTTTTTTTTCTATTTTTTGTCGGATATTTCTAAAGAACGTTATGAATTTTCATGTCAATTTCAATAGTTTTGTATTTTTATTTTTTATACACACATTTTCAAAACAATCTGGACATTGCATTAACATCCTTGCTATTAAATACATATGGTTTCATTTATCTCAGCCCTCTCGCATACGAAATATTAGCGTAAATTTTTTAGTTTCAAAATAAGATTGCTGTATTAAAAATCCCGCTCTTTACATTATTAACAGGGTCTATACGACCCTAAAATATGAAAACACCTTTCTGTACCACTCTGTATAATAAAAACTCAATGAATCTGAAATTGGGCCTAAAATACCGAAAATATAACTGGTGGCAAATTTTACAAAGCCTTACATAACTTACACAATATCATTTGGAATCCAATAAGACGTGCTCGAATCGTATTTTGAATATTACCATCAAAGACTAAAGCCCTTTGGGAAATAAACGTGAACAACCTCAAAGCAATTAGATTGTATCAAGTATAAATAGGGAGAGAACAATATGGTTTTAAGGGTTGAAATTGTTGAAATATTTTAGATGAAATAGAGACAAACAGTTGCTTAGCTCACAATATTAAGAAAGTGAAGAGAGATTATATATCTACTGTTACATCTTACATTCTAAAAATAAACCTTACCGAGTCTGTGACTGGAATATACACAGAAAAATTTAATATAATCCACGTGCAGTCTAAACGATTTCAAAAATCAGAAAAAAAAATAATAAAAAAAAATAAAAGAGTGAAACATTTGAAAAAGTTTATTAGCAAATATATTGACTAAATATAATTATGAGAGATTATATTAACTATATCCGAAAGTTCCCGAGAGGCTATACACTGATATATGATTTTCCCATGGGCTTATGAAAATATACTTACGCAGGAAAATTATTTTTCTTTAAATTAACTTGTAATTTGTTGTACACAATAGTTTTTATTTCCGCTATGTAACACAAGGGCAATAATAAAAACGCTCTTCGTAATACTCCCACTTTCTTCATAGTTTTATCTCTAATTCGCATTTTCCAAAACGTAATCAAAACCTTGTCTTAAATCACACCTCAGATATCAACATTATATCTCCATCCCATTGTTTAACCCCACTGAAAGAGTCCAATATCAAAACGAATAATTTCTGTGAACAATCCCCGAGTTCATCCCCTTAGAGCCGTGAGTCCTTTGATAATATAACTCTATCAGCTAGGGGTCGTCAAAAAGCGCAGTAATTTTGATATTGTGTGGTGTAAGAGTAAACGGAACACGTTTACAGTTTTATAGTTAAATTTTTATATTTATTTTTATTAAAATTTGTGATTTTTAACTGACTACACGAAATCTTGAACGGAATAAAACGCTATGAATTCAGTTTTTTTTTGGATGTCAATTACGCGAAATCTACTCTGAACAAAATTATATGATTATTTGTTTATTTATTAATTTATTTTATTGGCTCACCAACAATTGTTAACACTGGTTAAATTACAATAAAAATAAACTTATTCTAGTGTCACAATTTCTTACAGGTAAGCACCACTTGAGTTATTTACTGCTGTTTATTTACTTAAGCTAGAATTTTATAAAAAAAGAACATGAATAAATTTAGTATATGAAGGATAGTGCTATAAAATATAAATTTACAATAATTGATACAAGACTGAGAAGATCAATTAATAAATTGCGACTTAAATATTTTACGGAGCTTGCTCAGTGAATCAACATGTACGTCTACGAGGTCACTGTTACTATTTAGCAGCTTGCACATTCGAGGAATGGGAGAATTTGCACCGAGAACTGTCCGACGAAGTGGAGGACAAAGGGGGGTTATGGGGGCACGTGGGTATCTTGAATGGGGTATCTTATGTCATAATTTGAGTCCTAGTCTACGTGAAATTTAAATGGTATGTGTACTTCGACGCAAAAAAATCAGCTACTACACTAATAAAAGGATTAATTGTCATGTTTACCTTCAAATAAAATATTTTAACGTAATTTTAAGAATTAATTTGTTTTACGAACATTACTGTAACGAAGAAAAATATTTTTTTCATTTAAGCAACAGCTATAAATTTAAAATAACAATAAATATTAGCATGAAAAAAAAATGTGTAAAAGCTTTCAAAGGAGAATTATTTACATAATACTCTATAAGAAAGTTCGGCAGCTAGTAAAATATTTAATTTTATGTTGCCCAACCATATATTTCTTTATGCACCTAATTTCATAATAACAACGCTAAGACTTCGACTTCGAAGAGGAATTCTGCTAAGAAAAATATTTCTAACTATAACTGTTATTCCGAATTCTTAAATTTATACCACAACCCAAACCAGTGTCCCTAAAATCCTGTCTCATTGTTTATTTACAAAGAACAGGTAGATAACTCAGGAGAGACCAACGAACCGTGCAGGGGTCCGGCTTTTTTTTATACAAAACACAGTTGGTTGACTTGTCAAAGACTTTTGAAGTTAAACATCGATCGATCTTTAACCGATGGTAATGTGCTACCCTGGATGAGTTCTCAACCGTAAATAGACCATGAAGAACGGCTAATAAATGTGAATTTGTTTCTAGTGGTGATTTTGTGGGATGAGCAAAGTTCTAATCGGTGTTGCTAAATTAGGAAAGTCTAATACACTTCTTAATTTAACATAGAAAGTTTTAATTTAAGGAGTGTGTCATCACGCTCTCGCGGTAAAAACATTTCAAACAGTACATTCAAGTAAGATGCTACTAAAGTTTTTAAAAACACGGTTCATAATGAAACAGAAAGGTTATTTTCGTTCTTTGAAATGAACAAGAATATCATCAACGTATGTTCTTAATATTCTTATTTCATAACTAATGAATTTAATCAATATCTTTTCCTTACTTTCTTTCTGAACGATAAATTATTTTTTTATCAATTTTACTTTATTATCTAGATTTGATGACAACAATACAAAGTTTACCCAAAGTCTCCTTAAAAAGGATTGATGAAATCCCTCTGCAAGATCCAAGCTGATTCAGGGATTACTCTCTGCTTATATCCCAAATTAATTAGCGCTAATTGGCTCGCTTACCCCTTAAGAGATAAAAGCGTGAGTGATACTTAATTGACTTTTGGCGTCGGATATACGAGGTCTATAAGTATCTTAATTAGGAAATAGTGTAATCAATTACATGATCATTTATTTGTGATTGATTTGGTTTGAAGTCAACTTTAGTATGTGTTTAGATTGAATCTGATAATTTAGTATTGATTAATGTATTATGATTGTAAAAATGTTAAGGAATAAATATTGTACGTTCTTAAACTTTCGCGACTATACATATTTCATGTGCGAGTTTCAGCAACTACCCGCATTTTGTCTTCCTTGTTTTTATTTACTGTCGGTACTTTACGGAGGCGTTCCTAAGCTCTCACCAGTCTACCCGTGACTACGATCGGTGCAATTCGATCGAAACGTCCGGGTAACCAAAAAAGGTATTGTACCTTCTAATTATTACCGCGATTAAGTCCCGATTCACACATTAAATATTGTACGTTCTATTTTTTTTGTATATGTATCTACTTGAAGTCTGTTAAATGCACACACAGCTTAATGAGTTAAAACATGGAATGTAGTGCTGTCAACTTTAGTAAACGTTAAACCGCATAGATTTAGAGATGAGTTAATTGAATACTCAAGGTTGTCTGAAAGTTGACAGGTCATCTTTGTCACTTTAGAACCAACGTAGAATATGAGTTAAGAGTGGCAATGTGGCAATTCTTATTTCATTTACTGTAATTTAAAAGCACTCAAAAAGTTTTTAGATGAAATCTTGTTAATCCTAATAGTTTAAAACTATCCATGCAGGTACGCACAGTTTAAAACACTTTTAAAACGCTACACAGTGATATTAAGTAAAAACACAAAGATTTTGAAAATTTGAAAACTTAAATATTTAAAGACTAATTACTAATTAAAGGTAGTAGTTGCCTGCGAAGTTAGTTCAAAATTTAACCTTCAACGTCATGGCCTGACCGGCTGGCCTGACTTGAACCGCAAACTACTAAGTAATATAATATTGTAAAAATAATTTAGTTCACGTACAGTGTTTCGAGGGAAAGTAACATCATGTAACAGTTGGTATAAAAATACGTTAGGCAAACTTCAGAGAGCCGTCAATGGAGTAGGAACAAATTAAAAGTTTGCGTCCCGTATAAATGTCAAATAAATTTGAATGTCGTTTGCGGAAGTCGGTGATTTATGTTTGTATCATTGAGCTGTTTCATTTAGAGAGTTACAAATCGTATATTCTGATATCATTTTCACGACTGTTGGACGAGAGCCAAGAAATTAAAAACAAAATTCTAAATCCTTTACTACAATTTAGCTACTCTAAATGCACTAAGGCTTTAAAAATTTATTTTACTTAAATTCATCTACAACTTAAATTTAATTAAAATATTTTAGCATAAACTCGATCTCCGAAGGAGCTTTTTTTATGGTATAGGGGGCAAACGAGCAGACGGGTCAACTGATGGTAAATGCCTAAAGCCCGCCCATGGGCACCTGCAACTCAAAAGTCACAAGTGTGTTGCCGTCCTCTGATGGGAGTATGGAAAGGGGGAAGAAGGGAAGGGGGGAGAGAGAAGGGTTAGGGCCTCTGGTAATCTCACTCACTCGGCGAAAAACAATAAAAACATTGCTTCACTGCCGGTTTTCTGTGAGGCCGTGATGGCCGAAGCGTGGCTCTCCCACGAAATAAATCTTAAAGTAAGTTTCGTATAAAATAAGACTACTTAAAGAATTAACCTGTAATGACTCTCAAACGTACTCGGAGGTGTACACTGTAACAAGATCGAGGTGGTTCTTTTCTCTATTTATTTTAACATCGAATGATATATCGTTATTTCGCCTGCTAACTGTGTTTTCTTTTTTTATCGCAGTTGCTCCATCACACGTAACAATCTCAGGCCCTTCAGAAGCAAGAGTTGGAGATCCGGTGCCTCTGACATGTAGTACTGCTCCTTCAAATCCTGCGGCTGATATCAAGTGGCTAGTTTTGGGCAAACATCACAAGGAAGCTAGTAATAGGACGGTTATTTCTCCTGAAGGTAAGTTTTGCAGAGTTTCAGATTATTTTTGACGTGAAAATGACGTGAAATCTTCTTTTGTGTTGTGCACTTTTTGGGATGGTTAAAAAATGTTAAACTCGCGTCAGGACACGTGACCTGATCGAAAATTCGTAAGACGGAGCCGAGATTCTTTTATTTTAAAAAATATAACATTCGAAATTCAAACAATTATGAGCGGCCAGGAGCGCTGAACTTCCAGTGTACCCTATGTATACATTTAGAAATGTTATTATTTACTTTTTATTTTTAACCTAATTATATATATGCAGATGTGTTTGTGTATGTATAGGCAAGTACATTGTGAAGTTATGTTTTCACTTCTGACGTGCAGTCCTACGACTGACTGTTTTTTTTTTTAGATAATTGTATAACTTTTGACTATCGTACTCATTACATTATTATAATTAACAAAAGTCGTACTTTCGTTAGGAAATATAACCTTATAGTGTTAGCTACGGTCTGCTTTCACCATTCATGCTATAAATTATATATTTTTTGTACATTTTCCTTTTGTTTCACAGGTGGCTGGATCACAACATCTAACATCACTGTAGTAGTTGAACCCAACAAAAGATCTGTAGTCGTTGTTTGTCATGGCATTAACGCACAACTTACTGAAAATATCGTCGCTACACATACCATCAACGTCCTATGTAAGTACTTAAATCATTTAAGTTATATTTGGCCTGTCTCATAATATATTTAACAAGGTTTTGGGAGTTCAAGTTATATCGGCTGTTTAGTACATTGCAAATAACTGCCCAGTAATATTGAACCACTTCATAATGTAGAGGTTACGGTTTTGAGAGCTCAAGTAATAGCGGACTATACACTCCATTTTAATTTGAACAGTCTTTACGTTTGTAAACCGAGTGTTGTGAGGTCAGTTTATAGCGGTTTGGTAAACTTAAGTCCTCTGATGTATGTGGAAATTAAAGGCTACAGTGAATGTAAACGTTGTATGAAACTATTTAGTAGCGTAAGTTTTTATTGGGGGGAACATAACCTACAGTTACTCTTTACAGTGAGCTATTGTCAGGTCAGGTTTAAATGTAAATGAGTTTACTCACCTTACTTTGAGAAGTAGAAATATATTTTCATACTGATCACGTTTCTAGACATCGTAACTTTGGTACGGTAAATTAGTACCCCTGGCGTTCGTTTAGTATATTACTTACCATCAGGAATTGTTCTTCTTTTTAAAATAGCTTTAATTAGTTTCACTTGTAATTAAGTATGTAAACATCTGGAAAGTAAATTTTTAATATACTTCTTAATAATAATAATTTATTTTGCATTACACAGTTTGATGTTACAATATTTGTGATTGAAGCCTCTTTTTAAGCCAATAATGCCTGTGTTAGGAGACTCCGCTCTTCCATAACAAAACACACATTTGTGTGTACTACAAAAACAAGATTTTAGACAACAAGAAATATTATATATCTATGTGTGTGTGTGTGTAGCGTGTGTTAATGAGTGTTTGTGAGTGAGTGTGTGTGAGTGTGTCATACACACACACAGGTAGGTGTAGGTGTGTATCTTTGTGTGTTATTATCGTATCGAAATGAAACTTTGTATGTGTATGTTGTTTGGATTACAATATTGTAATTTAGCACTTTGAAGCTAATCTGATGATTGTGCCTGGAGTTGGATAGTGGAACTTTTCAGTTTGTACCAGTAAACTCCTCAAGTATGGGCTCATATGATTCTTCTGGAAGATTCTGATAGATTGGACTTGGTAACAATGGTTTGTTGGTAAAGCTAGGAGGTGGATATTTGAACTCTTTTTAACCCTCGGCGCAAAAAGGAGGGATGTTATCAGTTAAACGTATATATCTGTGTGTTTTCATTATGGATTTTTTGTTTGGATGGTGACTTAATTGAGAGTGTTCTTAACTATAATTCAAGGAAATCTGTTCAGGTCTTCGAAGATCATCAGCTCTTTTCTAATCGTTTAAGGGATTTTTGGGTTGATGTTTTCAATTGCTTTTTCCTTGTTTATTTTTTAATTCGATTCGCCATTAAAACGTCTTTTTTACATTTTACAAAGGATAATTACTTAGTCTTCTTTTTTTAATAAATTGAAGCGTATATTTTATGTAGTCTAAATAAAAATTCTTTAATCTCTTAACCCAAAAATCTATTTAACTTCGATAAAATATGATAATCCATGGTTGAAGTACACAGAATGGATTTTCCATCAAAAGCTATTTGATTAGAACGCCGTCAAGTACAGGCTTCGACTCGAAGCTACGAATATTGATATGATGAGGAAAATACCTACACATAAAATATATGTTAAGTAATGTGGACATGTTCGGAGTTTACTAGAGGTTTTTGATTAGCTACGCGGAAAAATTAAAGTACACTCAACTTGTTGGAGCGGAAAGTTTATTGCTCGGTAAAATTATAATGATCTTCATTCTATCGCTGTCTTTTTTTAACTCTACTTGTAATAATACATTAGTCTATTATTGTATCATAGTGTTTTATTTTTTTTCTGAAGTGGCGGCAGGTAACC
Organism: Euplagia quadripunctaria; assembly: GCA_963859945.1. Taxonomy (NCBI): domain Eukaryota; kingdom Metazoa; phylum Arthropoda; class Insecta; order Lepidoptera; family Erebidae; genus Euplagia; species Euplagia quadripunctaria. The sequence continues at coordinate 13,612,941 of OY982585.1, forward strand.
GGAACAATTTGTGATCCCAAGTTTCCTATTCAGTTAAAGGGACAGGTGTTTAAGACTACCATCATCATCATCATACCTGCTGTCCTGTACGGAGCTGAAAGTGGGCCCTTAAAGAAAATGGATGAGAGACGCCTACACGTAGCTGAAATGCGAATGTGGAGATGGATGTGTGGTGTGACTAAGATGAACAAGATAAGAAATGAATATATTAGAGGGAGTCTGAAAGTAACACCAGTGGTTGGTAAGCTGAGGAGAAATAGGTTAGCGTGGTGTGGACATGTGATACGGAGGGATGAGCAAATTGTGGTGAAAAGAGTTTTATGTATTTAAGTTTACGGGTACAAGAGAAGAGGACGATCAAAGAAAAGATGGATGGACTGTGTGAAGGAGATATGGCTAGAAAGGGAGTAAGCAGTGAAATGACGAACCATAGAGTATAATGGAAGAATAAAACATATTGCACCGACCCCAAATAAAATTGGGACAAGAGTAGGCCGATGATGAGAGTTTTAATCTTTTCTATTCAATCCATGTTATTGACTTTAACAAATCCCTCCGTGATCTGTCGCCCATGACAATGTAAGCCTTGGAAAACTTGCTCTCCTCAATATTCACTGTATTCCTTTCTCGTAGTAATTTTAATACCTTTATTTTTAATTTCCCTCATTGCTATCCCTGTGGTAAACAGCTGAGAGTATGCTAATAAAATACAAACAAGCTCTTTAAGTCACCACGTCAATTTGGAAGGCACTTAAAGGCTTTCGTACTCACATATTTAAATGTTAACCAACGACAGGTAGTCGATGAATAATTTTGTGTTACAAGTGAGATTTAAGGTTTAGTATCTGCATCTGTTATAAAGGTTAGGCAGTATTTATCGTGAGAAGTCTATGACAAATAAACGTACACGCACACAAAGTGTCCGTACCATACAAGCTAGCAAGCAAGCAACCAAAAAAGCAACGAGAAAATAATGTATTTTTGTGTACATCTGTGGCATTCGTTACGGGTAGTTGGAGCCCTAAAAAGTCCGACAACCTGGTCTAACTACAGAAGTTCGAAATCGCCTAGTTACTTGGGTTATGGAGGTCTGATGACAGTCGCTTCACGTAAAATATCGAAGTTGGGTCGTATCGTAGTTAGACTGAAAGCCGACCCCAAATTAGTTGGGAAAAAGGCGCGGAGGATGATGTGTATATTTTTTTACATTATTTTATTTTTGGCATTTTTATTACAGCGGCAATAGAAATACGTACTCTGTAAAAATTCAATTCATGAAATATTATTATTATTGTAGAGTTTAATTTACAACTATATTAATTATGATCAGTATTTGATTCTTATTACTACATTAAATTGGATGATTTCTGAATGTCTGATTTTATTACTATCATAGGTTTTTTACTAATATGATAAAGGGAAAAGTTTTTGCGGATGGATGTATGGATGGATGTTTGTTACTCTTTCACGCCAAAACTGCTGAACTGATCTGGATGAAATTTGACAAAAAGAATACTAAGTCTGGAATAGTACATAAGACACTTTTTATTCCAGGAAAATGTACGGTTCCTGTGGGAGAGATTTCAATTACATTAAGTTACATTACGTTTAATTACTAATTCGCGGTATAAGAACCAGGTGAGCTTATCTACGTTTTCTTAATTTTACAGGAGAGCAAAAATACTCCAAGAATTTACCTAGTTCCTTGTGGTTCCTTAGTTATTTTAGAATTTGTGAAATATTGCATTTACAATTACGTCGTTTTGGCATTTCATAAAGGAGCACTTTGTGACCCGTATTATGAAAAAAAAAACGATTTTTGACTTTTTTGTAGAAACTTTCATCTGGTTCTTATACCGCGAATTGTACTTGCATTTAATTTGTATTTTCAAAACATACTCTTACTAGAAGTCAAACCAAAATCATGTAGAATCGTGTAAATTAAATGTATGCAGTCTACAATATCCAAGTAGAACTTTTGAAGTTTCATCCCTTTCTTTTTTTCTCAACTTTTGATATAGCAGAGGCTGACTATCGACCATACATGACAATTAAATCCATATTTGTTACACAACAAACCAGTGCAGTTAGCTTATGATCATATAGTTGATTGATTCATAACTGATTGATTATAATACAATTGATTCAACGTTTGACGTCATAACGATTTAGATTCTCATGGCTATATTTGTTCGTGATTATAATTGTCCCCTTTGTCATTAATAGGGAATTATTTACAACATTTCTAGTTCAGAAAATTAAATGTCAGTGTATCTTTAACAATCTCTAGAGCAATTTCATAATACAAGCAAGCACAAGGCCTTTGTTCAATTTAGAAGGCTTTTGTCGCTGAATGTTAATATTTCGCAGAATGTAGTAATGAATAGCATAGTAAATATAAACATGACGTCGGGCCCTTGGGTTCGAGCGCGCGTATGCAGAGATTACAAAAGGTCACGAACTTGATACCTAAATACTTTTTACGCTTCTGATTTTATTTCTTTCAGTTCTTTTTTACTCTACTGACTTTTAAACTTTCGCGTTCCATGATATAATTATGTATTTTTACGGGAATTAACGCGATCACGAAACGGTATTACATACCTCTGAATTGCCTGACGTTTCGACCAGGTTGCACTGGCCGCGGTCACTAGAATTAGGTACGTGAAGACAGACGTATATCAAGGATAATTATTTGCAATGAGTGATGTTATTGGTACCTCGGTATAAGACGTGTGCTAGTGTATCGAGTATTCGGTGTTTTTCTCTCCAAACCTCAATTAGTGTGAATGAGTATCTGTGTATTAAAAAGATGATTTACTTTACGGGATCATTGAGGTATACATCTACGTCATTCTTTTAACCGACTTCAATCTCTTTCTTTCTCAATTCGACAATTTCTTTTTGTATGTTACGTGATATCTTCGCCATTTCTGAACAGATTTTTTTTTTGATTGGATTATTTGTACCTACTCAAAATTATTGGTCCTATTTAAATTCGAAGAAAATATTTTACTTCTAAGGGTGGAAAATTAAGGGATGAACAATATGTATATCACAATTTTTCAAGATTTAGGGCATTGAAGTCGGTGATACTTTTTTAAAAGTTAATTTTTTTTTTTAAGTGAAAACTTCTTTAGCGGCATTGTGCATTTTTTGGGATGTGTAAAAAATGTTAAACTCGCGTCAGGACTCGTGACCTGATCGAAAATTCGTAAGACGGAGCCGAGTTTCTTATATTTAAAAAAAATATAACATTCGAAATTCAAACATTTATGAGTGGCCAGAAGCGCAGTACTTCCAGTGTACCCTATGTATACATTTAGATATATTATTACCTACTTTTTATTTTTAACCTAATTATATATATACAGATGTGTGTGTGTGTGTGTATGTGTATGTATATGCAAATACATTGTGAGGTTATGTTTTCACTTTTGACGTGTGCAGTCCTACGACTGACTGTGTTTTTTTCTTAATTAGACCGTATATTTAGGTATGACCAACAAGTTCTACACTAGTAATAATAATTCAATGAGAGGCTACTGAGAAAACATGTTTTAACAAAATCTCACAATAATAACGTCTGAAAATATATTCTGTACCGTTTTTACACACATCTAAACTTCATCAGTAGTCCATTTGACTTTATAATATGAGGAGCGAGTCAGAACCCTTACAGTACGTGAGTAGAACACATAGCAGCACTCAACGCCCGCTGTTATCATTCAAGATACAAACTTATGTCGTGGCTTGAGCTGTGTTTCTGAAATGTTCCTTTCATTTATGTGTGGAAGGCCACTTATAACCTTTTTAAAGTGTCTGACATTTTATAATATTTGTTTCAGTTTAATAGGCAGAAATGTCAATAAAAAATACGGTAGTTGAGCGTAGTTAAGTCAAATGAGTTTCTCTGTATTAAACGTCAAGGCTTATAGGTTATGTAGAAACTTGTATGAAATGACAACCTGTGACGTCATAGTTTCGTGTCGTCATATCTTATGCTTTTAATGTTTATCTTTATAAATAAACTTGAAAATAATTACAAATAAATGTTTTTAAAGTCTTATGTAAAGACACATCTTTACATAGTATAAAACAAAGTCGCTTCCGCCGTTTGTACGCTTAGATCTTTTAAACTACGCAACGAATTTTAATACGGTTTACACCAATAGATAGAGCGATTCAAGAGGAAGGTTTATATGTATAGTTTAATATTGTTTTTTGTTAATTTGTATACTCATATGACAATAATTATTCACCACATTAGTATCTACATTACACCCGTGCGAAGCTGGGGCGGGTCGCTAGTAAGACTACGACAAAGAAGTATTAGATTCGTTGTATTGAATATTATTTATGACTGTTAAAGAATTTATTTTAACCATAGGCATGTTCTCGGAGCGTCAAGAAACTCGTATTTATTTTATTAAAAATAGGGGCAAACTATAAAAGATGATAAATCAGTTCACTATTTAATAAAATGAGTTAATAGACATAATTATGATACCGGTAACTCCACGCCATTGGTCGTCCTGACAATAAAATAGTAGGGTGATAAAAAGCTAGGCATTTATTATAAGTTGATAATGATTAGTTGAATGCAGATAGAGGTACGGACAACATATTAGTTACTGTTTTTAATTAACTTTATGGTTAATAGCAATAGTGGTGAAATTGTTTTTAACAGGCATAACTACCATATTACGATAAAGTCATATTTGGATGTATAAGTTCATTCATTAGACGCTAGTCCAGCATGATGACAAGAATTATCTCGGGTGCTCCCAAATTGTCATCACCTCTACTTCGATGATTCCGATCTTCGCGGAATTTTGTATACACGTTGTCATCAGTACAAAAAAAACATAGAGTTCCCTTTCATCACTACATATTACAAAACAAAGTCCCCCGCCGCGTCTGTCTATCTGTTTGTCTGTTCGCGATAAACTGGAAAACTACTGAACGGATTTTCATGCGGTTTTCACTAATAGACAGAGTGATTCATGAGGAAGGTTTAGGTATATAATTTGTACCCGTGCGAAGCCGGGGCGGGTTGCTAGTCTAAAATAAAATTACTATTCCAAAAGATACCTTTATTTTTTTTACCTGATTTAATCGACAAAATCTAATGCAAGCGAATCCGCGGGCAAAATATTTTATTAAAATTTATATATTATGCGTAATTTTTTTATTCGTATATTTTTAATAGAAACAGAAAGTTGTGTTTTTATACCTTGTTTAAGGTACTGAATAGGCCCAGTAAATAACGTAAATTGAATAAAATTTCTTCATTGAAATCATAAACACTTATTTTCGCTATACATTGCAAAAATAAAATAAATGGAAGTAAAATAAGGTCTTTATTAAAAACGTAAGCATGTGTAAAACGTTTCAGTAGTTTTTCAAAAGCGCTTAATATTTCTATTTCTCCAATTATAGTGTCGACAACATTTCTGTTGAAGCTATGTGAGGAATTTAAGTTAAACTCTGTAAGGTGTGTGGTTGTATGAAGTGAAGTTGCTTAAATATTTATTTCTCATTTTAAGTTATTACTTATATATTTGACCAGCTTTTACTTGCGGCTTCACTCGCGAAATGTAGATTTTATCAATGAATTCAGGGATTCCTTTTGGTAATATTACCATTTTTCTGTATGAAAAGTACCGTTTGTAGCTTCTGTAACCCTAACAACGTGCTAGCATAATTTCATGATTGGTTGAGCATTTAATGAGCGAAAGCGTAACAAACGAACTCACTCTCGTAATTTTAATATTAGTTAGAATTTTTAGGTCTTAGTTATGGAATACAACTTAAATATTATTGCATTTGAACACATGTCGTCAAAATGATGTATATCTACTCATCACTACATATTATAAAACAAAGTCCCCCGCCGCGTCTGTCTTATTCGCTATAAACTGAAAAACTACTGAACGGATTTTCATGCGTTTCACTAATAGACATAGTGATTCATGAGAAAGGTTTAGGTGTGTAATTTGTTAAGATTTTGTGTAACTTGATTGAAATATGTTGATGATTGTTTAAGATGTATCTGCTACCCGTACGAAGCCGGGGCGGGTTGCCAGTAACATTCGAAAATATTTTCAGATATCGTTGTACTTAGATAACATTTTATATATGCGTTGTTATAGTAACTAATGTTCGCCGGGAAGTCAAAATTCAATTCTATCCCTTTTCTATCTCTGGGAAGCTACTTTCTTTTGGATGAATTGTACCTATCTCCTTTTCTGCACCCCTAAAAACGTGTATCCAAAGGTTAACGGTGATCGGTTGGGTGTTAAAGGAGTGAAAACGTAACACACTCACTTTCGCATTTATAATATGAGATAAGAGGATTCATAACAATGAAGATCCTTCGGAAGTAGAGAAAAACGGATCCCTTTTTTATTGATTACACTAAAGCTCGTCAATAGCTAGTAAACAAATAAAAGAAAATTGGTTGACAAACATCGGAGAAAAAGATACTGATCTATTTTGTCTTTACCTATTTAATAATGCGTAAATGCGTGTATGGTCACAACTCCTATCTTAAGAGTCGTAGCGTGATATTACATAGCCTATAACCCTAAGTACATACCCTAACCGATACAGAAATAAGTTTTCAAATTTGATTGATAAATGTCAAACAACAGCCTCACCACCACTGCTATAAACTGTCAAAACCACTAACTAACAGTGACTGCCATGTTGTTCGTACTTCCATCAGCACTCAAGTGATTGTTATCAACTTATAATACATACCTAACCTTTTATAACCCCACTATTCATCAATATTTATCAATCGACCAATAGCATTGCTTTACCTGTATAACTAGTCATAATAATGCATTTTAACTCATTTTTATTGAATAGTGAACGGTTTTATCATCCATATTGTTGTCCCAAATTAAAAAAACAAATAAGAGATTTTGTTGTGGCGACAACATAGATGAGATGAGATGAGAAATTCCAGAGATTAGCGCGTTTAAATAAACAAACAATAATAAAACAGTACTTCAGTTTTATGATATTAGTACAGATTTAGCATCAAAGCAACTTGTCTTTCTGAAGTTTAACTCATACTTCCACACGATTCTTACACATACACAAACTTCATTATCCTATTTTAAGTTTAACTAGCGCGCGCGTTCACACGTAAACACTCACATACGCACAACCACTTACACTCACAAACACACAATCACTTAAACCCACACACACACACACAATCACTTACACTTACATACACACACACACATACACACACAAACATACTAACCTCAGATCTAGATATCAATTGAGATTAATAGAATTACCTTGGTTAGATTTTCTGTGGAGGTGCAGTAACACTGTTTTTAAGTTAACCAAAATCGGAAATTTTTTCGGCCGTCGGGTGGGCCTGGAGATCTGTCAGGTTTCGAGCCTAGTATAGACTCCAGCTCTCACTAAGGAACTTTATAGTACATATTTATTTTACTAAATGTAATTTCATGCTCTGTAACCTACTGTGCCTTATGAGATGATACTTAATTAAAACCTTGGGTCTATTTCACCCCATGATCACAGTTAGCCCTCAATCACTTGCGGTTCTTAACCGTTGCCTTGGAAACTAAGATTACCCTTTAAATCATTTTAGTCGTGGTTTAACCCTTGGGGTTCTTGAGGTCTTCTAAATTGTGTGTGGTCAAGTTTGGTCAGTGTTTGTGAGTATTATTAGTCGATTTTGGTTTTAATTTAAATTAATTAAACTTGAAATAGGAGGAGTCATGTTTCTGTGTGGTTAGGTGAAGTTAAAAGGTAATGGTGTGTAGGTTTATTCTTGATATATGGTGTACTAACTATTGCCTTCGTTCGCTTGGAAATTCAAATTTATTTTCCATATATATTTTTTCCGTGATAAGAAGTAGCCCATGTTCTTTCCCAGGATATAATCTGAATGACTGGCCTGTTGGCCTAGTGGTTAGTGACCCCGACTGCTACGCCATAGGTCGTGGGTTCGATTCCCACCCGAGTCTGGGTGTTCTTTGTGTCCGTTGTTTGTATGTTTGTAAAGTTCCCTGCGACACAGGAGTCATTCCTAAAGTTGTCGGGAGTTGTCCTTTAAAAAAAAAAGAATCTATCTTGCCAAATTTCATTACGATCTGTTAAGCCGTTTAGTCGTGAAATGGTAAAAAACAAACAAACAGTTACTTTACATTTATAATATTAGTATATACAGTATGATGATAGACCCATTCAAACACACTGCTTCATAAACAAAAAAGTAAAAAAATGTAAGTTTGCAGAATTACAATATAATTCGTACAATAGTGATAGGTGTCCTTGTTTTAAACCTTATTGGTATACAGACCTTGTTCATTACTATACCTTTCACAAAATTATTATTCCAAATACACTCCCAGGTTAAAACACAAACTACATAAAATATTAAACATTAAATGGTAAAACTATTGCGTTATATAAACAACGGGGACCGCATCCGGTCCGCACGAATTATCATAATATTTGCGGAACCGGAAATGGGATGACGTCACATGGCGGAGGCTTTTCGGGGTTCCATAGTGGCATTGTGGACGCCATTTTATGTGACGCTGTGAAAATTATGACTTTACTGATGTTTTATCTAGCATGACTGTCACTCCTACAAAATAAAATATTTTATTACCGTCGAAATGAATATCGTCTTAGTTTATATAAAATACTAGCCGTTAGGGACTTCTCTCATGCACACACGGCCGTCTGATTCCAAACTAGGCAGAGCCTGTACTATGGTAACCAGACTGCTGATAAACATACTTATATATTTCTAAATACATACATATTACAGATAAATTACACCCAGACACAGAACAAATGATCGTGCTCATCACACAATTATTTGTCCAGGGTGGGAATCGAACCCACGACCTCTGGCTTATCAGTCAGGGTCACTAACCACTAGACCAAGAGGCCAGCCAAAAAGTTTACAAACACTATTACAACTGTTAGTTCTAGAGATTAGCGCGTTTAAATAAACAAACAATTAAACAAAAATATTTTTTCAGCTTTATTATACTAGTACAAATTATAAATTTCAAATATCCTTAAAGACCGCACGGCACATGTCTTCTGGAATCACAGCATCTATAGACTATCACCTCTCTCCAGACTTCTATTAAATAGCACCAGAAGAAGAACAGAAGACAACCGAGGTTAGAAGGGTTAACAAATATTGTTAGTGGAGACAACCGCTTACCATCAGACCGCCCGTGTGCCTAAACAATCGATTCGAGCAGAAATCTACAGTTTCCTACATCTTACTAAATCGACCTCATATATTACCAGGGTCTTTTAGTTGTATCTTCAAATTGGTCGTAATTTAGAAATAAGAAATACCAAATTTGAGCTCTAAATAAATGGTGTTACTACACAAGAAAATTACCCAATAAGTGTTAAGCGAGTGTTGCCAGAAAAAAATGTCTGTCTGCAAAAATTCGCAGAACCCTAGATAAATTTCATTACCCGTCTCGTTTTTTACCCGTCGGCCTAACACGATAAACCCTAGGTCGGATTAAACCGTTTTTTAAACTGCATTTTTTGTCTCTTTCCTCCTGCTTCTATTTATTTGATATCCTTTTCTAGCTGGATACAGTTTAAGTAGCTTTTTCAGTGGCTTTAAAATTGGCTGAAGCATATTTTTTAACACTTTTGCTGCAGCGTTCGAGTTTGTTTATTTTAAGATGCACAACACATTCCATGTATTATAGAACACTACTTTGCTAAAAACACAATAAAGTGGTTATCCTGACTACTGTGCGTCGGGAGAGGTCGTGGGTTCGATGCCCACCCAGAACAAATAAGCACGATCATTTGTTTGGTCTGGGTGTAATTTATTTATAATAATTAGGTATGTATTTATTACTATATAAGTATGTTTATCAGCAGTTTGGTTACCATAGTACAGGCTAGTTTGGGAGGCCGTGTGTGAGGTGTCTCAAGTTATTATTATTATGCTACTTCAACCGACTAATACTCTTGTCCTGAGATTTAGCAGACTTATTGCCAATAGACTTCGTTTTGACCACGGCGCAAAGTATTCATCTACTAATCTACCTGTTGCTAGCCATTTTTGACGTGTTTAGCCATTTTTTTATATTGACATAATACGCGGACAGAGTTCTTCGCATTTTTAAGAAAATTTCGCATACGTAGGAGCGTGAACTATGGAGTAGCTAATACTTTTTATTATTGTCAGAATTAGGTTTTTGGAGAAAGAACGAATGATGAAAGTAACCCGAGTAATTGATAAATAATTTCGAAATCTATTCTAAAATTTTACATACAGCTGAAAAGATTTGTTTGTTTGTTTGTTTGTTTTCTATTTAATACTGTCTTTTAATCTCTGGAACTGAAAGTCGGATTTGAAAAAATCATTTTGTAAATGATAACCAGATTCGTTCGGAAAATGCCTTTCCTGCCGTGAGTGCACATTTCCATACAACATATATTATTATGAATTTTCATGTCAATTATTATCAGATTTTTTTTTATGCAGTATTCCATTAACTCGGTATCCTATCTTACTATCCTATCCTCCTTGGTAAACCTTGGTATTAAATACCCATAATTTTATTTATATCAGCCCTCTCTAACGAAATATTAACTTTAATGGTTAAATTTTAAAGTTCAATTTGTCAGTTTCGAAATACGATTCATATATTAATAACTAGCAACGTCCCGCGGTTTCACCCAGGTAAGTACCGGTAAGTACCGATCCCGTAGGAATATCGGGATAAAAAGTAGCTATGCGTTAATCCAGGTCTCCAGCTATCTACATACCAAGTTTCATCGCAATCGGTTCAGTGGTTTTTGCTTGAAAGAGTAACAAACATCCATCCATCCATCTAAACTTTCACATTTATAATATTAGTACGATTACGAACTTTCCTAACATTGTTAGCGCTTTACTTTATTCACGTCTACTATACAACACTAAAATATAACCACAACTTTCTGTAATACCCTGTAAATACAACATGGCCACAACGAACACTTAGATCCACGCCAGTAAACTATTTTAAAACAAAAATATAACATTCAAAAGCCTTCCTAAAATCCTTTAAACCTTTCCAGGTCTATGAAATAGGCTATTTGCATAACTTATTTATAGAGGCTTGATGGCTTTATTGACTTAGGCTTAGTTTTGTACTCAAATGACTAAGGAATGTTATTGTAAAGCCTCTATTAGCATTACAGTTGGAGTTGAGCTGACATTTTGTTTTTGAGGTCAGCTCTGTGAAGACGGAGGCTCTTTAGGTCAAACGTTCACGCATGAATAGTTAAAGGTCTCGGGTTTATACTGTGAAGATACCCATATTTTGTTTAAGTGAAGTGTGTTATTTTGTAAGAGACTTGATGAATGCTGATAGGTACCTTTTTATACTGCTACTAATATTATAAACGTAAAAATTTGTGAAGATGTATAAATATTTGTTACCTTTTTTACCGATGGCGATGAAACTTGGTATGTAGATAGCTGGAGACATGTATTCACACGTAGAATTTTACTATCCCGATATTTGCATGGCACTACGACTTACGTGGGTGAAACCGCGGGGTGCAGCTAGTGTTAAATAAGAATGATATTACACGAACTTTCTTGGAACTCTAAACGGTTTTTTTTATATCTGAACACATCTTACATTTGGCCGTCTGATCCCAAATAGGCAGAGTTTGTACTATGGCTACCAGACTGCTGATAAACATACTTATAATATATTACTAAATACATACATACTTATTATATTCCTATAAATTCACCCAGACACAGAACAAATGGTCATATTCATCACACAATTATTTGTGATGGGTGGGAATTGAACCCACTACATCAACAGGCCAGTCAAATCTGAGGTAGAGGGGTTGGAAATACAGCAAAATTACATGCTCAATGGCGTTGATTTTCTGAATAAAAGTATAATAGTGGCACAGCCATGCTTCGGCACGTATGGGCCGGCTCGACCTGGGTGGTAACACGGCCTCACAGAAAACCGACAGTGAAGCAATGGTTGCGTTGTATTATGCCAAGTGAGTGACCAACTCTTCCCTCCCCCCTAACTCTTCCCCTTCCCCTTCTCTCACCTTAAAGGCTGGCAACGCACTTGTGACTCTTCAGGTGCCCATGGGCGGTGGTAATCAATCCCGCCTGCTCGTTTGCATCCTATCCCAAGAAAAAAAATAACCTTATGTCCAATACTGTACCCTTGACAACGCGTTTGCAAAGTTGATTAGTTAAAGCATGAAAGAGTAACGAAACAAACTTACTTTCGCATTTATAATATTAGTTGGCATATTCTTAACTCCATATTTAATAAAGTATCCATCTCAAAACGACGATAATTTTATCGTTCTTAAATCTTACGTAGCAACTTTACATACATCGCGGTGACTAATTATCTACATCGTAGACGTACGACGTAGCTTCGTGTACGTACGTAGTTGCCAATTTGCTACGTCGTAGACGGCTACAGCTACGAAGCTACTTAGACCAGTCTGTTAGATATTCACGCCACGCATGCAGGTATGTGCTTTTCGCTACCGCTTCTATTACACTATTCAGAATATAAACAAAATTTTGTTGTCCCTGTCTAATTCGAATAAAGCATCTTTATATAGTCTCTTCAAGAAAACGATAATTTAAACAATACTTTGTATATAAAGGTTTCAGCATATTGGGGTACGCAAATTGTGGCGTCCGTGGAACGGGCATATGCCTCTAAACGTAGTGGGCACCGAGTTGTTATCTTAGAAACATTAATCATTTCTTAAGGGCTTGGCCCAAGAAGAAGGATGAAGCGATTCTTGAAGGTATTGTCTCAAACTTAATATAATATATGTATTTATAGATATATGGTATATCTGTCAGTAAATTTTGCATATACTGTATTCGTTACATGGTTCATGAATATTTGGTAGCTACAAACGCCCATTGGCGATTTGAAAAAAAAACTTACATAATGAGTTTGTCCTTTGTAAAGCATTTTCTATTTTTCTCCAACTCAAAGGGCCTTCCATCCACATTTTACATTTACCACTCAAATCTTTGAAGGTCGAAAGATACAGCAGATTCCTACTCAAATACGAACTGTACGCAAAATACTGCGGTGAATGTACGCCTCTAGCGAGTACATTACATTACTGTATGTACGGCATATACAGCAATCAAGAAATTACAACATTAGTGTCACGAATAATTTTATGCGTCACTAGCAACCCGCCCCGGCTTCGCACGGGTACAAATTATACACCTAAACCTTCCTCATGAATCACTTTGTCTATTAGTGAAAACCGTATGAAAATCCGTTTAGTAGTTTTTCAGTTTATCGCCAACAGACAGACAGACGCGGCGGGGGACTTTGTTTTATAATATGTAGTGATAGTGATAATTCCTTAACATCAAACGACGCCTATTTTTACTTGTCCATCCAAAAAATAGATAAGGCGAGCATATTAAAAAACTTATTGTAGCAATGAAATAATCACTTAATTTGAAATAATCAGAATCTATCAAGTACTCTATGGATATTAAATCTAGTTTCAAGACGATACGAGAGCACAATCCGGATATATATAATTCCCAAAAGCGTTTCCCCGCTAAGTCTGCACATCTGAACCATCACACAACAGATTAGTAAACCGTTCCTAACCGTTTCAGAGATAATCTGTCCAGCGATAGAGGATACAGCGCGTGGAACGGACTGCTGATATGTCTGTCTTCGTTCCCAAACTGATAAAGTAATTACAGATAATTTGTGTTTGGTTAGAAGTTTTGTATGTTATGATAAAATGATAAACCTGGGGAATACTAAATCATAAATAATACTTAGACATAAGTTTAATTATTATTTATTGTATTTTACTATAACCCTACATTCATATAGAAATGATTCAAACAGATATTAAAGTAAAAGTTACTAATTAACAAAAAAAGTAAGCCCTGACAAAAATCGAATTATGCGCCGCCACACAGGCGTAGTTTTTTTGTTTTTTTTTTTCAAAAAATGTATAGTCAATGTTTTTCAACGATAACCCATCCATAAATATGATCAGGCATTTAGAAGTAATGGTGAGATAAAGAAACACATACATAAACCCTGAAACATTACAATCGTATTTTGGGCAGTCTTGTAATAAAGTCTACATGCAATACCTACATGAATACTTAAATGACAATAACGTCACCCTAGCCAATTAGTAAAATGGTAATAGATAAATTTAAATTAAGTTGAATTTGATAACGTTTCAAGTAGTCAATACATAATTATTATAAAGACTGTGATAACATTAGAATATAAATAATAAAAAAGCTAAAAAATCTTTAATTTCTCTTTAATTAAGAAGTCGTTTTTCGTTTGGTCTGCTTTTATTTGATCAAGATCATTCAGTTACTTACAACACTCAAACAAAAATTGTGTTAAAAAATCAATCAAATCAATTAAAGTAAGAAGTTAATATATATTATATTTAAAAAAAATACAAAGACAACCTGTATGTGAGATCCTAAGCTCGAAAATTTACTAAAAGCTCTTGAACAGTTAAACGAACTACTTCCGGATTCCATCACCGTGCGAAATTGATCACATTATGGAACAAATAGGATGTAATTACTCCCCAACACGGGAAAATTCTCACACCATGCTTGCTGAAAAACATCAGTCAAGAGGTTTATATTGAAAAGTGGTATTTCATACACTTATCATCATCAACTATTGAAAATTAGGAAAACTAGTTAGTCTTTTTATTCGTGAGATGGCGCTGTGTTAAAGATATTATTATATTCTTACATTAACATACAGTACATAATATATTTGCAGATTTTGAAATAGATACAACAATAAAAAAAATTAATACCATCTTCCAAGATTTGTTTGCAGTTACAATTGATATAAACGATGTACCCGCTTCAGCCTTTATCAAAAAATCGCTTCAGCTTATATCATAGGTTGTCTGCTAGTAGGCCAGTGGCAAGGTGACGATGCATAAATCCATTCATCGCGGTTCGTACGACCTTCTTGTGATAATACGATTTTTTTTGCCCCCGCTCCTCTTCATGATACCGGGGTTTTGTAGCTGTTCTGTTTCTTCTTTGTACATATTTGCGTTTTCATGCTCTTTCAATAAAGCTGTATGTACAAAAATAATGATCAAAAGGAAAGGATATATGTCATTTCAGTATTAAAGTCCCTGAGAATATTTCTTTTTATATTCGTTGGATGTTTTACGTAGAGTGAATTTTAATTCCTTTAAACATGGTTTTGTTTTCTTCTATTGATTTGAAAAACCTGGCAAAATGTTTGTTACATTTCTTTTGTTTCTAAAAAGATAAAAATTTTGAGTGTTTTTGAAGTGAAAACTTTCTTAGGTAAAAAATGTTAAACTAGCGTCAGGACACGTGACCTGATCGAAAATTCGTAAGATGGAGCCGAGTTTCTTTTATATGTAAAAAATATAACATTCGAAATTCAAACATTTATTTATGAGCGGCCAGGAGCGCAGAACTTCCAGTGTACCCTATGTATACATTTAGATATGTTATTGCCTACTTTTTATTTTTATCCTAATTACATATACAGATGTGTGTGTGTGTGTGTGTGTATGTATAAGCAAATACATTGTGAAGTTATGTTTTCACTTCTGACGTGCAGTCCTACGACTGACTGTTTTTTGTAAGTACTTCTTAGTTACGCATTAATTAGACTATACACTGAAATTGAAAAAAAAGGAACACGTAAAAGAGAAATAAGTCAAATATTTTATAAAAAATAGGGAACCTTAATATCACCATAAATATAAATTCAAATAATAAACTGTATTATTAATTTTAACAAACAAAATAAGCCCGTAGATACAAAACATCAAAGTGATGACGACCTTTGATAGGCAATACTGGCCCAATTAAGGCGTGTGTACACCGGATTCAACATTTATTTTTATTTGCGGTTTCAATAAAACGAGCTCGTATAAAAATTGTGAATTTCTTCATTAAAAAAAAATATTTAAAGGTATATAGACATTATTCCATATTGATTTATTGCTTAAACTGTATTTTTGTATTCAATTGTAAAACTTAACAAATTCATAACTACAGGAAAAATAGAAGCAGAAAGTTAACGGAGCCATGGAACTAAAATTATATGGTGATTTAATGCTTAAACATTCATTGTTCATTGTATGTTGTTTCAATTAAATAAAAATTAAACAGAACTAAAGAAAAATAAACTAAAAGTTTGGAATTGTTCAGAAAGGAATGAACCGACAAGTAAATAGCACTTAAAGATGGAGACTAGCTTTTGGTCGCGACTTCACTCGTAATTTGTATTTTGTAGATTTTGTCAAACAATTCACTATCTCACGAGAATAGTACTTTTCTTTGGCGTGAAAACATACCAGACTGACCAGATAGATAGTTATTTTCGCATCCATAGTATGGATGGTGTCAAACTACAGTATTACCGTAGCTTACTGTCGTTTGCATTAACAAATCATAGCGATCCAAAAGACCGTTAAATATACTAGAAACAGTTTTCTTTCATGTTAGCCCTGAAATTATTTTTATTTTATTAAGGACTGTTGTGTATGTTTTCTGTGTGAGTGGCTGTGTCCCCTACCTGTGTGAACGAACAATAAATCAGTGTGCTATTAGCAGTCGCTTGTTTCACTTGCCTCCTGTAACGTACATAACAAGGTCAATGTATTTTTGTTAGAAGTTATAGTGATTTTTATTTAGACATACGGACTTCTTGATATAGAACATAAGTAGATACCACTAATAAATGTACATGTACATACTCAAGTTATGACGACCTAACCCATAGCTTTCGGGGAGACGACTGCGTGGGGCAATGTAATGTCGTACTTTATATGTGAAACTTTAACAAATGTGCAAATCAAATACCATTACTTAAGTGCCATTACAGTTAATTAAAATGTTAAAAAAATGGAATAGACAAGTTTCTGCAAAAGCGAAATGTCAAGAATTTATCTTTGACTTATCGAATATAATAAATCAAGAAATATGTATTTTAATTTCTCAAAAATATGTTTATCTATATATATATATATATATATATATATATATATCCTAGTTGAGTAATGCTTTAACTATTGAAATGTTGCTTCGTATAAACTAGAAATTAATTCATGGAAAACTGCACCAGTGCCAGTAAAATTATTGGCGCTTACGGTATGTTTCAACTAAGTTTTCACCTTCGATAGTAAAACTAAAAGAAGTAGTGAAATAATCAAAAACTGATTTTATATCACACATTCCTTAATAAAAATCTTACAACTAGACACAAACTACATCACTTCTGCTACTTAAACTACAAAAGTTTTACAAAAATTTAATCACGTCTGCACACACCTTAGAGTATAGGGTTGCCACGGTCCGGCACGTTCCTCTCATTAAAGTAATGAGTCCGTGGACATCGTGCAAATTAATTGCATGACTGTGAGCAGTGGCAGCCCTGACACAAGTGTGTATATAATTGTTGCAACAACGCCCCTCAAATTTGCTTTTAAATGTACTCTTTAAACTTTTACTTGAATCTTTTGTGGATGGAACAAGTTATTAAACGCAAATGTGAGAAAAGAAAGTTTTGAGTTACTACCATTTGCTAATATCCTTGAATTCTGTCACCATTATACAATTATCATAGTATAGTAGTATCGTAGTGTGTCGAAATACCGACAGTGCGAATATTTTTTGCTTTAACAAAGAATAAACTGACTTCGATGAAATTGACTGTGAAAAAAAAATTATAATAAATACGTAATGTTATTTACACAATAATGTTTCTGAAAATATGTAGAATACTACAGTGCAAAAATCATGAAATTTGGTCTATTACTTAAAAAAAAAACACATCATACAATAAGTATGTTTATCAGCAGTCTGATTACCATAGTACAGGCTGTGCCTAGTTTGGGATCAGACGGCCGTGTATGAGACGTGTCAATATCAGTATTAATATACGCTTTTCTGTCCTTACTATGCAAGTATAAAATGTTTTAAGAATAATATTGATTTTTGTAACATAAGTAAATAAAATATAATAAGCATAAAATATTTAGAGCACTTCGAGCACGTCGCATTTTGTTATCTAAACACCAGACCAAGCTGGCAACACCATTAGTATTGCCCCTAAAAACCTGCTTATCTATCAATTTTTTTGTATAAAAAAATTAATACCAAGTAAATATTTTCAGTGTAAAATAAATTTATTTTTTTTGAAAGTTTACTGAATGCTACAGGTTTGATTAGGATCTCTTATTATTAAAAAAATGTCAGACACATTCTCGGTTTTACGCCGACGATTTTTGAATAAGGTTCTAAGAAACCTGCCAGTTATCGAAAGAAATGAATCTTTCTTTGACAAGATACACAATAGAATGTCATGGCAATATTTGATCAAAGGGTTTGATAGAAATTTACAAGGTATCATATCTTGTCCACTATTTTTCAGTCCCATGTCATTTAATAAAAACATCGGACATCAATGTTTTTTTCTTTCTAAGAAGACCAACGTGGCGCGTCGGTAAAGCATTCGGCAAATTGTGTCAATCAATCGGCAATCGGGTAACGTGCGTCCGACGCACTAGTGGCGCGCATCGTGATACACTAATAAATAATGTAATAATGTATTTGTCGTTGTGTGTTTTACAAGTGTATTTTCTTTCTTTCTTTTCTTTCTAAATATCGTTCATGGCTTGGATTCCGTGCAGTGCAATTGTCTGTACGCATGAATATGTCTATAACGTGTATCAAAGTGTTCTAGAACCCAGCCTAACAAACAAAACTAAGCTACGGTTATGCTTAGTTTGTGTCTGAATAGTGTTATGTAATAATTTTGTCCTTAATTATGTCCTTATTATACATTAAATTAATTAATCAAACCATTGTTAATCCAAGGCTAATTATCACAGAATCCTAATATCGTCCTAATATTATAAACATAGTACGGATGTTTGTTACTCTTTCACGCAAAAACTACTGAAACGATTGCGATGAAACTTGGTATGTAGATAGCTGGAGACCTGAATTAACAGAGAGGCTACTTTTTATCTGTATTATAAATGTAAATGTGTTATGATTTCACGCCTTAAGTAATCAACTAATCATCATGAAATGTTGTATACACGTTGTTAGGGCTACAGAAAAGAACATTAAAGGGAAATTAAAGGGCCTTTCATCCAGTAAAAATAATAAATAATATATATAGCTGCGCCGGTTTCACCCGCGTAAGAGAAATAGGGATTCATTTTTAATAAATATAGATATATCGCAGCTTCGGTAAGACAAGGGCCTAACTACACTTTATGTAGTTTTATAGATAAAAAAAAAAACATTTAAAATTATTTTTTACAATTCAAATAATGCGAATGGAATTCAATGCGGACTTCTCACACACCAGTACTAACGTGTATCACAGAGGTGTGACAATATTTCAATATTTAATTGACAAAATCTAAATTAACGCACGCGAATCTGCAGGCAATATCCAGTCTCCTATAACATTGAAAAGATCCTAATCTCAACATGGAAGTCTAAAGATAATTTTCTGATGTACAAACTTCACCCCTTAAATTATTCCTTTCTCAGACCCTTATAACTTCAACCGGGTATCAAACCTATCTTATTAATATCATTAATCACTGTGATAACATAACGGTACCCTGGGGACAAGCCACCATGATGGATCGGAACACGATGTTAATATTGATAGATATTGTTGAAGATTTGTTACTGTTTTATGTAATATAGCTTTATTAATTGAAGAGAGAGAAACAAGGTTGAACGCGATAATCTCTAAATACCAATCGGATTTGAAGAGTTATATGGGAGCACGGCAGTGCCCCCGCCAAGTGGAGCAAAAAAAAAACAAAGGCACAGCCTTACTATACTTTTCTCAAAGCGCTCCAGGACGTTTTTGACCCCCTGTAACTCGTTGTGGATAAAGTTAGGAGCTTACATTTTCACTAACCAAGAGGGCGTAGCATACCTAAGTCTATTCCCAGAATCTCATTTAATTTAAACCTGTGGCTTAAAAACTATTGCAAGGTAAAATTCCTTTGCTTTGTCCCTGACTCACTCACCACTAGCAGACAAGCAAGCTTCTATTTTTGAACGCGTTAGTGTTTAGCCTATAAAGTAAGGCAAACCTAATACATACTGTAATGTCAGTCCTCTGTTCTTGTTATACAAACTGTATAAGTAACCTTGTAATCTAATACAATATTTATAAGATAACAAGGTTACTGTTGCGGTTCATACAATTTTTCGTCACTTACATAATACAATGTACAGTAAGTCACAGATGAACGATTTTTCTTTTAATTTACCTACAAGAAAACTCCCATAAATGAATGAGATACTATCATTAATATGACATGTAAAAGATACAAGTCTCGCAACGTTTGCAAGTTATTATATTTATTTTAAAAATAAAGATGTTTGATGTTAATATGGCCACTATAAAATGTTGTTAGTTAACTAGTTAGGTAAAAAATTGATCTCATTATCTCGACGATATCTCAGCACGTTATGCATTAGAAAAACTATGCTGCGAGACTTGCATTTTTTACACGTTACGATTTGGTGGTATTTTTTTTTTGGAGGGACTTACATTTCGTACATATAAATACCAAAACCAATTACAATAGACATTTTCATGCATACAAATATTTAGGCAAGCGGTGACCTTCGGCGTGGCAGTCAAATGTTCTACCATCACGCTACATAGATCTCCAATACCATAGACACTTCCATATTAAACAGTCTATCTAATGTAAAAAGTTACTCAAAATCAGGCTATCACTTCTGGAGGTTAGAGCTGCAAAACATACATAGTAAGTAAGTAAGGTTGAACCTTAAATTATATCGACATAAATTCATGACGTTTAGCTTCGAATCATTTTATAGCAAAACACTGCTATAATTTAAACCGTCTTATAACTGTAGGCATTCGAACAAAAACCCATCAGCTTAGTAATATAACATTGCAAGATGATCAATGTTTTTGTTCTGACATAAATGTCACCTCTACATGTCATAATGTGACCAGGAAGCGTTTACTTCGTCTATATGTGTACCGTAATGTAAAACGAATAAAATATTACATTACTATTTGCGGAGAAGTGCGAGTTACTTTGTGGGTGGTAAGCGGTGTCCGCAGTTATAAGCCGAGGTATAATTGCGAAATGTCTTTTAAAAGAGACTTGCTTCAGACAGTAGAAAATCACCCACAGTTACAAATAACCATACAATCTGCCTAATGGTGAGCTATCATCGTTATGAGATGGCCTCTGCTGGTCTGTTTTCCTACCACGACTTTGCTTTCATGAACGCTTAGAGGTGTTAAGTTAAAACTGATGTTAATTACTTAAGAGGTCTTTGAGATGTAAAAAAGTGCAAGTCGGACTCGCACACGAAGGGTTCCATATCATCGTACAAGTTTTAACAAAAACACTGAGAAAATCACGTTCCTTGTATGTAAATAAAAAATTGACGAGCTTCCTTAATTTTTGAAGTAAAAACTTCTTTAGCGGCGTTGTGCACTTTTTGGGATGGGTAAAATGTTAAACTCGCGTTACACGTGACCTGATCGAAAATTCGTAAGACGGAGCCGAGTTTCTTATATTTAAAAAAAATGTAACATTTCAAATTCAAACATTTATGAGCGGCCAGGAGCGCAGAACTTCCAGTGTACCCTATGTATACATTTAGATATGTTATTAACTACTTTTTATTTTTAACCTAATTATATATATATACAGATGTGTGTGTGTATGTATATGCATGTACAAAATACATTGTGAAGTTATGTTTTCACTTCTGACGTGCAGTCCTACGACTGACTGTCTTTTGTATATTATCTTTATTAAAGCGGCAATAGGAATACACTGTGTCAAAATGACAACTACCTACCTATTGCGGAACATGAGATACAACCCGCTAACAGACAGATGGACGGACAGCGGAGGCTTAGTAACAGCAGGGTCCGTTGGCACCTTTGGCACTTTAA
The DNA here is from genome assembly GCA_963859945.1 of Euplagia quadripunctaria. NCBI lineage: Eukaryota > Metazoa > Arthropoda > Insecta > Lepidoptera > Erebidae > Euplagia > Euplagia quadripunctaria. The sequence goes on from OY982585.1 coordinate 13,635,005, forward strand.
AAAAATTATACAAAAAAGAAGAATATTGACTTGCAAACGTGGTTTTTTTATGGTATAGGGGGCAAATGAGCAGACGGGTCACTTGATGGTAAATGACTACCGCCGCCCATTGGCACCTGCAACTCAAGAGTCACAAGTGCGTTGCCGGCCTTTAAGGTGGGAGTAGGGGAAGAGGGGGAGGGGGAAGGGTTAGGGCCTCCGGTAACCTTACTCACACGGCAAAAAGCAATGTACTCATTGCTTCACTGCCGGTTTTCTGTGAGACCGTGGTATCCGATCGAGCCGGCCCATACGTGCCGAAGTATGGCTCTCCCACGAACAGAGGTTGGTTTTTTAGGGTGTCAATATTCTTTTTTTTGCATCACTTTTTTTAAATACTTAGTCATGTGAAATGCAGAACACTTAAAGTTTACGTGTAGAAGAAATGCCGAACACTATTTTTTTTTATTAATATTTACTATAAGTTTTAAAAATTATGGGAAAACGGCTACAAGGAGCTAGACGTGTCCAGTATATGTTGACCTGGCGTGGTGCCGAAAGTCTACACAATGACAGTTCAAGTTATACTGGTAAACAATATAAAACAAACATTGAAGATTAATGAATTATGGTTCGAAATTTGACCGAAAAGCGATCTCTGGTGCATATTTAAATCATATAAAATTGCATAACACAAGTGCAAAAAATGCAGACAACTTAATACAATACAAACTTTAATAACTTACATTTTAAAAATTATTTTTATAAACCTACTTAACAAGTTACTCTTAACAACTGACAAGAAATATTTTTACCTTTCACAATTTCGAAGTTGTACAAAATAAATGTACGTAAGAATTTTAATATTACTAAAATGAGTATTTCAGGCTCGAGAAATACTTCTAAGCCAAATTCGTTTTAATACACGAAATTTTACCTCGCTAACTATTCACGCGTAATTTTTTACTTATTTTTCCATTAAAATTTGTATCAGCGTAGCATAAATATTACGAAAATTACGCATTTTAAGATCAAAATCTTGAAGGGTGAAATGTCACCTGAATTCTATTCTAGTTAATACGGTATCGTAAAACAGCTTACGAAGGGGCGCAAATTAGAAACGCGAGTTTTTCCAACATCTGTAATATACGGGGAAAAAATTGCGACGGTTAAACCTGGCGCTTTTTTTCCCTTTTCTTTTAAAATATCTGACGCGTAACAGAGCAAGTAGATGTAGATGTTGCAAACCTGAAATTTGCCTTCACTTAAAGACACGTCGACTACTTAACATCATTACTCCCATATGGAACACTAGTGCGTCGTCTTCATCCAAATCCTCGCTGCTTATCTGGTCCTTTGTCACTTGAGGACCTTTCGTGTCCTTCGCCTGTCACTCCCGCCCGCTCATTATCACATCGTCTTGTTTATGATTAGAGTTATGTTGTTCATTTTAATTAACTTGCTAATGTCTTTGTTATTTTGATCTAATCCCCGAACATTAATAACTATTTTTAAATGTGATTGATATTTATATATATCAATCTTATGTATAGATTTTTTTATCGTTTCTTCTTAACAATGTTTTTTTTTGAAATAAGGGCAATAGTCTTATTATTGTTACACACAACGTTTTATATTTAAAGTAGAAAAGGCTGAATTTTAACTGAATTACTAACACAACTTATTTTAAGACTCAACAGTTCTTGTAATAATATATGTTTAAAACATATAATATTATTTTAGGAACTATTATTTTTTTTTTATCCAACTATACACGTGTATGTTTTATTGTAGGGTTGTCGCATGAATCCTGATTGCAGTCGTACGTGCCACGAATAACGCTCGGCCGTTGTCTGATACCGTAAACGGTTATTTATTGGATAAATCTCTGGTTATTTCGCCTAGTTATGCCTTGACCGTGGATGTCTTTATTTCTTGTTTATATTCGTAGGCTGGATTTTGGGACTTTTTATTTGAATTGCATAGGTATATATAGTTTTTACACAAAGCTTTCAAACAAGCACACAGTCTGCCAAGTGGTTACCAATGTCTATAAACACTCGCAACACCAGATACGTTATTAGTTTTAGACAACCCTAACCTCTACCCACAGTCCTCTGGCAAACCAGACATCAGTAAAAACATGATACTGTGCTATTAGTGCGATTTAATCGTAGCCTTTTCTGAGATCATGTTTATTTTCAATAAAAAGCTTAAATTTATGAGAATGTAGACAGAAAAAAAAGCTCAGAATAGTAAAAACTGGTAATCTTCCAATACCGTTACACAATAACTAAAAAACCTGTGTAGTAGTGTTGATCTTGGATGCTCTTGTTAAAAGCATAACTTTTTCGGGGCGTTAAGTACCTACAAAGATAATCACTGGGCGGATCATTATGTTTCTTCGATATCTACAAATAAAACACGATGTGTACATTGTACATGTTCCATGTGTGTTTTGCTTATTATCCTTTGTAGGCGTCAGGGTCCTCACCGGGTGGTGGGGGAGTACATTGAAATTTACTGATTTTTAGCTGCTTGAATTGTTAAAGTTAGTTAATTGTTATTATTTTATTACTTGTGATGTTAGTAAAACCTTATTTTTACGTCACTTCTAAAATATATTTCAATTTATTGAAAACAAATAAGTACAGAAAGAGAGAGTGGAGAGCATTGTGAAAATCACTAGCAGAGACCTAATTTTTTAGCCATGGTACTTTATGTGCATGCATGTGTGGGTTGCCAGTGCCAGTGAACTATGTTCTGTCTGTAATTTTAGCGGTGCATGTCATACATGCAGCATATGCTGAGATGGCGGCCATTTTAGACTTGCACAGAAAGGGACCGATTTCTTTTTGTTTTTCTCTTTCACTCTTTGTTTTAATTTAGATTGTAATAATTATACATTTTAGAAATAGTTTTTTTTTTATATCTGTGCGTGTTCTAAAATAAATGTTTTTTTTCTTTCTTTCTTTCTTTTTTCTTATGTGTAGTTTAAGATGACTCTGACATTACCCGTGTCAGAGTGTGTCAGTTTGTGAACGAAGAGGTTCTGTCGGCAGTATTGATATATTGGGAGGGTTTTGTGCCAAAAAATCTTTGCTCAAGTTAGAGCTGAAGTTAAGTGTCAGCAGAGAATCAGATCAGAGAATCAAAAAGGGAGAACCCCTTCAAATTTTGATTCGACACCATCTCTGCTGACACTTAACTTGAGCTCGCAAAACTAATAAACTTCTAAGGCCGTAATTACACTGTTAGACAAACACGTTCATGTGATCCAATTAGCGACAACCCTAAACTAGGTTGTCGCTTCCCATTATTTTAATCACCACTTCGTGACTAGACCCTTCCTTATAATTTATAATTGTAAGGTCGGGTGTAGACTTACGACAAATACATAAGAAAAAAACATGACAAAATACATTTTTATGCATATGTATTTTTTATGTTACAATGATATAAATCATTGTTTAAATTATCATTTTTTTTTCAAATAATTGCCACGTTGAATAGCATGACTCTATAGCAAATAAAACCATCGTTCAAGTCTCTTTCAGAGTAAATCAGAAGCTTAGCTATTTTCTTATAGAGAATAATTAAGTTATAATCTTAGATATCCGCTACAAGAAAATACATAAATACATAAAATAGCATCAGTGGCAATTTTATATAAAAAATATTACATAATTTTATTTTTATATTTATTACCTAGTTAAAAAAAATTGAACCTTCATCTTCGGTGAGCTTGTGTCTTATTATATGCAATAGACTTTGATCTAATCGAATGAGTCTGCACATGAACACAATTGGAGTAAGTCAATCGTGTCGATCAGAATACCTTGAACATCAAAACACACACACACACATTGTACACTTTCTTGTAAGCTTTATTAACTGCTGACGCTTAGAGGAGCCCTTTAACATCTTACGCCTTGGTATCGTAAAAGAGTGGTATCGTATTTTTCGGAATTCTCGTTTCTTTTGTGGGTATTCACACACGGAACCACCATCCGTAAATACCCAATAAATTACCTATTTTGAACTTACCTGTACTGACTTACTTATAGTAACACCGAGCGGGGTTGTGGCTCCATCAAAGAGTCCGTATCTCGTAATTGATGTCACACTATGGACAGTAACGTTCGCTACAATCGCTCAATTAAATCGCAAGGTCGTCATCGTACACAAGTCCTTATTAACCACACCCTGTCATTTTATACCGATAATTAATGATCATTAAAGAAGGTATATAATTAAGAAAATGAATGACTAGAAACTAAAGAGATACTCATTTAACTGTATCTTTGATCTGAGGTTTGAGATGTCAAGAATATATCTTGATGGGTAAATTTAAGGAATGATTTCATTAAGATTTACTGAATAATAGACTGTCTGAGAGAGTGGCTTCCCATTTCGAAAGTTACCGAAGTTTATAATGTCCAGACTTTGATTCGTGACTCGTAAATAACTGTAGGAGTTTTTTTTTTTAAATGGAGTGTGTTTATAAACAGAAAGCTTATTTCGAACCTATGAAATTAAGTGAAAATTAGCTCGAAACCTCAGATCATAGAGGCAAGGCCTTGCTCTAAGATCTGAGTCGAAACTGATCATTGTAAAAAAATAACATTTCAACAAAAACATCACAACTAATCTAGTGGAAAGTACTTGATTCCAGGTTCTTGAATTTGCTGCCATTAGAGATGTAAGTGCGTCAGGCTTGACCACGCTTCAGTTAGCTACTGAAAAAACCCCAAATCTTTTTTAGTCCGAAACGTTTCCATTTATGTATATCCATTACCTAATCATACGTTAAGTACGATATTATCTGAAGGATTCAGTTTAGTGGATAAAATGAATTATTCATGCATATACTCAATGGAGCATTGGGAATGTAAATGCCTAATATATATTGTAAACGTTATTATATTCCCTGTACCTTACGATTCAGAGAGGTGCGGACAAGGTCATCTAAGTAATCTATTCCATCGAATACCGACTGTAGAAAGCACAACTTCGAAGACCAGTTAAATAGTGCTACTGATATAGTTTGATGTTTCTACTAGGAAGTAGGGTCAAAAGTAGGATGGAATGTGATGATGAAGACGAAGAAGGTACACGCCTATCCAAGAGAAACTTATTTACTCTACCTTTGAACGTTCCAAGATTATTGTCTTCAAAAATAGACGCAGGCAGTTGATTCCAGACCTTGGCCATTGGTTCGACAATGAAAGGGCGGAACTTCTGTCTGCGTCTAGCCGTCCGATGAAGGAACGGAAAGGGTCCAATTAGTTCGAAGAGAGATTTCGCACTCACCAAAGTGCATCCTATAGAAAACTGATAAACAGGTGACTTTACGACGATCCTCGAGAGTATGCAGTGCCCTATACGTAAGCACATCGTCATTGATCGTCGTTGATAAACTTACGGACTGTTCGGTCGACAGAGTCCAGTACTTCAAGTTGACATCAATAAGGGTCATCAATAAGGTGACTGCAGTACTCCATGCAAGATCGAACCTGGCTTGAGATTAATCAGCTGTTCAGAGCTGAAGTTCCGCTGAACCTTCGAAATGACTCCCAATTTCTTGGAAGCTGTCTGTGCCATGCCATAAATCATGCATTACAGTCAACATATGATAAAGCCATAATATATATGTCAACTATTCTGATCACCTTTTTCTTTGCTCTAGACCCACCAACAGCACCAATGATCACCGGTTATATCCCCGGGACTACACTTTCAGCGGGTACGGTGCAAAAGCTGTCTTGTATTTCATCCGGAGGCAATCCTCTTGCTACTCTAACATGGTTCAAAAATGACAAAAAGGTAAGTTTACTAATAAATTTCTAAAATCTTAGTGAAGTTTTGAGAAGAGCAGAATCTTAGTTCAAGGCGAGAACACTCTGTTATGAAAGCTTCTCTGTTGTATAAAATATTATTTCTATATTACCTTTCGTTGTGCCAATACGAGTAAATGTAGGAAGTCCGGTACAGAAAACTCCTTCTTCAAATTTAGAGGAACGGTCCGAATTAGACAGTGCTTCCACCATAAAAAGACTGAATTTTGATAAATGTTGTAAAAACTCTATATGAGAGGCATAGGGTTGAAAACCCAAAAGTAATATTCGGATTGGGTTGAAAGTGTTTCTATGCCGCAGTAAACGACTCACAAAATTCATCAAACTGAAATTTACATCTTTATTTTATCCCTGATACATAAATAATAAATATATAATTGTTAGTATATTGGGAGTCTTAAAATTTTTAATTAACTAACACAAAATAACCCACTCACAGCAATTACAAAATGCAAAAATGTGAGGATCGAACCTACAAAACTTGATGGGGTGGCGGTTATCGACGGGAACCTTAAAACCAATGAATGCTTGTTTTAATATTTTTCATCTTCGTGGTATCTGTAGTCTAGCAATTATACAGCTGCAAGTTCTTTATAAAATATTTTTCTTCCAGATTCATTCAGTAACGAAACAGACGGAGCGGTCAGTATCAGCCGAGATCTCAATACTGACAAACGTAACTGACAACCAGGCTCAGTACAGGTGTGAGGCGACGAACAGCGCGACAGAGATACCCCTGTTTGAGACCGTGACGTTAAACGTTTATTGTGAGTACCAAACGAGTGACCCCAATTCAAACTCATCCATAGTTGTAAAGCGCGTTCGTTTATTTATCTTTGCTATCTATCTCAGAAGTGGTAAAGTACGGTTCACTACTTCTATCACATGTATTTAGAAAAAAGAGATTATTAGCGCATGCATACCGCATAGTAAATCTGTACGCTGTTACCGCGGAGAGTAAGTAATACGAAAGACCATAATGCCGCCATCTAATGGGCTAATAAAATCGATAAAGACACGAATTTGTCTCTTAAATTGTAATTTTCCGACTAATGGTTTTCGCAAGTTACCTTAAATTTAAATAATCAGCTAATTTCATAAAAGTCGTACCATCTTCATATTCTAGACAAAGTATATCAGGAATTCTATGTAGTTACATGAACAAAATCTGGTCTAGGGATTATTAAATAAAAAATTAGATAACGAGAAAATAATCTAAGTAAAATAAAACTATCTTGATGTCTGTTGAATCAAAAGAAATAAAAGTAAATTTTAATAATATAACGACTTGTTTAGTAAGGATAAATAACAGAAAACGAAACTAGGATACATTTCATTTTATAATATTAAGACCATCGTTCTAATTTTTAACAAGCGTATTTGTTATAACATCAAAAGAATAATTTTCTTTGTTAAAGAACAAGTTCTCATAAAATTTGCTTTGTCAACACTGAAATCTACGATTTGGGCAGAGTTTATATATGATGAACAAATTGGAAAATAGATAACGCCGTTACGAGGGATCAAAAACCTTATCCCATTATAACCTTATTTTTTTGGATAGTTATCATATTATAATATTCACTTAACATACTTCTTATTTTCACAGTCGCCCCAGAAACAGTGAAAGTCCGAGTAGAACCAGAAGAACTGAAGGTTGGGATCGAAGCCACTTTGTACTGCGATGCAGCATCCAGTAATCCTCCTGCTACACTATCGTGGTGGCGTGATGGCATACCAGTGCAAGGTCCGAATACTTTTAATCCTACTCCATTTACGCTAAAAAATAATGATAACGAAGATATACGTAAATTTTTTTTTCTTAACAACAATGCTCTTTCTAGGTCTCCCAATGCAGCAAAAGAAGGGCCTCCATGGTGGTACAGTGTCAACGATAGAATTGAAGATGAATATCACAAAGGATTTGAACGGAGCGGTCTATACTTGCCAGGCAATGAACGAGGCTCTGCAAAGGAGCGTCCATGATGCACTGGCCCTCAAAGTTTTATGTTAGTAAAATTTACCATGACCCAAAAAAAATATTTTGATTTTTTTAAATAAGTCGTCTATTGCATGTTTGTTGACAATTTCACTTTAAACATGTACTAGACATAACTGTAGTAATTACATATACTAGAATTTTAAATAATGTTTTAGATGCGCCAATATTCGACGAGACTACTCCCTACCCAAAAGTTGGAGTAGAAAATGAACAGCTAGTAATTGTTCTTCGAGCTGATGGTAACCCTGGAAGTATCACATACACCTGGACCAAAGATGGACTTCCTATCACACAGTCTTCCTATAGTACCGGAAGTAAGTTCACATGTATTTGTTATGATCTTACAAAGAAATATTTGTAATTTTAAGGTAACATTTACAAGCCAATATTACTCCCGTATGATAAATTGGTTATTGGGATAAATGGTTAATTGTTTACACCTCTTTTTAAGTAATCTGTCATACGGAAGTTGCGCTCGCCCCAAATCTAAAAATGATCTAATGTATAAATAGCTCAGATAATGTATACAGAATATGTTCATATATTTATTTACTTTAACTGATTTCAAAAACAAAACAATTGTTTTTGATAACTACGAGTTCAGTAACAAACATCAAATTTTGATCAAAATTAATTAAACATTACCTGGGAAAATCGTACATGAAACAAACAACAAAATGTATCAAACAAAGTAACCAATATCATCTGTCAATATGGAGGTATTTAAATATTTATATCATATCACAACGCAGCAATATTGTTTATTTGTTGTATTTCCATCAGGATACGTGTCAATTTTGATGTAGCTGTAGTAGTGGTATATGTTTACCGATAAAAATTTGAACATGATCTCGTTCTTTATACCAATACAGAATTCTGAAGACGATAAATGAACGATATTGATAGAAATAGTAGAAACTAAACAAATAGTTTCTCATATTAATATAACCAAAGTATAAGAAACCACAATTATTATCTGAAAATGAAGACATGAACTAACTCAAACTGTAATCAGTTATACCCAATAGTAAAGTTCGCCGCTCTAAATTAATTTTAGCTATTTCAAATACCAATTATACTATCAAAACATCAGTAATTTCTAATTACGATGCCATATTGAATTTAACACAATCTAATAGAATTTACTATTATGCTAAATTTATACAAATAATAATTTTAACATCAATCAGTTTACTAAATATTGGTCTTTGAAATTAACTATTATTAGGTGTTGAATTCAAACACGTTAAAAGGTTTACTCAGTAGAGTAAACAAATTTATTTACTACATTTATTTATTTATTAAATCACTAAAACAAAGTGTATGTTTGTTTGGTATAAAATAATCTTTGCTATTCGAATAAATTTGTAAATATATTCCGTTGGGAATTTAAGGCAACTTCGGGTTGTTGTAACGCTTTCAACACCTGTTTAGTTTCTACACATAATTTAGCCGTGAACTCTTATCTGACAGATTTGACTTTTACATTTCTTTTCTTTATTAACGTAATGCTTGCGTATGTGTATTACCAGTTCGATTTTATAGCCAAGTTTGTCAATATCAGTCATTGATTGTTTGTTATATTCCCCATTATTTTTACTCTTATTTATTCATGAATCTTCGATCTTAAACAATGCAGTAGATTCCCGAATCTAATTTACCTTTTATAAACAAATAAAAACATGTTTCAGCTTCATACGAGCGAATTGAATATTATAGTTATTCCGGCAGTGATGCTATTTATATTGCTATTAGAGTATATAGCTATTTTAACTTTATCAAGATTTAAATCTTCTAGTTGGAGAAAATGTAGCTTTCCATTCGTTGGACATACATTTCAAGCCGATCTTCGGTCATTGGCATACGAATGGTTCTTAGTAACGTGTGTCGATAATTTTCCTGATAGAACTAGACTGAGCAGTCCTAAATGTATGCGGTCACACAAAACCGCTTAGGAATGAACAAACGCTACTTAACTAACATGTATGCGTGTGGGCTATTGAGCTCACAATAAGTATAACCGACATGAATATAATACTCACACGAAAACACAATATATGTCAAATATTCAGGTTTTATTCAAATGTAATAAAAATATGTATATAAGCATATCAAACTTGCACACAGTTTTGTTGAATCCATATTTAAACAGTGATGATTTTTTAATATTATATAACACGGGAAGAAATAGAGTGAAACCGAGAACATTTACGACATAAAGATTACTTATGTAGATCTATGAAAGTGTGATCATCAGATTGATATAAGTACTAAACGAAATGTGTACTTGATTATCTAATATCATTATTTAGTAGAAATTAAATACTCTAAACGAACGATAATTTAATCAATAATTTTAAGTATAAAAACTAAAATTACTCTTAGTTCTGTACAGCATCACAAAAGTTTTTTTTTTCTGTTTTATATTTAGATGATCGCATCATTTCTGAAGGCAGTATGCTGAACATGACAAGGCTATCGCGTCACGATGCTGGTATTTACACTTGTGAAGCTGTTAATTCTCAAGGAGCCGCCGTTGCTAACATCAGCGTATCCGTGCATTGTAAGTAATTTTAAGCTCTCCGTAATGTGATTAGGGTAAAATTTATTATGTTACTAAACAAACTTTGTATATCTACAGAGAAATATTGAAACCTTGCAATACTTGTAGACTACGAAGCTGCTCACACAATTGAGATGCTAATTCAAATTTATAATAGTACCGTGACCAATATTTTTTTTCAGAAAAGTGATTTTAAACTAATAGATATTTTAATTACATGGTCATAACTCATAAGAGATTGAATTCATAAAACTATAAGGCATTGATATGCCTTATAGTTTTATGAATTCAATCTCTATATATAGCTAGTCATCTGATAATAATAACTGGGTCAAATGGTAGGCGCCTAACTTGGAAAACACCTTCCCTTAATATCCTTATATTGTTTTCGTGTAGTAAGTAGGGCATCCAAAAGTAAAAAAAACACGTTCCACTATACATAACATTTCTTCTTACGTACAGGCGGACTATACGCAACTGGATAATGTGGCTACAACCATTACTTAGAGTATATAATCAAGGCTGTACTAACAGGTATTGTCTTGATAATATACTCTAAGTATCTAATCTCACTTACGGCAAAACCACAAAACAAAGCTGGAAAAACTCGGTTAATAGGATGTTCGAAAATTTGGTCCAAGTGGATGAAATTTCAGGCTACTTTAACGGTCCAGGTTAATTACATCTTACTTCATTGGTTAATTCATTTAAGTGATTCTACGAACTTGCAGTACTTACTGAAGAAAATGGAAATTCTATGCAAAAAGGGAAGTTTCATAAATACTGAACAGTATCGTTTCATAAAAGTTTATGATAGGTACCATATTATGTTGTGGGTGTGTTAAATTTGATTGCGAATTTCTGCTTATACGTAACAGTATCTTACATTGCAAAACAGAACTCCCTACGTAGAACAACAAATTGAAAAACAATAATTTTTCTTTAGAATATTCTGTCTCATATTCCTGTTACTGTTATGATAGTTTAGCTTTCTTATGTGCTTATTCATAAAACTGCAATTTTGATTATAATTGATCATGAAAAGCGACATTTGACTGACCTGTTGGTCTAGTGGTTAGTTACCCTGACCGCTATGCTTATAGGTCGTGGGTTCGATTCCCACCTGAGTCTGGGTGTTCTTTGTGTCCGTTGTTTCTATATTTGTAAAGACCCCGCGACACAGGAGTAATTCCTAATGCGGGAGTTGTCTTTTAAAGAAATAAAGAAAGAAAATCATCCTCCGCATCTTTTCCCAACTAAAAAACAAGTAGTCGACATAAAAAAAATACATAGTAAAAAGTTTCGTTAGCTTTTCTTTGCATATTTTAAAACACCGACAGCTATTAAAAAGTTTCAGAAAATTTCTGATCTATAAGTGAGTTTTAAAAGTGCTGTAGGCCATCGCTGTGTTAGTGACTAGGATCCTATAAATCCTAAAGTGCTCATCTCATTCCTTAAATAATACAAATCTTTTTTTTTAGATCCAGCAAGTATTAAGTCTGTATCTCAGCAGGAAATCCTAAATGCCAACCAAGATGCCATACTATCTTGCACGGCTACAGGTAAGAAAAACTATCTTAGCACAATAGTCAGTTTTACCTGTGATTTAATTACCACCAAAAGTGCCATTTATGATCAGTTCTCAGTCTAACAATGAAAATGAATAACAATTTATCATATATTGTAATCTTCACGGATAACTATATTCTACAGAAGGATCAGATTTTTAGAATATTCAACAGTTCATAAGAAACAAGAAATGCTATTAACGAGTGTATTTTAAAACGAATGATGAAATATTTCATTAAGCTTATTCCTTTTTTGCAGGCAATCCGTTGACAGCAGACCACATCCGATGGGAACGCAAAGGCTACAAAATCAAACCTAACAATGTTTCTTTTGAACCCCGGAACTCCACTAGCTATCTTATTGTTAAACAAGCAACTAGAGAGGACGTGGGAAATTTTCAGTGTGTTGTAGATAATGGATTGGGCAGCGACGCTAGAGAGAATGTGATGTTGATCGTGAAGTTTAAGCCTGAGTTAGATAGCTCGCCTAGCTTGATGAAATCGGCTTCCAATGTTGGTCAAGTAGGCAGGTTGATTTGCAAGTAAGTAAGATCAAATTGAACAAAAATGAAAATAAAATAGTAAAATGAAGAAACTCTAGATTATGTAGATCAGCCTTATTAAATTCTTTTTTTATTACGAAATACACCATCGTGCAAAATGTAGCATACACATCTAGTTAAGAACGATTAAACTAAACGCATCATGAGTAACGAAAAGAATCAATAAGTAACTAAAGTAGCGAAATATTAATATTTGAAAGCCAGGCAATAGCAAATATACCCAATATTTTTCATATTAGTTTAAACTTAAAATACACCAAACATTAACCACAAAATGGCAATCACTACTGTGTTAAATATATTTTGAGGTATTAGAATTTAGTGTGTACTCAAAGTCAACACTAGGTTATTTGTCTTATGTTGTTAAAAAAACACTGTTTTAAATTTAAAAATGTATTCCCTTAAAGCAATCAAACAAGTTGATTACCAATTATAATTATAACTTAACTAAGTACAGTTTAGTTAGACCATTTGATTTAGTGCACCCGGGATAATTACTAAGTGTATTAATATGTCGAAACGTTCCAAGGTTTGATTTATGTGTTTATTATTAATCTCAGAATTTGCATAATAACGATTAATTGTGTTCGTATTATCGTATTTGAAGTATTATTAATTTAGGTTAGTGTCATTCAATAACAAATAAAACTTGAAATATTTTAGGGTTGTTTGAAATGTAGGCTTAAATGTTTAGCCGTTCTGAAACGTGATAAATTGTTAGTGTCTTAAAATGATATTTTTGGTCCATTATTGAAGCAACCTTTTTATATTGGCTTCTATAATGACCCAAATAAATTATCTTTTAATTACATATACGAAGTAATAATATACAAAGATTCCCCTTAGTAAATTACATAAGAATTAATATAGTAGTATAGTATTTGCACACATACCATTGTAACTTCAGATTTTTTAACAGTCACAGCTTTTAATCATCACGTTCCAAACCAAAAAAAGCAGAAAAAAAAAATATCGTACATTTACACTATGCGTCCCTTTCAGATGCAAATCAGCACCCGCACCCAGCTTCACTTGGTCCAAAAACGGTGCAAAACTACCAGTCAATACGTCAACTAAGTACTTTGCAGAATACCACAAGTTAGATCCTATCACCTACACGTCAGTCTTACTGATAAATGACATCTCATCTACTGATTACGGGTCTTATGAATGTGGCGCCAGAAATGACTTGGGATTCTCTACAACGTCTGTTAAATTGGATATTACTAGTGCACCAGGTGAGGTTTTTGTTTTATTTTTATCTGAGAGTTTAATATTGTATGCATCCATCTTGTTTTCTAATATATTGGGACTGGGGATAATAATTGCAGTGCTTTTTTTAATGTTCACCAATTTATCGATAGTAGTTTTACCGAGTTGTGTAGTTTAAACTGTTTTCTGTTAAGTAAATTCTAAAGTACTTTCCTATAATTTTTGTTTTTAATATATTATAACATAATTTTTCGCCGTTTTATACCAAACCAAGATTACTTTCATTTACTTTCTTTTGAAATATGGATCTTTATATTTACACACATTTAATAAAAAATGTGGCAAAAAAAGATATACAAAAAATATAAAAAAAAGGGTTAAGATACCTATATATCTAGCTGTCATAGGTGTTTTCCGCATTGCCGCTGTGCTCAAGTCACGTACTTATAAAACTGGCAGCATTACTTTATTGAATGATAGTACTGATTCGCGTTTCATAGAAAAGGCTAACTTAATCGATCACGTATAACTTCGATCAATTATAGCATTGCTATATCCGTAAACATAGAATAAGTCATTGGGTCCCATTAAACAGATGTCTTAAACTCAAGTTTCTGAAAAACCTCACAGTAATTGTATTTGTATTAGTTGAGATGGTTATTTTTGACTTTCGACGTTACTATTCCTAGGTATTGGTTTTTCCCAGGGTTCGAAGACAAAAGCTGAGAAGGTACAGCCCAAACTGTTAATTAGACAGAATATTATTTACTTGTAATGTTTTTACATAAAACTCTGTCAATATGACTTGTCTTGAATATTACTAGCCTTTGCATTCGTAGTTACTAATATCATTCTTAACTTAGTAATCATCTGTTCTTCAAATAGGGTCAGGGACAGATCTCCAACACTATTTTTCACGTTTACTCATATATTGTCCAATTACAATAAAGTATTATATTACAGATCAAGTGATATCATTAATGGCGACCAACGTAACCCACAATACTGTTACTCTGCAGTGGGTGCCAGGATTTGATGGAGGTCTATCTTCCTGGTACAGGGTTAGATACAGGTAAGATTTGATTTTGTGTGGTAATATTTTCTTGGTATCAAATAATAAATATTCTCTATTAATATCGTATATTTTAATGTTCTGGTTACGTACAAACCTTAATCATCACATCAAGGTTTCGTATATAATATTTAGTTTAGTCATCTTAGCAAAACTTAACCGTAAAATATTTCGTATTTACGGCATAGAAATAAATTAGACGCAAAGATTTTTTTGAAGATCAAAAGTACGTAAGTACTTTGAAATATTATATAATTTTTTTGTACAATAACTTATACTATTACTTTCCGTGGAAGGATTAAGATTATTTCAGAAATAAAATAATATTGAATATGGCCTACATGTTTTTCTTTAAAAGTTAGCTCATATTAATAATTGAAGCATAGTATCAATACTAATTCTTATTTCTAGACTGATTATTTCAATCGCACAGTATCTACATTGCGTTAACTTTAACACTATTAATCAAAAGCACTTTAAAGGTTTCAGTTACTAGGAAACCTTATTGAAACCTTCTATAGTTTCGAATAAAAACTTTCGTGAGTGGTATTCATATGAATTAAGGATATAGGGTTTTACTCACTTATGTATTTCGGGGATGCCCGACTAGTTTGGATCGAATAGGAATGGTTCACTGTTATAAATGAAAATAGACATTCTCAGTTTTAAGATTTTAACCAACATTCTTATTTTCAGGAGAATTTACGAAGAATCATATAAATATGAAGATGTAATACCTAGAAATGCTACTACGTTCACAATTGGAGGACTAGAAAGGAACACAGACTACGTTTTCTCAGTAATGGCCATCAACAAAATAGGTCAAAGTAAATACAGACCTGATGACACCAAAGTGACAACATTGAGTAAGTTCTCATAATTACTTTTAATTGGACTTTCTTAAGTGAAGGAACTGTAATGAAAGTTTGCTGAAAAACACAAGAAAAAATCTTTCGAAAATAGATTAAAATTCATTGCTGTCGACATGAGAATTTTTATGACCAGCAATGCGGAACGCATTACTAATTTCTGAATAAAGTCAGGATCGTTCATAGCTTAAATCATTTCGAAGTTCATACATAATTTTAAACAATAAGGTACTTATAAGCCACGTGATTGATTGTCTATTAGTGTGTTAATATTTTTTAAACGACAAATGTTTACTCAGCCATTCTTATTCTATGAAAAATATCTATTTTTCATTTGATGTGAAAGAACCATGAAATTTATTTAATGAACTTGATTTTTTTAAAGTCAAACCTAATTGGTTTGAATTTTTCCACGCTGCAACAGACATGATCCCCTCATCAATACAATCTTCTTCAGAAGAATATAACTATAACGTGCCAGGAGTCTTTATCATAACTGGTACCATCGTTGGTACAGCATTAATATTGTTGAATGTATTGCTGATTGGATTCTGTCTACATAGACGGACGAATAAGAGGATTAGAGGTTTGATGTTATCAGATTATTCTTAAGTGTTTTGATTTTGCTATTGTAAATGTTTTCGTCAATAGGTTTCGCCAATAAATTTATGTTTAGTTTTTTTTTCGTATGAGATGGTTTTCGTGTTGTGTCAGTATAACTCTGTACTTTTTTGTAATATGTATCAAAATTTCACGTATGTCTAACTTTTCTTAATACCAATGGCAAAGCTTATTATAAGACTACTGGTCTCCGCTTTTGTTGTTGGTGTTTTATGTATATGGATGATATTTTAATCTTAATTGGAACAGTGCTCATTAATTAACCTTGCAGAATACCAACTCATGTTTATCATACCAGAATTAAATAAATATGAAAAATCCATACGTTACTAGGAATTCAAAACAACATAACATAAGTAAAATTAAAAGAAAACTTTTTTTTAGTAGAACTTTTTACTGAAATGATGTATAGTCGAAACACTGCTCGCCTTTGACATCTGCAAAGTGATTCTTTTACAAAATAAAATATCACCAGTACAACAGAAGTTACAATTTCAGCGAAGTTTTCATGGCACCCTTGACTGAAATATAATTTAACGGACTCTTTGTGAAAGCTAAAGTGCTTTCATCTCAATGGCAGATATGCTTTTAAATATAATACAGTTGAGAAATACTACCTGACTATAAGAGTCTTCTCATTTCACACGGTTCAAAACTTTTTCAGAAAATAGTAACTTAAAAATATTTTAAGTTTATTAGTTTCTAGTCGTAATAAATATGGTCCAGAAATTGTTCGTTTTTAATTTTTTTTTCTTTTAAATGTAGTGTGTAACGGGCAATATATAAATCAAAAATTATCATTTTTGCAAGTTATAGCGTGCGCAAAAGAAATTTTGTTACTTTAATTCCGTCTAAGCAATATCATTTTAAACAAAATTCGCTAATTTATTTATACTATAAAGAAATAACTCATAAAACCAAATATTACCCACTGAATATACTCTTGATTTGTATACTGACACAATAACAAAACTCATCTCGATTCAGCCTTAATTTTACTTTGCTAATTATTTTTATTTTCTCCTCTTCCCAAAGCTTCATCGGAAGTAGGCGAACTGAACGTGGTATCTACAGAATATGTGGAAACACCTGATGTATCTAAATCTGTAGTTATCTACGTATCCATCACTGGCGTTGTATTAGTATTGATTAATGCCGCTTTAGTTGCATGCTTTGTATTGAAAAGGCGATCGAGAAGGTTGAAAGGTAAGGTTTTATTTCTATTTTATTTGTTATCTTGCATGAAATTATTACTGTGATTTCTTTTGAATTGGAAGCCATACATCATTATCTTTGTTAGATGTATTGTGCTTGTGTTTTCCTATATAAATAGTGTGTATTTTAGTCACGATCATAGTACGGTTTCGTTTAAACAATCGCATACTTATTTTTTTTTTATTTTGAAATACAAAGAAATTTACAAGGGCAAAATGTACGAATATTTTCAATTTATTTTAAGATCTCTTCAACGTAATTGTTAATAATATGAGAGTTTCTATAAAACAGTAAGTTAATAGGTAGGTGTTGTTTTCTTACGGCAAACGATTGGACTTGTTTGAAAATTTAGTTTTTGAGACTTATCAAATGTTTTACTTATGAACTTACAATACCTCTTGTAGTCGTTTGCGAGACATCAAGGAAAATTTTGTTTTATGTAAATTTCTTCTTTGAAATATATTGTATTGCCTCTAGCTCTGTCTGACCTTCAGAGAACAAAACAGACGTAGAAACATTATTATCTTTGTCTTACTTCAGTTTTGTACACAATAATAATTAAGTTAACCTTGAGACAAAAGAGTTCTACCAAACTGATAATTTTAGTCTACTTTTGATACAGAAAACATTTATATTAAGTATATATTGTATTAGTCATAATTAAAGAAAAATTACAATGACACACTTAAATATTAAATAGTTTTACAATGATGTCGATTCTGTGGTAACAAAACTCTCTAAATTCACTAGATTCATGTTAGATTTACACAACTACTAAATTTAGTAAAGATAGGTAGTCAACCTATTCAATCATTTCTGTTCTTTGTACATCTTACATATCTAAAATATGAATCGTGAAACTAGACTGAAATGTCATCTCTTCAAGAACACAGTTTCAATTAACCTAAGTAATGTTTTCTGCTTGTAAAGTGATGTTTAGCGCTTTAAGAAGTCTTGCAAAGTTTACACTTGTAATAGAGCTAGATATGTCAAAAGATATGGACGAGATAAGAACTATTTGATCTCCTACAAGCATAAGCATAAGTTCTTAGCATATTTTCAAAATTAAATTGTAAGTTTCCCTGAGTCCAACAAAAGCCTAATTGTAATTACGTGTTTCAAAAAGATATCAAATATTTATTAGCCCTGTGATATTTCTTCCAATACAAAAATAATGGTGTTCATACTTCAAAGTGTAAAGTTCTGGGAACGATGTGTCTTTGAACGATAATTGACTAAAGCTACAATTGAAGTATGTTCATTAAAACTTATTGTAACATTTAGGCCGTTTTATAAATAATACCACCATTAAAAAAACACAACTCCAAGGATTTCTCTATTTTAAATTTATCTACATATTTCGGTAATGATAATATTGGAAGATATGTATAATTCCATGTCATTCTTG
The DNA here is from genome assembly GCA_963859945.1 of Euplagia quadripunctaria. Lineage (NCBI taxonomy): Eukaryota > Metazoa > Arthropoda > Insecta > Lepidoptera > Erebidae > Euplagia > Euplagia quadripunctaria. The sequence goes on from OY982585.1 coordinate 13,653,935, forward strand.
CCCTGTTTAGCAGACCTACTTGTAAATATTTCTATTCTCACACCATTTTGCAAAGAGTTAGATTAAATTTTTAGAAAAAAAATATCATTTTCAAAAACAACATCGTCAATGATCCTATATGGATTTGTTAAAGAAAAGAAAATGTTAATTAGCTTTAATTATAAAAATCATTGTTAGACTTAGACAATCATCTAACAAATTTAAGAAGGGAGGCCGGTGAAAAGAGTGTATACGTGTCGACATTCTGTCATATAAATTGAGACCTTTCATTACTCTCATTCATCCTCATTTCTATCAGCAGGATCAACGTTTTTATCCCTTACACTGGCTCTTAATCCTCATTATTTACCCCAACTCTTAAGTGTTTTTAGTATTGGAAATGTGCTAACGTTGGTCGTGTAATAGAACAGTAATTGATACTCATAAATAAATGTAATGTAAATATGATTTCTGATTTCCATCAAGTCACTTTTTGACTCAAGGTATTTTCCTTGATTTAATTTGATGTCCTACTAACTGCACAATTTTCAATACCCGCTATTAAGAATACAATACAAGCAAAAATTTGGTTTTATAATATGTAGTTCCCCAGACGAATAAGTCTCACATTTTATAGGTTATGCTACATTTATCTTAAGTCACTTAATACTTGTTGTGTCGCGAACGTAATAATAGATTCAAACATAGGGTATGTTTAAATAGGTTTACATCTATTTACCATCAATATGCTACTCATTTCAATCAAAAAACCGATCTCAATTATTCTTGTTTTAATGAAATTGGTATTGTATGGTATTATGGTATTTAAGGTTGGTCCCATTCAAATTTGAAGAAAATATTCCATCATTAAGGGTGGGAAGTGATGAATAGTACAGATTATTACAATTTATCATGATTTAGACTCATTGAAATCGGTGATATTTTGCAAAGTAATTATTATGATTTACAACTGTTAAATTGACAACATCTGACAATGGTATATAAGCACCAACCGAAATTAAAGTTAAGAATTTTACCGCCAGGAGTATAAATAATTAAAAGGCTTTCATTACACCAATAAACAGTAGCAGTGTATTTGATCGCAGCAGTTTCATTATCTTCTTCATTATTACTGTTTACTGTATGTTGTAATAAATTGTCTGTAATTGGACTCGAGTTTTATTAAAGGGGTATAAAAATTGCTTGTTGTTGGCTCGCATTTGCCTCTTTTGGATTATTTTTTGCAACTGGTGAATAATTTAATGAAATAAACTGAATGTAAACCCATCAATAGGCTCATCCATCAATTTCCGTTAACACACACACATATCAACGTTTAGGTGAAAGTTTAGGCCTATTGCCACAGCGGGATATCAGACAAAAAACTTTATCAATAATTTATTAAAATATGCCTTTTATCTTCTATCATAGATTTTTCTATGAATTAGATAATCCTACGGTAGGCTATGTTTAGGCTTCCATGTACTACTTCATAACTTTTTTATCAAAGAACTAGAATCAAACCCACCATAAAAATTACCACAATTCTAACTTATAATTTGTCTTCACAGAGCAAGCTGGACAAGCTTCAAAATCAGCCACCATAGAAATGTACGCTCCATCCTCATACAACGATACCATGACGGGAGAAACCCTCAGCTCTGTCTCCGAGAAATCGGAATACTCCCAAGATGATGGAACTGATGATAGACAGCCTCCGCCCATACCTGAAGTGCCGAGTATGCCGACCAGGCACATGTTGAGCCAGGTGAGCGGAAAAAATATACCATGTTAGGGGCCAGGATATTGTGGATAATTTGCAGCAGTAATGTGTTACTAGATTTAACTGAAGAAGAGAAACAGAAAACTTACTTCTAAGTTTCAGAATATTTCCATATATAAATATATATATATATAGTAAATATATTCTGAAACTAAGAAGTACGTTTACACAGTGTTCTGCAAGGTTTAGCAGCACATCCGCACGTCGTTGGTTGGCTCAATGCGGCCATCAGTTGGATCTGCCAATGTGGTTAAGGGCAGTAGTAAGCCCAAATCGTGAGGGAAAAAGGCCCCTCAGAGGTCAATCCAAGAAATATTTTCTCGGGTAAAACTCGGGAGTTATGTAATAGATCGTAATCATTCCGTTATATCTTGTACATCAGACATCTCCAAGATAAATCTATGATTTTACTGCAAAAATGGAATACCCCTATATGTAATAGTAGTTATTACATACAGCTGTAAGAGAGGTATTTCTTTGTTATATTGTTCATGTTCTGTATTTCTGGCCAGTATTCTTCAAAAATATTTATGATCTGTGCAGTATGCAGTATATGAAACAGCCATGTTGCGCTACTTTGGTTCCCGGGTCATGCAGCATTGGATTTTGTTTTGGTTTCTGATCGTTCTAAAAATAACTGAGTTTGAATTACCAATTTCCTCAGTTTTTAATTTGGAAACCTTATGTATGTAAATATGTATAATATATATCTAACTTCTTTTGCCATCAGACAACGGATGCTTTCCTCATGGATGACCAGGGGCTAGTAATCCCTCCTCCTCTGGACTATCCACCTCCAAACTATGCTGTGTATGACGCTGATCATGCTCGGACGCTGCCACACCCCCACAGGCATAAGGATATCAGTGGTCATAGCACCTTGGGAAGGACTTCTGGTAAGTGAATCACGAACAAACGAACGGTGGGAAAACCAAAGAACAAAAGATTAAATTTATAAAACTTTATTATTGACATGAATTACAAATTCAAAGTAGAATAAAAAACATTGATTTTCACATAAGTTAGTATTTATAATCAGCAACTTCAAAGTCAGGATCTAATATAAGCAGGAGATAAGTAATATTGTTGACTTAAATCACACCCTGGGCTTTGCCAATTTTATAAAGAGAGAGCCATGCTTCGGCACGTATGGGCCAGCTCGACCGGAGTGAAGCAATGATAGCATTACTTTTCACTGAGTGAGTGAGGTTACCGGAGGCCCTAACCCTTCCCTCTCCCCCTCTTCTCCCCCTACCCGCACTCTCCCTCTTCCTCCCATCCCCTACTCCCACCTTAAAGGCCGGCAACGCACTTGCGACTCTTGAGTTGCAGGTATCCATGGGCGTTGGTAGTCGCTTACCATTAGGTGACCCGTCTGCACATTTGCCCCCGGTCCAATAAAAAAAGAAAATTTTACTTGTAAATACAGAATTAATGCATCTTATTTGAACTCTTATCGTTACTATACAGTATTTATTTGAATTCATATAATTCCTTTAATCCACGTGATTAGTTACTGATTTCGAAGGACTTTGTCCACTATAGTGTCACTGGTGGCTGATACCTGCTTTTCAACTTCAATTTTTAGCTGGGTCTCTCCACCCAGATTTGAATCAGCATTCTTTCTTTCTAAGATAATGATATAATAGTTTACTTGGAACTATATTAAAGTCATGTTTAGCAACAGATCAACATGATGTTTCGCCTTAGTGTTCTCTTAGCGTAGCTTTTGAGAATATTGATTTGTCAATCAATTCAGGTATTCCTTATTACACAGTATTTTTTTTCTTGATGAAAGGTACCATAAGTCCTTATCTGTACCCCTGACAATAAGTAGGTATACACAATTTCATGGTTTCAAAGGTGGAGTAATTAAGGCGTGAAATCTTAACAAATAATGAAACAAACAAACTTATTTTCGCATTTAAAATATTAGTTAAGATAATTTTTAGTTTTAATTTTTTATTGGTCCACAGGTAAACAGAACTATGTTCCGGCTCCAAGCCCCATGCCTCCGTTGGACGGGTCCTACTACAACATGTCGTCAGATAGGTACCTGTCGTACCCACCGCTCATCGGAGAGTATCTGCAACAGGTAGTGAATGTTATCTGTTATAGAATTCATTGATAATATGTTGATTGATGGACTGACTCTTGGGTTACTCTCATTCATCCTCATTTCTATCAGTGGGATCAACGTTTTTATCCCTTACGCTGGCTCTTAATCCTCGTTATTAACCCCAACTCTTAAATGTTTTTAGTATTGGAAATGTGCTGTCTCGAAATTATTCCTTTTTTTTCCAAAAATTTTATAGTGTCACTCAGGGTGATGTAATAATTCTAACGAATCCCCATACATCCAAATTTGTTTAGATATTTATAAGTCCTGGCGGAATAAAGAAACTCACATACATTCATACATACGTGAACCCGGAAACCATTACAGTAATTTTTTAAGCAATCGTGTATAAATATAAAAAAAAATCTGTGTTTTTTTCTCTTGTTAAGTTGTGGTTAAGGTTAGTAAAACACAAGTCATACCCGTAATGTTGCAAAGTGTTCATGTGCACCAATCTGAATGTTTGTCCTTGTAAATTACTTGTATCATCATCACCATCATCATTATTATTTCAGCGTTAGGTCGCCCACGTATCCAGCGACATAGACCCCCATCAATAATTTTCTAAAAGACCAGTTGGAAGCGGCCTGCATCCACCGACGACCTATGTTAATTCCTTGTATAAAAATATTCTAATATAGTAAAACGACTCATGGTCTAATCTATAATATTTCTTTTAGCAACAAGGCCGTACTCCGACCCCGCCTCAGCAATATGGCCAACCGCTGCCAAAGCCTCATCTCATGAATGGAGGTCTCTCCAGCGGATCGCCCTCCCACATGACCAGCCCTCCGCACTCCTATGCTTTGGATGGTAAGTTCGTAATGTTGTTTAATCCTTTGTTAACTTCCCATTACAAGAAATGATTCGAGATTCTTCATTGTACACATTGACACATCTGAGGTCGTCGAAAAATCTTCAAAATGCCTCTGCATTCTACAACTTTCGTTTCGTATTTCCTTGGAGGTTATAGCTATTCATTGGCGAAATACACAACACTCAAACCTTAAATGCTTTTAACGCACTCGGCACTAGTAAAAAAAAAAATTACCTAACATTACGTCATTGACAACTCTCTAGCATATTTGTGGAAGATTTTTAATTTCATTGCTTTGTCGTATTTATTATAATTAATGATCGCCCAGAGATCAAATTTAACCGTATTTCATTAAATGAGCGTGATTTCTGTTCCATTTTATTGTGGATCAACGACCTTATGATACTTGAACAATAAAATAACTTTGTCTTTAGACAGATCAGCTGGTGGCACTCTAAGACGTCAGCGCATGGACAAGATGGCGGCCGTGCCTCCGCCTGACGTCACTGTACTGCATCAAGGGAATTGTGGGCAGGTTTGATACATGTTTTATTGATAACGATATATAACGAACTGATTATAGTTCGTTAAGCCTGTTCTGTTATTTGGCACTTGGTAGAAATTCGGTGACTTCAGATATCACACGAAATCTAAACAAAATCTAAAATGGGTAACAAATACTTCTTCTCTTACAAAAAGTAGGCGTTATAACTATGTTCGTGTTAAAACAGCTCACTTGAATTTAAAGTAAAAAAACATGCGCAACACCTTATACAACGGTGGTTCATCTTTCAACTACCATTCTATTCTCAAGAAGGATGCAATAATCCCAAAGAAGGGAACACAGTCTTCAGATGATAATATTTAGAAGGTACAATACCCCTTGGTTACCCGACGTTTCGATTCAATTGCACCGATCGTGGTCACGAGTGGACGACAGGCCAAACGTACGATCGCAGAACGGGTCACAGAACTGTAAAAAACCACCAAATTAACAAGTCAGCGATAGCGGAGCATTCGCTGGAGTCAGGTCCAAACCACTGGATTGAATTACACCAACCACAGGTCCTTTCATTTCTCCAGAATAGTACGTGAAGCAGTTGAAATAAAAAAGCATAAAAATTTCAACCGAGAACCACCACAAATAAATTTATATCAGGCCTGATTTTTCGACATCGCACAGTAATAGTAACGGTCAAATGAATCAGGGTTGACACAGATTAATACCATATAGTAAACATAAAGCGAATTTAATAGGGCAAGATATTGACGCTCAACTCGAGCGCATTGTGAAGGAAACGGGCACATCAAATCTATGTCAATTCTAAGACCCTACACAACCCAAATAGCCCAACAAAGAAGGGTCACCACATTCATGCTTTATTTTCTATAAAACATCAACTTAACCATAAACTTTATGACAATTAGGGTCCCGATATTATTGGACCCAATATACTCACGCTCAACTTGTGATCATTCAATAATGTCATTAATTTATAGATGAATAGCTGCTTACAAGAGCAAAATTTGTCCAATAGAGAGCAAATGTTAGAAATCGATGGAGTACCTATTTACCTTTTCATATAATTTAGATGACAAATAAGCGTGAGTGTTATAATGAGAGCTCTATGACGCTTGCAAACTTTAGGAACATTAATAACGTCACACGTGCTTTGATAACACTTACCCCCCCGGTTTGGAATAGTGATGACCCTAGTCACTATCAGAAAAGGATAGCACTACGTTAGTCGTTTTGTCTTTTTCAGAGGTGGTTCTCAATTCAACTGTTTTTTGTGATATCTTCGCCATATGTGAACCGATTACAATAATTCTTTTTTTAATGGAATTGGTTGCACTCAAAATTAATCCCATTTTTAATTTGTAGAAAATATTCCACCTGTAAGGGTGGACAATGAAGGGATATAGAGTAAGCTGTTTAGCTTCTCACGATTCAGGCGATTGTCTGCGTAGTGCTGTTTGACTGCAGTCTCGAAATTGGAACAACCTTTTTTATGGTATAGGGGGCAAACGAGCAGACGGGTCACCTGATGGTAAATTACTAGGTACTGCCCATGGGCACCTGCAACTTAAGAGTCACAAGTGCGTTGCCGCCCTTTAAGGTGGGAATAGGGGAATGGTGGAATAGGGGAATGGTGGAATAGGGGGAGAGGGGGAAGAGTTAGGGGCTCCGGTAACCTCACTCACTCGGTGAAAAGCAATGCAATCATTGCTTCACTGCTGGTTTTCTGTGAGGCCGTGGTATCACTCCGGTCGAGCCCATACGTGCCGAAGCATGGCTCTCCCACGACAAGTGCGTCAACTCTAAAGCAAAGTACTGGCTTCGTGCTATCCATTTTTATTTAGAAAGAACGACTATTAGGGTTCCACTTGCATGGGGATGGGGTTGTCAAAGCACGAGTGAAGCGGGTACCACTTACTATTTTGTGAGCCATGCTCCTGTTTACCACCTAGATGGTGTAAAACGAAATCCCTATACTTAGCTCTCCAAAAAAAAGGTTTCGAATTATTTTCATTCCGGAAAATAGACAAAACTCCGGTATACAATATACTATTTCTGAAAATCGCAACTTAATCGGACAAATCAAATCAAACGGTGTGATTTAGTCGAAACGTCGGGTAATCAATAAGGTATCGTACTTTAAGTTTAAAGTTTCTATTTTCACACCTAATATATCGCAAAAGTTTAAAAATCCGACTAGTTTCAGCCCTATAAGTGGCCTTTTTTCAACAGCCGCCTGGCACGATGTCTGACACATACGTGGCAGGTCGCTTCACCTCTTGAAAACGGGCTACTTTCGAGTTAGAAACTAGTCGAGTAATCCCGAAATACTTAGTGCAACTGTATGTCTTTAAATACATTTTAGCCTTGTATCATGTGCGAACGTAGATTTATATTTTTGCAACGATTAATTAAAAATAAAGATGTTGTTTTACGTAGATGAAGGCTAGTAATTAAAAGGACATGTTCTGTTCAATATTGGTTACCATTAATGCACTTCGTTCATTAACAGTTGTAAATATTTTACACAAGGTAGTTACCTACTATAAAATGTTAATAGGCAGCAACTTAAATCTATAAACTATCTACTGTTCATAATAATTGCCTTATAATATTACTGGCTATTGCGCCTTCGTTCGCGTTGTATTTTCTATGAAATCTATTCTACGGGAACCGTACATTTTGTCGGCATAAAAAGTAGCCTATGTGCTGTTCTAGACTATATTCTATCTCTGTGCCAAATTTTATCCAGATAATCGTTTAGCCGTTTTTAACCGTTTGTAACCAACATTCATCCACCCATCCATCCAAACTAATAATATAATGGGCAAACGAGCAGACGGGTCACCTGATGGTAAATGACTATCGCAATTGAAGTATTAGTATAATTTTATAGCATTATGGCAGTGGTTCTTGATAATATGCTGAAATAGACTTAACTTTGCTTATACTTTACTAGCCGTTTCCGCAGTTTCACCTGCGTTTATGGTCACTGCTTCGCTCCTATTAGTCGTAGCGTGATGTTGTTTAGCTTATAGCCTTCCTTGATAAATGGGCTATCCAACACTAAAATAAATTTTCAATTCGAACTGGTAGTTCCTAAGATTAGCGCGTTCAACCAAACGAAAAAAACAAACTCTAGCTTTATAATATTAGTGTAGATTATTTATTTAGATATTTCTGTCGTCTCTTACACTATATTGATAGTGTAAGAGACGAAAGAAGAAATCTTTTGTCGGTTTAATTGTTGGTTAAAGTTTTTTAATTTTTTTTCGTTGGTTAAAAGCAAAATTGCAAACATATTTTCACGCTAAACCTTTGGAGTTTCGCTTACAAATAACGGTTGTAACAAAATTAATTTTCGCGAACTCATAATATAAGCGTAAATACCAGAAAATGTTCTAACACTTTTGTCATTCCGAAATGAGCTCGAACGATTTCTTAATTTTGATTAATTAACAACAATCTCCCGTTTCAACGTAAATGCCCGGCATTTCAATCTTCTGGAACTTTCCAATGGGTTCTGAAATTAGAACTTTTTGCTACAAAACTTTGTCATTTTACTTCTAAAATGTAATTGAGCGAATGCCGTAAGAAATTCGCGCGTGACTAAAATTCTATGGGCGTTAATTATTGAAGTAAACTGCTGTACAACATCGTAATTTTAATGGGGTCAAGAGTTCTGTAGATAAATAATTGTTGCATTATGGTGATGGATGTTTAATTAATAATTTATATTATATATTAATTATTATAACTCTGTTATTAGTAATTAATGATGTAACAATTTCTGTGTGAAAGAAGAAACAAATGTATTTATTATTAAAATGTATTTACTATTAATTATACTTGTGATTTAAAAATATTATTTTATTAATATAGTTTCAGTTTTATGTAGTACTAGTGGCGCCCCCAGTTTCACCCGCGGTAAGTCCCGATCCCGTGGGAATATCGGAATAAAAAGTAGCCTATGTGTTAATCCAGGTCTCCAGCTGTCTACATACCAAGTTTCATCGCAATCGGTTCAGTAATTTTGGCGTGAAAGAGTAACAAACATCCATCTATCCAAACTTTCACATTTATAATATTAGTGGGATGACAGCCAACTGTCAAATCAGTTTCTCTTCAGTAAACGTCTAAACTGGTTGTCCCTTTCTGTAGATATTTATATGGAATAACTACTTGTGATGTCATACATAGCTATCGTCAAATCATTAATAAAAAAAAAACCTGAAAATAGGAACTATACTTGGTCCATTCATTTTCTTTTTGACAGCTCAATTAGTAGTCAATTAAAATAAATAAATAAAATAAAATAATTTATTATTCCTGTTTTTGTTACACTTCATAACCTGATTACATGATTATTGTTTGTCAGTTTATCCTACGATAAAGTAGTTCGTAGTAGTGATGGTTGCGGAAGAATGCAATAGCGATTCTCGCTCCCCCGATCATAGGCAAGTAGCGGAACACCGGGGTGGTTTATAGTCGGTAAGAGTCCGACAGACACTTTCGCCTCCCTAAGGGCGGAGGACATCCGTGAGGATCTTCCATCTCATCACAAAAAAAAAACAGTCGTAGTAGTGATGAGCTAACACGTTGCCGGTTCGATTGAAATAACTTTCAATTTTAACTAGGAGGAAGCTTTAATCGATTAAAAAAAAAATTAAAACTTAATTTTAGCAAAAAATACAAAATTATTTTAATAAATGATATTACTCACGTTCAATAAATTATATAACAATTGATTATTAAAGATACTGAGAATTCAAGTGACGAATCTAGCTTGTATCAACTTTTATTTGTTCATTACTTTAGTTTAAATTTAAATTTCAACTTCTAAATTACAATTAAATACAACTATTCATATCCATAGACGAAAGGCTTTTTATACTGTTTTAGAAATAGTTAGTAAATTTTCAGTAGAAATATTTTTTTCATCGCTACATACAATAGAACGTAACTCTAATTTATTTAAAAAAAATACTAAATTAGTCAGTATCATTACGTCTACAAATGGTTATAAACAAAATAATCAAGTAAAAATTGATAAGATACGTGTAGTCATTAGTTTCATTTGGCGCTACTCAATGTAAGCTTAACAACAGTATGTATTATTTTTGTGTGGTACGGTGAATGATCTTAAACGTTCGGCGCCGTCAACACTAGCTGATTGCATAAAATGTTTTTTTTTTATGGATTACATTGCAGTTTTTGGCCGTGTGTGGTATTTATTGTTTTTTTTTTCAGTAAAATGTTCTGTTTACTTACTGTGATATCAAATTAGATATTCTTTCCACCCTGTATTTTTCTAATTGCGCTGTGTTCAAATTTAAATTTTAAAAACTGTTTCTCAAACAACTGTCAAAAATAAAATGAACAAATGGACAGAGTACATCATGGATAGAGAATATGTAACAGGAGATAAATCGTATCAATAGTGTATAAAGGGTGGCCTTATCGCTTTTTTAAAGTATCACAAAAATTTAATTCCATGAGAACTGTTTAATAAATGCCATAATATCTACTCGTAGCTTTGAGTTTAAAGTTACTTACAATAAAAATATATTTTTTTATTTTTAAAACGGTCGAATGCGAATCGGACTTGCGTGAAAAGGTTTCTTATATCGCCGGTTTTCTGTGGGAATTTCAGACTTAGGAATTTCGTTTAGACATTTCTGGCTTTTGACAATGTATATGGCTGATTTCAAAGGTAGGCTATTTTGTACTGTAAATATTCAAGTTACGGTAAAACTCTGTATTAATCTTCACAATGTATGAATGTCTGAGAATTGTATACCTAATATTTATATTTCCTGAATATGTCTCACGAAATTCCTTCGATAAGCCAGCCACCGGAAATTGCGTACACGTCACTTCCGACCAATAACATAAAAAGTAATTTTACTTCATAAATAGAAGAGAAAATTATACGTCATAATAAATACCTAATGTATTGAGTGCTTTAACTGTCGAATATAGAAACAGTGAATATGGCAAAACATTTGACATAGAAGTTTCATCCCACTAATATTATAAATATGAAAGTTTAGATGGATGGATGGATAGATGGATGGATGGATGTTTGTTACTCCTTCACGCAAAATCCACTGAACCGATTGCGATGAAACTTGGTATGGAGATAGCTGGAGACCTGGATTAACGCATAGGCTACTTTTTATCCCGATATTCCCACGGGTTCGGAACTTACGCGGGTGAAACCGCGGGCGCTGCTAGTATTATAATGAAAGTAATAATACTAATATTATAAACGTGAAAGTTTGGGAGGATGTAGGTTTGTGTGTTACTCTTTCACGCAAAAACTGCGATTGCGAAGAAACTTGGATTGTAGATAGCTGGAGACTTGGATTAACACATAGGATACTTTTTATCTCGATATTCCCACGGCATCGGGACTTCCGCGAGTGAAACCGCGGGGCACAGCAAGTATTATATAATATTAAAAATAAAATGAAATGAAAATGAAAAAAATAGGCAGTCATGGGACTACCGACAGAAGTGAAAACTTAAACGAAACAACGAACTTAAAACGTCACATTAGCAGGTTGGTGACATTAATTAATAAGGAGCTGATAGAACTCAATGTTTAGATTAGCGCCCTCTAGTAATATATAATATAATAATAACTTCACACATCTCACACACGGCCGTCTGATCGAACCGAACTTGGCAGAGTCTGTACTATGGTAACCAGACTGCTGATAAACATACTTATATATTTCTAAATACATACATATTATAGATAAATTACACCCAGACACAGAACAAATGATCGTGCTCATCACACAATTATTTGTCCTGGGTGGGAATCGACCCACGACCTTTGGCTTAGCAGTCAGGGTCACTAACCACTAGATCAAGAGGCCAGTCTTTTAGGCCACACACAGGCCCTCTAGTGGATCTATATATGTATTATTAGCGTGACGGTCACGAGTTCAGTGTGTTCTTGTGTTTTCTTTTTAAATACTCGCTTTGTATCGGTACTATTTAAAAGAGCTGGCGGTAAGGTGTTAAACAATTTAGGGACCATATAGTTACGATTTCTTTCACCATAATATCGCCTCCCGGCAAAAAATGTGTCATAATATAAAAACAGTTATTTCGAGAAGACACTACTTTTATGCCCGTGAATTGAACAAAACATCAACTTTGTTCCCTTTTTCACTGAGCTAATAACGATGTTATTACAGCTGACCAAATGCAACATTTGCTATTCAATGCTATAAAAATGTTAAACGTACCTAACATGTGATATGACACTTTGTTTGTGATTAACACTTTTTTTGCCGGGAGGCGATATAATATTATATTCTCATTACCACAGTGCCATAGAGATCGTTTGATTTTTAATGATTTTAAGATTGATAATTTTCTCAATGATTTTATTAACTAATAAAAATAAAATAAGAGCCTTCTTTTTTTAAAGTCGGTTCAAATTGATTCAATCTCATTTTCATTTTAACGATGAGCTCGAAATTCAATCAAACAGATGTTTACCATTCGTGGAACTTTTAGTTTGAAAATAAATTACTTGCTTGCCTTTGTATCTTGAAATTGTGACCTAGGATTTCTAGCTTTGTCTTTTCTTGATTGTCTAGTTCTTAAAATCCTTTGAGCTTACTAAACTTTACTAAAAGTGTCTGTTGGGAATAGTGTATTTTATAACATTTTGAAGATTTTAATCCTTTGACGATTTCGCTTAATATTAAACCAATCTTTTTCTAAAATTGGTGCACACATCTTTATTTCAATATTGATAATACAACTCATTATATACTACTACGTTAACTAATCAGACCGAAAACTTTCTTAGCGCAAAGCAGAATCAGCAGTTACTACGTAGTTTAGCCGATCTACACCAGCTGGTGCTAAAGCTCTATAAAATCATACACTCAAACGACTTCTGAGATACATTTCCTTAACTAGTTTAATCCGCATTGAGGTCACCTTTATAATCATCGACTGCCATAAATGTACATAGTTTAAGATACTTTCTCACTGTAAACTAAATAGATACTGATTGTTATTAAAATTTGAATGGCGATTACCAGACCAAAAATATTACCAGATGTCCAACTCTTAAAATTAAGTCTATAGAATGTTAAGGATTAAATGTTTTCAAATGTACCGTATTTCTAATAGCAATTTTTGTTTCAGCACGTCGCACAAACACCGGGCCCAAAACAGCCACAGTCCATACTAAAGGACCCATCTCGACACAAATACGGCAACCAATATGGCAGCCCAATATCTTCGAGCACACCGCAGAACTCAAATCAGATTCTGACTGTACAGAATCTCACCTCAGATATCCCACAATATGGGACCATTAAAAAAGAAAATAAGAAACAGAATGTCACTATTGATGAATCGTATAATAAGAGAAGTGAGACGCATGTAGTCTAAAAAGTGTAAAGTGACATTTTAAAACTAAAAAGTCGGCCATGAGTGTTACTAAACTGTAAAGTGGGCATGCAACTAAAGTGGATATGTAACTAAAGTGGACATGTAACTAAAATGGACTTGTAACTAAAGTGGAAAATGTGAAGTGAACGGTGTAAATAAAATGAACTAGATTAAATTGTAGATAGAATTAAAATAAATGAATGTGATACACGAATGAACTTTCAAACGATTAGTGTCCATTGGTAGATAGATATGACATTTAGCCTAAAATAGTATTTGGGCTAGTCAGGTTGTATGAAAATGTTCGACTGACTTATCAATATTGTAATAGGTAATACGTCCAAATGACATAGGCGAACAAAAGAATTTGATTTTTCAATGTCCAATTGTGAAATCATTTCTAGATAATACATTTAGATGATAAAGTTACGATTTTATTCATTTTTAATTTCGTTTAAAGGCTGGATCTGGTGTTGTTCGACAGTTTGTAATTTTTATAGCTCTAGACCCTGGTGCGTTTATTTGAAAAATTTATGTGATTTTTTTCGAAACGAGAAACAGCAAAGAATAATTGAAGTTTATAAATTCTTTATATTATCTAAAATATTATTATTATTTTTTACCGAGAATAGTGTATGGTCAATTTACTAGATTGTATTGAAATACACTATGTACGTATATAATATAATTATTTTCGAAGCAACAAACTGTCGAACTAATGACTTTATATGCGAATCCAAATTTTATTGATTCCATAAAAAGATCTCTCTTAATTAAGTTTTGAAAATAATTATTATTGTTAAAATAGGGGTTTTGATAAATCAAACTAATTATATTAATCGGGGAAAATTTTAAATTTTGTCCTGTTGTCGTTTTTGATTAAAATTTCTCTAGAAAATGTTGACGTACATTTTTATTGTTGAAGAAGTGGTTTGAGACTTAAAAAGTTGTTCCTGACGAATTTTTGGCATAATTTTAATTTCATAGATTTGTCCTTTTTTATTGAAATTGCTTGATATATTTTTATTTTAAATATATATTTTTTTTATTTAAAATAATTGATTTGACTTCATCATTAATACTAATATGTAAAACAACCCCATTACCTAATGTGTCAAATATATAAATGTAAAACTGTAAATTGTAACTTTTTACAAAAAAAAACTGAGAACATATACATACTTGCAGTTTTTATTATTATTTTGTAAATTTTTACTCGTAAGTTACTTTTTCTCTGCATTTTTACAATGTAAATAAAAACATAATAATACTCAAAGCGCGAACTGACAATAAAAATAAGTTCAATTAATTTTAATTTATATCCATGTTGATTCTATGTAAATAATATTATGTATACCTAATTGTATTTTTTTAACATTAATAGCATTTTCAGCCACAAAATTTAATCGGTCATAATACACATGCCAAAGTTTTATTAATTTTATTTTTTAAGTTATTATGATACTTAATTATTTTCTATTATATTCTTTGCTTCGAATTTGTAACAATTACTTACATTATTTCTCAAATTTCAACTGATTGTCAATTCATTTTTGTTTGTTTCCCAAATTTAAGAATCCATCCAATGACAAAATACGATTTTATATTTACAAAAAAAAAAAACTATTGTTACATTTCGAATAAAAATAAAAACCTAATAATTATTATTTTTGTTTTATTTTTTCCTTTTAATTTCATTATTTCCTTTCTTTATTAAAATCAAATCATTAAAACATATCAATTGATAAATTATATAGGTATTTCTTGTCTTAAATTAATATTACTTGGTCATATTTTGATTTTGGATTTACGAACTGAAAAAGTGCCAAATCTGACGTTTTCTTTCGCGACTAAATAATCATTTAGATAATAACAATTAGCTGGGTTGACGTCCTTCTATATTTAAGTAAATTTAGTAAAATATTAAAACCGTGCCTTATACTTTTACGCCATTTTGAGATTAAAATATCACTTTAAATATTGCCAAATTAGTATAATAAAATAAAAACGAACTCTTTAGTGGTAAGAACACTTTCATTTTTTTTATTATTATTATTTTCATTGCAATTGGGGCATTGCGTTATTTAATTGCAAAAAAAATATGAAGGCCTCTTGTATAAAATGTAACATTTTGTGTTTTAATTAATGTTGCTGTCTTATATTGATTTTGATAAAAATATGAGCTTGGTCATTTAGTAGTAAGTGCTAATCGAATGTTCAAAACATATTGTCAATATGAATAAGGTAATTAAATTAATTAAACAAGTCAATGTTAAAACTTCGGTAATAATCGTCAGTTTAAAATTATGAAAAAGATGTGGTATCTACCTATTACATTGTTTTATACCAGTATTTTTTTTTACGTAATTTACAGTTTAATTTAAAGATTTTTAGAAATTTAAAAACTAATCCACATCTTAGAAAAAAAAAGATACTTTTCAAATTATTTAAATATATTATTAAATAAATTATAATTAATCTTCCAGATTTCATCAACTTGTTAATTCATAAATTAATAATTTAATAATTACATGTTTTTAAATTTACTAATTATTTTCATATTCTTCATTAAACAGGTTGATGAAATTTAATTTCAAATTACTATAACTTCATCTCAACGATCATTGTAAAATAAGCCCAATCGATAAAATTATAAGGTTGTAAATTGTTCTGTAATTCAAAAAAAAAATGTGACTTTGATATTACGTACTTACATAAAGCTCATTTGTGTAATCAGCATAAAATTGAATTAAAGCGTATATGTTAAAAAGACTTTTCCTTTCATTAGGTCCCTTTGTGAATACGACTGAATTAATATTTGTTTTAGATTTAAAGGTTTTTGTGGTGAAATTACCAAACTTCATTTGAATATCCACACACGCATGAATACAATTATTAAGCCATATATTTTTTTAAATAACCGTCTGAATTGAGGAGACACATCTCTTATACTTACAGTCTAGAGAAAACACGCGTCTAATGTGAGATTGAAGAGACCAATGCATAAGAAAGGAGGCTATACATTAGGGTGGGTTCTACGGTGAGTGTACCCCACACTTAACAGAATAAAGTGTACACTTTTGAATGTGACATTTTCATTTCGCATTTCAGTTCTAGGAAGTGGTTCTCATAGTTTGAGTGAGGTTATACCCAAATAAACAGTAAAGGTAATTCAACGTCAACGATATTCTAATTTGTGTGTGTGTGTGCGTGTGCGTGTGCGTGTGCGTGTGTGTGTGTGTGTGTGTGTGTGTGTGTGTGTGTGTGTGTGTGTGTGTGTGTGTGTGTGTGTGTGTGTGTGTGTGTGTGTGTGTGATACTCACGATAGCAAAATTGGTTCTTGAAAAAGACAGGCTTTTTATGTCATTTGTTTAATGAGGAACTCTTCAACATTCATTCTGAACATCCTGACCTCAAGAACAAGAGCGTGCAAACACATAATAAGTTGTACTCTTAACAAAGGCGAGTAAATCTGAATAGATTTTACTCCTAAACACTGGGTCGCCATTCATTTTATGATGATAAGTAAGGATCATTGTTTCTAAACACCTAATGTGTCATAGAAATATTTGAACACAAACAGCTGACTATATAAAGCCTTCTTAAGATAGTGAAGGTTTAACCCTGGTTACTGTCATTTTGACAATTGAGATTAATTTTTATAGCATCACGGCGCAAAAAAACCGGATGGACGAAGACGAAGGCGATCTAAACTTAAACAGAAACTACTGCATACCTCCGTGCTTAACTCCTCTAGACACTTGACATGTTTTTATTTCATAGAATTCTATAACAGAATAAGAACAGAACAAAGTTTGAAGTAATAATAATAAACATTCACCTATTCAAATGACTGTTAATTAACTAAGATAGATAGATAAGATAATAAAGACTTAAAAAAGTAATTCGGGAACTCTAATGGCATTTAACTTTTTAACCGACTTCGCCTTTTTTGTTTGAAAGAGTATTTTTTTTCTAGTTGATTCCATTGCCATCAGGTTATGATCTGATGATGGGATAATGGAGAAACGCAGGGAACTCTTCAAATATATATCTATAGCAATTTGGGTATTTTTAATATTATGAGTAACTCGTGCATTTACTCTCGGAAAGCACCATCTGGTGAAGTAGAACTAATGATGAAGAGCACAGACGGCCACCGGAACTACACACTTCTCAGGTTGCGATTTGATTTCTAAATGTAGTTGCTAAGCAATTCATGTTCGTCACAACGCATTTGGTGAAATGGAGCTGATGGTGAAGTAAGAGGACAACTCCTCAACAATTTCAGGAAAAGCAATATATTGTAAAAGTTGAAAAGTGGTTGACAAACACGTCATCAATTTGACAATTTTTTTTGTGTGTTGCCCAATATCTTCGCCCATTTTAAACTGATTTCAATCATTTTTAACCGACTTCAAAAAAGGAGGAGGTCAATTCGACTGTATGTTTTTTTTTTATGTTTGTTACCTCAGAACTTTCAACTGGGTGAACCGATTTTGATGATTCTTTTTTAATTTGAAAGCTGGTGCTTCCCGTGTGGTCCCATTTCAATTTGGTCCAGTTTTGACAATGGCATCCATGAGAAAACCATATATAAGTCTTTTATGGAATAGTTTTTTTTGTTGAAGTCGGTTTTTTTTTAAAGAATTATTTTTTAATTAAATTGGCTGTACGCAATGTTGGTTTCATTTTAATTTGAAGAAAATATTCCACCTCTAAGGGTGAAAAATTAAGGTTCCAATCCATAATGCAGTCCCTAATCGTTCCCATAATCGACTATGGTGATGTGTGTTATTTCGACCTGAATGCAGACCTTCTCAACAAGCTAGATCGCCTTCTCAATAACTGCATTCGATTCATTTTCAATCTTCGCAAGTATGACCATGTGTCTACTTTACGTTCCCAATTAAAATGGCTTCCTATTCGCCAACGTCGCAATTTGCGGGCTCTAAGTTCTCTGTTCTCCTTTTTAAACTCCCCATCGCCACCTTCTTACTTAGTTCCACACTTCCAATACTTGTGCTCCACACATGACAGGAATCTTCGTTCCACCAATAATTTACTTCTCTTATGTCCCTCTCACAGCTCCGACTTCATCAACTCTTCTTTCTATGTACAGTCAGTCCTCCTCTGGAATGCGCTCCCTCTCGAGGTCAGGATGTCCACAAACCGTTCCACGTTTAAAAAGAAAGTACGAGAACTCCTCCACAACGGATTAGCGGAATAGCCACAACGATAGTACACGACTTTTTTAGTGGTATTTGTAGTGTATTTACTTATATATATGATATGTATGAATATATATATATATAATCTATATATAATAAATATACTTATGTATGTTTGTGTATAATTATATGAAACTGTATATATTATGTCGTATTTAGAAATTTGTACATGTAAGTAATGTAAATATTAGTTTGTATTATAAAAAATTCAAATGTAACTTTGCACCTACCTTATAGCAGTTCTATATCACCCCAAGGTTGACTGGTAGAGAATGCCTTAGGCATTAAGTCCGCCTTTGTACCAATGTGCATAAAGTTTTAAATAAATAAATAAATAAATAATGATTGAGGCGCATTAAAATCGGTGATACTTTTTAAAAGATAATTTTTGACGTGATAATGTCTTATAAATCGATGAAAGCCGGCTGCACGCACGAAAAAGCATAACTCATTGTCACGTTCCGCCTGAGCCAAGCGTGCAAGCGAGACCGCGGACGTTGCTTGTGGCTTGTTTTCTTATGACGGTATCACGTAAAATTATCGTCCGTAAACCGACTTTACAGACAACCAATTTTTTTTATAGGAATGTCATATGGTTTCTGACGTTAGTAGTAAAAATCTCTAAGATTTTTAACCCATAAAACCTTTAGGAGATAATGTAATTATGAATTTTTTTAATGACTACAAGGCAGATGTAAGTAAGTATGCCAGCACCAAATTGTATCTATAATATTTGGAACAAAGATAAACTGATAATTTTTATAATCAGTGACCTTGCAATAAAATTATAGCGTAAGGAAGTTACACATAAACACGCACACACG
Organism: Euplagia quadripunctaria; assembly: GCA_963859945.1. Lineage (NCBI taxonomy): Eukaryota > Metazoa > Arthropoda > Insecta > Lepidoptera > Erebidae > Euplagia > Euplagia quadripunctaria. The sequence continues at coordinate 13,673,635 of OY982585.1, forward strand.
CATGCACGCACGAATTAACGTATTAAATTTAATTAGGATAATCATCTACCTAACGTTTTAGCGATTAACATAGTAACACGTGCATTACGTCTACTAGTATTTCAAGATTTTCCTTTTTAAAGATAAGATAAAAGATATATACTTTTTGATACTTAACCTTGTGGAAATAAAATCATCTAACAATACACGGAGAAAAAGTATTCGCTGCAATAAATTCTATACAACTAGATTTCGTCTCTGCAAAAACTCGTCGTTTGCGAAGATTTTTGGAACACAAGCGCCATTCCGGTAACACTATTATTTCGCTAGAGACAGATGTACAACCTTTACGTACACAATACACACTTGAACGATTTCGAACAGCTACAGTGTTGCTACACTAAAATAACAATGACAATGGCGAGCGAGCTAAGACAACAAAGCTGCTCTTTCCACGCTCACACATGCGCTGGAAGCATCTCGAACATTCTCGAATTTGAGATATGACAGTTACGTGTCATGCGTATATACAAGGTGTTATAGGAAGGTGTGGTCTTATTTTAGCGTCGTATAGTACACCCTGTGAATGACGTTAAACGCTAACAAGTATAGGAAGTTTTTTAATTTTTAATATTAACCTTTTTGAAACTGAAAATTTGTTAAATTGAAATTGAAAATTTACCAGGGAGGGTAAGTTTTCCTAACAGAAAGGGGTTCCATGAATGAGACTTAATATTTCATACTTAAGGTGTTGATGGATCCGGATTGAAAATGAAAAGTTTTGCGAGATCATGAGAAGCGTTTTTTTTTACCCCCTACGTAAAACATAGAGGTGTTATAAGTTTAAAGTGTATATCATCTGTGTGTCTATCTGTAGCATTGATTAGGTTTTTTTTTGTTTGAAAAGTGACCTAATCAAGAGTGGTCTTAGCTATAATTCAAGAAAATCTGTTGAAAAGTTTTTTTCTAATCGTGGAAGAAATTTTTGAGTCCAGATTTAAAAAAAAAATATTTAGACTTACCAAACTAATTAAGCAATTTTGTACATAACGCGCGTAAGATATCACCACACCTATCTATAACAATTTGTACAATAATCAGAAAGATCAAACGTTGTATTTGAAGTACTAAGTATTTTATGATATGAATTACAGGGGCGCCTTTTTGGATCAGTTGGATAGTTTTAGTTATTAGTTTTACCGCCAGTTTATAACTTGTGTTTGTATTTATTGTGTCTCTGGTTCTCGATTTTATCATTAGGAAATCTCAGTAACAGCACATACTCTGTGATCCTCGAAACATTACGTTACGATTACGATCTATTTACTCAATTGGTAAAAATTTAATTTTAATATGGTAAAATGGAAACAATTTTTTACTATTAAAAAATAAACCTAGATAAAAATGGTAGGTAGGCAGACATAAACTACACTTGGATTTAATAAAAATTTTAAATGTGACTTATAAATGATTTGATCACCACACGGAATATGCGAGGACTTGTGAAAGAAAAGGACGAAGGGTGTGAGGAGGTTTATAGAAAAATAGGTACTTTTTTATGGTATAGGGGACAAACGAGCAGACGGGTCACCTGATGGTAAATGACTACCGCCGCCCATGGGCACCTGCAACTCAAGAGTCACAAGTACGTCGCCAGCCTTTAAGGTGGGAGTAGGGGAAGAGTGGGAGAGAGGGGAGGGGGGGAGGGAAGGTTTAGGGCTTTCAGTAACTTCACTCACTCGGCGAAAAGCAATGCAAGAATTGCTTCACTGCCGGTTTTCTGTGAGTTTTCTGTCTGTTTCTTCAGAAAGCTTCCCGCTTTTTGACTTAGTGACAAAAGTCAATGTTCATCTTAACAAGTACATTCTATAGAGTAACGATTATACTTTCTAGCGCTTATTTATAAATTCCGAAAACAAAACATCACATCTATTTCATAATTGATGTCTTATGAGTAGAAGAATTGAGAAGAATCAAGAAAGTATCGTCCGTACTTCATGAATTCCACTAATATTATAAATGTGAAAGTTTGGATGGATGGTTGGATGGATGGATGTTTGTTATTCTTTCACACAAAAACCACTGAACCGATTGCAATGAAACTTGGTATGTAGATAGCTGGAGACCTGGATTAACGCATAGGCTACTTTTTATCCCGATATTTCCACGGGATTCGAACTTACGCGGGTGAATACGCGGGGCACTGCTAGTTCTTTTCATAAAATACCGATTTATATCCGTATATATAAAACCGTATACTCGTTTGCCAACTATAGCGTGACAACAAAAAATATTTCAAAAAGGGATATAGTTAATCCTGATGAACGTTATTTGTAACTACTTCGACACATAAATTCTATTACCGTAAAAAGAATCATCCTTGCAATATAATTTATTTTTTATTTATTTAACACTTCCTGCGTTTCAAATTACATGAGGCGGACTTAATGCCAAGTGGCATTATCTACCAGTCAACCTTTGGGAGGTGCAGGGAGGACGTGGCAGGTGCATATATATATATATATATATATATATATATATATATATAGAGAAGTGACTAATTATTATTAAAGGCTCAATCTTATATACAAACACATAATATAAATAAATAAATATCATATGCCATAATACATAACTATACTACTACTACTATATAGACACATGCAAATAAATACAATAATAAAATAAATAATTCAAAATATACCCATCGACATGATATTATGAAGATATTTGTTTTCTATAAAACTCGCGAACTTTAGTTTTAAAAATTTAGTGTAAAATTAAGTAAATTTACTTTCAAATAAAACAAAAAGTTGGATCGCTAACCACAAAGACGGTCAGAGCCAAAAGGATTATAATTCTAGAGAGCTCAGGGAATTATTCGTGTTTAATTTGGAAGTGTAAATCCGTGCCTAATATGCTAAATACAGGTCTACCGTCAAATGCAGATCTCTGTGATGTGTGGCGCAAGTTACAGGCTTTATACGGGATATATAAGACAACGGAACGTTTACTTGTCGCCTGCGGTATTTCCGGACCGATACGACCTTCAAACCTTCAAGAAAAGAGCGTACTCCTATCTCAAAGGCCGGCAATGCACTTGGGACTCTTGTGTTGCAGGTGTACAGGGGCGACGGTAGTCACTTACCATCAGGTGACCCGTCTGCTCGTTTGCCCCCTATAATATATAGAAAAAAAAAACTTAAATCACTGAAAGGGCATGACATGATTTAAAAAAAAATCCTTTTACAAGTTATGACCGTTTGAATTTATAGGCATTTTTACCTCAGTTTCTCGTTAAAGCAATGGAATGTGTAAAGTTAAATATTTTAAATCGTACATGTTTTTTATTTTGGAATTTTTCATTCCATTACTATTCGTAAGAATATCCATAAAAACGAACTTCGAAAACTTTTAAAGTTGGTTTTATGGATTTTACTCAATAACTGAGTGAATAGTTGCATGCCATTCATAAACTATTACATTCACTAAATGCCGCGATGTTGTGGGTTAGAAATCTTATAATTATATCACCCCACCGTTACTAGCTATTTGTCAGACGGACCAATGACGTTACGTCACCGAGTCATAATAATTCATTCATTATTATTATATAGTGAATTGTTTTATCATCTACTATAGTTCACCCTTATTTTTAATATAATAATATAATTTTTTTGAAGTGGCGATAGAAGGCGTCGTGCAATGAAAGATTTCGCGCCATTTGGTGTACATAAATATGTATAAACAATATCCCAGCACCAATCATTGCGACGCGGTCCGCCAGGCTTGATCACCTACCCAGTTTGGAGTATCGTTATTTTGCGTTGAAGGGACACAACATCTGTTCCTCCAGAGTATCCCCATTGTGACTGGAAGTAGCTTGCAACTTCATGGAGCAAATTAACAACATCATCATTACTGGTAATCGAGTCTCAGCTGGTCAGCATCCTCATTTTCAACAGATTTTAAATAATACATTATAAACACGCTCACCGCTTATGCCTTACGCCAAACCAAGCAATACGTATGAGTTCGGTGGCGTATTGATATGTTAATGGTTAAGGTGTACACGGAGCGATAGCTGTTGGAGCTTTTATTTTGTAAATAGAAATTACAAGAGGGGTTTTTTGTTGGTGAATTTAGCGAGGCGAGATTAAGGAGGTGAAAAAAAATATGTTGTATATCGTAACCTTATTGTCTAGCTTGAATTTTAGCTAGATTTGATACAGCATTAGAATTTTTTTACATCGTAATTAAATAATAATTATGTTAAAGGGCTCAAACTGTCCGATAACTGCCAGTAATAGAGCAAGAGCTCATAACGAATTTTGAGAAGGTATTTTAGGCTGATAAATATTTTGAATAGTAAAACTTGAATACCATTCAAGTATCAAATGGAATGTCTGGCTAACGAAATCGGCACTGAATGGAAATGCGCATGGTGCAAATACTGCACTTTTTTGGGCACCTTTTTAACACATATTTAGGGTCGTCTGGCTCTAATGTCAGACAAACTAAAATGTTTAAACCAAACTAAAACTAAACTTCCAAACTAAAATTCATGTTAAATAATACGTCTACTTTATATTTCTTTAAGTATCATTCGACCTAAAATACCTTTTTTGGCTGAAATATTTTGCAGTATTTGTAACATGCGCAGTACCATAGCCAGACCTTCCATTACATACTTGAATGCAAGTATGTAATGGAAGGTCTGGCTAACCAAATCGGCACTCAATGGTACCATTGTACCATTCAAGTTTTACTGTTCAAAACTTCTAATGACCTAGAAGGTATTTTACCTTCTGAAAATAAATTCGTTATGAGGTCTTTTGCTGTAAGAGTTACAGGGTATGCCCGTTTAACACGCCTCTGCCTAACTCTACAGGCATACAGATTTGAGCGTAAATAGTATCGCTAGTAAGCGCTGTAGATATGTACAAGGATATTATTATAACTTACCATCAGACACGAGCTGCAGGATTCTGCAGGAGAATAGTAGGCTGTACCTCACACCTTACACATTTACTATGTGATCACATCATTATGAATAGAAATAAATCTATAAGTCAGCTCATCATCAATCAGATACAGTGTCTATTTTGATTGTTACATACTTTTGAACCGTTTTTTTTTTATCGTGTGGAAACCTCCACGGGTCATCACCTCACCGGAGCTAACGGTAACGTGGTATGTTGGAATCGAACCGACTAAAACCACACGGTGTTCCATCACAAGTGGGTCTATTGCAGGAGGACCCGGGTATACCCTAGGAAGGAGTCCTCCGGGAACACCTGCAGACCTTGGCCGCCTTCAAAAGGCGACCACACCATGGAGTACGGGGAGCCTCACTCCAGATCAGAGAGATGCGCGTGGAACGCGCCACCATCTCGGGCCTGCTTCTGCAAAGGTAACGGTTAGCCCGACCCGTTACCCCCAGGCCAGCGCTCATGGAGGCCAGAGATCATACATACTTGTGAACCTAGCCTTACTAGCGTAACTTTTTTATAGTAGTTGTAGTAAATATATTAAATATTTACTACAACTACTATAAAAAAGTTACACGAACAGAAAGAGAGAAGACAATAAGCTGAAAGGTATTATAGAGAATGATTATATCTATATTAATAAATATATTAAATATTAATATATAAAGCTGAAGAATTTATTTGTTTGCTTGAACGCGCTAATCTAAGGAACTACTGGTCCGATTTCAAAAATTCTTTCAGTATTAGATAGCCCATTTATCGACGAAGGCTATAGACTATATATCATCACGCTACGACTCATAGGAGCGGAGCAGTGACCATAAACGCAGGTGAAACTGCGGGGATGGCTAGTCTATAACAATATGATAAGTTATAATGAACATAAAGTGCTAGTAATTTCAGGAATATTTGCAATTTGTGTAAACTGAGAATATGCATTGAATATTTACTGATATTGCAATTATGTCGTAAAACAGAGAAAACTGACTGAAACTTACTTAGTACTAAGAACCTAGAGGCAATGCTCGGAGCCTCGGATATTCCTTTAGCAAATTGTTTTAATAATATTCCTTTGAAGCAACTACTGCTTTGACGAAATTATTGCCTAGGGAACCTGACACTTGAGTTTATATTGACATTCATAAGTGTTACTTTTTGACTTGGCTGAATCACGTTTATAGAAATTGTGATAGAAAGGTACAGTATTTTTTAAGCGGACAATTTCGGACAAATCCCGACATTCCATTAATATCTTCGGTATTAAATACCTATAGAAGCATTTATCTTAATCTTTCCTCTTAAGGAATTATGATTTATGGGTCAACTTTCATTACATTTATCGGTGATTGAGTAACAAATATCCATCCATCCAAACTTACGCATTTATTGGAACGAAGTTATACTTCAGACGCTCGGCGGCAGGCCGGCTAGGCTAAAAAAAGTGTTAGCACAACGAAAAATGCTGACCGCGAGTTGTTTTATTTTATTTTTACGCCATCTGTAGATTCCTCGTGATACTACTTAATATCTTGTACACTAACATCTGTATATTAGTTAGGACATCTTTCACAGATGGCACAATTTTAATTTCGAGCTTTTGCAATGTTTGATTTATTTTGATACAATTTATTTAATCGCACCGTCCGCTTCCCGTCAGCAACCGCGGAGGACGCCTGTTTAAGGAAGAGACTAAAGTACGCGGCCTTGGAGACGTTGTACCATTTCGTGCCCATAGTTGTGGAAACCTTGGGCAGTTGGAGTACAAACACTAAAGGGTTGGTTTTTGATCTGGGACGCAGACTTAACAAAGAGAGTGGCGACTCCCGCTCAGGATCGTTCCTGGTGCAGAGGTTGGCTAGCATAGCTATTCAGCGTGGCAACGCAGCAAGTTTTATGGGCACCTTTGCGCCGGGAGCGACCAGGGCTGAGTTATTTGTTTATGACATCGAATGACGATTATTGTGATGGATATATTGAAATTAATGATTAAATCTGATATTATTAAATAAAGATAAAATTACATCATATATTACAAAAAAAAATCTATTCATAAAATATAAATATAATTAAATATAGCGAAAAGAATTCCGTTCCAACCGAGCGCGAGTGTTGAAGAGAAGACAGCTTACGCATTTTGAGTAATACGATTTACTTAGGAAGTTTAAGTATAATTAGTGTAAATTATAAGAAAATAGGTAGGCTTATAAGTTTTAAATCAATTTTCGCGGCTTGTCGTTCTTCTAAGTTAATCTTCATTCTCCCAAGCCTGTTTTAATTTAAGATACAATCTAAATGTAAGCCAAATTCAATTCAATACCGTTTAGTAATTTATTTGTTTATCATCAAAAATCGAAAATAATAATAACTCCACACATCTCACACACGGCCGTCTGATCCCAAACTAGACTGAGCGTGTACTATGGTACCCAGACTGCTGATAAACATGCTTATATATTTCTAAATACATACATATTTTGAGCATGATCATTTGTTCTGTCTGTGGGTGAAATTTTTGGATATATAGTACAGGCTCTGCATAGTTTGGGATCAGACGGCCGTATATGAGATGTGTGAAGTTATTATTATTATTAATTACACAAATCAGTAAAGCCATTGAAGTAATGCCAAGAAACAGAATTTAATTTTTCATTCAGTTTCATTTAGTTATTTACCATCAGGTGACCTATCTGCTCGTTTGCCCCCTATACTATAAAAAAGAATAAAAAATTAAAAGCAATAGATCGAGCCTGTCACGGCCGCTTACTTGTAACTAGAGATAGGTAATCACCCGGGATAAAACCCACGACTAGGTAAAAACCCGGGTGATTACCCATCTCTAGAGAATGGTAATCGCCCGGGTTAAAACCCACGACTGGGTAAAAACCCGGGTGATTACCTATCTCTACTTGTAACTCGGACTGGTTATTCCCGGGAAAACCAACCTCTGTAACAAAATCAATTTGAGAAATTGATATCACCAAATAATTACTTCTTAAAGATTGTACGCCAGTTCATTTATTTCAAATGGACTGGCGTACTCTCAAATAGCCATATCCACAGTTATACACACATGCTTCCTTGTACCAGCAATACAGCAAAGTTGTCTGAAAGCTAAGTCCTGTAGTTAATATTAGAACCAGAGTGTTGAACCATGAAAACCTATCGATTCATCCACCTACCATCTTTGCTCAAAGATTTAACTTTGGGCGTAAATTGTTGTAATATTCTAAGGTTCAAACGTAATATACTTTAATTAAGGCGTCGGACTTGCGATCAAGTGGTTGCGGGTTCGAACCCCACTCAGTGTACTACCGAAGTCAACCCACTCCAAGCCAACGCAAGCATTTTAGCTTAGATATATAGATAGATAGAATATTCTTTATTGTACACCATTAATAAAATACAGTTGAAAAAATTATTATCTTACGAACCAGAGTACAATGGGCGATCTTATCTAAAAGCGATCCCACCTTAGGATGGAGATAATATCAAAATTATTTAATAAAAACATGGTAGTTGATGGCGTACTATTCGAAATATTGACAAATACTTATATACATACACATTCATACACATATACAGTTACTTGGTGGAGATTATATAGTATTATGGACAGCAATTCAGATCTTAGTTATGGTAACGAAAGGCCTATGTCACTCGACGTCATTGCGCGCGACAAATAACTACTGGCCGCTGGTCCGTCAGTCACGCGCAGTGGGATGCCGACAGCGGCATCGCATACGCTTTTATTTTTAAAGCACAAAAACGTAGTTCAAGATTGTATTGATATATTCTTTAAATACTGTAAAATTCACATAGAAAAATGATATGGTTATTTATGTGCAGTATATTAATATTTATAAAGTAGAGATGCGCCGAATAGTGGTTTCACCGAATAACCGAATACCGAATATTATTCGGTTTAACCTTTACCGAACCGGATATTCGGCCGAATTATTCGGTTTACCATTACATTGTTTTGCCGCGTATAAATGTTGATTTAAAGTTTAAAAATAAATATTGTTTTTAGGTTTAAATTAAATGTTGATTTAAGGTTTAAAATAAATGTTGACCATGCTAACTATAGGTTAAGAAATAAATATATTTTCTTTGACTTATAACATAAATCTTACATAAGAAGTCTTGTCTTTTATTCCTACACCTTGGCTACATGAGCCAAGAAAATAGTAATTGAACCGAATATATTCGTCAATAAAACCGAATAATTCGGCCGAATACAAATAGCGGAAAAGATGCCGAATACGCCGAATACCGAATACCAAACGAATATTCGGCGCATCTCTAATATAAAGTAAGAGAAAAAAGCCCGGCAGCACTATTTATGAAACTTTAAAAAAATAACCCTCTTAACCCTATTTGTTCTTGTTTCCCTCAAATTATTTATTAAAACTTTTTGTAAGATATACAATATTAATTTTAAACCACACTGTTTAATAATCGAAAAGGGAAGGAGTTTATTAATCTTTATATGAAAATATAACACACGCAAGATTTTTTTATACTTACTTAAACATTTGAAATGAAAAATAAGCGTAAGTACTTAATTAATAGGTATACCTACTTTTGTACTTTGTCTTTTGTTCGTTTGACTGGCCTGTTGGTCTAGTGGTTAGTGACCCTGACCGCTATGCTTATAGGTCGTGGGTTCGATTCCCACCTAAGTCTGGGTGTTCTTTGTGTCCGTTGTTTCTATGTTTGTAAAGTCCCCCGCGACACAGGAGTAATTCCTAATGCGGAAGTTGTCTTTTTAAAAAAAGAAAAAAAAAAAATACCAATTGCATTTCATAAATAAATATATTAAATAAGTAACCATACGCACATTTTAAAGCTCGGAAAGAATAGGCGATTAAAACGGTAGGTTTCGATATTTTTGTAGGGAGTGATTTATCTGTTATACTTAGTAATCTGTGATAATGTATTTATTTATTTATTTTTATTTATTTATTTAATCTTAGGAAGACTAACAGCAGATAATAACAAGCTAACGATGCGTAATTTATAACAGACAGCCAATTATAGGTCTCCATGCTTAGCTATTGTATATAAGACAATGCGTGAACACTGTGTTACATTGTTTAACTTGGTAATAAGAATGAAAATTTGTTATTGTTGATTACGTGTTTGAAAAAAATCAAGACTGAGCATCACTGAATCGGGTTTCGAATGGAATACGTCTAAGTTGTGTATTTTGGTTTGTTCATTTAGCGTTTTGCCCGCTCGCCAGAGAAACGCGTTTTGACGATAATTTGTGGATGCTAAGGGAAGATGAATAGGCGTGTAATGTCTTACACTTTTAGACGGCACATTAAAATTAATTTTATTTAGAAGGTCAGGGCAGTCGATCGAACCGGATATTATCTTTACTAGGTAAGTTACATCGGCTATTACGCGGCGTATATATAATAGTATTATAGTGACAGATAATGTTGCTTGACCAAATTTTTAAAGGCTGTGAGGGTTTCAGCTTGCCGAATTTGTACCGGCATGCTTAGCTAGAGGGGTTTACAGGAATACTAGTAATGTGTGGTACATGATGCTAGTATTCTTCACATAAAAAAAGAGTTACACCTTTGTTATTCGCTTAGTAACGCATTCATGAATTTGAAGTAAAAAGTATGGAAATAGTGCTTGACTTTATTGTGATGAATATGTTGCCTTTCTCAATGATTGCAAGTACCTTTGTAAAGAAAGGATTGTTGTAGTCCATTAGTATGACCAAACTATATTATTATATTAATACGTAAAGATAATTCTTTGCACAAATTTTTAAGAAAATTTCGCTAACATAGTAACGTGAATTTTGGAATATTTACAGTTTATACATAGAAGAAGTGCAGAAAGCTAACATTTTTAAACAATATGTCTCACAACTTTAAAAAATACGTGAAAAAACGGCTTAATGAAATTAGGTAAGTAAGTCTATACAATGACAGGTCAAGTTATACTGGCCGATGGAAAAACCATGGTCGAAATTCGACTACCACGCGATCTCTAGTTTAATATAAATAAAAAATACCAGCGATTCAAAAATCTCATCAATGATTAGAAATAAACAAACAACAAACAAACTTTCAAACAAAAGAAAACTGAATCCAAATCGATCCATCTGTTTAGGAGTTGTGATGCCACAGACAGCCACATAGATACACATACACACACGTTAAACTTATAAAACAGTTCCTTTTTGCTTTCAGTGGTTAATAAAATCAATATTATTGCATTATTTTTGTGTACAGTTCTAACACAATATATGACACACACAAAGTTATAGAAAGGTGTAGCCAGTCATATTTTTATATACCTAGCTAATTTTGCAAACAAGTATTGAACCTTTAACATGTGCGTGCGCAGAGTAGTGTTACAGTTATAGTTATTGTAACTCTCTCGACAGGCTTTACAACAGGGTTTCAACCAGGAAAGTAGTGTTTACAGGAGATTACAATTTAAACTCTTATAATTGGAAATAAATCTTATATTGGGGCAACAATCATAAATAAATCACTTTATATCTTCATACGAGCTGACAACTGATGTTTAAAACTTCAAGTCTCCCACTGATTTGTTCTTTTTCTATCTAATATTATTTTTATACAATTTTAAAAATACTTAAACTAATACAATATCTAGGAATAGGAATGAGTCAGTATAAGTCAGTCGTGCAGCTAGCAATATGCAGTCCAATATGCAGACCCTATAGAAAAGAATAGGCAAGAAACTCCAAGGACACTCTTTATCAACATATTTTTTTGGTCACATTTTAGTAGAAATTATTAGTAGAAATTATATGTGAAGACAATGTAACGTAATCCTCAAAACATATTAATAGTCCCTTAAATCACTGCTATAGTTAAAGTTACCACCACTCGTGTTAAGACAACATTCATTCCGAGTTCAGCGTCGCGTGTTCTAGGTTTGATTCCCACTTGGGACAGTTATATTTGTGATTTACAGAGAGTTATTCCGAGTCTGAGTGTACTTTGTACCCGTTACTTGTACATATATTTGTAAACTTCCATGTTCTTTTCCAAGCACTTGTACTATGTGTTTTACTCATCAGTAAATAACAACTTTATCAGTAATGGTCAGTATTTTTGTATTTGCGTTGTCTTTAATCGTGTGCTTTCAAAAGACCATATTAATATTGCAATCGAGGTATCTCGCTGCGTTAAAATCACGTGGTACCTGTAAAAAAAATATCCGAAAAATCTGTTTTTCGGATATTACTAAAATAATGAATTTTGGAAAAAAAATGATAGTCAAATATCATAAAATAATATTTTGGGACTACACAAGGCTATCTAGACTCAGAGCACAGTATTATTCTAGAATACGGATAAACATACTTAGATAAATTTTCTTTTGTAAATACATAGATATATGTATAAACATTTAAACTACAAATGGACCATATTTAAGCAAAAACAGCTTCTAAACATGATGATCACATATTATGTATTTTAGACCTTACTAGTCAGCAGACTCGGCGACTGATGTAGGTACCTAATCAGTACCCTAAAAACATTCATAACTAAGTTGTTAAATTTACTAATTAATAGTTGTAAATCTACTATTGTAGTATAATGTACTTAACAAATATATAGATTAATAATTAGTTAATTATTTAACATTAATTTGCATGCCATAATTTGGCAAATGTGCTGGACTAGTTAAATACCTAAGAAGTAAAAGATATATGATTTTGATTTGATTTGATTAAACAAGATAAAATTTAAATAAGAAAATAAAGATTTAAAAGACAGACAGAAGCGTTGTCAAACTAAACTATCAACCTTATATTTTCTATTTATTTTGTATTTAACGCGCTAATCTTTTAAAAACTACAAATCTGATTTGAAGACTCTTCTTTGTCTTTTATTAACGTATCCTCAAAAATGTTAATTGTCTTTCTGTCTATCTGAACGCGATAAACTCCAACAGTACCGAACGGATTTTCATACGATTTTCACCAATAGATAAAGTAATTCATGAGGAAGGTTTAGGTGTATAATTCATTATGATTTTGTGTAAAATGGCTGAATTATGACGACGATTGTTCAATATGTCGGATAAAATCATGCTGACTGGTAGCTTTACTGCAGTATAGAGTAATATATAAACAATATGTCTTAAAAAGATCTATTTAAAAATCGGTATATATTATGTCTATCTTCTAAGATTTACACAAAATGTAGGGATATATTATGCTCTGCTATTCCTTTGAAGCCGGTGCGGGTTCAAATTTATCCCACGTAGCCTATGTTCTTCCCCAGGATATAATCTATCTTCTTGCCAAATTTCATTAAGATCCGTCTAACCGTTTAGTCGTGAAAACGTAATAAAGAAAAAAACAAACAGAGTTACTTTCTCATTTTTACTAGCAGCGGCACGGTTTCACCCGTGCAAGTCCCGATCCTATGGGAATACCGGGATAAAAAGTAGCTTATGCAGTATCCAGGTTTTCAGCTATCTACATACCAAGTTTTATCGCAATCGGTTCCAAACGGAAACATCCATCCATTTATCCAAACTTTCACTATTTAGTATGGATTTGTATTCATGTAATACTAACACCATAAAATTGTCTGAAAGTTAAGCTTATCGTTGATATAAGCCGAGCGTCGAACCGCGACAACATTAACAAATTAATTATGTTTTGTTTATCTTTAACCTTTAACATATCAACACGTGTAAATATTTAATCTTTACGTAAAATATTTCTCTTTGAAACTAAATTTTAGCAACATGTAACATTAAAATAAATTTATTAAATCTTTTTCTTTAGCTATTTACAAATATTAATAATAATATCCTGCGTCATAGGGGCCAGCCATAAATTACGTCACAGGTAGGAGGAGTCAACGAAGTGTGACATTATGTGACAAGGGGCGTGGGGATCATAAGTTTCGTGACGTCACATGTCAAAAACTTGTTAATTTCCTAGAAAGTTTAATATTATGTTGATTTTATTAAAACAAATTAGAGTGACGTCACAACAAGGAGGGGAGTCCCACAAATGTGAGGTCAAAAATCTAAAAACTTGTGTGGCGTTTAAAGTTGTAAGACATATTGTTTAAAAATTATATATTTACTCTTCTATATATAAACTGTAAATATTCCAAAATTCACGTTATTATTTTCGCGATTTTTTTAAAGGGGTACAACGAATTCTCTTCACGTATTAATATAATGATATAATAGTAATATATAATGCAGAACTACAGACTATACAAACCATTGTTTCACGTTTGAACCGACTCCACAATACTTGATGCGAAAGCCTTTAGCGAGGCTCCCCATCCGTGCAGTCAAAGTTTGGTGTTCAAATATAATATGCTCGTTTGCTAATGAAGATTTTGCCAATCAATTCCAGTTATCGTATAGACCGCCAACTGGAATTGATTGGCAAAAGCTCATCTCAGGAAGCATTAACAACGAATTTTAATATTATCATAATATATAAAGTATCTTGAACAAATGCTAATGCTAACTATGAAATACTGCAAATATTTATCGAAAAGTCGTGATATAAACCTAGTTTTGCGGCAACAGATATGTTAATATTGAACAAATATTGTAAAATAAGTTTGTGTTGACAATAATATTCTTTTGAGACAATTAAAACATTATTATTCATCATAATCATCGTCATCTTCTTGCCCTTGTGTTTTCTTCTTCTATTGTCCTCTATTAAACGTCACTTCACTGCTTACTCCATTTCTAACAATATGCCTCTCTCACGCATTCCATCCATCTTTTATTTTATATCCGTCTATTTAAATACATCAAACTCTCTTCACCACATAACCTGTCCATACCATGATAATCTGTTGCTCCTCAACCTTTCATCCACTGGCGCTACTGTCAGGCTCCCTCTAATGTATTTATTCCTCACCTTGTCCATCCTAGTCACACCACACATTCATCTGAACATTCGCATTTCAGCTGCATGCAGACGTAAAGACATGCAATGTAAGTTCTCGCGCTGATAAATTAAACATAAAACTTAGCAAAACGGTTGACCGGTTAATCATTCTTCATACAAAAACACCTTATATTTATATATAGCTTTGTTGTTCATCCTCTACCTTTTCAATTACAAGCCCACAGGTAATGATGTTGACCGTTTTAAAATTAAATTAGACCGTCCATGTAAAAGAGCTTACGCTGAGAATGTACCATCATTTACTAAATGCTGTTGTAGACCCTCCGTGATTTGAATAGGAAGTTAAAACTGTTTACAAAATGTCTATACAGAAATATTTTGTTTTCGGCTGTACAGAAAGTCGCCGCAAGCCGAACATGTGTATGTACAAGGTAGTATGTCAAAAAAATTAAATATTTTTAAATCTAACTCGGATCTCGGCATCTTACGAAGATAGAAGATGTTAGTATTCAAATTTTTTTTACTGGAGTCTGTGTGCTAATTGATTTTTTTTTAAAGGAAGTTGGCAAACAAAGATATACTTCGCCTTTTGCAACAGGTTATCCACAATACCAGGACACGCCCTTTTGTATTTCTTGAAAAAAAAAGAGGTTCTTGCGAACGTATTCTTATGTTCGCATTATACCCTAGAATGACCAACTAGATTTTTCAATACGGTGCCTCACACCGTCGTGAGAGGTCGCTTGACCCGTTGATAGTAGGTTAAAATGAATCAAACTTTCCCGAAAAATACATGCGACTACAATTTTAACCTATTCCTGTAATCATTTATTCAGATTTTGACTGGAATACGGTTTCAAAAACTTGAGAAATGTCACTATTTAGGACCAAATGCAGAGAGAGATGCAGACCAGGGATGTTATGGAACTCCGTAACCGTAACTATCGGATATCCGAAATAAAAATCTATCCGAAACCGTAACCGTAACCTATATAAAAGTTTCAAATAATTTCGGATAGAGGTGGAGTCATAATAATTTATTTTACAATAATCATCAAGATGCAAATACATATTTTATAATTATTGTACATTTTCCGACCATTGCTTATTTTTTATTCTGATTCTATTACCAAATAATAACATAAAATAATGCTCATTACCTATCTATATTTTCCTGTTTCATTCTTTAAAATCTAATATCCGTAACCGAAACTATCGGATAACCCGAAATAAACTGATATCCGTAACCGTATCCGAAACCGGTATAACATTATTCATATATATCCGTATCTGTATCCAGATTAGTAGTTTCATATCCGTAACATCCCTGATGCAGACAGAGACATTTAGCCTGGATTTTTGCGCACAGGACTATCGGGTGTTGCGATAACTACAAACGAGTTTTTGCTCTATAGTTATGAAGATGTCTAATTAAAACTTCAAAGATCAACTCTAAGGAAATAAGGCTAATATTAAAACTCACGGCTATCATTTTATTACATCGCCGTCTTTTTCTTCTTCCATATTTTTACTTTGTGTCAAATAAATCAAGATTTGTATAAGATTTATTATTGAACAACAAATAAGTCATTCTCGCTCCGACTTCTAATATAACAAGCTACAGTTTAACGGATGGTAGATGTGTATCAAGATGCTAAATAATATTAAAATATATATATATAAGAAACCGTTACAGCTTGTCGCTTTAGAAAAGAAGTCATTGCCAATGTTTAAATTTATATTTATTACTAGCTGTGCCCGCGACTTCGTCCGAGCTGAATAGTGTATTTATATCAACAGCCTAAAAAATAAGTTTGAAGCTTCTAGCTCTAAATATGACGATACTTCCATATAACTTTTCATCCCCAAATTTCAACTCCTTAGACCCCCTTTTCGCATTAAAAAGTAGCCTATGTCCTTTCTCAGGCTCTAGTCTATCTGTGTACCAAATTTCATTTAAATCGGTTCAGTAGTTTTGGCGTGAAACAGTGACAGACAGACAGACTGACAGAGTTGCTTTCGCATTTATAATATTAGTAAGGAAGTAAGGATTAGTTAACCCAACAGACTATGTCTTATTAATATTTCATTAATGTCATGAGAAAAAGGACCAGTTTTTTTTTTTCAAATTTTGACATTTTCCTTTCAACTTTACTAATTTTTCTTGTCCTAAAAACCTTATTCAGACTATTATTACCATATAAAAAAAAGAAGTAGTCAAATTGATCCAGTCTCTGTCTGACGCAGAGCCACATGGAATTTAAAGATTACCGGCCATCTCTGGAGTTGCGGATTAATGCAATGGCGATTCTCGCTCCCCCGATTAAAGGCAAGCAACGGAATACCGTAGTGGTTTTTACTAAAAACTTTTTAGGCAGTAAGAGTCCGACAGACCCTTTCACGAGATATTTTATTAAAAAAGCGGTCCAAAAAAGGAAGTTTTGCTGTTTTAACTAAAAAAATGTTTTTTAGTTAAAACAGCAAAACTTCCTTTTTGGTAGGCACAGAGGAAAAGTTTAGAAAGTATTGTCATGTAAATCACTTTTGAAGTGAAAACTTCTTTAGGCACGTTTGTGCACTTTTGCTATGGGGAAAAAGCACTGAACTCGTGACCGTCACGCTAATAATACATATATACATCCACTAGAGGGCGGTAATCTAAACATTGAGTTCTGTCAGCTCCTTATTAATTAATGTTCCTGCTGTTAAACCTGCTAATGTGACGTTTTAAGTTCGTCGTTTCGTTTAAGTTTTCACTTCTGTCGGCAGTCCCATGACTGCCTTTATTTATTTTTAGGAGGCACGGCACCACTACCGCCCTGCTCAGAATATAATATTTACATAGGAATTCATAGAAACTAGTAGTGTCTCTTGCAGTTTGTAGTTGCAAGGTTTGCTCCATCTTGGACTGGTACCTTAATGTGCTTCTGACGTACGACAAGAGACAGCGCGACGCTGTAGTAGTGTGTTTCTACCTTTAAACGACGCCAGGAAGTCTTCATTAGTCTGGCAGATGCGATTTGAACGGAAGACTGCCTTGTTTTACCGCCTTTTACACAATGTTTATTTATATTTTTATGAATGATCATTTCGTACCGAGAAAATGGTATTTTGAATCCTTGAAAGTATGCAAACCTTTTTATTATAAACTAGGGTTTTATGTGTTAAGAGAAAGATCATATGCAAACTTTTTGGAAGCTTTCTCTTAAGGTTGCATTAAGTCATTTTTAACCTATTTCTAATTGTCGTTTATAAATGCAACTTTGTGTGTATATGTAGTTTGAATGACAATACTATAATTTGGCATCTTGAAGCTGATCTGATGATGGAGCAGGGAAGTGTTCGCCTTTAACCCTTTTTCTGTTAGTTTTAGTAAACTTTTATATATACTTATTACTTAGGTACTTAGAGAGTAATTACTTAACTGTTTAGGATCGTATATCCAAAGATAAGAATGATACAATTTTTACTATTTTTAAAAACTAAAGGTACTAAAAAATTATTTAAAAGGTTCAAGTCTAAATTAAAAGCCTAAAACGCTACTTCAGCTAGCAATAAGTAAATACGCAAAAAATTGCCACAATAAAATTATTCAACATTATTTAAAATTGATATTATTATGTTCACGGATATTTCATTTAATCAAAACCTATCAAAGCAAAACTGATTTATGAATGCTTTCATTCTTGTTTAACTACATACAATGAAACCAGTACATTTTTAGGTGGTGCGAGACCCCAAAGTGTAGCGTGACCCTGTAAATATGATGACCTTTTTTTTTAGTCCTCAAAAATTATTTTGGACACCCCCTACTTTATAGTAACGACTCGGTGACTGGCGCTTGGTGGTAATGTTTCGGTTGACTTCAGCGCACCCCGCATGACGGCGCCTGGTGCGGCCGCACTGCTCGCACCACCTTAGGGCCGCCCCTGAATGAAACCAAACACAAAAATAATGTAAGAGCATTATACAAGTGTTTTTAACCACTGTTATACCGCAAATTATATCATGCATTGCGATATAATTGGAGCTGACCACTCAGAATGATGAGTTCGACTCTTCTACGAACATTGGTACGCTGTAAAGGTGTCACTGAGCTATTCTCGCCTACACAAAGTCATATAGCAATCGTCTAAGTATAAATTTGCTTGTTGTTTTTAAACAGGCGCTAACTCTGTAAATCTATAGTTTATATTTTAATCTATACTAATATAATAATGCTCAATAGTTTTTGTTTGATTGTTTGTTTGGTTGTAACCTCTGGAACTACGGTCGGAGTCGGATTAAAAAAAATATTTTTGTATTGGGTAGGGTATTTATTGGGGGTATTTATAACATCACGCTACGACCATTAAGCGCGGAGCAGTTACTATAAACGCGGGTAAAACTGCTGGGGACGCCTATTATTGAAAAATATTAATAAAATTATTGCTTGCCAATTTATGTAAATCCGAATCCATAAAGATCAATTTCGATAAACATAAATAGCCCCTCTCAAGCAGGTCTCATACAGGTAAAAGAAAATTTCAACTCCTCTCGAAGCAGATGCGAAAAACCTTTTTCACAGCAAAAATAAAAGCGGGTCTATATTTATCATAATATTATTATTTTGAACCAATAAATATGATTCCTGCTCGCCGGGGTTCGCATCCAATAAACGTTTGTGATTCCACGACGTTTCTGCCCAACCCCGACCTATCTGTGATGAAATACGCGCGTACGGATAGCAAACAAACGTTGACGCAAAAAATATTGCAATTTTTTTATTAAGAAAAGCAAACATAGGCTGATTTAGAGAGATTTAACTATTTTAGACAATTGAGAAAAGAACGTGCAGAGTAGAAAAAAAGTGTGTGTGTACTTATGTACGCACGTAAGAAGTTATACTTTTATCTAGTTAAGTAAAGTTTATTTAAATATCATAATAAATAATACATACCGTCAACTAACCTCAAATTCTACAAACGTACTCAAAGTAATATGTTAAAACCATTTTTATCACTTATAATCACAGTAAATTATCATAACTAATACATACCGTCAACTAACCTCAAATTCTACAAACATACTCAAAGTAATACGTAAAAACCATTTTTATCACCATCGTGAAGTTGGTAACTTTCTTTGAAAAACTAAAATATTGACTAGCTAACTTCAGGGTGTCGGTTTTTCATGACGGTGTGCGCTCGCATCGTAAAAATTTACTCTCATCATTTTTCCATAACGCGCCAAAAGAAGTATAACTTCAAAAAAGGTGCTTAAAAAAAAAAATAGACGTACCCATATATATGTTTATTAACTTAAATAATTACGACTACATGTACTTCTAATATTTCCGTTTAAATAAATATTGTCTGTTCAGTTCTTTCTGTGGCATACGTTGTTGCTGAATGGAAAAGATGGTATACATGGGCAACATGATTAGGCCTTTACGGGACTTTAAATAAAAGATGGACTGTATTAAAAGGTTGTATTCTCGACGATTACGATTGTCGGAACTGCCCGTAGCGGAACGCGTCTGAGAGCCGAGTGGCGCAGACTGAAGAGGCGCGTGAGTTCGCGAGGCATGTTTGATGCCCCCCGCGCGCCCATCCCCTGATGGCCCGACGCAGCTTGTTGTGGTGCCCCGACAGTACTATAAAATGAAATAAATAATAAAGTCACACGTCAATGAATATGACCCTGATTGTGAATAGAATGCTAGTTTAAATTGCGATTTTTGTTGCTCGTGTGACGTCACAAACCAGAGCGACCGCCAGACAGACAGCTTTTTGATGGCTGATTTCAATATTGCTTTCAATTTTTTACTTTAATTACTTCTCATGGGCTTTAATAAAACTTACTATGTACTTAAAACTTCTACGAGGAACATAAGTAATAGCTGATTTCAGTATTTATTATTGTGGGAGACCCATGCTTCGGCACGTATGGGCTGGCTCGACCGGAGTGATACCACGGCCTCACAGAAAACAGGCAGTTAAATAATGCAAGCATTGCTTAATTAATTTCGCCAAATGAGTGAGGTTACCGGAGGCCCTAACCCTTCCCTCTCCCCCTCTTCCCGTCTTCCCTCCCTTCCCCTACTCCCACCTTAAAGGCCGGCAACGCACTTGTGACTCTTGAGTTCCAGGTGCCCATGGGCGACGGTAGTCACTTACCATCAGGTGACCCCGTTTGCCCCCTATTTCATAAAAAAGAAATAATAATTCAAAGATACTTTTTTCCAAACTTTTTTGCTAACCTACCCACAATGCTTAGTTTAGATTTTGTCACAAGTTCTTTATGTGAAACAATATGACCGTCCCTTGCAAAGGTCAGCTTTTTACATTCCCAATATTTGCCATGAACGGACATATCCCGACGAACCTTATTACGAGGCTTTATTAGGTACTCGCCAAACCCCTGACTTCGCTCGCTTTTTATGAGAAACCTTCGTAAACACATGTGAATTTTACATGCAATACATCGTTCTTAAATCCAAATGTAAGTTATCCAAAAAAATTATCTGATATTTTTACGTGCTCTCATTTGGCATCTGGTAATCGGACTTCGCCCCAGTTTCTGAAAGGCTGATCTACGCAAAATGTAATTAATCGGATGATATATATCGAGTTCTGAAAGCATGATTAGACACTTTGATAACGGTTAACAGAGCTTATATCAAATGTTAAATTTTACTTTTTTTATCGTGGAAACTCACACGGGTCCTCACCAGAGCTAACGGTGAAGTGGTATTTCGGAATCGAACCGGCCTTTGAAGACGACTTTGGCCACCTGACAGCAGGCGACCACACCGTGGAGTGGGGCCTTACCCCTGTCAACATCAGAGAGGCGCGCGCGGTACACGTCGTGCCTCTATCTCCAGCCTGTTTCTGCAAAATGTTAAATTTTACAACAAAATCTTATCTCAAATGCATTTCAATTGATCTTAAATTAGTAAATTTTTCTTTGATCAACATTTCAGAAACTCAAATTGATTTGACACTATTGTTAACTTGACAGTTCCGTTAGTTAAACAATATTTTAACCGGTCTTTTCGGGTGTGAGACACACCTGTTTCTGACTGTAACTGATCAGTGATGGAAACGTCTGTTAACCAACAAAAAGGTTTTTTATACATTACGCAAAGAAAACTAGACCTGCTGTTACTAAGAATAAATCAATTGTTAATTTTATTTTAATTTTTTCAAAAGTTAATTTAATAAAATTTGAATAAATCAAAATATATTTTATATTTGACACAAGTTTTCACAAAATTCAATTCACTAACGCTCTAGATATGGCGTTAAAACCTTCTCAATTAGTAAATCGATTCAATAAACACAAATTACTCAGCTTCCATCAATCTTTCCTAAAAAAGAGAATATTGAATTGAAAAAACGGAGTTTGAATTAATGAAATTAATAGCAGACCCGTTTATCCGGCAAAAGCATTCATACGTTTGAACTCATAAAATTTAATTGCTCCATATAAACACACTCGAAGTGAACACGGTATATGTTGATGGCATACCAACATACGCATCTTTAAATTATCCGGGTTTTAATTACTATAGAACATTTATAAAATCATAATATTCTGGGACATCACACATCGCTATATAAACCAAAATTAACCAGAGCTTGTACTAAAGATTCTAGAACTCAGATAAGCACACTTATGTGATGACTTCCATATACAGCAAAAAACATACTCTAACATCATCTAGCGAAGATGAGCTGAACTACGTAGTCTACGTAGTAGCTACTAAACTTGCATCGCGTAATAAAAGTTGTCTCGCATTCATCAACCGTTCACCGGCATGATCACCTAGACTGGTCAGAGGACCCTCCCTTTGTGTTGGAGAGACGAAGCCCCTGTTCCTCCACATTTAGATATATTTTTTAACCTCGATCCTCGACATCGCGGTAGGCCCGAGCTTTCAACCGGCTGAACAACTAGCGAACGGCGCGGCACAGGCAAGGAGAGGCGCGGGCGGCGGTCGGAACGGCTCCCACCATCATCGCGATTACGCAGGACACTTGCCTTATAAACTTGATCGGGATTACTGCTCTGTGCGACGTACCTACTTGTCGACATTACAAACCAGCGTAAAATACAGTCCGCTTTTTATTTACTAACTTTTAAACTTTCGCGTTCCATGATATAATTATGTATTTACACGGGAATTAACGCGATCACGAAAAGGTATTACATACCTCTGAATTGCCTGACGTTTCGACCAGGTTGCACTGGCCGTGGTCACAGGCTGACTGGCTCAGCGGTGCACGCCCTCCGTCGTCGAGATCGTGAGGTAGAAGGTTCTTCATCCACCCGCACATTTTCGATATTTTTAATATTTTGATTTCGCCATGTACCGTCACATACTATACTAACAGTGTCCCTATTCTCTAAGCAAACCGATGTGCCCCTATTCTGGTGTTCACCCGACTGCGCATAAAAGCGAGGTGGCATGTTTTTTATCACTGGATTCCACGCTGTTGATAATTTGAAACCATCTTCCCGATTGAAAGTTTTGTTTTTTAATTTCAATCGCTTCACGTACAACTCTTGAGTAAAAGTGACGTTCCGTGGAGAGGACTTGCGTACGGTGAAACTCAATCCAGTGATTCAATCCAGTGATTGGTGCCCGCTTCGAGTGCAGAAAGAAACGTCAGGCAATTCGGAGGTATGTAATACCTTTTCGTGATCGCGTTAATTCCCGTGTAAATACATAACGCTTTTTATTTGTCTACCAACACCGAGACCTTTGACACTCACGTATATTGTATTGTATTGCACTAAGTAAATTGCAGTCGAATGCTCTACAGGCGCGCCATATAAGTCTTCATTCTACCATAACATGGCGAAACTATTGCCCTCTACCGGAGACAATTTCAAACCCAATTTTAATACCCAAAATTTCTTATCCGAAAATTGCTCGAGCCCAATACAGAATCCAGGATACGATCGCATTCAAACTTAAGGAACTAAAACATTTTAGTTATTGCACAACTAATGAACATAATAGTATTGGCCAGTGTTTTCAATCGTCTTGTTAAAAACACTGGCCGTGATATAAGTACCTTTATGTTTTACAAATAAAGAAAGAAGACCTTGTAATATAATAATTATTTAATTGCAACGTTTGCCTTACAAAAAGCTAAAAGCAATGAATAATTATGATTGTAAGTTGCAGCTAGGAATAAAGCAAGCCTCTTTTACGGCTCGCCTCTGTCTCTAATGATATTTCCTAGTGAACATGATGAGCTTTTAACTGGACGGTGTTATGTTTAAAGTGTCCAATAAATTAAAATTAAGTCTCTTCTAAAGATATTTAAAAAAAAAATGATTCTTCTTTGTCACATTTATATACGGTTAGGTTGGTTAGAAAAACATCCGGTTATATATGAGACTAATAATAATCACGCTGGACCAGCAATATTGAAGCCCAATAACCCGATAAATAGTGGCCGACGGTGACAGTAGCTTAAGAGTTAAGGCGTTATGATTGCGATTAACTGTTTGCTATTTTAAAATTGATCCAGTATACTACCGACTTAAACCCATTCAACTCATTTAACGTAGCTGGAGGAGTTAACAAGAATACTAGTAATGTGTGACATAATATACGTTACCAGTATAGTAGTCCTTTCATTTAAAAAAATGACTGCTCCATAAGATATATCGTAAAACGTGTATAATGTATGTGTATGTATATGTTAATCCTAACTAATATTATAAAAGTGAATGTGAGGTTCTTGTTAGTGTTCTTTCACTCCTTTCATTTTCACTCCATATCTTCCCATCCGATCATGATTAAATTTTGGATACACCTTATCAGGGGTACTGAATAAGACTGCTCCCCAGCGATAGAAAACTACTTTTAAAGCAAGCAAAGCCGCGGGCAAAAGCTAGTAATAAATAAATAAAAGACAAAATTGGTGTCAAGCTTCTGCACTAAATATTATGTTAATATGTTGAATTTTTGCAGACGGTATCTCGTTAACAAATTAGATGGCAATTAATTGACGTATTGCCTTATATATTTGCTATTGACGTATATATATGAAATAACGGTTTATGACGTCATACCTCGCTATTATCAAATGACTTACTTTTTAAGTTTGGTTGTAAATAACACAAAGTAATAGCATAATATTATTTATATAGCACATTTTAATACGAGAAGGCCATTTTTTCTTAGCATTTTTAAGAACATTTCACCAATGGAGATGTTTGAATTTTTTAATACTTAAAAATTACGTGAAAGCGGCTACATAAATTTATAAGCTTCCAGTATCTATGTTGACCTGTCTTGGTAAGAAAAACTATACAATGACAGTTCAAGTCATACTGGCCATTGAAATAAAACAAAACATTCAAAACTGAAGCATACATGGTAATGAAATATGGTCCAAATTCGACTTTCATGATTAGTGTTACATAATTTATTTTAATCGTAGGCACCTATCCCGTTCAAATACGTGGCACATCAGTCTAAGCCATTTACTGTGTGGAGGAGGTGTAGCAATTGTCCTTTTAAAACATGAAAATTACCAACAATTTTAACTGGCCTCTTGGTCTAGTGGTTAGTGACCCTGACTGCTATGCCATAGGTCGTGGGTTCGATTTCCACCCGAGTCTGGGTGTTTTTTTGTGTCCGTTGCTTGTCTGTTTATAAAGTCCCCCGCGACACAGCAGTAATTTCTAATGCGGGAGTTGTCTTTTAAAAAAATAAAAAAGAAATCAAATAATTACTATCATTGTTATTACCCGAGGGAACAACAATTACTCTTAATTAATGGTGGCTGGTCCCTTTCAGCATAATTGCATCAGTTCAGTAACAGACTGTATCTGTTCAAATTAATACCGTTACTTACTTCCACCTTGAGAAGCACAATCGTCGCCCCTGCGTCTGTTGCTGTGCATTTCATGCTGCTTCCTCAAAGAAATGAGTTCACTCTTAAAATAATTAAATTCTTTCATTAAAATGTAGGTAATATTTTTTGTACTTTTTTATTGTGTGATAGTGCAACTTAATACTATACGGTTTTACTCACGTTTGTATTTCGGGGATGTCCGACTAGTTTCGGACCCGACGGGGCCGTGTACGAGTATAAACGTAGGTACTCAGATAAAAGGTTAATCTAATATGCAATTTTTTCCCCGTGACCGCGTGGTCCGACTGTTTTGTCCGACTGATCGGACGACGCGAATTTCTTTTTATCCTGTTGATTCGATGTAAGAACCCGAAAATTACTAACCGAACGACCCGGACTGTTACTTGTTCTGAGACCGCGTGGTCCGACAGCTTCGTTCGACTGATTGGATGACACGTACTTTTTTTTTCTGTTGGTTCGACTGCTCGGACGACGTGGACATCTGTTGGTTTTGTGTGATTACTGAATCAGACTATGAGAAGCGGGTCTCTTAAAGATTACTGCTATCCCAAATTTGCCCTTTTCAAGCTATTTAATTACGTATGTGCTAGAAGAAAGATACAGACATTCATAAAGAAAGATGAGATAGTTTAAATTTTAAAATTTTTACTGAATAAAAAAGCGGACAAGTGCGTGTCTGAATCGCGCAGCAAGGGTTCCGTAAGCAAACAAACTTGTGTGTAGATAGTACGTTCATCTCGGGAATCGTTTCTCTAAAAATATGAGTTTGTAATCACAGAAACTATTTTTTTAACAATAAAATAACGACTTTCGGACTTTTCCCTTTACTTGTACTGTCAGACCTTGCTTCTTACCAAATACTATGTGTATACTATGTGTATATTGTATAATTAGAGAGAGTTGTATCTGCCAACAAACTGTCATGCACTTTCACAGATGATATTATTATGATATTTCCGTAAAACTGAATTATTTCTTTTCATTTCACTTGTGATTTGCTAAAAGCTCACAATAAAAACTACATAGTCCGTGTCGGGCAACGCACGTTGTAGGGTTTTGTAGTTTATTACTACCCATTGTAAACAAGTAATAAATTTATGAAATTTTCCAAGGTAATTTAGCCAATTTAGGTACATTTTATGATTTGGGAGACTAACCTAATAGAGTTAACTTGGCTATGATTCTTTTCCTTCTAAATTCGTTGTATAAGTTAGCAACAGTTTAGCTTGTAGGGAGGAGGCGGACCCTTGACTAACAAAAATTTGCACTTATAAAGTTTAACATATCGCAAACGGATCACGTGGTTGTCACGTGTTGGTCTAGTGGTTAGTGATCCTGATTCCTGAGCTGAGCCAGAGGTCGTGGGTTCGACACCCACGACAAATAATTGCGTGATGAGCAAGACTGTTTGTGCTGTGTCTGGGTGTGATTTATCGATGATATGTATGTATTTAGTAATATAAATATGTTTAACAGCAGTCTGGTTACATTAGTACAGGGTTTACCTAGTTTGGGATCAGATTTTTCAAGATTATAATTTAGCATTATTACATTTGATAAGCCAATTCTTAAGGAAGGTTATTAAAATTACGCTACGATTCTGAAACACGGATTAAATTGTGGAAGGACTAGTCATTAATAATGAGACTAACAGCACAAAGTCTTAAGGTGAATACCAAAAAGCTAAAGTAAAAATCAACCTATTTCAAAATGTCTAACTCATAATATAAAATTGGACATTATTTTTAATACCTCTCCATTTTTACGCAATAACCATTCCGTTGTAAAAAGAGCCGTTTTAATAATTCAAAGTTTATTTCTTTTGGCTTTTCTTAACATTGTTTTTTCTTTTAAAAGGGAAAGAATGAGAGTAAACTAAATAATATGGGTTCATTCTCAGTGGCTTATAAGTATATGATACGAGGTTTCTCGAAATTGTATTAGGTAGGTATCTACTTAAATAATTGTGTTTTGTATGATTATATTATTATTTTTTATATGTGATTTATTGTTTATATTTTACGACGTATGTGGCTTGGCAGTTGCGCATTCGAATGCAACGTCAGAGAACGCGGATTCAATTCCCGATTAGTGCGAATATTTGTATGCATGAATTGGTCTGAGTATCTCTATGTAAAATGTATTTAAAAAATCTTTTTAAATATGTTAGCCGTGTTCTTAAACTTATAAAAAAACGATGCCTGTGTGTATTTACCAAAAATGAAATAAAAATTATCTTCATTTAAAATAAAAAGTAAAACTATGAACGTTGAAATGTTGTTTTTAGGTTTTCATTTTCTGTTAGATTCGCAACGCAACAGGTAGTTCCATATCCCGTGCAGTACTTTCTACTGTGTCTTACTTTCTAGTTTCTTTAGGAATAGCTACTTTCATTCATCGTTAATTATTAGCGGGACGTTTCGCTGTGCGACCTTTGACCCGTCCGGACGTCAAGAACCCATCAATAATCAAAAAACAATTAACTGTTCTTATTCAACATTTAATAAACTCCTTCGAACTATAGTCCTCACTCTTCATAAGTAAAATGTCTATCCCACTCGCGCAATCGAAAGAAAAACATTAACAAAAGAATTCTAGATTTGAAGACAACGTACATTTCCCAAGTGATACTGAGATCCCTTTATACAAAGCCTTCTGAAAACGGTCGTTGCCTGTCTGAACGTTGGAAACATACATACCAATAATCTTACTTGTAACGTTGAATTAAGACGACCCCAGAAACTGAATAAATACTTTTAATAAGTAAATTTAAAATAAAGTTTAAAAACAATTAGTTAGAAAAATATTAGCAACGGGGTAACATGATATGAACGTATCATGCTTAACTTCTACTAACCTCAATAATAATAATATAATAATAATAACTTCAAACACCTCACACACGGCTGTCTGATCCCAAACTAGGTAGAGTCTGTACTATGGTAACCAGACTGCTGATAAACATACTTATTTATTTCTAGATACATATTATAGAACCCACTACCTCTGGCTCAGCAGTCAGGGTCACTAACCACTAGACCAACAGGCCAGTCAATGCTACTCTTAGGTGTAGGTTCACTTCAGTAAGAAACTGTGTAGGTTTTTAATCTGCAATATTTTTCCCAGAAGTCTGAAATAATATGCTTATATAATTATCAAATTAAAAACTCTATTTTATGATCAACAGTCCATTTCATAAAGTGATCAGTGACTTGTCCAGGACAAATTAAAAACTGAGCAATGTTTCGTTCTTGGCATGATATGTATATTAAAAAAAGAATTAATTAATGGGTAATGCAATGGCTATAAAGTATTATTTACTCAAAAAATGTGTTAGAGCAATTTGCGGGGTGGCTCCTTGGATATTTTGTATGTCTTTATTTAAAAACCTATAATTGCTAACTTTGCACTGTATGTATTTACTTGAATGTGATTAATTTGTGAGGTTAAACAAATACTTATTTACAACAGTAAAAGACATTTATATGATCCAGATAGGATTGTTTAATGTAAAGTACCTAAAACTATTTTACACAAAAATAACTGCTTAGCTATATGTGGATATATTTATATGTGGTGTATGAAATGAAATATGTTTATTTGCATAGAATACAGGTACTACCAGGTATTACATGGGTGGTTTTGGATCAATGCCATATTCTGCCTTGTTTTGGCTGCAAATTTATACAAAACTAGAAATTGTATCTACATTATTTAGAAATATATTAATTTACATTGTATTACTTAACATTATATTATTATTAATTTACATTATATTATTATTAATGTACATTATATTAGATTCCATAATTTTTATTAATGTAATTATTATTTTATATTGTGTTGCATAAATTCCTTTACCGTATAAAAACACTTATTTACTAACCATTTGCGTAATTGAATTTTGAAATATTTGAATGGTAGTTCCCTTATATTCTTTGGCAATCTATTGAAAACTGAAATACAGATGTGATAAACATTTTTTTAATTTAAAATAGTTCTATAAAATGGGACCACTATTTTTGTAGGATCTCTCGGTTTATATTTTGTGTAACTGTGTATACTACGGAAACAAAAGCTTTAACATATAAACGTTTGGTTACAAAGCTAATTATCCTATTAATATTATAAACGTGAAAGTTTGTGAGGATGTATGGATGTATGTATGTATGGATGTTTGTTACTCTTTCACGCCAAAACTACTGAACCGATTACGATGAAACTTGGTATGTAGATAGCTGGAGACCTGGATTAACATATAGGCTACTTACTTTGTATTCCGATATTCCCACGGAATCGGGCGGGTGAAACCGCGGGGCGCTGCTAGTGTATAATAAATTGCACTAGACATAGAAACTAACTACATAATGATTTAAGATTCATGTTATTTAATAAAAATGTTTACATGCCCAATTTAGGTAGAATATTCTACAGTTAGTCGTAAGACTAATTTGTATCATCTTTATACCAATGTTCTTGGCAAATAAAGATTATTATTATAATTAAACTTAGGTGAGGAAAACTATATGTATGCCGTCACCTCGTGTAGTAACTAAAATGAAACAATGCAGTCTAAAACTAAAATGTTTATCGTAGCTTTCACGTACAAATTACAGTGCCGTATTAACTAAAAGGTTACCTTGTTCTAAGGAGTATTCGAATTATCTAAAATGGGGACCCCAACTAGTTTTTTAAATCGTAGAAATATACTCTGTCTGAACGTGAATATAATGGTAATTGGATTTTGGGTAATAAACGCTGAAAAATTTCTTTATTCCCAAGTAAAATACTTAGTTTTTGTTGGGGCCGATTGGTTAAATGAATCAGTTCAGTGTGCTAAAGTGAATATTCTTTTCTTTTCTGTAATTTCACTAATATTATAAATGTGAAAGTTTGGATGGATGTTTGTTACGCTTTCACGCAAATATCACTGAACCGATTGCGATGAAACTTGGTATGTGGATAGCTGGAAACCTTGATTAACGCATAGGCTACTTTTTATGCCGATATTATCACGGGATCGGGACTTACGCGGGTGAAACCGCGAGGCGCTTCTAGTATAATATAAATGTTTTAAAAAAGTTTGTGAGGATGGATGGATTGATGTTTGTTACTCTTTCACGCAAAAACGGCTGAACGGTCTTGAATTAAGTTTGGCACACAGATAGATCATATTATAGTCTGGAATAGCACATACGCTACTTTTTATCTCGGAATATATACGGTTTCCTTGGAATAGATGAAACCAAAATTCCACGCCAACCAAACCGCTGGCAACAGCTAATTCTATGTAAATTCAGTATTATTTTAAAACCACTATAAGAAATTTGAGATTTAGTAGATAATTTAAAAAATAAAAACAATTCGATTATCATTAGGCAGAGACCAACAAAACGAAGAACTGATCATTGAATATAAGACGTCTGTTAAAGTGAACCTGCCTATAATAACACTGTTGTGATAGGTAATGCATTGATTTATTAAAGCAACTATATAGTTTTCGTTAAGGTAAAGTTAAGGTAAACAGAAAAATTAAATTATTTTAGTATCTGAAATCTATAGACAGAAATCAATTTACGATTTTTTATTACGATAACATGCCAAAGACATTTGCTGCAAACCCCTATTACTTCAAGTAGGAAATTGTACCTTTTTTAAATCATTTAAAAACAAATGAACACACACACACGCGATACGCATATCTGTGTTCGAAAATTGAATATTCGAGAGACATTTTACATAAACATAGACACGCTTAATATACACTGCGTTACCCATAACTTACGAAAATCGAACGACGCTTCAAATACCCAATAACCAACTCCTAATCTTCCATAATCTCTAACAATTAACCCATCAGCCCCAACTATACTAAAGCATTCACAACACAACCTGTGGTTCTAACTCAGCGAAGATTTAAGAGTCAATAAAGTTAAACCGTTCGAAAAACGACAAGACTCCCATGCTCAATCGAACGGAATATCTGTTGAGGACGCACTTTTTAACTGGCCGATGAACTACAATTTATGACAGCATATTGATATTATAATATAAAGTTATTGAACGTTACAAAGTACAACCTAAAAATATCATAGTTGTAGTTTGATCTGCGTAATAGAAACTGTAGTGTAGTGTTGTGATAAATAAAATATGGTTCTTGAGTGAGATCTTCAGGTTTATTTTCGAAACAATATTAATTTTATAGAGCTACGCGTGCACGCCAACCGAGCTGAGGAGGAAAAGACTTAGGGCGCGGCGGGGCCAATCTTACAGATGTCACTTATTTTGACATTGACATTTATTATTTTTAAATATGCGTTCCTATACGGAAACTATTATCTATGTTTCTGGGACATATTACAGCGCTATCTAGACACAAACTAAGTATAGCTTGTACTGCGGGTTCTAGATCATGTCGTGTAATACATATAAACACACAGGCAAATCCAATTTGTGCATAGAAATATTTCATCATCGGGTAATTAACCCGCGATCTTTAAGGTTGCACTCGAATGTAATGTGCGTCATATTCTTAACACACAATAATGTTACAAAATATACTGAATATTGTTAAAACTGTTTGGTTTTTCAAAAGAATGGCCGAGAGTTTGTTTGCCCTATTTCTTCTCACGAGGCTCAACCATTTGGAAACGGGCGGTTATAAATCGAAACAGGCAGATATGATATTATGTTATCCATTTTTTATTTCTTTAATAATTTTACTTTTAATAAAAGCAAACTATTGCTGCGGTGACTCTGTGTGTTGATCTATAATTATTAATTATAATAATTATTTTTTAAATTGACGATATCGAATAATTGATAATCAATTTTTTTTAATAAAAATCTTGAATTTGGATTTGAACACGGTTTTATTAGCTTTACTTGTCCCTAACTATGTAAACAAGTCTTGGAAGTTAATGTTAACCTACTCCTACTATTACTTCTAATTGTCGTATTGAAATGAAACTTTATATGTATATGTAGTTTAGATGAAATTGCTATAATTAGGCTTTTGAGGAGCAGGTGAACAGCCAAACTCTTCAGTGGCAACTGATAAACCCCTCGAATTTGGGCTCATGTGATTTGTTTTGACGAGTTCGACAGATCGGGTTCAGTAATGATGGTCTGTTGATGTAACCAGGAGGTGAATAGTAAAGCTCTTTTCTCTTCTTTTACTTCTTTTTCTTTTTTTTCTATTCAGTATCGATTACAGAGTGCTCTCCAAAAAAAAATTTCAAAGTATCTTCAATGTACAGAATTGGACTTGTTACAGTTTTATTATAAGTTAGATAATTATAATTATTAAAAAGATACTGTAAAATTTTAAACTTTCGCTAAATGTAATACGGAATTAAATATCAAAAATGTGCCGGTGAATAAAGAACCTTCTACCTCACGGACCCCGATGACGGAGAGCGTGCACCAGTGAGTCAGTCAGCCCGTGACTACGGCCAGTGCAACCCGGTCGAAACGTGAGGCAATTCAAAAGTATATAATACTTTTTACGTGGTCGCATTAATTCCCTTACGTGTATTTAATTATTTATCATGAAAGGTGAAAGTTTAGAATTTTACATTTTCTTTTTAATAATTATAATATAATTTCATGTGGTATACTGCTATAGGTTAATACTCTATCAGTACATACAGTTGGAGCCCTAAAAAAGTCCGACAACCTGGTCTAACTACAGAACTTCAATATCGCCTAGTACTTGGGTTGTGGAGGTCTGATGGCAGTCGCTTCAAGTAAAATATCAAAGTTCGTGAAAGCCGACCCCAACTTAATTGCGAAAAGGTGCGGAGGATAAATGTCCGTACAAAGGTTGTCTGGAAGAAATCGCCGTGAGCGATAAGACCGCCGATTGATATGCCTAAGTTTATATTATATTTGTAGTGTATTTCACTTAAAAGGTGTACAATAAAGAAATAGATAAATAAATAAACAATTATATAGATAGCACAAAGTTACTGAATGCTACAAAGTACACTGATAGTAAATATTTAACGATTTTAAGTCTGATCTGCTCAGTAAACGTATGTTAGACTGTCTTCGCATAATTAAAACTATATGTATTGTTTGGGATTTATTACACAGCCCTTATCTAGACCCAAACTACGCATAGCTTGTACTATGATAATGGCTTCTAGAACACAACAAGATAATTAGCTGTCACTTGCGCGGTAAAAATACTATCACGCTCTTCTTGGATCACAAGCGATCTTACTCGTCAATATTATGATAGTACCTACCTACTGATTAATAAATGTGCATTCTATAAGCACTTCAACTCAAGGAATTCCGATCCCAGCCGAAATCTTCTGAACTTTTAACTTCTTTCATTGGATATATTAATAAGTGTTACCACCGGCTCTAACTCAAATGTTAGGTAAACGCGCTCTTTTGTAAGATGGATGTGCTTCCCCCTTAAAAAAATAAACCACACTTACAGCGCATTGTTATTAGCTCTCAAACAACGTGAACTCTGAAAACATCAAAACAATTATTTTCTTCTACTTTTCTCTTCTTCAAACTGCACGTGGTGACCGGTATGCATTGAAATTTTGACCAAATGACGTGAATGAATTTTTAAGTCTTGAAGAATTGCTATTATATTAGTTGCACACCATCTAAATACTGAATGTTAAAAAATCCTCTAACAAATCTAAAACTAATACGCATTTACTACCGAACTATAGTGCCAAAGCTTCCAAAGGGCCAAAGATATTTAATCTGTGCTATATTTGATAAACGTTATCACTTAGTCTGCCTCGGCGAATAATAATTAATCTAAACTACCATCCCATTGAATGAAATCACAGAACCACCGAGGAAGATGGCACTTGCGACATCTAGCACGGTACCGGGACCAGATCAACGTGGAAGATGACTACCGTCCTCATTGAATGAAAACGCGGAGCCACCGGGGACGATGGCACTTGCGACATCTAGCACGGTACCGGGACCAGATCAACGTGGAAGATGACTACCGTCCTCATTGAATGAAAACACGGTGCCACCGGGGACGATGGCACTTGCGTTATCCAGCACTGTACCGAGACCAGAGCACGACACTTCTGAACATTTTAAAGATTCAATTAAAACGCTTTTCTGACTATCCAATCAAATTCTCAGATTGCGAGACCACTGAACCATACAATGTTTTATATGACATGAAT
The DNA here is from genome assembly GCA_963859945.1 of Euplagia quadripunctaria. Classification (NCBI taxonomy): domain Eukaryota; kingdom Metazoa; phylum Arthropoda; class Insecta; order Lepidoptera; family Erebidae; genus Euplagia; species Euplagia quadripunctaria. Next base: position 13,708,571 of record OY982585.1, read on the forward strand.
TTAATTTTACAATGCACTTCAAAGACTACGGGGCCAAAGACTCGGTTCCATTTTACGAGGACTTAAATTCAGTACTCTACGTTTGGTTTATGGCTCTCACGGATAGCATCAGTCTTTGATTATTATTGGGGATGTAGGATAGGTCCTTGACCTTTATACGATTCAGACCTGTCATGCGACATTTTACAATATGTATTTAACATTTTAGTATGTAATAAAGGCAGGGAAAATTTGAGTTGATGTAATTATAAGTTGATATATGAGGGCTTTGACTAGCATTCTGTCCGCTTTTTTATCGTTTTGATTAAAAGAAATCCTTGCCTCTGTGCTGTCCTTTATTAATTTGCTTTACAAAACACTGGCTTTTTCTAATCAGTAGCTAAAAAAATCAACGAATTAAAATTCATACTGTACAGCTGGCTGGCGTAGTATTATAAAAACCAGTAGAAAGTTTTAAATGGAAGAAACGATCCTCGGTAATGTCGGAACAAAAAAAATGGTTAAAAAGCACTTAATGGAATACTGGACACAAACTTTAGGCTTAAATTAAAGCCTGTAAATGTTTAGATAAGGAAGATTACAAAGCATATTATACAAGCATTAATTAAAAGTTTAAAAGACTCAAAAATCCGTTTCACGATTAGAAAAGAGCTGATGATCTTCGAATGGCTGACCAGATTTTCATGAATTAAGCTAAGAACACTGCGGTCAAGTCAAGTCATTTAAAAAAAACCTAAATCAAAATAGAAGCTAAGTTGCCACAGCCATGTACACAGACACAGATAATAGGAATCAAAATTGTCTTCTTGAACATTTCGAATGAAAAAAATATAGTACCAATTTCTTTTATTAAAGTTCACCAAACATTATTTACATCTTTTCTAATATTCGTAAAACATTTTATAATAGAAGGGCAAATATCCCAAAAGTAATTAAAGAAAAGAAGAAGAAGAAAAAGAACAATAAGTACAATAAATGAATTCATTCCAGACGTCCTGTCTCTATTGAAAAGGTCTACGTAAAACTTATATTTGACATGTTAAATGAAATGAACATGTAGATCAGTTTCGACAAAAGGTTTTGAGTGTCCAGCAAAACAAGTAACAACATTATATTGTTGTTGTTTATTGATTCAATTGTGTTGTAAAAACGTGAATGTTTTTCATGTCAGGCATAAAACGCCTCCAGCAGATATTTTTTAATGGCGTTTTCCGTTTTTGAACGTTTTAAAGTCAAGGCACAAATATAATTCTCAAACAAATTTTTGCGACTACGCTCAAATTTACATAACACAAACACATTTATAAAAACATCAGGTATTTTTTTGTTTTACGTATGTATATTAGCATAATACTGGGATAAACGTTTTTCAAACTTTTTGAATCCTTGCATAGTAATTGTTTTTTTTCGAATGGTTTGTGGATGTACAATATGTGGATAAATTTGAACTGCCTGACGTTTCAACCAGATTACACTAGCCGTGGTCACAGGCTGACTGGTACAGTAATGTGCGCCGTCCGTCGTTGGACCCCTAAGTTGGAAATTTATTGACCCACCCGCATGTTTTGCCATGTACCGTCATACAAGCAAATCGAAATGTCCCTATTCTGATGTTATTTATACCTCATTATTTTCTACAAACGGATATCTATATGCTCGACAATCCAGTACATGCTGTGGCGTCTGTTTACGTCGATCTATGATTTTTAACAGTAGCTTCAATTTAACGTTCGTAAATGTCACTTAGTGTCTTAATTGAATAAATGATTTTGAATTTGAATTTGACTGGCCTGTTGGTTAAGTGGTTAGTGATTCTGGCTGCTGAGCATAGATGAATCATGGTGTGAGTTCATCTTCAAGCCCTTTTGAACAACCAAGTGGCATACATATACCGCGCCGCGCGAGGACTCTGCCCCTTACCACCTCAACACGGCTACGAAGATAGTACTGTGCATCTACCAGCACCGAAACTACATCCAAAGCCTCTTAAGACCTCCACCTTGAGCCTAATATACATAATGTCTAAATTCCTTTAAATATCTATATCACAAGCTTACATTATAAACTGTAAAAGCATTTTTTCGTGTATGATTCCTCGTCTCACTTTAATTTACCTACGGGGGACCACGTGCAGTCCACGAGGCCACCCTCCACGTTACACTGGTTAGTTGAAGGGAGTTAACAAAATACTAGTAATATGTTACCCCCTTTACTAGTATTTAAAAAAAGCATAAAAATTAGTTCTTCGTATTAAAATATTACAGTATTGAGGTCAAACATTACTTACAAAAGTAAAGTTTTAGAATTATCCCCCTTTGTACTACGCAATATCCGGCGCTGGCCGGAAGTTCAATCAGCAGTTTGTTCTACCTCTAGCGGCCATTTCCTGTTTATCAGTTTTACTATTTAATTGTATAATAGCTTCATGACATGCCTTTGCAGCCTGGTATTTGTTGGCCGACGCGACGTTTGACTTACTTGACTATGTTCCTGTGTCCCCTAGATGGGGCAGAGGGCATCCACAGTGCTTCACGCTTCATTTCGCTCCAAGTCTTACCTATGTTCTTCGCCTCTGCGATGATCGTTCGTCGCCAGGTCTGCTTAGGGCGACCACGTCTACGCTTTCTTTGGGGATTCCAGTCTAGGGCTTGCCTTGGCATATGTTCAGAGTCCCTTCAGAGCGCGTGGCCGATCCAGGTACACGAGTTAATTATAATATAAATTACAAGACAGCGATATTTAGACCCAACCAAACTAAGCACAGTTAGTACTTAACATACTTAGATAGATTTATTTTTTTAAATATAAGCCTCGAAATAACGCCAAAAGGAATGAACGCTCTTAAGATTATTATCAATGTCATCATTATGGGGATGGGGAATATCGGGATAAAAAGTCTATGCCTAAAGTCTAAGTCTAAAGCTTATGCGTTAATCCAGGTCTCCGGCTATCTACTTACTTAGTTTCATCGCAATCGGTTCAGTGGTTTTTGCGTGGGATTAGAGTACCCACTCTGTAAAACGGCTTCCACACGATACAATTTTACTACTTGATCAGATTTATGACTGAATTGGCTACGAACAGATTTTGCGACCACGCATACACAACTAAATAGCTAATTTTCATTTGATTTTATTTTCTGTGCTGGACGGACGTGTAAGCAAGGTTCCCGTACCTTAGTATACTATTTTCTCTTTTTGAAGAAATGCTACCTGTATTGATTTAATATTACAAATATAATCACTGATAAAACTCGTTAATGCAAACCTCTGTAAAAAAAATTGGAATACATCCGCTCAGTATGCCACCTGCAGACATTTCACCCGATTTGATGTGACACAATCAATTCAGGCGGTCCTGACCATCCAATGATCTGGAATTGGACGATTGGCTTCCTCACAACACGATTTGATTGAAAATCTAGTCGAATTGTGCCATGTATACGCCATTTCAGGTATTTTCACGTTTGGGCGATTCCAATACGGACAAAAAATTTTTATGCCCCACTTCCAAAACAACTAGTACCTATTTTATTTCCTAATCTTTGCGCCAAGCTAAACATTGTTCTATTTTAAACATCTACATTTTTTTTTGTACCAAAAGTAATGACAAGACAAGCTAAAACTCTATCAATTCTTATAAAATTCTTGGCAAGCCGTAAATCCTCCCTCCTCCCCAAGTGTAAACGAGGCCGGGACATTTCGTAGTCAAAAATACATTTTTCTTACGCAAATAATGCTTTAATAATGCCTTGTTGCGGTCAACGCGAAAATACATAGATAAGTTAATATGGAAATGGAACTTACAAACAAAAATATAGTCTGTCCGTTAAGTTTTTTTTCAAGTTATTCTAATCTATATCTATCTAAAACTCCTCACGAACTTTCACTTTTATAATATTAGTAAGATTGTAGTAAACTGAAGTATAATTTGCGTCAAAATAACCCGGAAGTTTGTAAATAGGCAGAAAAAAACAAAAATAGTTTTTTCTTCACATCCTTAAAGCAATTTTCCAATTTATTTAATTTTAATAAACTTATTTTTCGTAATATGATTTAGCTAATAATAATTTTAAAATGTGTTACATAATATAGTAGATTATGTAAAAATTCTGTGAAGTTTTGCAAATATTAATTATGTTTTAATAATATTTGCAAAACTTCACAGAATCAGAGTTCAGCTTGTTTCTTAACAAAAAATAAAGTAACTCTTTTAGTATTAAAACTTGAAACGAAGTCAGTAATTATCATTAAACTATCTGTTTACTGATATTTATATTTTTTAGTTACTGTTCCTACCGTGAGTCACGTCAGCGAGTTGCCAACTGAAAATCAGCGCTCGACGGTCCACCGTCTAGCAAATGCTAAGGTGGTTACCCTTTTCGGCGGGTTGTGCTGGGCATGCATACTTGCATGTTGCATATTATATCGTAGTGTATAGTTATATAAATATCATATCATGTAACCTATGTATGTATGTATTAGCATGTCGCTGAAAGAAACATTTTTCATTTCATTTCATTTTTCATAATTTTCAAATCAGCTACTTAAGATCAAGCCTCTAAAAAGTCTCTAAAAATGTATCAAGACTTTTTTGTTAGTGGATATTCTAATCGGCTTTGATTCATGAAAGTAGTTTATTAGGATTATTTAGCCTGAGGTAGAACTCCATTAGGGGTACCATTAGAGAGGGATAAGATCCATACTGTTTATACCCGTACTGTCAAACGGGCTATCTAATTGTTTTTGCTAGCACAAACATTTTGGTGTAACACTATATTTGTGTATCATTAGTAACAAGGAATCACTAAAGGATACAAAAAAACTGACTGCGTTAAAAATACTAAATATTGAACATGAGTCCTATTTAATGATGTAATCACATTTTAAAACCTTTCATTTTGATAAAAAATCTTCCAAGCCTAGTGAGCCCCACTCACTAGGCTGGAATTTTTTAGATTTTTTTTAAACATACATTTTGGCACCAAAAATCTGTCGTTTTTATCCCACTAATATTATAAACGTGAAAGTTTGGATGGATGGATAGATGGATGGATGTTTGTTATTCTTTCACGTAAAAACCACTGAATCGATTGCGATGAAACTTGGTATGTAGATAGCTGGATATCTGGATTAACACATAGGCTACTTTTTATCCCGATATTCCCACGGGGTTTGGGCGCTGCTTTTTTTTATAAATTTAATGTAATGTTTTTATAAAGACAAACGTATCAACGTATTTTTAATCGAAATTAGTTCAGCCGTTTAGTGGTTACGAAGAAACATATGAACGCATATTCATACATGTCAAAAATATATTCCTCCTTTTTGGTTTGCCGCAGTCGGGTAAATATAGATGGGGTCGGGTAAAAAGAGACTTCAAATTATGATTTATACTCCGAGTGACCTAAAATAATATCATACAAATGAGACTCATTACTGAATTATCTAGATCACTGAAACTGAAAGTGGTCTATATCGACCCCAGGTGTCGACGGCAACCTGCAAGGGGTTCGTGTAAGTAACAAAAAAATTGGGTGTCCGTGAGATGTAAACGTGACCTGTGGCCCGGCCCACCCACGATAGTGGATGTCATTTTAGGTAAACTGGGACTATATAGTTTTGACTCTCCATATTAATGGAATAACGCATATATACACATTGCTTATTGGTTTTTACTTGAAATGTAACAAATGTTCTATTCGTATCTCGTAGGTTTTGCAAACATACTTATTTTCGCAATTTTATAATATTAGTAGCAAATTAGTATATCTTATAAAGTTGTGTATCCGGGGGTCAAGCCAAACCCGAAAGACAGGGTGTGGTCTGCGGGACAATTAAGTTTGGGGACCTCTGATCTAGATTCTACTGTTCTACCAGAGTTTAATATTTAAAATATAATGCATCTTACTTCACCTAAGATCTTAAGCTAGACTTACACGCGTACAAACCAAGAAATCAGAACAGGTTTGATAGTTCAGTATCCCTACACCAAAGCCAAAAATCCTGTCTCGAAGTTCTTCCTAAAAACAGTTTTTTTCTTATTATAACTGCAATTAAAATTTAGTATAAAACTCATTCGTTTGACTTGGCCAAAACAATAAAAAAATGTGAAAAATATGGTCCCACAAATAATTTCCGTGTTAGGTACGTAATTCTACTGATTGGTCTTTTGTACGTTAAATTAGACCCACTTGTAATTCCAAGCACACGATAATAAGCCTCTGTAAGTGGCTGTCATGAGTTCAGGTTGCGTCGAAAGATTTTTCAAATCAAGTAAATTAATAAAGTCGGTTTCCGCATTTTTTTACCTAAGCCCAGAGGAGACATGTCATAAAATTGTCATTTGTTCTTCCTCGTCTCCGATATTATCCAGTGCTCACTGCTCAGCAAATATTCTTAGTTTTTACCAACTAAATCATTGTTATAACGATATTTTTATGAATTCCACTTTTGATGGAGAGGGGAGACATTGATTTGAAGGTTAAGGATTGGTGTCAAAAGTCAAGGTGAAGAACAGTGTCATGAATAAAATATTACTCTTAATTTTATACAGGGACCTTACTTTTTAACTGTGATATAAATCTATATAGAAAAAATTAATGGTTGTGTTTTAAGTAGTCACTCAAGGTCACAAATTCGGAATATTAATCAGGACAAGACACCAAACTGTAACACTCTACCCAATTAGAACTCTTCTTGATCTTGTGCAGCAAAACCCCCCTTTTATGTCTTCAATGACGGGACTATGCGACAAGAAGAATTTTAGTAGTGGCATGTAATTTTTCAAGTTCCAAAACATAGCCAATGTTCCCAAAGAATCAACATAATACTCATTATTTTTTATATAGTTGAAAGTACAAAGACCGTTGTTATAGATACGTGGACGATTTTTTAGCAAAAAATGCCTGTCTAGACGCTCACTAAAGTATAAATATCAAACCATATAATAATATGTTTTCTACAAACATATTATAACTTCAAAGTAACGCAATCCTTAATTGCCTTTATGTATTAATACTGAAAATTATTCAAATAAACATTATGTGTTTATTTGAAAATAGGTATTTCACAATTCTCGAATAAAAACTTTCGTGAGTGGTATTCGTCACTATATATTATAAAACAAAGTTCCCCGCCGCGTCTGTCTGTCGGTCAGTTCGCGATAAACTGAAAAACTACTGAACGGATTTTCATGCGATTTTCACTAAAAGACAGAGTGATTCATATACGGTTTTACTCAGGTGCATATTTCTGGCACCTGCAGCCGGCGTGGCAAGACGCCTCAACCCTTGATAAAGGGCCCCGTTGGTCCGAAACTAGTCGGGCATCCCCGAAATATACACGTGAGTAAAACCGTATATCTTAACTAATATTTCACCATTCATAATTAGTACAAAAATTCAATGAAAAACTTTCGACAAATAAGTTTTTTGATAAATGCATAATCTTTGAAGCTAATTACTATAAAGTTGAAAAATTGTTGCTAATTAGAGTTTGTATGAAATTTGCCATGATGAATAACATCTTATTAGAGATAAAAAATAAATAATTTTCTCCAAAATTTGAGTATTACAAAACTTTTTTTGATTAATTGACTTCGAGATGGGCAACGCTGAATTTCTACTAATGATTATAAAAAAACGGACAAGTTGAGAGCCTGACTCGCACACCGAGAGTTCCGTACAAATTTGTATATAGATAGTTCGTCCAATCTTAGAAATCGATTCTCGAAGATTTCGAAGACATTCGTCACTGTTTATTTTCCAACCGCAAAATATAAGTTTGTAATCAAATTTTCTTTTGTGATATAGCAACAAATTAAAGACTTTTGGACTGTTTCCTTTACTTGTGCTGTGAGACCTTGCTTCTCGCCAAATTTCGTGATTCTAGGTCAATGGGAAGTACCCTATAGGTTTACCTGCACATTTTCTGCTGTGGGAGAGCCATGCTTCGGCACGTATGGGCCGGCTCGACTCCGACCGTTACCATGGCCTTACAGAAAACCGGCCGTAAAGCAATGCTTGCATTGCATTTCGCCGCGTGAGTGAGGTTACCGGAGGCCCTAACCCTTCCCTCTTCCTTATTCCCGTACTTCCCCTCTCTCTCCCCTCTTCCCACTCTTCCCCCCTCCCCCGTCTTCTCCTACTCCCACTTTAAAGGGCGGCAACGCACTTGTGACTCTCGAGTTGCAGGTGCCCATGGGCGGCGGTAGTCATTTACCATCAGGTGACCTGTCTGCTCGTTTGCCCTCTATACCATAAAAAAAAAACACAGTTAAAATAGGTTAACATATAAGGCTTAAATGGCCGTACATTTTTATTGCTTTGTCATGTAAATCTCCCGCGGGTGTCACTCTGTCCGTAAAGTTACTACAGCAAACAAGGTGTTCAATATCAACAAATGAGAAATGCTAAATACAGGAAATTCACCGAGAATCTCGGCGGCATAAATATATAATATTATTCATAGGCATAGTACGTATCGCTGTCTAGATCCAACCTAAGCAGAGCCTGTACTATGGAATCTAGAACGCGGAATGCATTCCTACATATACATATCGCACACTTAGATCTAAAGGGAGCTAACTCAAAAATACCAATTTTTGAGTTATGCACACCATCGAATTCCTTATACCTTACCTTATCTATCCTAAAAGGAAAAAAAAGGTTCACTTTGTTGTCTAAGTTTGTCTTGTTTCGACACGTGGTTAAGCAGTAGGTCACGTATTTAAATATCTAATAATGCATTCCTTAAATGCTATTGTTATTAGGCTCACAAATATCGATTGCCATATTAATGCCTTTATACGTAATTTGAATGTAATTTTTTTAAGCCTCACTGACCAATTAAAAATAAATTACGCGCTCGACTAAGAGCTCACTCGACGTAGTTCCTACCTAGGGCTGTCAAAAGTACAATACAATATTTAAATTTATTCAAAATTCCAGTCTCACAAGAATTTCAACGTACAAGAGTGGACTTAAGTACATTATAAAAATTAATAAGCTAGTTAAGGTTTTACATTAATATATCAATGGATTTTAGGGGTCTATTCCTCAAAAGGAACAAAAGGCACCCTTGTAAGATCACTTTGTTGTCCGTCTATCTGTCTGTCTGTCTATCAATACTATTTTTCTCAGGAACCCGTTGACGCATCAAGTTGAAATTAACATCAAATAATTATGTCAGCCGTCGCTTGAAGCTGTAAAAAAATCAAGCTTCTAAATCAACGCAATCAAAAGATATGGCCATTAAGCCTTAGATTTTAACAAATTTTAACAATTTACTGGTAAATCAAAACCTATAGGGTATTTCCATTGATCTAGAATCATGAAGTTTGGTAAAAAGCAAGGTCTGACAGCACAAGCAAAGAAATAAATCCGAAAGTCGTTAATTTGTTTTTATATCACATAAAAATAGTTTTTTGTAATTACAAACTTATATTTTGCGGTTGGAAAGTTGACTTTGTTATAAATCGATGTAAGGGAGAGTATGTTTAGAACTGAAAAGTTAAGTTTGTCTTAAATTAAATATTCATACAAGTTTGTTTTCTTACGGAACCCTCGGTACGCGAGTCAGACTCGCACTTGTCCGGTTTTTAAATCTCAGATATTAGATTATCAAAACTTGTTTATTAGAAACTATACGGTTTTATTCACGTTTGTATTTCGGGGAATAGCACTGGTGTGACGCTTGACACCGTCACGGCAGGACGCTTCACTCCTTAAAAAAGGGCCCTCGTCGGGTCCGAAACTAGCCGGGCATCCCCGAAATACAAACGTGAGTAAAACCGTATAGTTTCTAATAAACAAGTTTTGATAATCTAATATCTATCTAATACCATATATATCTAATACCACTCACGAAAGTTTTTATTGTAACATTATCAAAACTTTATGTTTATCTTATGTCCAAGTCAATTAGTAAAATTGTTTTCCAACGTCTAAAAAACGTTATATATTTGACTCATTTAATATTATTTGTTTATTTCTAACCGATTTCAATTGGGGAAGGAGTCTGGTTATTTCCCGAAATATTTTTTTTATATTATCATGGCTAAATATTACATATATTTGTTTTTATTAGAAGGGGGTTAAAAGGGGTTTGGAATAAATCTACTCTAAGAGTGAAAATAGTTAAGGAAAGTTTCTCCCGATAAGATTTGGGTGCATTAAAGTCAACTGTGTTTTTTATACAGCTTATAAAGAAGTAGCATATTGGCTAAGGCGTTAGACTTACGATCAAATGGTTGTGGATTTCAAAGTGCACCCAGTACACTGAGATAAAAAAGAATGTCAAGACGGACCAATACTTGAACTTATAATTTTATTATTACAACTTAGTAGTTACTTAAGTAACATGGATTATTGGACTCTTCGGTGCCCGTCACTACAAATACTTTCAAGTACCTCAGATATCCTGACAAGTTAGTAGTGACAGTTAATATATTTCTAAATTTTTTTTTAACTTGACACATCTCACACATGGCCATCTGATCCCAACCTACGCAGAGCCTGTACTATGGTAACCAGACTGCTGATAAACATACTTATATATTTCTAAATACATACGTATTATACTTATATTACACCCAGACAGAATAAATCATCATGCCCATCACACAATTATTTGTCCTGGTGGGAATCGAACCCACGACCTCTGACTCAGCCGTCAGGATCACTAACCACTGGACCAACAAAACCAATCTATAAAGTACTTTAACTACAAGAACTAACCTTTTTCCTGACGTGGTATGGTTGCCATGTTGTTGGCCAGCTGGTGTTCCTGTCCAAGGTGCCACTAGGACTCCCAGTCACAGGAAATAGAGGACATTTGAGTACCCAAACCCGGTCTCTGCAGTAGCCCTACTGCAGTCTCACTCCCGTTCCACATCCGAGACTTGCGGTATCCCTTACCCTAGGTTCCTTTACCTACCCATTTACTTTTCTTATACAGATTTACCTTCCTTCTTTCCCGTCTTAAAACGGCTAAATTTCCAAGAAGGGTTGGTGTCAGGTAGGCGGCCGGCCATAAAAACTATCTAAAACTCTCTTGCAAGTGTGTTTGCTTGCAAGACACATTGCACCGACCACAACTAGATTTGGAATAAGTGTAGGAAGATGATGATGTATGGTTGTCATGTCCAGTTACAGGATATACTAGATGAGTATTAAGTCAAACCATAAAATACTTTTTTAGTTACGATAATATTAAAAAGTTGATTTTTATACAAACACTTGCAACTTGATTTCATACGAAGACTATATTTATTTAGGGTTTGAAAAGCGAAATTAAATTAAAATCCCGTTAAAAATGTTAAAATATAGGAATATTAATTACATTTTCTCTTCGTAGAACAAAAAGTAAAATAATGTGTTCGTAATATTTATTATAATTAAAATAATAGTCTTTTTTAATCAAATGATGGTGTAACATACATTTCCAATTTTATTTTAGAGACCTTTTTATGTACATATACAACCTTCGAGACTGCCATCTCATTTAATATCGTGATCGTATATGGATTGCCGAAAACTGGCAACCCTGCCCGTATTTTTCAGATAAATAAACCCTACTTTAAATTCAGAATATAGAAGCTTTCATAAATCTTAGGCAACATTTTCAGTCTATTTACAGTTTAAGGCATATTTTAGTAAATAATCTTTTTTAGTTGATAGTATAAAATATCATATCATAAAAACGTGTTAAGACTTTAAATATACTCGTACCTATATTTCAAAAAGAGACTTTAATTCATCTAAATAAACTTCAAGAAGCCTTTTTAGGCTTATTTATATACTTTTTTCAAATGAATATGTGACCATGTTTGAAATATAAGCTATCCGATAAAAATAAAGGGTTCAAAATTCGTTCTGAAATGGTGATTTACATGTATATTTTTATTATCCTAAAAACCTTTTAAACAGAAAAGCTTATTATTAAAAATTAAATTTGTTGCCATAAAAGCTACTACATTAACATTTTACATAATAAACAGTTTGGATATTTGTTGAAAAATAATACATTATGATTTAAATTTCAACATTTTGTAATTTGACAACCCTACTCTCACCTGAAAATACGTATTCCAACATTGGAATACGTTGGAGGTTGGAATTCCACGTTCTAATTTCCAAAGGAGGCACTACGCTCATGAAATTCAAATATAAAAGTCGTGTTCATTCATTCCCTTTTTTTAAAATCTGAGGATTAAACGATGTCAAAGCGATAAGAAATACGATTGTTAATGTTTTAAGTGTTGAATTTATGTTCATTCATGTCCTTATTTCCCAAGTTTTATGTGCGACGGGATTGGTTTAATCATTCCATTGCTGTTATATCTTTTTGTTATAAATTTTAATGTCTAGAAGACACTGAATCTTATGTTTCAGTGAAGTAAGTGCGGCTGATGATCATAAGATACGATGTTTTTAGGGTTCCGTGCCCGAAGGGTAACCAACGAGACCCTATTACTAAGCCTCCGCTGTCCGTCTGTCTGTCTGTCACCCGGCTGTATGTCATGATCCGTAATAGGTAGACAGTTGAAATTTTCACAAAAATAAATATAAAAGTACCTATATAGTATTAAATTTTGTACGATGGTGCGGAACCATTCATGCTCGAGTCCGACTCGCACTTTGCTATTTTTTATTATTCTCGATTGTTGTTTTTGTACCCGTAAAAGTAGCCCTGTGAAGAAGGATTTGCGGCGTTTCTTCTACTTTTCCCTATTGCGATCTGATGACTCTAATTACGAGAATTCAATAATATAGTGTTTTCTGTAAAGGTACCGTGGGAGAGCTATGCTTCGGCACGTATGGGCCGGCTCGACCGGAATGATACAACGGTCTCACAGAAAACTGGCAGTGAAGCAATGCTTAATTGCTTTTCGCCGAGTGAGTGAGGTTACCGGAGGCCCTAACCCTTCCCTCCCCCCTCTCCCCCTCTTACAAGTTTCCCCTACTCCTACCTTAAAGGCCGGCAACGCACTTGTGATTCTTGAGTCGCAGGTACTCATGGGAGGCGGTAGTAATTTACCATCACGTGACCCGTCTGCTCGTTTGCCCCCTATATCATAAAAGTGAGGCTTCTAATTGGGCTAAATTCATCTCTATGCTAAGTTACAATAGGCTTAAGTTTTTTTCATGATATTGGAGGCGAACGAGCGGACGGGTCACCTGATGGTAAGTGACTCGTAAGAGTAGGTGATCTTTTTTATTTCTTTTTTTAAGGCCATTCATGACGTGGCGAAAAACATTTAATATTGCAGACTTAAATATTTTGTCTTAAAACAAAACAGAATGCAAACAAAAACAATTTTTGTAACCATCTTTATATTTTGCCGTATCACTAATCTAATGAAGCTGTCCAATCTCATTTCGTATCCTCAGATCAATTTAACGATAATTTTGTTAAATTTTCTACATGAAAAAAGGCTTCAATGTTCATAAAATATGTATAAAGAGATACATAAGAAATGGCCGTAATAACCGCGAATGAACATTACGATATGTACTTACAATGTCAAAATAAAAATCTCACTACTACTAATGGACGACTCTAATGGAAAAGTAAAAGTAGAAGACTAGTGAGGATCGAGTGAGTTTTCTCACTACATACACATATACATACACTATAAACGCCTATTTACCCGAAGCGGTAAGCAGCTATATATTAAACACCCACGTTAAACACATGGACATGACTGTGCATATCCCACAATTATTTAATTTTGTCCTGGGTGGGAATCGAACCCACAACCTGTGGCTCAGCATTGAGGATTACTAACCACTAGACAAACAGGCCATTTATGTTTATCTTATATTTTTTAAGGTAGATGGAGTTAGGAGATTAAATAGAATACTATAATTAAAAGAAAAATATTATTTACCCAAAAAAAAAAGAAACTTGTGTTTCATCTCATCATGATCATCATCATCATCAGCTTTTCATCATCTACTGCTGGACATATGCTCCTCCTAATGTAAGCCACTGAGATCGATCATCAGCTGTCCTCATCCAGTTTTTCCCTACCGTTTTGCGCAGATCATCACTCCACCTGGCCGGAGGGTGTCCTACACTACGTTTCCTTTGACACAGTCTCCATTCCAGAACTCGTCTACTCCAGTGGTTATCGGTTCTGTGGGCAATGTGGCCAGCCCACTGCCACTTCTGCTTGTTAATTATTTGAGCTATGTCAGTTACCTTGGTTCTGTGTTAGAAAATTTCGCAGAGGCACACCAAGCAAAGCTCTCTCCATAGCTGCTTGTGGACCAACTTCACCGTGAGTGTCCACGTTTCGGCACGGTATAAAAATTAATATTTCTTTGTTCGCATTTAATACACTGCCGTACCGTTCATCCGATCATCATGAAGTTTTGCATACACGTTGTCAGGGATGCAGCAAAGGACATAAGCATATTTATCATCCAGAAAAAAAATGTTCCCGATTGATGGAAAAATTACTTTTACGTGAGTGAAGCTGCAGGCAAAAGTTAGTAAAGAATAAAACACTTAAACAAAATCATTAGCTTCCTCTGTGTAATGAGTACATCCACTCACCTTAATTAGAAAAAAAAGTCATTAAAGACAATCCTTGTTCTTTTTTTCTATTTGTAGGTTACAAAGTACTTTACTATACTGGTGCCAAGGCAACTCAAACTATGTCATATATTTAACATAGTTTTGCACAAGAGCTATTATTTTTACAATGTCTTAATAATAGGCAATAAAAATAATATTACAAACTGAAAAAAATATTAAATACTCTTGATTACCTTGATTATGACTATGATAATTTACCTATTAATTATTAGACCATAGATTAAATATTATGTTATCAATGTAAGTAAAGCATTATAATTATTTCACATGCTTTTCAGAGGCTAAATAGCTGACTGTAGGCATCTGTATAACACCTCCATGTACTATATTTTATGTGAATAAATATTTATTCATACCGTGACCAAGTTCTGATTTACACATCTAATCATAACAAGTAGCAAAAGTTAAAACAAGATTACATTTTAAACTTTACTTTTTAAAGATTTCTGTTAAAAAGTCGTAACTTAAAATGTCGTTACCAAGCACTATGGTAGGGGCAATTTCAACTTTAAATTATTCATGTGAAGTCAGCATATGTATGGCGTCTAACCTTGATTCTAGTAAAATATTCATCTTTAAAGTTATTACTCTGCATTACTTGGGATTTTTAGAGAAAATGTTTCACTAGCGTTGCGGGCAAGGGTAACGTAAAATTAAATATGAGGTTGACCAACGATAGCTTTTTGTTTCAATGCGTCTGATAATTTATTTACAGAGAGGCATTTCAATTTAAAAAAGTGTCAAGGGTGACGTCACTCACAAATTCTGATGAAAATATGTTCTTGTTGACTTTAAAGACGTTGAAGGAAGAATGGTTTAACATAGTACTTCAATTTTTAAGAACATTTTCTGAAACTTTTTTAATAAATTGGTATATCTATATAAATACGAGTAAAATGTTTTTGTTGGTAACCGTATTACTTGAGAACTGTGCGGAAAAATAGGGAGTTGGTTTCTTTCATTTATTAGTAACAATAGTTTATTTATTAATAAAATAAGGTTTTAAGGGAAGAAATTATGAGAAACATCGGGAAAAGTTTTTTAAGGGATTGATTAGATTATAAACAAACTTATTGAAGTAGAGATAGTAATAAAATAATACATTTCTACCTTTTTTAGCGTATAGAACCTTTTGGTTGGACTCAAACCGACTAAAACCACTCCATTTTTCATGACACTACAACACATGACATTACTCAACCAAAACTTACAGATTTTGTCTGCTTGTCATAAATTCAAGAGGCGTCAAAATATCATCTTGCCCTTCTTCGGTTTAAAGGGCGATGTGCGGAACACGTGACGTCTGTCTTAGACCTGCTGCTGCTGTCAAACACCACTGAAGACTATGCGCTCTTCAATGCCCTATGCAAATACACCGTGACTAAGTCATTGGAAATAACCGGACGTGAGTACATGAAATGATAATAAAACCTTCTTTTTCAGCAATACGTAATCAAAACAAATAAATAAAATTGAAATGTCTGTTTGTAATGTCAAAATAATAGTAATTTTTTATACTCATACAGTTATTTGCACGATCCCTATGTCTAAAAATCAGTTTTTAAAATTTTTGTCTGTCTGTCTGTCCGTATGTGTGTGTGTATCAGCTAATCTCCGGAACGGGTGGACCGATTTCCACGGGACTTTCACTGGCAGATAGCTGGTCTTATAAGGAGTAACTTAGGTTACTTTTATTTTTGAAAAATAAATAGGGTTCCGCGTAAAAATATAATACGTATTACAATACGCATAACAGATAGCAGATTTCATCGTGTAAACATTCTGTAAAACCAGTAATAAATATTACGAAAATTGTGCTCAAAATAAAATTTCTAGACACTCACTAAAACGAATTTATTAAAACCTCTTCATATTAATATTATACAATACAATATAACTAATACTACAGCTCAAATAAAACATTTATTCAATCAAATTAAGAGAGAAGAAAGACAGGTGACGTGTGGGCTGTAGAAAAGGGTATTTCCTACGACGAAGGTAGAATAACAATTCGTTATAGGTTTATTCATGGTAAGGTCATGGGGCAAGGGCCGGGTCCGGCCCTGCTAAGTATTTCGTAAAAGTTCACTCAGTAAATATAAATTACACTTTATCTACTTATATCATACAAAGGAGATCAGTAGAAAATATATATTTTATTATATGCATTTTTTTTTTTAGAATATATTACTAGTAACGTGGGTCACACATTACTAGTAATCTCGTTAACCCCTCCAGCTAAGCTTAACGCTTGTGTTAGGAGTGGGTTCACGACGGTAGTGCACTGGGTGGGGTTCGAACCACTTGATCGCAAGTCCGACGCCTTAGCCATTACGCTACCGCCGCTTTAATTTGAATTTAAATTTCCTATACAATTTTAAAATAATGTCGAAAATTAGTTTTTGTTCGTTACCATAGCAATGTGGTGTAATTCGACCGTATTTCTTTAATATTTGACCGTTATTCGTTGATAAAAAAAACTCCGTAGAAGGAAGCTAATCAATAAAAAAAATCAATTGGATAACAAAGGAGTTCGGTTTACAAGGTTATCCTTCGGTTTGTTAACTCCAACGATGACAACAACCAAGGAGAAACTTCAATAATTTGTCAAAGACAGGGAACTCGCTGAGCGAAATGGCCCATATTCATATAAGAAAGTCAATAAAAGAAACCACAGAAACGCTTATTCACTTATTATCAAACATACTTCATTAGTAGCTAGTCCCTAAGTCAAACTAAATCCATTTAAAGGCTTCTCTGCACTGCCAAATTATTGGGATTTTCATTAAAACTTTTGTTTCAGAAACAGGTCCACTATGTATATAAAAACAATGCCCTTTTCAAAGCTTATTGTTTAAAGAGAAAGGTTTCTTAATTATTTAAAGGAAAAAATACTTTGCTCGAAATATTTTTGCAACTTTTAACCTTTTAGACAATTTATTTGTTCTTTTTTGTACAATTAGACTTAACACAATTTTATTTTTGGTTAAAAACGTATCTCCAAAATTCTGGCTCTTTGAAAGACTCAAATATTTCTTTGAAATAATTAACTTAAATGTCAGTTGTATTATGTTTATTACAGAGTGAAAAATTTCTGTAGTCTTGAATTTGTATTGACTGTCAAAACTGTATTAAACAGTATTCTCTACAGAGATAAACAGACTTTCAAGAAATTGAAACCAAAAGTGATTCAACCTTCAAGACTTAATAATATTTATCTTCGTGAACTCTCAATGGGAAGCCAAAACTAGAGCAGTGGATATATTTATACGTATGTATGTATATAATGATGTTTATTTTATTTTACTTCACATCATCTGTCTACCCTTCTCTCAGTTTTGTTGTTGTTTGTCGCAATATGTTTTATTCTTTCATATTTATCTATTATATTATTCGTCATTTCATTGCTTACTCCTTTTCTAGCCTTATCTTCTTTCACACAATCCATTCATCTCTTCTTTGGTCGTCCTCTTCTTTTGTACCCGTCAACTTTCATACATAGAACTCTTTTCACCACATTTTCATTATCCCTCCGCATCGCATGTCCATACCACGATAACCTATTGCTCCTCAACTTTTCATTTACTGGTGCTACATTCAGACTGGCTCAAATATACTCATTTCTCATCTTGTCCAACCTACTCACATCACACTCAATCTATCAAACTACATCCATCTCAATATAGCGTTTCAGCTAAGGGCGTCTCTTATCCGTTCCTTTTTTTTTTTTTTTAAGGACAGCCCGGACTTTACAAACATACAAGCAACGGACACAAAGAACACCCAGACTCTGGTGGGAATCGAACCCACGACCTACCCGCATAGCAGTCAGGGTCACTAACCGCTAGACCAACAGGCCAGTCAAAGTCTCTTTGTGGGCCACGATGTCAATTTATACATCTATTACAAAACAACTATAGTCGTGAATAGATAGACAGAACAGAATAGACAAGTAGCAAGTCCTACTTTTAAAAACCATACAGGTTGAAATTTTGCAGCAATAATTCAAAAGTTTCCAATAGTTTCACGAAAGATTTCAAAGTTCCGGCTCCAATATTGAACGTGAAATCAGATAAACAGATTTATTGTTGTTGATTGGTTAGTAAGTTGGAATGGGGTGCGACAGGTTGTTTGTTCAATTGGGTAACTATAAAACTAAATAATTTGTTTTGGTAGTTTTATTAAAGTGTTTGTTTAATCTATCAAACTAGTTAGAATTAGCAGAGATAACTTCATTATTGCGGAAAAGAGTGACAGTGTTCTGACTCTTGGCTTACCCTTGGAATATAATTTGCGAGCGTGTTTGCGTGATGTATAGCAGAACACAAGTTGAACTTTAAAAAAAGTATCACCGACTTCAATGCGCCTAAATTATCATAAATTGTAATAAGCTGTATTCATCTTCTCTTTATTTCACACCCTTAGAGGTGGAATATTTTCTTCAAATTTAAATGGGACCAACCTTGAGTACAACCAGTTCAATTAAAAAAAGAATTATTAAAATCGGTTCCTCCGTGAACCTCCTCCTTTTTGAAGTCGGTTAAAATGGATTTCGGAAAATGCTTATCTTGGTGTAAGTGCACATTTCTAAACAACGTATAATCAACTTGCATGTCAATTTCAAAGATTTTGTATTTTTTTTTCTTATGCGGACATTTTCGGACAAATTTTTTAAATATCATCAATATCATCAATGAAATCAAAACCATTTGTTTCAATTCAACCAATAATAGGTATTTTTGTATTGTCAGGATTAGCCATCATCGTTCAATTTTCAGGTTTAATTGCCAAAACAAGGTTTCTACATTCATAATTACGATTTTTCCTAAAATTGTTAGCGCTTTCAGTCATTCACGCTACTCAACTCAACTACAACCACAAAATATAACTACACCTTCCTGTAACACCTGTATTAAATTTGTATAAATAAACATATCTTACTCCTTTCTTCTACTTGCTTTTGAAAGAAGATTGCTACTTTATTTAGAGCTCCTTGGAAATGCCTCCACCCTACATAATACCACAAAAATTACTCTCAGATTGAATTGTCTACTGATAGCAGTGGTGAGTGTTTACAGACACTGGTAACCACTTACCATCAAGTAGACCATATGCTTCTTTGCCATCTTATTTGTATGAAAAAAACTTAAGTTTGAAGTATAATGACCACGATCAACAGTTCCTTCCTACACTTCACTCCCGACACTAAACTATGAGCAATATTCAACACATTGTTCTGGAATTCAAAAGCTCACCATGTCAGTCCACATTACACGTACAAAAGTTTTGAACTTTAGGGTGGCGTTCCACTGTGTCTACTCATAACAAATTCTGTTCAAGTTTGGACACGGGTCACTTGGTCACAACTGCCGAGTCGCAAAGTAAATGTATGAAGTGGGACATTTTTGTTGCTATAAAAATATTAATGTATTCCTTATTTAATATATTTGTATATATCCTTATTTATTAATATATTTACGTGCTTCGGCACGTATGGGCCGGCTCGACGGGAGTGATACCACGGCCTCACAGAAAACCAACATTAAAGCAATGATTGCATTGCTTTTCGCCGAGTGAGAAAGGTTACCGCCCAAAACGTTCCTTCCAACTCTCCCTCTTCCACCCTTCCCCTATTCCCATCTTAAAGGCCGGCAACGCACTTGTGACTCTTGAGTTGCAGGTGCCCATGGGCGACGGTAGTCATTTACCATCAGGTGACCCGTCTGCTCGTTTGCCCTCTATACCATAAAAAAACTGTATACTGTAATAAACAAATTACGAATTTCAATATACTACAACTGCCCTGCTAAAAAATAAATTACGTGCAACACAGCCGCCATTTTTTTTAAATTTGATGGTTTAAGAATTTTAACGATACCCCATACATCCAAATCTGTTCAGGCATTTAGAAGTTCTGATGAAATAAAGAAACTCACATACATACATCATTTTTTTATCGTGCACACCCCGTCTGGTCACTGGTAATAAATACCGCTGAAGTGGTATGTCAGAATCGAACTGACTAAAACCACACGGAGTTCCGCTACAAGTGAGTCTATTGCAAGGGATTTCAGTATACCCTTTGAAGGCAGTCCCCATAGTATATACATACATACAAGCATACGGGAACCCTGAAAACATTACACTTATTTTTGGGCAGTCGTGTAAATATAGACATATAGATAGATATCCTAAAAGGCCTCGGCCGTCGGATCAAGTGATTGCAGATTCGAACCCCACTAAATACACTGCTCACGTAAACCACCACTTCTAAAACAAGCATTGAGGTTAGTTAGTTGGAAAGGTTAACGAGAGTCCTAGTAATATGTGACACATTAAAGATTATACTCACAATTAAACGAGCGAAAACAAGAACCATGTTTAAGAAAATGGTTCTTGAATTTATCGTTTTTTAAACGACTTCAAAAAAGGACGTTCTGTCTTTGATCCGTATGTTTGTATATTTTTTTATTTTTTTAATGGTATAGGGGCCAAACGAGCAGACGGGTCACCTGATGGTAAATGACTACCGCCGCCCATGGGCACCTGCAACTCAAGAGTCACAAGTCCGCCCTTTAAGGTGGGGCGTAAGGTATATTTGTATGTTCACAATTTTCTTTAAAAGTAATAGACCAATTTTCATGATTTTTTCACTAACTTATTCTACATGTATTCATGTAGGTTTTAATATATTAAACATCAGGTATTTATTACTTCATTTTTTTTTCACGATCAATTTCATTGAAGTCGGTTTATTTTTCGTTAAATAATTTCCGTATTGTATATAATAATCTTATGATTATGTTTCGATATGTAATTATATCTTTTACACCCATATTTTTTTTTTAATACACTTCGATCTACCGTTACCTTTCGTATACATCCAACCATCCATTTGATCCATCCTGAGGTTGTCTGGAAGAGATTACATTTAGCAATAAAGACGCACTTTGTTCATTACCTGTTTGACACATCTACGTAACATACTTACTTAATCTATAACAATGATGTAAAAAAATACGCCAGATCCCAGTATTTCTAGTTCAGTATTCTCTAGTTCCATCATGTGTCTGTTTTTCTTATCAGTAGTTGTAAACGCGGTTGAAGATGCGTCGTTAACGCCATCTCTACGCGGTACAAACGCGACTGTTTCTCGGTACGAATGCGGTATTTCCGTAACGCCAACTAGTCCATATATTGAACTTCAACACTTTCAAACTTAAATTAAATTAACTTCTCTAAACTAAACAATGAACTAAACTAACTTCATTACTTTCAAATTGACGACTTCTAAATGACTTGTACATACTTTTACGTATATGTATCTATTAATAAGTGTATTCTATCTTTTTAAATGAAGGTAAGTACTGCAGTTCTGTGTATATAATTAACGCGATCACATATTTAAAAAGTATTACATACCTTTGATTTGCCTGACGAAGTTAGTTCTGTTAATGTCTCCATATAAAAAAAACCGGACAACTGCGAGTCTGACTCGCGCACCAAGGGTTCCGGAAGCAAACAAACTTGTATGTAAATAGTATGTCCATCTAGGGAATCAATTCTGAAAGATTTTTGCAGGTCTTTTCGGAAAGAGAAACTTAACTTTGCGGTTCTAAAAGTACGACAAAGTCAGCTTTTCAACCGCAAAATATAAGTTTGTAATCACAAAAACGATTTTTTTATGTGATATAACAACAAATTGACGATTTTCGGATTTTTTCCTTTCTTTGTGCTGTCAGACCTTGCTTCTTACCAAATTTTATGATTCTAGGTAAATAGGAAGTACGCTATAGGTTTTGATTTACCTGCGAAACGTTCAAATTTTTTAAAGTCTAAGCCTTAATAGCCGCATCTTTCTGATATGTTGACTTAGAAGCTTCATTTTCTTACAGCTTCAAGAGACCACTGAGATAAGTATTTGGTGTTAATTACAACTTGATACCTCCACGGGTTCCTGAGGAAAAGGGTCTTGACAAAAAGAACAAATGTTCCTATAAAATCGTTAGTACTTTATGTCATTCATGGGATCTAGTAGCTTGCAGCTGTTTATTGGAGTAGCAGCACTACTTATAATACAGTAAGGGTTAGACAGTCTGTGGCCAATGCCAAAGTGACGTTTGAGTTGTCAATGTCAAAGCCGTATCTGTCAGTAGCGCATGAGATCGATCGGAAGGCACTTCCTTTGAAAGCCGACCCCAACTTAGTTGGGAAAAGGCGCGGAGAATGATTTTGACGATGATTATTATTTAAAAATTTTAGCTTCCTGCACTTCTTCTACGCATAAATTTTAAGTATTAAAAATTTCATGTGTTAGAAACAGTCTCACTACCGCTGATATAAACTATGAAAATCACTAACTAACTGCCAAGTTATTCGTACCTCTCTCCGCATTCAAGTGATAGTTCTCCACTTATATATAATACATTCCTACCCTTCTATAACCCTGCTATTCATCAATATTTATCAATCGATCAATAGCATTGCGTTACCGGTATAACCAGTCAAAATAATGTCTACTAACTTATTTTTATAAAATAGTGAACTGTGTTATCATCTATTATAGTTTGCCCCTATTTTTAATAAAATAAATAAGAGTTTTTGATGTGACGACAGCGATATAGCTTACAAAAATTTTAATAAAGAAATAACTAAATCCCCAGTCGTGATTAGTACCACCGGACACTAAAAATGTACAGCTAAAAGCCTCATTTATTTCGAATTCCTCAAGAGCCAACAAGGGCAATATACATAAAAATCCTATTAAATCCCATCGAATATTCGTAGGAGTGTTAATTTAGGGGAAATTTATCGCGGCCCAATTGCGAATATATAAGGGTAGGGGTAGAAAAGTGCCACTGATTTATATGCCGCGGTCGCTTTAAAACGGGTAGTCCGGGAGCTTATAATTGTTCACTGAAACGAATCCGCATTTTTTGTTGTTATATTCTGTGTTGAATTATGTGAACTACGTGACGTCATAACCAAATATGGTAGTTTACAAGGGATTTATTGTATAGTTTTGTTTACTCTATTCTATTTTTAAAAACGTAATAGTTTTTCATGTTTGAAAATTAGACGTGCTGTCACCGGACTTGTATTTCTTGAAAATGTCAAACAATCTGAGTGAGTTCACTAAAATCTTGTCAGTCGTTCATTGAAAGCAGAATGTGACCTTGTTTTTCTATATTGACTATAAATAGCTGCTAAAATTACAGCTAAAAATGTTCCAAGAATTCAAAATCCCTTCAAAATGTAATACGTGGCTACATATTGCCGTTTATATTTTCAAAGTAAAATATCCAAGATATGGTTAATAGTTGTGCTGTCAAAACCAGCTAAACAGTCCCATTTGTCACATGTTATAAGCTGGTCATCATGTCTTTGTGCTACCGTTATATCATGGATTCAATTTTCGTATCTGGCAAATTGTTATTTGGATCAGAAATAATCGCTTAATGCGCGGAGTCTGGAGAATTGTTTCGTAGACCCGTAATAGTTTAATCCCTACTTAACACAAAAAGTATCTATAGTTGGAAAATGTGGTTTCATAATATACAGGGTTTTGATGTGGACTAATCCAAAAAGTCAAATAACAAAATAGATTATTACAGTATCGTAATGTCTATGCTCCTGTACTACAATGTGGGTCGATTCTAGAGCCGGTTACGACTGCCTTTATCCGGCTTGTCGCTTCTTTGGCTCAAAATGGCCGCATAATTTAGTCTACTCTGTGGTCCGAGGGCGCCACAATTCGATTCCGCTAACCTACTTGAATGAATGTTGAAACTAAATATACAGTTTTTTAGTTAAAATGTTAACAGAAATTGACCATTCCTACTAATATTATAAACGTGAAAGTTTGTGAGGATGTATGGATGTTTGTTACTCTTTCACGCAAAAACTACTAAACCGATTGCGATGAAACTTGGTATATATGTAGATAGCTGGAGACTGGGTGAAACCGCGGGCACAGCTAGTCTTTAATAATATATAACCATATTTATTGGGACATATAACTTACCAGTTGCTGCCCGCGACTTCATTCGCGTGGAAATTATGATTACCATAGTACAGGCTTTGCCTAGTTTGGGATCAGACGACTGTCTCTGAGATGTGTAAAGTTATTATTATTATTAATGTTTGTAAACGAGGCCTATGTGCTATTTCATACTATAATCTATCTATTTCATCCAGATCTATTGAGCCGTTTTTGAGTGAAAGAGTGACAAACATCCATCTATACATCCATCCATACAATCTTTCCCCTTTATAATATTAGTAAGATTATTGTATAATGACCTATCGGTTCTAGAACGCGTATAAATATTATTGCACACTTTTTTAATATAAATACATATATATTATGAATGGCCTGTTGATCTAGTGGGTAGTGAACCTGACTACGAAGCCCAGAACAAATAATTGTGTGATGAGCATGATCATTTGTTCTGTGTCTGGGTGTACTTTATCTATAATATATATGCATTTAGAAATATATAAGTATGTTTATCAGCAGTCTGGTTACCATAGTACAGGCTCTGCCTAGTTTGGGATCAGACGGCCGTGTGTGAGATGTGTCAAGGTATTATCAATTATTATACTAGACCAATGCAAATAGGCGTTTTCTTTTTTTTATAAAATATTGGAATAGGCTTATTTTTATTTGTTTTCCACCTCACCTGATGAAATATTACGATAAGAACAAAGATGGGATACATCTCTCTGAGATAAACCTATTTCAGAATTGGTTTCCGTAGAATAGTAGCCTCTTGAAAGCAGAAATAAATTTGTGTTGAATAATTCCTAAAAAAAAAACCGACTTAAAAAAAAACTAGTCAATAAAAGACTTATATGATTTTCTCATGGATGCCATTGTCAGAACTAGACCAAAATGGGACCACATGGGAAGCACCAGCTTCCAAATAAAAAAAGAATCAACAAAATCGGTTCACCCACTCGAAAGTTCTGAGGTAACAAAGACTTTCGTCGACAAAGTCGAATTGAGAACCTCCTCCTTTTTTTAAGTCGGTTAAAAATAGACGCAGGCAGTTCATTCCACATTTTTGTGACTCGAACCTGAAAGGAGCTGTCAAAGCGTTTAGTTTGATTTTTGGTGTTTCGTCAATGAAATGATGGACTAAGCGGGAATCAAACCCGCGTCTTCGGACGTTGTAGTCGAATCTGTCATTCAATCTAAGAAATTAGTTAATGTTTTAAGAACTTAAAAAAATATTAATTTTAAAAGGTTTCTTAATATCCTTTACAATGTCGAAGGTTTTCGACCAATATATTTTACCTTGATAACGTATAACTAAGTTCCTTTAAATTTAAATAAAAATATTTGCTTCTTTATCAAGTAAACTGTGTACATCGTAACAGTAAGCTTTAGCCGGGCCAGGCCCACTCCGCACTATAGGTATAAAGCTACAAGTTCGCGGCGGGCTCAACTAATCGTGAAAAAAATTCAGTGGGCTCATCCCACTTGCACAAAAAACAGAAGTGGGATCACGTCGGTAGTCTACTGGGTGTGGTTCGAGCTCGCAACCACTCGATAGCGAGTCCAACGCTTTTGCTATCACGCTACCGCCGCCCTTACTTGGATGGATGAAACCACAACCAATAATTGGTGACAAATGTATGAACAACAAAAAGTTTTTTATTACTTGTTGTTAATTGTACAAAGGTAATTGTTTATATATGATATAGAGGCGAATAAAATTAAATTACGTTCTACATTTCAGTACAATCGAGCTCAGAATTTTTTACAGTTTAATAGTTTTTTTTTTGCATGGATAAAATTTATTTTTATTGAATTTCTGTTAAGGAATTGCTATTGTACTTGCATATACTCGTAAGAAACATTCTCACAACTACTGATATAAAATATAAAAATCACTAACTACAGTAACTGCCAAGTTGTTCGTACCACTCTTCGCACTCAAGACAATGTTCTGAACTTATTCTTACCCTTTTTATAACCCCACTATTCATTAATATTTATCAATCGACCAATACTATTGCGTTACCGGTATAACCAGTCAAAATAATGTCTATTAACTTATTCTTATTAAATAGTGAACTGTGTTATCATCTATTATAGTTTTTCCCTAATTTTAATAAAATAAATAAGAGTTTTTGATGTGGTGACGACATACTGTTGTCATTTATTTTTGAATTCTCAGATGATCGACAAACGAAACTGCTCGAAGTGGTACAAGGACCGAACGGATCTCCATCGCGGCTTCAGATGACGGACGGTGACAAGGCGGAAATCAAAGAGAAGATCCTCTGCCTTCTCTAACGCCACCGGGAAGCAAAATTAATCCGTCCAACCACGCGGGAGAATCCTACAGGGGACAGGCGTAGCGACTCCTCGAAACTGACCGATTACAACAGCCTATAACTACTAAGATTACTGTTTATAGGTAAATATATCAAATTATATATGTCGCATCAGTCCTGTCACTAATAACTTTTATTAAAAATGATTGCCTTATAATCTTCGCTAACAGTTTTATCGATCATAGTACAAAAACATTGTAAATATTTTCTACGTCACTGAAGATCGATTCGTCGGTTTTGATTGATGTTGTTACCTTTTACCATTTATTTTTGTTTAAATTCAATTATTTTTCGTGTTATCGAGTTTGTATACGAGTGTACAGAAATTTATGCTTGAAAATAATTTAAACTTTACTAGTACATTTTTCATATTATCGGAGAGTAAATAAAAAAAAATGTAATTAAGGATGACAAAAAAAAAAACATGTCATCAAGCATCATAAATATTTTTTAAAGTTTTGGCATAAACTGGTCAAGTTGGCGCTGGATTATACATAATGTCCAGAATCGGCGCTGGCAGCATAACATGCCAAATGTGTGTAATTTTTGGAGCCAGTTGGTACTACTAAGAAGGGTTGTACAACTGAACCAAGTAACTTTAGGCCAATCTCAATCTTGCCGGCTATAAGTAAAATTTTTGAAAAAGTTATCCTGCAACAACTAGAAAGCCATTTTAATCGAAATAATTTATTGCACAAAGAACAATTTGGCTTTACAAAGGGTCGTTCAACAATTGATGCTGGTGCAACTCTTTTGAGACATATATTTAATGCATGGGAGAATTCGCAAGATGCGATAGGTGTATTTTGCAATCTCTCTAAAGCTTTTGACTGTGTAGAACACAACACGCTTATTCTTAAACTTAGGCATTATGGTGTTAATGGTATTGCTTTGGAACTAATTGTTTCCTACTTGAAAGATAGAATTCAACATGTAGATGTCAATGGTGCGAGGTCTTCTGGATTACACAGGTAATCGCGGGGAACGCCCATAGTAACAGTACTATGGGCGTTCCCCAGGGCTCTATACTGGGTCCTCTACTTTTTCTCATATATATAAACGATTTACCTTATTATTTAAAAGATCGCTGTGATATAGTTCTATTTGCTGATGATACGTCACTTATTTTCAAAGTCGATCGTAAAAAAACAGTTTTTGACGATGTGAATAGGGCGCTAAATGATGTATTGTATTGGTTTTCAACTAACAATCTCCTACTGAACTCAAATGAAACAAAGTGTGTGAGATTTACCATGCCAAATGTAAAACAGCTAGGCACTAATCTAACTCTAAATAATGAAATAATAAGTATTGTAGACTCAACAGTATTCTTGGGACTTACATTAGACAGTAAACTGCAATGGGGACCCCAGATAGACAGCCTTGCAGGTAGGCTTAGTTCGGCAGCTTACGCAGTATGGAAGGTACGTCAGCTCACTGATACGGACACAGCTAGGCTTGTTTATTTTAGCTACTTTCACAGCGTCATGTCCTATGGTATACTACTTTGAGGCAAGGCGGCTGATGTTGAAACGATTTTTATTCTTCAAAAAAGAGCCATCCGCTCAATATACAATTTAGGTGCTAGAGTCTCTCTTCGAGAGTTGTTTAAGGATATAGGTATTTTAACTGTTGCATCACAGTATATATTTGCAAATATTATGTTTGTTAGGCACAATATCAATGACTATAAGAAAAACAGTGATATACACAATATTAATACAAGAAACAAGTCTAAACTCGTTGCTACCTATCATCGCTTACATAAGGTACACAACTCGTTCGAAGGTCTTGGTATACGTTTTTATAATAAAATTCCTATAGATGTAATCGACCTTCCTGTAGATAAATTTAAGCGTACTGTAAAAAATCACCTTATTAGGAAAGCCTACTATACGATCAACGATTATCTAAACGACAAACAGTCTTGGGCTTAAGGTGTCTTTAGGTATATACACACAAACTTCTTTGTCTTATAATTAGACTAAATTATTAACAAACCATTGTTAGTTGAAAGTAATGCGTGTCGATTATTATGCTAATTTTGACTAGTAGTGATTTTTATCAGTATCTCGACTATGGCTCGTCATGCTCACTAAAATGTCATTGCTTGCGGCGTCGTCATGGGGCGGGTCGTTTCTTTCCCTCTGATATGGCGAAGGAGACGATGGCTGGTCCATGCGTCATACTCGTGAACGGGTGCTGCTTGGGGTGACTGGTCGGCCTAGTCAGCGATGCTTTAGCCTATACTATTATTTTGGTTCGTTCAACTGCAACTCTAGCCTCTTAATCTAGTCACGAATTAGTTTTAACAGTAGACTTTGTAACTGATGTGCACCTTGAATGATTTCTATGTTTAATAGGTTCGAACCTTCAACGGTATCACTGAGTGATATTTTTTGTTTGTACGTTAGCTTCTGGAGCATTTCAATAAAATGTAATTCAGGTGGCAACAGCTTGCATCATGCTTATCTTTTATGTAACACTAATACCATTGTACCTGAAGATCTGACTTTTAAAAAGAGTGGCCATGAGTTTCTTTGCCAGTATTCTTCTCATAAGGCTCTACGCATTTTGGAAACTGGAAGTTATAGATCGACACAAGCAGGCAGTAGATTTTGGTGTTTTCACCTAATTTACCTCGACAATCCAGTACATGCTGTGGCGTCTATTTGCGTCGATCTATGATTTTTAACAGTAGCTTCAATTTAACGTTCATAAATGTCACTTAGTGTCTTAATTGAATAAATGATTTTGAATTTGAATTTGAATTTGAATACTAGCAATGTAATAGGCCAAACTGGTGCTGGTAGCCAAGTTGCTGATGGTTTATAGCTAGTAAGGAAATCGTGTTTTGTCCCTCTGTCGCAGAGGGAGGAGACCCTCAGACAAGGCTGGGTGTTCATGTCTTGAGGGTCGCAACCCAACAGTTGATATTAGGAAGTCTATCAACTAATAAGCGAGAGGACTGAACAATTTTTTCGTGGGAGAGCCATGCTTCGGCACGTATGAACCGGCTCGACCGGAGTGATATCACCGCCTCACAGAAAACCGGTAGTGAAGGAATGCTTGCATTCCTTTTAACCGACTGAGTGAGGTTACCGGCCCTTACCCTTCCTCTACCCCTTTTCCACCCACTTTAAAGCACTTGTGACTCTTGAGTTACAGGTGCCCATGGGCGGCGGTAGCCATTTACCGTCAAGTGACCCGTCTGCTCGTTTGCCCCCATATCATAAAAAAAACT
This sequence comes from Euplagia quadripunctaria, assembly GCA_963859945.1. NCBI lineage: Eukaryota > Metazoa > Arthropoda > Insecta > Lepidoptera > Erebidae > Euplagia > Euplagia quadripunctaria. The sequence goes on from OY982585.1 coordinate 13,738,766, forward strand.
CTAATTTTGAATTACAGGATCAGTAGTTACTACGTAGTACGATTGGTCTTCGTCTATGTTTTTGAATTGAGAATTAACATAAGAAGTACAAATAATAAAAATTAAAGTCACTGAACTAGTTCATAGTGTCCGACAAGGTAGCCAAAATGATTTAAAACTCCAAAATTCATACTAAGTTGTTCTACAAGATAGTTTCGCAAGCTACGAAGATACATTTCAACAAATTTCAAAGTAAAATTATAAAATTCACAGGCTAGAGCACGACCAGTGGAGCCTCGGAGGCAGTTAAACTTTAGTTCTAGCACCCGGACCCAGACGTGCTTTTACAGTTTTTTATCTTACGCCATCTTTAGATGGTAGATTGGACGTGTATTGCTTCTACAAGTGTTGGTAGAATGAATAAAACGATAGACTACAATAATGGACTGATTATTGAAGACAACGGTTTACAGCTGTATAGACGTGCTTAATGTATGTATGTGCGTACGTCGCGAATGTTCGGATTGTTCTCTCGTGGCGGCGTGTGCGCAATGCTTCCAACCTTGGGTCCCCCGCGCCGCCCGCACGTCCGTCTCCCCCCGGTGCCGTCCTTGAGCCGCGCCGGTAGTGATGCTCCAACAGACGACTAAGTAAACCAGCTACTTCTGTATTTTTGTGGAATACTAGACGTTTCACGCGGTATCATCTGGAATATCATGTTTGTCTATTAGTTCCTTCGATAAACGGCTTGCTGAACATAAAATTACAAGTTGAAAGAAAAATTTTCAAATGAATAATAATCGTATAAATAAATGTGTGTACCTATGTACTGAAACTCTTCTAACCAACGCCACTCTAATAATGTTTGCTTTAAATACCAATCATCCTTTTAAAAATAACTAAAATAATAGTTTACTTACACTAAGAGCAGTGGCGTAACAATACGGTGGCAGAGCGGGCAAAATGACGGGCACCAAAAGAACTGAACACAGGAGACACTAATTACAAAGTGTATTAAAAAAAAGGTGTGTCAGTTCCGACGCACGACTGGAGTTTACAACTCTCTCTCTCTATCTCTCTCCCGTTCTCTCCCTCTCTCTCTATCTCTCTCCCCCCCTTCTCTCTCTCTCTCTCTCTCCCGTTCTCTCCCTCTCTCTCTCTCTCTCTCTCTCTCTCTCGAATCATCATTAAATCGAACTTACACATACATTTCTTATATTAGAAACAAAAAGTAATCTAAACTACCTAAATACAGTAACTAAAAAATTATACGAAGTGACTAACATCTACATTTTTCACAACGTGTGAAGGAAAGTTTCAAACATTATACATGTATGTGCGTTTTGAACTTCTTGTGACACGTAAGACGTAATTATGAAGCGCATACATTTTTATTCTTACCAACTTTTACAAAATGGTTCGTGTGAATTAGCCCCAGGATAACTTAAATCAAAATTTTGCATATCTTATCCAATCCTATATTTTAAACTCGCACTTATTCATAGTTAAGACAAAAAACGTTTGACTTTACAGTTCAAGACAATGTTTGAGTTACAAAACTTTTGTTTTAAATTGATGGCAATCTGAAATGTCAGAAGAATATAAATATTTGAGCACAAAACCGATTCAGATTTGAGTTCAATCCGTATACAAACTTTATGGAGGCAATTTATTCTAATATCTTATGGATTTTTTTTTAAAAAAAAGCTCGTGCGTTAGTAATATTTAGTTCTGTGTTAGAAGGGTCTTCACAAACATTCAAACAACGGACACTAAGAACACCCAGACTCGGGATAAATATTTGTGGTTCGGGACGAATTTTTATATCCCTAAACTTCACAAATGATTGATGTCTCATACAAACTTTGCAGTATCCCCTATTTTTCCTCTTTCAAGGTTTATTTTCGCGATCTTTCTCCTTCTCCAAGGTCTTGTTTTTGACTATACCAAAATTCATCAAAATTGGTTTAGTGGTTTAGGCGTAAAAGCGTAACAGACAGACAGACAGATTTACTTTCGTGTTTATAATAATTATTACTATGTATAAAATTATCGTATCTACGTATAAATAAGTAAAAAGCATAGCTAACATAATTTAACACATTTTTATTTTTTCCATCTTTTCTGGGTACGTATAATACGTTTGACTTGAGCACGTCACATGTCATGTAGTTGCTCATGGCAGTTTTTTGTTAATAAATATTCATCTTTTTGAGGCCTATTTTCCAATAGAATTTATAATTATTTAAAAATACTGCCAATTGTTTGAAACTTGTATGCTATGCCTATCACTATGAAAAAAATAATTTTAATGCTAAAAGAAGACTTGATAAAAAATTACAACGACTGTATGATGATGTCACACGTAACTTTACGACTTTTGATCTTTATAACCCATAGAGGAAAGAGCACTTCGAACTTAAATATCACTCTTCTGCGTTGCTCCATTCTAGTAAGAATATCTTGTACTAAATTCACAAAAACATATATTGTGGTGGCTTTCGAATGAATAATATTATGAATCTTTCTAATTAGAATTATGATAAATAATAATATCTAATGATTATTCATAATTATGAATCTAAATAAAATATTAAAACACTGCAATAGTTACAGCGTTCTGAACTATGAATAAAACTGTGTATCTTTATTCAAAATGAAAACATTGAAAAGTATTGTTTAAACAGTGAATACAGTGAAAACAGTGTTGGCGCCCAGCGTGGGATTCTAAACGTAAACAAAATAGGAATTTGAGTCCCACGGTGGGCGTCAACATTCACATTGTAACATCAAATTGAGACAGATTAACATACAAAAAGAAAAAAATATATTTATACATATATGATGTAATTCCCTAAGGGCTGTAATATTGTGTTTTTATATATAATTAATCCTTTATAATCCCTCGTGTGGCGTCTGGTGTCTCGTGTGTGTGGCCTCGTCTGCGGTTACGGTTTATTACAATGTACCAAAAATATATCATATAATGTTACTGTAATCGCAGAATCAAAACCTATATTTTGCTTTCTCAAACCGTAATTATATTAATTAAATAACTCCGCAAAACTATTCCGCGAAACTCTAATACATCAATTAATATAGGTTATTTCGGCTGCGGGCTGCAGTTGTAAGATTAAATTAGTGTGTAAAATTGTTATATTATTATTTATGTTAAAATAATAGAAAAAAACTGTAATACTAACGTAGTGTTTAAGTCATAGTTGCCTTAAATAAATATTCTATTCTATTTCAGGATCATTACCCTACAAAATATTTATTAAATATTGTGACGTTTGAAACGTCATTGAGTTCATCGTATCTCGTTGAATTTAGGTTTTTGGAATTACGACTCTAGTAGACTCAACAGGGGTTGAGTCTACTAGAGTCGTAGACTCTAGTAGACTCTACTGGTATCTAAAGAGCACCAGCCACACAATAGACAGTCGGTAAGTAGGTGAAAATAAGAAGAAGAGGAAAGAAATAGAAGGAAAAGGAAGCTGAATAGGAAAAGCAAAGAGCTATAATTTTGCTCTTAGAGGAAAAGAGTGTTAACGTCAGAGTAACGTCACGACACGTCTCTCAATCCGGATGTCTGTTAATATGAAGCGTTGCCGCGTCGTTTCAGTGAGATTACCTTGTCCTTCCAAACCTGTACCTACATCCCGTAACAATATTTGTTATTAATGACTGATGAGATACGTACCTCCAACAGATTACTCTTAAATACCCATACTAATTTAATGTCCTGTTTCTGATAGTAACTATAAGAGTGGCTCTAACTCGATGGGGTTGCCCTGCAATATATCGACAATATACGTATGTACCTTCAGCCAGATAATCACAGATAATGTGCTTGTTGACTACCTTGCTTAGATAGAAGAAGGAGTTTAGTGATTGGACTAACATGTACGCCTTAATGTTATCAAATCAATCACTTTTAATATTAATTTGACGGTTATATAACTATAAATTTAAAGTTTAAAATACCCCCGACTGGAAAATCCCTTCAACGATTACAAAATGCTTTACATAATTTTGGAAAAGAGCTGATACTCTTACACTGCTTGACCGATATTAACCAAACATAGCTAAAAACCACCGCAAGGAAACAGGCTTTCAAATGAAAAAAACGGTCAGTCCGTGTGAGAACTATGACGCCACAGACAGACACACACACAGACATCGACGTCAAACTTATAACACCCCGTCGTTTTTGCGTCGGGGGTTAAAAATAAATTAAAAACGTTAAGTAAAACTGATCGACAATTTTCACTCCATTTAAGTTACTCGTATTTTACTGCCGGACTTGGCAAAATAATCTATTTTGAGCATAGGCATCTACCCTATACTATACTTATTTTATTTCGTAGGTAGTAAGTTATTTCTTGTTTTATTTTTTGTTTAATTCATGTTACCCTTGTATAGTAATAATTACACACACGCATACACCATGCTATCCTTGTATGTAGGTTAATAATTATGGTCTGCAACTGGCTTTACGCATAGCGTCACTTGGGCCCAATTAAAAACCAGCGTCAGGCTTCTGTCTGACACAATGCTGAATTGGGTCCGTTTTTTTGGCACTAGCGGTAGTAGTTGCAAAATTGCTTATATTTTTTATGTATTGCCAAAAAAATAATATTTTCTTTCTTTCTTTCTTTCTTTCTTACCCAATTGGGTAGGTAGATGCATATGCATATTTGACTTGACAATTATCTACCCTATTATGGCACGTAATGATAGAATACTTAATGATGATAAATTGCTCTAGAAATAAATATTCAGTTCCTAATAATTTAGAGTTAACGTTATTTAATAAAAATGTTATCATGCCCAATTTAGGTACAACATTCTGCACTCGTAAGACAAATTTGTACCATCTTTGTGACAATGCAAGAGCATTGTCGTAAAGATGGTAGGCTCTGCCTAGTTGTGGACCAGGCCGTGTGTCTTAAGTTATTATTATTATTTGATTGTTGAAAGTTTTGTACTTAACATTTACATTTTTAACATTTAAGAAATCCCTGCAAGGGCACTAAAAATATTAATCGTAATCTTTTAGAATTCTTGACTTAGGCAAAGTCAGATTTAAAAATTCATTACCACCGAGGTAAAACTGCGGAGATTTTGGGGTTCTCGAGGCATTCTTAAAAGCTTTGCATATTTCATGTGGACAGAGAGTCTGATTTGGGTAGTTATAGCACGGAATGTAGGAAATATCTTAGTGGTATTTATTAAAATTTGTGTTTCTATTATTATTTTATAATAATATAATAGTACAACAACCCGGTGTTAGTGAAACGCTCCCGAAAACGAAGACACACGATAGTGCTAATTGATGATGGGTCAGAAAAAAAGTCGATCCCGATGAAAAAACATTTTTTTTAAGTTTATATTTAGCATATTTCAAAGAAGGTGCGGGCGTATCCTAATAGCCTCGCCAGCGTTCGTTGACCCGAGAGTCAGCTGTTTTTGATTTATTTTTTATAAAATTATCGTTTCATTCAGCTGTACTAACATGATGGAGCGTGAAAAATGCTAATAAAAACTGTTAAAAGATAGATTTTTTTCATCAGGATCGATTTTTTTTCGTCCTTGTCATCAAAGGTATCATTGGCACTATCGTCTATCTTCGTTTTCGGAAGCGTTCCACTAACAGCCGGTATATAGAAACATATTTAATGGATTAAATAAATTACGACTTTCAGATGTTTCTTTACTTGTGTTATGAGACCTGGCTTCTCGCCAAATTTTGAATCATTCTAGATCAATGGGAAGCGGCCTATAGAATTTGGTTTACCTGCGAACTGTTAAAGTATCTATATATTAATACGTGAAGCGAAAACTTTGGATCCCTTTTTACGAAAATTGGGCGGACGGAGGAGTATGAAATTTCGCACACTTATAGTTTATACAGAGAAGAAGTGACGAATGCTAAAATTTTTGAACAATATTTGCTACAAAGTTAAAAAGATGCAAAAACGGGTACATATGCTATAGCTATGAGTGTCCAGTATATATTTTGACCTGTCATGGTACCAAAGTCTATACAATGACAGGTCAAGTAATATTGTCCAATGAAATAAACCATGGTCGAAATTCGACCACCACGCGATCTCTAGTACGGCTTAAATATCCATATCGTTAGATTGCTTTAACTTAGAAGCTTGATTTTTTATAGCTTTAAAGGACCGCAGACATTAGTATATGATGTTAAATATAACCCTATACCTCACATAGACAGACAGACGGACAATGAAATGATCCTATAAGGCTTAAATGTTTTCTTTTGAGTAAAGGAAACCTAAAAAAACAACCAAACATTGTCTATATAAAGTAGGATTCGTATAATATCTTTATAGTAAACCCTACTGTTGGAAGTCAACACAAATTTAAATAAACACAAGGCATGTTTCCGGTCTAGATATTCAACCTAGATAAAGCGAGTGAGCAATTGTACAGTACTTTCAGTTGCCATGTTAAAATTACATCGCATAGCAATAAAAGTGTCGCAGCAAATCTAGACCTTGTAGTTTATTATTTGTTTGAGTTTCAATATAAATAATGAACAAAACTTTAACGTATCAGGTTCATTATTAAACTAGTTATAACTAGTTTTCGATTAATGGCTTTACATTTTGTTTTATGATTAACATGTGTGGGCGTGTGCGTGTGTGTGTGTATGTGCATGTGTGTGTGCGTGTGTGTGTGTATGTGCGTGTGTGTGTGTGCGTGTGTGTGTGTGTGTGTGTGTGTCCAAATCCATGAAGTGATCTACGGTAAAGAGACTGCGAGTAGAAAACTTGAATTTTGTGAAATATGAATAGTTTAAGAAACGGTAGGCGACATCATGAAGTGATCAATTTTAAGAGCCGGCCACGACACATATATACGAGTATGTTGCGTATAAGTAAACCCTAACCTCGAGTACTAACCGAGATTTCAATATGGCGTTATCTATGACGTAGCAAGGCTCCTACAGCTTTAACCACATTTCAAACGTCGCGTCGGCGGTTGTTGATCTCGAATTGAAGACTGAGAACGGGGCTTTGAATACTTGACAGCTCTAGTTACGTATTGCTTTAAAGTGCCAATAGCTTTCTAGGAACCTTTAAAATGCTTATTTTAGAAAGGATTTCTTTTATTCTCAAAAACTTCTTATAAATATATTTTGAAATATTTAAATGAAAAATCAGGATATCTACTAACCGGTTTACTTTTAAAGTATGTAAGCTTTAACGAGATTTATTTGCAGAATCTTTAGTACTAGAGATCGCCTAGTGGTCTAATTTCGACCATACTTTATTAAGTTTAAATGTTTTTGGTTTTTTACGTTGGCCAGTATAACTTGAACTGACATTGCATGGCTTTCCGTAGCATGATAGGTCAAAATATATTATATACTGGACTCGTATATTGTTTAAATTTTTTTTTTTAGCTTTTTGCTCTTCTACGTATTTTTTTTTAAAAGAATACTAGCAACGTGGGTCACACATTACTAGTATTCTTGTTAACCCCTCTAGCTAAGCTAAACGCTTGTGTTAGGAGTGGGTTCACGTCGGTAGTGCACTGGGTGGGGTTCGAACCCGCAACCACTTGATCGCAAGTCTGACGCCTTAGCCATTACGCTACCGCCGCTTACGTGTGGACTTGGAGTCTTAGAGAGAATTTAGAAAAAAATCACAGTTTTTTTATTTAATTATTACTGTAACTGCATGCTAAAACGATTTAAGTAAGTGTTCCTTTTTCAAATACATGCTGTATAAGCATGATTAATATTCAGATGATACGGGACCATTTAAAAAATATGTAAGTACTAACTTACCACCCTAGAGATAAGGTAGGGTGCAATACTCGTTAATTAATGTTTTAACAGCGGATCGTGAGGGGCGTGAACGTGATTATTTTCACTGCGATTTAATAACACTGTTATTTCTGTTGAAAATACATGTTTTTTTTTTAAATGGAATTGAGAGAGGAATTTTGATTATACGGCTCTGTTATAAGGGATCGTTATGAGTGATATCAGGGTTATGTTAACACAAAGGGTTGAAATATTAATACTTTTGATAAGTTCAAGGCCGTGTTATTCAGTGTGACAATGGTATGGTATAAATTTAGTACTATTATTTTTTTTTTATGTTATAGGTGGCAAACGAGCAGACTAGTCACCTGCAACTCAAGAGTCACAACTGCGTTGCCTGCCTTCAAGGTCGGAGTAGAGGTAGACAGAAGAGGGGGAGAAGGAGTGAGGGAGGGAGAGGGTAACCTCACTCACTCGGCGAAAAGCAATGTAATCATTGCTTCACTGCCGGTTTTCTGTGAGTCACCGGAGTGACTCGCAAAAAACCGGCAATTTTCAAAGTGGAGAGCCACCTTCGGGACGTATGGGTCGCCATACGTCCCGAAGCGTGGCTTTCCACTTTGAAAATTTAACTTATTTTTAGTACCTAGATTGTTTGGATGATACAGCAGTTAAATGGATGAACTCATCGTAGAATCAGGCAGGTTTGATCCAAATATTGATGATTATTTGTATGCTTCTCCAATAGCTTTGGATCAGTATAACAGATAATACCGTATCTGCCTGTGTTGATCTCTTACTGCCCGTTTCCAAATGTTTGAGCCTTGTGAACAGAAACCGGGCAAACAAATTGAAAGCCACACTTTCAAATCATCAGATAGTTTCAACCCCCGACGCAAAAACGACGGGGTGTTATAAGTTTGACGTCGATGTCTGTGTGTATGTGTGTCTGTCTGTGGCATCGTAGCTCTCAAACGGATGGACCGATTTCAATGCGGTTTTCTTCCATTGAAAGCCAGTTTCCTTGCAGTTCTTAGCTATGTTTGGTATATCAATATTTAGTAAATTGTATTACAACATTGTTCTGCTATGCGCTATTATGTTATTAAGATTCACTTAATAACATAAGTAAATAAACTAAAATTAGACTATAAAAATAGGAAAATTGTAAAATAACACAAAAGGTGGAACATTGGAAACATAGAGTCAGATATTACTGTATTGTCATCAGCCCTTGAAGTTTTGAAGTTAATCAGATGCCTTTAGGTTAATAAAAATAATAATATAATAACTCCACACACCTCACACACGGCTGTCTGATCCCAAACTAGGCAGAGCCTGTACTATGGTAACCAGACTGCTGATAAACATACTTATATATTTCTAAATATATACATATTATAGATAAATTACACCCAGACACAGAACAAATTATCGTGCTCATCACACAATTATTTGTCCAGGGTGGCTAGCAGGTAGCAGTCAGGGTCACTAACCACTAGACCAACAGGCTAGTCGAAACAGATTCTATTATATAGATACATACATACCTACTCTTATGTATGTAGGTACCTATGTTACGGATATAATAAAATACGCTGAGAGAATAAAAGCGTGTGGAAGAATCGAAAACTAACTAATATCTTGAACGACTATTAATTGTATTTATGCAGTGGTGTTTGTTTACATATAAAACAATCAAGTCAATATAAATAAATGACAACTAAGCTTTAGTTAACAGAATAACATAGCTATTCGCAAGTGCTATTTTCTAAGACAAATCCGATGGTAATCCACAGAAAATAAGCCTGCTTTTAAAAAAATGCTGGAATCAAGACTTACTTTAGCAGAAATAGTGATTAAATCTTGCTTTTTGATTTTCTGTGATTTCATTTTGACGTTTGACAACCTTTGTGGCGCGGCGGTAGAATTTGTCTCCAACGTCAGATGTCGTAGGTTGCATTCTCGATCAATGCAAATATTTATAAATTTATCTGTTGCTATTCATCTAGATGTTTGTATGTAAGATAAACATATATGTATTTACAACAAAAGACGCGATAGTAGACCTTATCAAAATATTAGTCTGTATATACGTGTTTTTAAAATCCATGTTTAAAGATTAGTAGAATTATCTCACTCCGGTAATAACAAGCATATTGCCGTTTCACGGGTACTTAGGGAATTTAAAATGGGAAAATTGAGAGTAAATTGAAAGTTGGGTAAGAATGGGTTATGAAAGGAAAGGGGTAAAAACTAAGTATTATACAATCTAGAAATTTAATATTAAGTAACTTTGTTTGTTGACTGCACGGATGGCGAGTAGTCACCTTGCCACTACGCCCCGCTGAGTGTTGTGGGTTCAAATCCCACACGGGACAAAAATTTGTGTGATTCACAAATAGTTGTCCCGAGTCTGGGTGTTCTTTGTGTCCGTTGTTTGAATGTTTGTGTAGCCCCCCGCAATACAGGAATATTCCTAATGCGGATGTTGTCTTTAAAAAAAAAACAAAAAAGGAAGCAAAGCGCTAATGGAAACACTGAATTCAAACCAGTGTGTGTGTATATCTGAATGATGTAGAGGATACAAAGGGGTTGATATGTCTAAATAGACAAAAACTAATACTTAACAATAGAAAAACAAAAATACGACTTAATAATCCTGGAAGCCATTAACAATAAGATGATATCACAAGCTGATAGTACAGTGATAACTTGATGGCAAAAAAAAATGTCTAAATCCTTCTATATTCTGTGGCTACGAGTACAATTTCATACACATCTCCGCAATAAATTAAAACGTACGATATTTCAGAAACTCCGGCTGCCATTTCTCAAACAATAAAACAACATGGAACAAAGACTCCCCCACACATTTGACAATGGGTCAACGCTTTACAGGACATTAATCAAAGAACGTTGTGCTATAAAAACGACAGTTTTTGGCGCTCTTGTTATGCTAGCCACTATTTTTGAACTTTAGGCTAAATATTCGTAACATTCAGTGTACATTAAGAAATGAGAGGTAGGGCACATTTTTAAATTACAAAATACAAACTTATAATAACCCCCGCGGTTTCACCCGCGTAAGTCCCGATCCCGTGGGAATATCGGAATAAAAAGTAGCCTATGCGTTAATCCAGGTCCCCAGCTATCTACATACCAAGTTTCATCCTAATCGGTTCAGTGGTTTTTACGTGAAAGAGTAACAAACATCCATCCATCCATCCATCCAAACGTTCACATTTATAATATTAGTGGGATTCTAGGGTCAGAATTTCTTACAGGTAATTTCTTTCATGAACAGTGACAGACAGGAGTGACGTCATCGGATCTATAAGTTCGTTTTCGCGTGCAAATGTAGACTGTCAACTTAAAACTACATCTGTCTAAAATTAAAAATGCAATGTATTAGACTATCAAATGTAAAAATATTTTTTCAAACCCAACTGGTGCCTAGGTACTTCCAGATTAACCTGTTCAAGCAGAGACAAAACTTCTTTCTTTAGCTTTATTATACAGGGTATAAGTGACACCGTACCGAGTCCTGAAATAGTGCATTCAGTCCATCATTCTGAGTGGAAAATCATTGGAAATTTCCGCCGGAATTATCATAATTTTTTTGCTTAAAAGTGATATCACAATGACTAAACAGAACATTTTACCGAAAAAAATCAGTAAATACCCCATACGGCCTAAAACTGCAATGTAAAACATTTATACAAAAACCTGCTTCGACGGCACCATGCGCTGAAGGTCATTCACCGTACCGCACAAGTACGCATATCGCGTTACATTGCGTAGTTCAAAATCAAACTGTTAACTGCAAATCCTTAATCTGGCATTTTTATGATGAATGACTTTTGCGTTGTGATAAGTACCCCAAGAAAGACGTTTTTGTAAATTATTTGCGACGGTGTTACTTACAGGCTGTATAATTATATTCAAACCATTAAATTAATATTCAACTAACATTTCGATGTTAGATCATAAGTTAATCATATTATCCCTTCACCCTTTTGTAAGTTAACCCGCTAATTACTCGTACATCATACCATTTAAATCGAGAAATACCGGTTCGTAATTTGTTTTGTAAATCAATTAACGAGTTGCAGTGTACAATTAATTGAACACTCAGGATTAGTTACCTATATACAGTATGTTAAAAAAGGTGTTGTCAAAATTTAGAAGCGTTATGTGTTCGACAAACGGTTGATTTAACTTTAAAAAATGTTAAAAAAAAAATTTTTTCTTTGATGTATGATTTTTTAGTGTTTGCCAGTGACATTTCTAACCAGCATATTATTAATTTCGATGTCAAGATCAATGTCATTTATTTTAATTATTTTTGTACTTTTTTTTCGAAAAATCTGTACTATTAAATACCTGTAGTTTTATTCATGGCAGCCCTCTCTCACTTGAAATATTAGCTCGGTAAGGTTCCGTTTCAAAATAAGATTTCTGTATTAAAAGTCACGAATTTTCCCAAAATGTTTGTCGTTATTTACGGGGTCTACCATACGACCCCAATATACCTCCACACTTTTCTGTAAAACCCTGTATAACGCGTATACGCGTTTGAAAAAGGCGTGGAAGAGACCCCTAAAGAAGAGTGGGCTCACAGCTTCAGTGAATGGTTCCATCGCATGCGACGGTGCTTAGAAATGAACGGAGACTACTTCGAAAAGCAATAAAAATATTAACAGGCTTCTACATCATTCCGATTTTTATTTACTAAACACTTTCAATGTGACCGTATGTTGTGAAATAAAGAGTATCTATCAATCTCTCTTTCATATATACTTTCACTGGCTACGCGGCCACGCGTTACTGTGGCTAAGTAATTTGCGTTAAAAAAATCTTTGGCTATAAATTGAGATAAAACCTATCTTATCTCTCAAGTTAGACCAAACTGCACACAGTGTGCGAAATTTTTTACATATAATTTAAGATATACACACATATACGAACAAATAAATATAGATAAAAGGTACGAATACAACTGCACGGTATCAAGAGCCTCAACCACTCAGCAAGTCAAGTAATATTTTATATGTAGTTGTGTTGTGTTCATCCGTTCAACCGATTTCGACAGCTTCAATCCTTGCGTACTCACTTCGTGAGATTTCATGTGACTTATGTAAGCAGCTGTAGTAGCGTAACAGCTCAGGAATCGGATTTGCAAGCAAGTGGTTGCGTGTTCGAATCACACCGAGTATAATAATGACGCGAACCCACTCCTAAGACTTAGCTAGAATCTTAGCTATAATAATAATAATATATTATGACATTACACATTGCTATCTAAATTAAGCAGCCAAGACCAATGGCACTCATTCACGAGCATGACGCACGCGCCAGCCAACGTCCAGCTCAACCATATTAAAAATTTTAATTTGTATAATTTTATACATATTATTAGATTATATTAGATTATAAGTGATAATATTAGAGTATAAGTAGAAACAGACAATGCAAATAGACATATTCATGCATACAATTCCACAAAGAAAATATTCGGAAGAAAAAAAAAATGATTATTTAAAATCTTTAACATTCCTCCTATTTTTATGAAAAACGGAGTTAAAAATACCTGGAAATTAAAACGGTTATAACTTGTAAACTGGTAGCTTTTTCAAAAATTCTTATTGTCACTGCATACAAGAGTCATGCTCTTTCAATAATTTAAGTAAGTGTTCCTTTTTCAAATACAGCCTGTATATAACATCCACCATTACCAGTTTAACCTGGGTAGGCACATTTGGAAAAAAAATGTATTTTTCTATTCCCTTAAAATTGCGGTTAACTTTTATTTTAAGGTATTTATTTATTTCATAATCATCATATCAACATTAAAAGTAAATAATTTCATAAAACTAACGGATGACGTGACCATTTCGATGTTTAGTTAAAAGATAGTGATTTGACTTATCATCAGTTGTCAGTCAACCTTATTAGTTTAGTTTAACCTTATTCTGACTGTTATTACACTTACATAGTGGTATAAAATACACACGTTGTTACCGAAGCAGTTTTGAAACGGAGCGGGACGACAGCGACGCGACGTGAGCACGTTGTAATGTATTAGAACTTTGTTGTACGCCCGCTGTCTGACTCAGCTTTTAATCTCTATCTCTGTAAACAAAACACTTAATATTAGGAGGCCTATTTCAGTGTTTAAATAGAAATATAATATAAAGGTTAATTTACAACAGATTGTTATAAATTTCATCATTTACTTTATTAACCAATTTTAATAAAGAAGAAGGTTTACAATTACACAGAGTAATTTTCTTAATTACTTAAATACAAAATAATAATACCTACTCTCAAAATAACTCGTAAAATTTAACAAAACTTCAGCAAATATTTTTGTTCAAAGAAACTCATTTATACTTACTTAGATTATTATTTGAGCTAGCTAAGCGACTGATCGACATTTCTAGTCACCAGAAGGCGGGGCGTTTTTTTTGCACAGAGAAAATTTGCATTGCCAACCAACGTGGTAATGCTGCCAGCCTTCTAGAAACTTCCTTTGCGCATGCATGTAAATAGTCCTTATTATAACAGTTTCCCTGTCCTATGAATCACATTTGATTCACATGACACTTTTTGTAGCAACACTGACAGGTTCATGAATCATATGTGAATAAAATTAGAGGTTAATTTGTTTATTTATTTCTGTTGATACATGGCATTTTTAGTATGGGAACGTAGGGAGTACACAGTCAATTTCTATGTTGTATGGGGACAGGGAACCTGATAATTATTACGTGTATAACTTTTACCTAATTTATACTTTTAAATAGAGAATTCAATGGGTTATAATCAACTTGGTTGTTTGTATTTATAATTACATACCTAAAAAAAGAGGTGGTCAATGCGTCTGAAGATATTTTTGAATATAATCTTGTGTATGACATCCATTAATTACGTAAGCTTATAATTATCTTTTAAAAAAAAGTATCACTGACTTCAATGTGCCTCAAAATACCTGAATCGCTTCAAGTGTGCCTATAAAATTTTAAGCGTTCTCTCGATTTCTCCAGAATCACCTGGGAAGTATACTCTTTCAAATAACAGAAGAATTTTCTAAATCGGTCCAGGCGTCTTTGAGTAATTGGTGAACATACATAAAAATACATACAGCCGAAGAACCTCCTTTTTAAAGTCGGTTAAAAATAGGGGGAGAGGTCCAATAAATTTTGTCTTCTTTATTTCTGATGTGAAACATCTATAGCCGCACGTAAAACTGATATGATGGTATATATATACAGTCTATATGCAGTAGTGTGTACGGTGTGGCGACGCGTCGCCATGCGCAATCGACTGTGCGATTCTCTCATTTGATTCGACTTTTACAAAATAATGTCGATGTTTCACATCTGCCAAGCGTCCCGTGACGGCTCACATTTTTTTTTTAACTACGGGTGGCACAATTGAAAATCTCAGGTCAACTTTGAACAATATTAGTTCACCTTATTGTAGTATTATTTTTCAGCTTCATCAACGTATAGGTAGCGTATTTTTCACATGATGAGGGGTCACACAAAATCTGACTAAATCTCACCGTGGGGGGCCACGGTGAGATTTAAATTTAGATTTTAGATTTAGGTGGGGTCCAAATTATAACTTAGACACTTTTCTACGTAATTAATGGATGGTTCCTATAGAGGTCCGATTTCAATGATACTTTGGTTTGTAAAGATAAATCCAATTCTGAAATATTTGATAAAATGTAACCACAAAAAAAATTTACACTTGCACTTTTCTTAGCAGATTATTGTATCAGTGCCAGTTGAAATCGTGCAATGGGATGTGTGGTGATCCACAATGAATAAGGTATATATACTCGTATAGATCTGTTTCATGAATTCTGAGTACTGAAAAAGCATTTGAAGTCTTCGCTTACGAAGTAGCAGTTACAGATTACTGATAGTCTAAAAATTATTGAAATGTTTCCCTAAAATAAATTTTGGTGTTTAATTATGAGAATCGACCCCTCAAAACAAATTACAAGAAATCGATAACTCGCTATTTTGGGAACAATTCCTTTAATTTTATGCGTCTTCAAGGTTCGTTATTTGTTTGTACTAGCTGTTTATGGCAGTTTCACCTGCGTTTACGATCACTACTCCGCTCCTTAAGGTCGTAGCGTAATGTTACATAGCTTATAACTTTCCTCAATAAATTCTCTATCCAATACAAAAAGAATTATTCAATTATGACTGACAGTTCTAAAGATGAACGCGTTTAAACAAACAGCTATTTTTTCAGCTTATCTATTTTATATTACTAGCAGCACCCCGCGGTTTCACCCGCGTAAGTCCCGATCCCGTATGAATATCAAGATAAAAAGTAACCTATATGTTAGTCCAGGTCTCCAGCTATATATATACCAAGTTTCATCGCAATCGGTTCATTAATTTTGACGTGAAAGAGTAACAAACATCCATCCATCCATACATCCAGCCATCCAAATTTTCACATTTATAATATTATCGGGATTATTACCTAGATAACACGTTTTGTAACGCTATTAATCATTAAAAATTATATTATAATCATTGAAATACGTTATTGAAGTAAAAAATTATGCGTCTACTTAACATGCATTTTTTTTACAAAACTAAAAGTTTGGCCATTCTGTAATGTAAGTATCTCTTTTAAACAAATTTGTATGGTACCTACACTACATTACATTCAACGTAAAATAATTTTCCAATAAAATCGTTAAAAATGAATTTTTTTTTTTGTATTGCTCAGACTACATTAAGAAATGAAAGATTCAGAGTTAATGAGATCACTTTCTTTTTTGAAGTGGCATAAATATTTAAAAATAATTTTAAAGAAGTCCTGATGTCTATGTTTTTCCATTGCATTGCAAACTTTCCAGCGTAATGAGTTTTCAGAAGACCAGTTCGTTTTGTTTAGATTTCCCGCGAGAAATCATCGCTCTGATGTTTTACACATTACATGCGAAATTTGTCGACTTCCAGGTCATAACTTTAACTTTCATGATTAAATATGAACTTTGGTCGCTAAATGTTATAAACCATGGCAATCGATAGACCTGCTCAAATTAACTATTTTTAACTATTTTTGTTTTCTGTAGTTTCTATCACAAAACATCACGGCACGTCACGACCAGTCACAAAAATACCGGACCGGTATGGCACGTCACGACACGTCACTAATAAGTTACGGCACGTGTCCGTAATGCATCCATCTGCGGTGCTGCGACCGTTGATGATCACGTCATGCCGTGATTGTTGACGATATATGAATAGCTTCTTCATACGTTCCCATACATTTTACAACACTGTAAAAACGCGACGTGACATTATTGTTTCTTTATTCATTTATTTTTAACTTACATATAAAGAGCACTTCAAAATTAGAATAATATAACATATCATACATTTGTCTTGCTCTAATCGTGAATGACGTGACTGACGTGTGTGACATTCGAGTTCAAATGTGATGCTCGACAGGGTTATTTACAGGTTAAAAATTTAGTATGCGCTAAAAGCGTTTTATTTATATTCTAACTAATCATTATATTATTACGTGAAGAGAAACCTACAACGTAGCAAATGCAGTAACGTGAATTTTGAAATATTTACAGATTATATATAGAAGAATTGCAGAAAGCTAAAATTTTTAAACAATATTTGCTATAAAGTTAAAAAAAACAGTCAGTCGTAGGACTGCACGTCAGAAGTGAAAACATAACTTCACAATGTATTTGCTTATACCTACACACACACACACACATCTGTAAATATATATAATTAGGTTAAAAATAAAAAAGTAGGTAATAATCTAAATGTATACATAGGGTACACTGGAAGTTCTGCGCTCCTGGCCGCTCATAAATGTTTGAATTTCGAATGTTACATTTTTTTTCAATATAAGAAACTCGGCTCCGTCTTACGAATTTTCGATCAGGTCACGTGTCCTGACAAAAAATTGCAAAAATGGGTACATAAAGCTATAAGTGTCCAGTATATATTTTGACCTGTCATGGTACAAAAGTCTATACAATGACAGGTCAAGTAATATTTGCCAACGAAATAAACCATGGTCGAAATTCAACTACTACGCGATCGTATTACACGCATCACACGCGTACATATAATTTCATAAAAGCTAGCTTATCAAGTACTAATTTTTAATATAATGAAAATATTTGTATTTTACATTAAATTCTTGGGATCGTTGTGATCTAACAGCTAAAATTCCTGAAAGTATCTTATGCTATCTAGAATCTGTGATACTTTGTACTAAGAAAATAATATCCTATCATGTTTTAAGGTTATTTCAACTCTAGGTATAATAGCCTAGTATCCTAGAATAAAATATTTCACCACTAGGGATACCAGTTATTGGGAAAATCAAATAATATACGATTTTGCTTGTAGCGTTCTCTTAACGGTTAATATTTTATGACTTTATCATATGGAATTTCAATTCACGTGAGAAGGATATTGTGTTCCTGAACTTGGGTTTTAAAAGTAGAGA
This sequence comes from Euplagia quadripunctaria, assembly GCA_963859945.1. Classification (NCBI taxonomy): domain Eukaryota; kingdom Metazoa; phylum Arthropoda; class Insecta; order Lepidoptera; family Erebidae; genus Euplagia; species Euplagia quadripunctaria. Next base: position 13,757,073 of record OY982585.1, read on the forward strand.
AGACGAAGATGTTATTAATCTTTAATAATATTTTTTTTTCTGTTGGTAAGTAAAACTCCATGCTAAAAAAGATTTGGTAAGCGGCAAATAACATATGTAATGCTTCCTTTATTTTCCTCACATATCAAGGTCTTTACAGTTACATACATACATCTAAAACAAGATTTTAGTGCAGTCTAGTACATGTGAGAAATGTAGGAAATGAATACATGTGAGAAATGTGGTGTCTGAAATAGGTTGGATCCTGTATTACAGATCACTAGGTCTCCGCCCCAGAGTGAAAGATTAACATTAAAATTTTTAATACAAAGTATACAAAAAGAAGACAATTATTTGGTTGGAGGAATTTATCGAGGTAAGTGTTTAAAGCTCGTGTCTCTGCGTGTGTGTGAGTGTGTAAGTGTGTGTGCGCCTCTGTGTGTGTGTGTGTGTGCGTGCGTGCGTGCTTGCGTGCGTGCGTGCGTGCGTGCGTGCGTGCGTGCGTGCGTGCGAGCGTGCGTGCGTGCGTGCGTGCGTGCGTGCGTGAGAGCGTGCGTGCGTGCGTGCGTGCGTGCGTGCGTGCGTGCGTGTGCCTGTGCATACATGTATTCCTATTCATGCAATAAGCTTTATGTAGTTTTGTAGTCAAGGTTTTGCAACCATTTCTTGACTATAAACTTGCATCTATCAAAGGCAAAGGAAAGCTTGGAAGCTTGAAAGAAAGAAATCAACTAAAGTCTTTGATAGTGGAGGATCAAAACAATTGATTATTGCAAATTATAACTCAGTTTGACAGCTGTTTTTTACCAGGCCTCGGTCAAGCTGCAACTTAACTGCTTTTTCTTTTATTTCATTTCGACCAATCTTTAATGAAAGTATATGTTCTTAATTCAAATTTGTGTTTTGCCTTTTGTCTGCCAAAAGAAAATGCCATTTGTGGTATACTGAAGAGATTGGTATATTAGAACTTGAACCTTAATAACACACAACAGAATAAATTATACTTTACAAAAGAGTTGCTCTTTCCACTTCTTGGCTCCATCGTCAGACCATGGTTACTTAGCCCAATCTGTTGGACCCGTCAAAACGAATCATATGAGCCTAAACTAGAGGGGTTTACTAGAAGCCAATGAAGAATTCCACTATCTACCTACTGACCCCATCAGATCAGCTCCAAGATACCAAATTTTAGTACTGTTATCGGACATCGGAACTACATACAGGCTGAATTTGTCATCACCATCAAATTTTTTTCTAGGCACTAGGTGTCACTCAAGGACACCAGTTTTGCAAAAAAATAACTAGATAACATTATAACAACAAAAAATATTCCAGCTGCGTGGTCACTAAGTCAAACGTAAAGAAATGTGAGTTGTTCAGACAACTTCATGACTTTTTTTTTTTAATATGTTAGGGGACAAACGAGCAGACGATGATGCAAATTACTCAATATTTTTGTACTAAGTGATATCAAAACAAAAAAATACCTGCCAAATGCGAGTCGGACTCGCGCACTAAGAGTTCCGTATCATTATCTATACAACATTTAGTTAGACACTTTATTAAAACCATTTTTTTTAGTTTAAATCATGTTTGTTGTATGGGAGCCCCACTTAAATATTTATTTTATTCTGTTTCTAGTATTTGTTGTTATAGCGGCAACAGAAATACTTACATCTGTGAAAATTTCAACTGTCTAGCTGTCACGGTTTATGAGATACAGCTTGGTGACAGACAGATAGATAGACGGACAGTGGAGTCTTAGTAATAGGGTCTCCTTTTACCCTTCGGGTACGGAACCCTAAAAACAGGTTTCTCATAATTTTCATCAAAGATTCTACTGTGTGAATTTTGATGGTGATGACAGAATCACCATTTGTATATACATACAAAGTTTCATTTCAATACTACAACTAGAAGCAGAAGTACCTAAGTGATATAACATTATTAACGTGTTAACGCGATCACGAAAAGGTATTACATACCTCTGAATTGCCTAACGTTTCGACCAGGTTGCACTGGCCGTGGTCACAGGTAGGCAACATCGCGTTAATTCCTGTAAACACGTGAATAATATTATTTCATTGAACGCAAAAGTTTAAAAGTTAGTTTATCTAAGTCATGTCCAAGATTTGTTTACATAGTTAGTTACACACAAATGTACATTCAAGTGTGTTTAAACCTGCTACCGTGCTACTCATTTGCTTAAAAAACTTTCGTAAAAATATAGTTGCGGTCTTTGTAGCCACGGTTTAAAATAAAAAAAAAAAACCTAAATGATTCAGCTTTTCTGAAAAACTCAAAGTTTGTCAAGTGGCAAAACCTCAGGCAGCAGCTGGTGGTTAAATTACATCTCAACGCCTATATTTTCTCCATTTATTGTGAGAGGGGTATTTTCGCTTGAAGTTTTTCGTAGCGTAACTTGATACGGTTGAACTATCTGATAGCAAGTTCAACTTGGCGTGACGTACGTATCGTTTAACCGCAAAACGTTTAAAAAAAACTTGCAGGTTTGGGGTTTTACATCGTAAAGGGTTCATGGGACCTCGATAATTCTCTTTAAACTGTTTTTTAGGATACTTAGGGACCCATCATGTATAGTATGTCATAGGATATTTATCATCATCTGTCACCTATCTATGGACCCGTCTTGTATAGTATGTCATAGGATATTTACCATCATCTTTCACCCATCTATGGACCCGTCTTGTATAGTATGTCATAGGATATTTACCATCATCTGTCACCCATCTATGGACCCGCCTTGTATACTATGTCATAGGATATGTACCGTCATCTGTCACCCATCTATGGACCCGTCTTGTATAGTATGTCATAGGATATTTACCATCATCTGTCACCCATCTATGGACCCGTCATGTATAGTATGTCATAGGATATTTACCGTCACCTGTCACCCACCTATGGACCCGTCTTGTATAGTATGTCATAAGATATTTACCGTAGAATTACTAAATTGATCCTTCAGTAATGCCATACGAAAGACTTCAGCTAAACAAGTCCTTATTATTACTGGTCTAATTCACTTGAAAGTCAATTTAGATAGGGTTCACAAAGCGTATATGACTCCATTTCTTAAAAGAATATTAGCAACGTGGGTCACACATCCCTGGTTAACCCCTCCAGCTAAATGCTTTCGTTAAGAGTGGGTTTACGTCGGAGGTGCGTTGGGTGAGGCTGAAACTCGCAACTACTTGATCGCAAGGCCGACACCGTAGCCATTACACTACCACCATACCCATCACTATTACCATCAACCGGTGTATATTTTTGCCAACTTATTACATACATGCACTCACACGCATGGGTACATCCATTCACATGCATGGATATACGCACTCACTGTTTAAGTGCATGGATACACGCAATCACTGCTTAAGTGCATGGATACATGCACTCACATTTGTATCCCCGGAGGGTTAGACAGAGGTGTATTAACACCCATATTTTGCCAACTTTAATTTGGTCCCAAGCACGTAATAGGCAAGCCTATTGCCGTCAACAGTCATCCTAACTAACATTATAAATTCAAAAGTGAGTTTGTTTTTTGCAAACTTTTGTAGTATTAAGTACTTTTAAGTACTTAATACTACAAGTATTACAGTAAGTACTTTTTTAACATCAAACCTACACTAAAATAAAACTTAGTTTGTATAAAAGTTAGTTTAAAAGAGAAATTACAATGAATTTATTTATTTGTTTGTAATATAAATAAATAAATATTGAATCAACTTAATTGCACAGAAACATATTATTTGACTTGTAATATTTGCAAAATGTTTGAAATTACTGACTACCTCACTCCTCTACGTTTTTCCTGAGGCCGTGGTATCACTCCGGTCAAGCCGGCCTATACGTGCCAAAGCATGGCTCTCCCACGATTAAAGTACAGATTGATAAAATCTTGGAGAAAAAATAGACAAACTGGAGTACTAATTCTACGCAAACAAAATCACGGGAACCACTTAGTTAATATATGAAAATAGTTTTATAAGAGCCCTGATCAATTCATTAACGAAGTTACACACTTCGTTTCTCGCTAATGGCTTACAGTATGGCTTCTTGATCAACTCTAAAATCTTAGAAAGTTATATCAACCATAATATAAACAGAGTGAAGTCGCGTGAGGGGAACATTCTCGAAGTCGACATGTTGTCGCGCGATGTTAAGTTGCATTGCGATACATTTCGCAGGGTTGGCACTTACGCTCAAATTTAATCGTAAATAATATAATCATATTATAAATGTGCAAGTTTGTCTGTCTGTATATTACATTTTCATGCCTAAACCACAGAACCAATTTTGATGAATTTTTAATAAAGAAATAGAGGGGACATGGCTATGTCAGAGATTTGTATGGCATTATATATTTTGTATGGCGTACGGATTTGTATAGCAGATATTCTATGCAGAAGAAGTCGTGGACACCAGCTAGTAATATTATGAAGGCGAATATTTGTTTGTCTTTAATGCTCTAACTACGGACTACTAATTGAATGCATGAGGAGAGGATAATAGATGAAATAGGGTATTTTTAGAGGAATAGGAAAATAACTTTTAAGTGAGCAGCGGACAAAAACTAATAATGTCTAGATGTTTCTGCAGTGCAGTTAGAATATGAATTTTTGAAATAAAACCATCCGTTTACAAGTTATGACCGTTTGAATTTCCAGGTCTTTTACCTCTGTTTCTTATAAAAGTAGGCAAAAATACCTGGAAATTCAAACAGTCATAACTTGTAAACGGACGCTTTTTTTTCAAAAATTCTTATTGTCACTGCATGCTAGAGTCATGCCCTTTCAGTGATTTAAGAAAGTGTTCCTGTTTCAAATGCACCCTGTAAATACAGAGTGTTACAATATGGTGTGGTAAAATTTTAGGAGCGTAATGTTTAGGCAATAAATAGTTGATTTAGCTAGAAATAAATGGATCTCGAAAATAAAAATAAAATTTTTCGAGAGGTGCTTTTCCTACTGTACATGCATATGTCTAAACAACACATGAATTTTAATATCAATTTCAATGATTTTATTTTTTTTATTTTTTTCCAGACATTTTCAGAAAAATCTGGACATTCCATCAACATCCTTGGTATTAAATACCTATCGTTTTATTCATGTCAGCCCTCTTACACACAAAATATTAGCTTTATCGGTCAATTTTCAGTTTCAAAACAAAATTACAGTATAACTGAGAATATATTTGAAAATTTTTAATTTTTAAGAAACAGAGTTGATCATAAATACTGAGAACACTGATTTAATTTCCAAAGATAAAAGGTCTTTAAAAATAATATTTTTTTCAAAATTTCCATATACTCTGCATCTTTCTGTAATGCGTTGCATAAAGAAAAAGAGTTTTGAAGTGACTTGGAACTGTTAACTACCAACCCTATTTTATTTTAAAAGTTTGACACAAAAATACACTCGACGTTGGCTGCCCGAATACCGAATATTATTTGAGTTTGCTTAAGTTAACTTTGTATGTTTTGATTTTTAACTTTTCAGACAGTTTTGCGTAAATATGTTGAGAAAATATATGTCATAAGTAACGTGGAAATATGAAGTTGTCGAAATAAGGTGTCGAAATATATTAAAAAGTTTATGAAATAGTGATGTGCTTCAATAACTATGTACATAGATGTAAAAAAGCCGTAGTAAAAATTTTTTGTATTGTCCACAGGTGTGTGTTTAAGAGGCAGTATGTTAGTTATTCCTTTGCGCTTAAAAACTTGACTTACATACTTTTATTATCTATCGAAAGAATAATTTTCGTTACAAATTACGAGATATTTAATTTATTTCTATGAATATTTAAATTTCCATTATAAGGTTGTCTAGTAGACATCTCTTTTAAAAACACCACTGCCCATTGTCCTCACATATTTCAGTTAACGTTTTAAATGTGTACGTTTCATTTGTCAACACTGAGAAATTATTTTAATATTATCTATAAGTTAAATAATAAATAAAAATGTAAATAACGTTGAATAAGTGTTTCTAAAATAGAAAATGTGGAAAATTAAGGAAAAGATTGTTTTGATATCCTATTCCATCTCTTGTTTATTATTATTTTTATTTTATGTTCCAGTTTTCCTATTTTTATAGCCTAATCTATATATTAATACGTGAAGCGAAAACTTTGGATCCCTTTTTACGAAAATTGGGCGGACGGAGGAGTATGAAATTTCGCACACTTATAGTTTATACAGAGAAGAAGTGACGAATGCTAAAATTTTTGAAAAATATTTGCTACAAAGTTAAAAAAAATGCAAAAACAGGTACATACAGCTATGAGTGTCCAGTATATATTTTGACCTGTCATGGTACAAAAGTCTATACAATGACAGGTCAAGTAATATTGTCCAATGAAATAAACCATGGTCGAAATTCGACCACCACGCGATCTCTAGTTTTAGTTTATTTCCCTACTTTTAATCTTAATAACCTAGTAGCGCTAAACAAAACAGTACTGTTATACAATTTACTAAAATAATATTGTTATAACTATCTGGTGATTTGAAAGAGTTGCCGTGGTTTTCCCGATTTCTTCTCACAACAACTATTTGGAAACGTGCGGTTATAGATCAACACAGGCAGATACAATGATGTTATCCTTTTTTAATAATTTTACATCTGACAAAGCAAACCATTGTTGCGGTGACTCTGTGTGCATTGATCTATAATTTTTAATTATATGTTATATATTTTTTAAATGATGGTTTCGAATAATTGTTGAGCAATTTAATGAAATAAAGATATTTAATATGAATTTGATGAAGTATACAAATAATTTCTGTTATTTTTAAGTGCACATAGTGAAGTTTGATAAAAAATAAATAACACCTTCATAATTTAAGATTACACCAAGTTAGCTAACTTCCGTCTCTCTTGTCTTCCGCGTCATCATTAATCATACTTTCATGTATCATAACTTTGCACTATTATCAAAGAAAGACATTTCAATCTCTTAGTATTTTGAGTACCGTAATATCAGCTCACAAAGTTCCCGTCCGTCTATATCAGCACTGGTTTGCAACAAGCTTAAACGCTTTTGTCTGAGGTTGACCTACGCCTTGTACTGAATCCTGGAATCCTCCATTATTGGCCACCGGACTAATCCTAGTCTTAAGACAGTAAGCTAATAGCCCTGTCTAACTTGTGACTTTGGTCTGAGAAAGGAATATACTCACGCTGGTATTTCTGACGGGGTATATAGAGGTGTATAACACACTCTAATTTAGTCACGGTCGCGTACGTGTCCCCTATGGACATATTCTAAATCAGTATTGATAGGCTAAAATAAAAAGAAATATAACAGTGGGAGAGCCATGCTTCGGCATGTATGGGCCGGCTCGACTAGAGTTATACCACGGCCTCACATAAAACCGGCAGTGAAGCAATGCTTATGCAATGTATTTCGCAGAGTGAGTGAGTTTCCTCCTTCTCCCCCACTCCTCTTCTTCCTACTTTAAATGCATACAACGCATTTGTGACTCTTGAGTTGCAGGTGCCTATGGACGGAGGTAGTCACTCTTACCATCAGGTGACCCGTTGGCCTCCTATCCCATAAAAAAAAACTATTTTGAAAAATACGAGTGGTCACTCTGAAGCCGAAAATCGTTCATAATTCAATTAACTATTCTTACCCATAACGCTTTGTTGAAGGTAGGATAAAAACTGTTTCCAATATTTTTAACCGACTTCAAAAAAGGACGAGGCTCTCAATTCGACTGCTTTTTTTTATGTTTGTTACCTCAGAACTTTCGACTGGGTGAACCGATTTTGATGATTCTTTTTTTATTTGAAAGCTGGTGCTTCCCGTGTGGTCCCATTTCAATTTGGTCCAGTTCTGACAATGGCATCCATGAGAAAATCATATGTAAGTCTTTTATGGAATAGTTTTTTTGTTGAAGTCGGTTTTTTTTTAAAGAATTATTTATTGATAAATGTAAAGCTCATCAATAGCTACTAAACAAAAAAATCGGTTGACAATCAAAGAAGATAAAACTACTAAACTGGTTGGTATTTGCTTATATATTAAAACTATCTGTAGAAATAAATATAATTTAAGGGTCTGTTTGTAATGTGATAATGACAGTATTTTTAATAAATGTATCTGAATGTTTACACGGTACTTGTAAAAAAAAATACATTTTTGTCTATCTGTCTGTATGTTTGTATGTTTGTTCACGGGACTAACACTGGCAGATTGCTGGTCTTATAAGGAGTATCTTAGGCTACTTTTATTTTGAAAACAGAATTAAGGTCATCCATCACACACTGTAACAGCACTGCAATGGCACTGCAACGGCACAGCTCTAAAATTACAAACGTGAAAGTTTGTGAGGATGTATGGATGTATGGATGTTTGTTACTCTTTCACGCAAAAACTACTAAACCGATTGCGATGAAACTTGGTAGGTAGATAGCTGGACACCTGGATTAACACATCGAATACTTTTTATCGCGATATTCCCACGGCATTGGGACTCACGCGGGTGTAACCGTGGGGCCCAGCTAGTAGTTCATATATTTTTCAACTATTCATTTCCAGTATACGTTAAGTATCATTTTTAGACTTTCCGTACTACAGGCACAACATGTATACTGGACGCCTGTAACTTGATGTAGCCATATTCACGTAATATTTTACTTTCTAACACATACTGTGTAAAAATTTTAGCTTCCTGCACTTCTTCTATTTATAAACATTAAGTATTTCCAATTTTATGTTCCTTTATTCACGAAATTTTCTTAAAAATATAGATATGTCAGATAAAGAGGCCGATTTGAGTCAGAATCTTCACCAGAGTATATGATTAAAAGAAATCGTGTGGGCCAAGTATTCGATACGATAAATAAACAATCACTTACAAACTAATACAGCTTTTAAAGAGATTCCACCACCACATACGTAGGTATCTGTCTTTCTAATTAATTAATTGGACATATTATTTGTCCGTCTAATGATGATTCCATGATTCGAATAGTTAGATTAAAGACAGATAGTTTAAACTAAACACCAGAGCCTCACCTCACCGACAACGCATCAAAGGCACACTATCAAATTATACTGAAATCAACCAAAACCACAATGGGTAATGGTCATCGAACGTCCTAGTCAAACACCACATCATTTACATACGCAAATCATTATGTAATGGCTACGCTAACATTAACAGTCAAATGGCTTAATATCGACAATAGAAGCCGTACCTGTTTGTAAATGAGTTATTTGTGCTTATCACCGCTGATGATGATGAATAATGGGTGAATTTGTGTGATACACAGACTAGTGTGTGGTCTGGTGGTCGAATTTTGACCATAGAATAGAATAGAATAAACTTTATTGTACACCAGTAAATATTGCTTACTAGTTTACAAAAATTGAAATGTACAAAGGGCGGCCTTATTGCTAAAAGCAATTTCTTCCAGGCAACCTTGGGATGAAAAAAATAAATAATGACCAGATATATGATAATCTAATTTGTACTTTTGGTGTGGGAAACAAAACATGTTAGGCTTAAAACTTGTAAATGATACCTACATATATACTTATATATTATCAACCTCTGTGACATACGTTAGTACTCTCGACATTGACATCTCGATCTAGAGTACCTGTACCTACACACGTCCCCGACATTACAATATATATACTACCTTTACTAAATACATAAACATACATATTACGTAAATATAATCCATATAATTATATTTCTAGGTTAATAAGATATCCGATAAATGCAGCATAGGAAAAAAAAGGAAAAGTTAAGAAGTCTAATAGGTAAAGACAAAGCATTCCATAACCGGACAGCCTGTACACTAACAGATTGGTCATAAAACCTGGTAGAATGATTAGGGACAATCATCATTCATTAAATTTTAAATGTTTTGTTTTATATCATTAACCAGTATAACGTGAACTGGCATTGTTTAGACTTTCCGTAGTATGATAAATGAACATCTTTCTTGGACACCTGAAGCTTCTTGTAGCCCTTTACGCAAAAAAATTAGATCATATCAATGTTACTTTTTAACTTTTATAAAATTTAATTTCAGGTTTATATATTGTTGCAATGAAATTTCTGAACGTTTTCTAAAACGCTAACAGCTAAGACGTAGGTATTCCAATAAAATGCCGACGAGAGAATCTTGTAACTGACAACTTAATAATTAATATCCAAATTCTCTTTTAAAGGCGAATTGAAATCTCTTTGAATTTTTTTTTGGATAAATTCGAGATATTATATTTTTCTATAGGGCGTAGTGGCACTTACGACAACGGATCCAATTCCATCATCTGCACCTTTTCGAAATTTAAATTATTTTTAAATCGATTATTATCTCACTCTACTCTTTTATAACATAGGCCCTGAGTACAATAGGGTTGTCGAAAAAAAAAAAATATTTTAAAACATTTTTTTATATTAACAGTCGATGAGAAAAATTGTATTACTGTTTTTATAAATTAGTAATAAACAATAAAAAAACAATACAATTTTCAAAAGAATCTTGTCAGAACACTGTATCAGCTGTGTGCTACGATGAGTAGAAATTAGCATTATGACGTCACACGCGTTCTTGACCATGCATTCCATAAAGGCACAGTTTCTAAAATTATACTTACTTGTTAAATACGCTAAAATTTCATAAGAACGAGTAAAATTATATGGAAAACATTGTACAGAGAATCATATCTCGCATTTATGCAGGATGCGTTTCTATTGACGTCTATCGCGTGGTGACGTGGTGGTTAGTTATTACGTATCCGGATAGAAAGTGTGGCAACTGTTGCGACACTTGTTTATACGCTTAACAATGGTACCTTGCAATGTGATCTTACTAAATGAACATTCGTAATGTCATAGTATTACAGTACGAATATAAATGAAAATAAAAGAAATAAAAAATCCATTTCCTATTACTATTTAATACAGTGTAGGTTATAGTGAGTATACAGAATTAATATGTACAAAGGGCGGCCTTATCGCTAGCATCCTTAGGATTAGCCAAAAGTAGTATGATACAAAAAAAAAACTAATTTTGGTTTGGAAGGAAATACAGAGAAAAACGCATTTCAGTTGAGAGGAATCTTATGTCAAGCTCAAAAACCGGGTAAGGACATCATATCTAAAAACACATTGAATATACTTTTTTGTTGGTCTAGTAGTTAGTCATCCGGACTGCTAAGTCGTGGGTTCGATTCAAATCCAAGACAAATAATTGTGCGATGAGAATGATCATTTGTTCTGTGTCTGGGTGTAATTTATCTGTAATATCTATGTATTTATAAACATATAATTATGTTTATCAGCAATCTGGTTACCATAGTACAGGCTCTGCCTAGTTTGGGATCAGAGGGCCGTGTGAGATGTGTCAAGTTATTATTATTAGACAATACATAGAAAAAATGTAAGCATTCACTAACATTTTAAATACATAAACATACTAATATATGTCACTGTAAGATTGTGAACATCGTTAGTTTATAACCAATCCCACGATATTATAGACTGACGAAATAATATGGACTGAACCTACAGTTTACAATTTGACGTACTATTTTTCGATAGTTTATTATCTATCTGTCTAACGATGTTCACAATCTTATGGTGACATCCTGCTAATATTATAAACGTGAAAGTTTTTGAGGATGTATGCATGAATGGATGTTTGTTGCTCTCTGAACCGATTGCGATGAAACTTGGTAAGTAGGTAGCTGGACACCTGGATTAACATATTGGCTACTTTTTATCCCAATCTTCCCATGGCATGTGATGGGTGAGTATTAATGCCTTTGATTTGCCCGACGTTCATTTCGTTGACTAATTCTCGTCAACATATTATATGACTAGCAGCGCCCCACGGTTTCACCCGCGTAAGTCCCGATCCCGTGGGAACTCCGGGATAAAAATTAGCTTATGCGTTAATCCAGGTCTCCAGCTATCTACATACCAAGTTTCATCGCAATCGGTTTAGTGGTTTTTACGTGAAAGAGTAACAAACATCTATCCATCCAAACCTTTACATTTATAATATTAGTGGGATGGTTGAATGCGAAAGTTTAAGTTTAAGTTTAAGTTTAATGTACTCACAATTTTTCCATCATTAATTCCCAAAGTGCTTGGTTGGCGACAATAGGCTTGACCCCTATTACTTGAGTGGGTCCACAAATTATAGTTGGTAAAATGTCAGTATTTAATACTGAATCTGCCTACACCTTGTATGTAATTGAATGACGACTCAATAATATTATACAAGTGAACGTTTTTGTTTTAATGTTTGTGATGAATGGTTGGATGTTTATTACCCTTTCAAGCAAAAACGGCTGAACGGATCTGGATGAAATTTGGCACAGAAATAGCTTATAGTCTGGAATAAAACATAGGCTACTTTTTATCCCGGAAAATGTACGGTTCCTGTGGGATATATTACTTGGCTGTTTCACGCGAACCAAGTCGCTGGCAACAGCTAGAAAGTACATAAATCATTAGCTCGAACAACCTGCGACATTTTGAATTTTTTTTTTTATAAGAGTAAACGTGTGTCACACATTACTAGTATTCTTTTTAATACCTACAGCTAAGCTAAATTTTTTTTTACCCGAAGGTGGTGCCCGCGCTTTTGCGGGCAGGCGCTAGGAGGGTTCCGGATGTCTTAATAAAAGCTGTTCCCGGATCCCTCCTATTTAAGGCGCCGTACGGCACACCGTGTGGTTTTAGTCGTTTCGATTCCGACACACCGCCCCACCGAAAACCCCGGTGGGGTGACGGCCCGAGGGGGTTTCCACACGCACAAAAAAAAAAAAGGAATGGGTTCACGTCGGTAGTGTACTGCATGGGGTTCGAACCCGCAACCACTGGATCACAACTCCGATGCCTTAGCTGTTATGCTACCACCGCTACGTACTTATATTTAAAAATAAATGCTTGTCAAATACCCCTAAACTTGAAAATCCTTTCAAAAGTCATAAAACAGTTAATGATCATCGAACGGCTGAAGAGCTTTTCTTGAGTAATAGCTAAGAACACCTTTAAAACAATATAAAATAAATCAATCCATCCATTTAGAAGTTATGATGCCACAGATATACACACAATTACAGAAAGACACCTTTTACAAATTGACCAGTTACAAATTGGTATACTCAGATCACTATTTTTTTCAGAATGAATGTTCTTTTCCGTACCCCTGACAAAGTTTTTGTAAAATTGCATTATGATCGGCTGACTAGTTAAGGTGTAAAAAAGTAATAAATATACAAACTCACTTTCACGTTTAACCGAGAACCTTCTTCGCGTGCACACGCCTTATATATATATATATATATATATTTTTTTTAAAGGGAATAATAATTTTATTTCTGTATATTGTCGGTGTCGCGTGACACACTTTATAAGATAACTATTTGTATCTTTATTTATTCGTGGAACACACAGCCTTAAAAACCTAACTTTAAATTTATATATTTTTCTCGGTGTGCTTCGTGTCCTTTAACGTCACAAGAACAGTCTCAAGGTCAATAATTTATTGTTTATTTAATTGTGCAACTACCCATAGATATTTCAATACGTAATAGGCCCATTAGAACTACTGGTGTGACATAGTTCCTCGTTAAAACGGTGTAACATTGACGCGTGTCACTCGATAACGACACGTCAGATCACTGCATTCAAAACTTTGTGTATGTATGTTTGTGTATACGTGAGAAAGATTGATTTTTTAGTTTGACGCGAGGTGTGATACATTTGCAACTGAATGACAGAGTTCTGTTTTCAGTTCATGTTGCGTTTTCCAGGTTGAAAGGAATTGCTTTGATAGAAACTGTATGTTTTTTCAGACATCGAAGCGAACAAAGAAAGAAAGAAATAAATTTATTTTGATCTCATACACAGGTATACGGGTTTATAACAACAGTTGAACCTAATTAAATTAAGGTTACGATTTAATTTTCAAACAATACCCCTTCATGAGTCAAAAATGGTCGTTAGCTCAGCTTAATGCTACCTCGGGGAAGTAGCGCTGGTATTCTGCTAACACCTAGTGATGTACACGGACGGAGAGCAGCCAGGCTATCACAGGGAGAGAGAAAGGAGAAAATAAGTAAAACCTGACAGATATATGTATATATATATAATGAATAAAATTAAAAGTGTTTAAATAATTTGATAAATAGTATAAAATATGCACACAATAAACAATATTAGATATAATATACCACTTAAATAAATGAACATAATTAGTAATACGTTTATATTATGCAGAAACTAAACGCATTGGTTCGCCAGGTCGCGAGTTGGATACTATGAGTTATACCGGAACATTAGAAACAAGCAGTGATTGTATACGATCTGAAATATATTCTGAGATGGTACGGTACTCGTCTTGCCAACGGTAAATATTTACAAATACACAACCAAGTGGCCCGGATTGTACATCTACAACTTGTCATTCAATACAATGTTGTGATTTCAGACGTAGATACTATTTTAGAGATATGTGCCCGACCGAGTTCTCGAAAATGGTCGAGCCATATTGTATTCGAATCGGTCTATAATCAGTGATAGAATCATTGTTGCGAATAAGCCTGATATAGTGGTGAGAGACCGATTAGAGCGCCGTGCAATGATTGTCAATATCGCCTATCTTCATGACAAGTACCTCTCGAAATTACGAGGAGAAAACTCTTGTAATTTGTAAAAGAAAACATCATGACAAATAAAATATTTTGATTTGTCTCACGAGATTATCGATATCTGGAATGTGGATTTGGTGATCATTGTTTCGATAGTCATATCTGCTCATAGATTGATAGCCTCGACCAACACGTTGAGAGGCTCGCGTTAGACGGCTGAAGCAAGGGACTGATGCAGAATTCAGTTCTCCTCGACACGGCGGTCTTTTACTATCTTTAGAACCCTAACCACTCCTGTACCCGTTGTCGGTGGTTGACGTTTTTTTAAATATATTTCGTTTCTTCAAATGTGTTTAAAAATGTAATATATAATTATAATTTATAGGTGTCTGTATTGTCAAGGTCCAAACTTTAAGTTTTCCAATATAAAAACGTGAATCCGGAATATGAACACTAAATAGGTTACCGTATATATACTGAGTAAGATAGATTATGACGCCAATTACTCAAGTGTAGTGAGGCAAGTAAGGGTTACAAAATTCAGCTTAAAATCTATGAGCAATTATTCGTTAAGTCTAGGTACTTAAATGTCAAACGCAAAGGTTTTAGGTTGTCTACACACGTTCAAGGAAAAAGTAGGCTTAATTCTATTAAAGTTTAAGGGCAAATATGGTTTCTCCCCCTCTTCCCCGTCTTCCCCCCTTCCCCTACTCCCACCTTAAAGGCCGGCAACGCACTTGTGACTCTTGAGTTGCAAGTGCCCATGGGCGGCGGTAGCCACTTACCATCAGGTGATCCGTCTGCTCGTTATGCCCCCTATAACATAAAAAAAAACGTAGGCGGATAAAATAGCGCCTTTAAATCACTATTTTGACACGATTTTTTTTGCTTTAAGAGCTTAAAAAGCAACTACGTATATGTACTAATATTACGGAATGTAAATTTGTTTGTTACTTTTTCAAGCCTTAACTAGTCAACCAACCATCAATCTTGTCCAATACCTCAGCTTTTTGTAAGACCACGACTAAACAACACCATGAGCTGAAAGCAGTTTTTCTCTGCTGTTGAGTATGATCAACAGAGTTTAGGAAGGTATGAGGTATGAGATATAGGGGCTATCTTTTGGGCTTATCTTTGCACACTGGTGTTGCGAATGATTATAATTGGGCGACGGTAGTCACTTACCATCAGGTGACCCGTCTGCTCGTTTGCCCCCGATAATATAAAAAAAAGCATTGATAATCACTTACCATCAGACTGTGTGATTGTTTTGTTACGAGGTACAAAGTTAAATTTGTATCTTCATTTAAATTATCGATCGGGAAGTCAAATTTGTAGAAGAGAGTAGGTAAATTGCCACCGTGTCTACTATAATCTTCTTTGCTACTTTATTAGCAGAAAAATACCACAATATATACATATAAGTGAAAGTAATGTTCATACAATCAGCATACAAGCACCATCAACATTCCAAAAAAAATCCAGGCAATTATGATCCTAGAACGGGCAAGAGTAGAACAAATAGGTTTCTGTTCAATAGGCGTGTACCATCTTCTCTTTCATCGTCTCCTTCCATCAGGTGATTTAGACGACAAACGCCTATTTAATTAGTCAATAATAATAAAAGGAATTCCTTCATAAACATCATTCAACAATTTATTTCCCGTCAAGGATACCGTGTACAGTCTTCCTTACATGTCTTAACCTAACATCGTGTCGGCACTCAAGACTCTTAGTTGTGCCCACCCCCACGCGTGTGTCAAGAACCTGTTAACTTCTGAACTGAGTTTACTTACTAACATTTTTTTCATATTCAGTTGATGTGACCATAATTTTTGTTTTAGGAAATTTGTTCTATAGTATACAGTGTTTCGGAAATGTATTTGAATTGTTCAGCGCTGCGTAAGTTCTTTTTTTTATGGGATTGGGGGCAAACGAGCAGACGGGTCAACTAATGGTAAGTGACTACCGCCACCCATGGGCATTTGCAAATCGAGAGTCACAAGTGCCTTTAAGGTGGGAATATTGGAAGGGGGGAATAAGGGAGAGGAAAAGGTTAGGGCCTCCGGTAACCTCACTCACTCGGCGAAAAGCAATGTAAGCATTGCTTCACTGCCGGTGTCCTGTGAGGCCGTGGTATCACTCCGGTCGAGCCGGCCCTTACGTGCCGACAAGTTCTTTTCCCATGATTTCTACTTTCAAGTAAGCTTCTAAATAAACATTTTTCGCAATACTAAAAAAGTAGGTACAGACTTGAAAAAACTACCCACATGGTCACCCTATCTTACATTTCTGCCGGAAACATCAATCAATTCTATAATGACATCACGAGTAACAGAAAAACACCGCAAGAGGGCGCTCGCTTATTTTTTATTACATCCCCTTAACAAGTTTCAGATACTTACAGTAATGAACCAGTTTTTATAGGTGAATAAAATTTATTTCAGTGTTGTGAAATAGGCTGTGGACGTGACTACGTATAAAAAAGGTTAAAGGTTACAGGACAAAGAAATAATACAACTTCTACTTCAGACTCCAAAGAATACAGAAAAAAAGTGTCAGCGTGTGTCTCTCTCTCTCTCTATCTATCTCTATCTCTCTCTCTCTCATCATTTGCAGACGCTTTACAGTATACATTCTATATATATATATATATCATAAAAGTAGATACACATATCTACTTACATGCGTCGAGGATAAGGAGTAAACTCCAATAAAGCACAAAAAGCACAACAAAGCGTTAAAGCGTTACGCTGCCCTCCGATCACAAAATTGTACTCTTCATATTTTTTTCATACCGGGCGCCTTATATGAAAATCGATTCTTAAGGAGTACATTTTAGTTTTAACTTATATTATAAATGTGGCTGTTGTACATTTGTTTGCTTTGTTTGTTTGTTTGTTACGCTCCCACGCATTAACTCTCAACTTATCACTATGCAACAACATGCAAACGACATGTTATTATTTTTAAATCTAAAATTTTTATTTGAACGGGAATTAACGCGACGGTTCACGTATGTACAAAACTTTGATTGCCATTGCAAAAGCTTTCGTAATTAATAAATTTAAGACTTAATCTATTAAAACTCCTAAATAATTCATTCCAAAAGTTAAGCCGAAAAGAATAGATTTACATGAACATTTCTTACTTATAGGTATAAATCAGGTATCAACAATCTGATTTCTGAATCTTTCAGTAATCTAGAAAACTTTGAGATAAACAATACTCGAAATATAAACCAGCCAAGTGGCAAGGAAAATATGGAGCCAAGAAAATAAGTCTACAGTGTCTACGACGTAGACACGCTACGTTGGCTACGGTATCGTAGCAAATCCGGGATCATTTTACCCGTTCGTTACTTGGATATGAATATATTTATTTTACTTTTACATTTTGAACAAAACTGAGCAGAATTGATGTTGTAATGGTTTGCGTACGAGATAGGGGCGCATTCACATGAAAGCAAAAAATGACTGGTTAGTAAACCGGATACAAGAATAGGCTTATTGTCTATATATCAGTAAGTACAGTAGTAACTTTTACACAGGTTTTTAGCAATGGTAATTTTTTTAAATAATTTACAAAATCTTGATATTTGAAAAAAAAGAAAGACGAAAAGAAAGAATAGACAGAATAGAATAGTCTAATAGATGTCGTATTAAATTTCTGCTCAAGACTTTATATCATTTACCTTATAATAAAAACTCGTTCTTAAGGAGATAGAGCAACGCCGGCTTTTCCCCGAATTGTAACCACCCAAATGATACAGTACTGGAGGTACTGGATCATTCGAGCGCCGTTGGCATCAGCGGCACACTGCTTTCCTTTTTAACCGACTTCAAAAAGGAGGAGATTCTATGTTCGCCTGTATGTATTTTTTTTTCATGTATGTTCACTGATTACTCAAAGGCGCCTGGATCGATGTATAAAATTCTTCTTTTGTTTGAAAGGATATACTTCCTTGGTGGTTCTTTGATCAACAGGTCAGGATCTGATGATGGGATCCTGGAGAAATTGAAGGAACTCTTCAAATTTTATAGGCACACTTGAAGCGATTTGTTTATTTTGAGGAGCATTAAAGTCGGTGATACTTTTTTAAAAAATAATCTTTTGGTGAGTTTTCTCCATCAAGGAAAGTAGTCGATAAAATATTCAATCAACATAAGTGTTATTGGCTGATTGACCCTCTCTAATATCACAAGTCTGTAAGAGAAACCATGTTAGCCATTTTTAACCGACTCCGTAAAAAAAAAACAGTTGAATTTTTTTTTGTGTAAGTTACGGATAACTTCGCCATTTGTGAATCGATTTTAATTTTTTTTTAAATGAATTGGTTGTGCGCAAGTTTGGTCCCATTTCAATTTGAAGAAAATAGATGAGTGGAAAATTAAGAGATGAAGAAGACAGGTTTTTAAAAATTATCATGATTTAGATGCATCGAAGATGGTGATACTTTTTTTAAGTTACCTAATTATAGCGTGCTCAAGAGACCTTTGTTCCTAACACACCTTAATACCCAACCTTCCGGTTTTAAAATGTGTGCAGATCAGAGCAGAGAGTGTGATCCAGAATATTTGAGGATTAAAAAAATCTACCGATTGATCGAAAATGATTGCCAGACCCCTCAAACAAACTATCGAACAACTATTGGCCATTGAATAACATTTGTGAAGTACGTGTGTGTTCATAAACTGTTGATAGTTCTAGTACGGGAGATGTTAAACAGACATACATATTGCTACATACAAATATTTCTACTGATCGGATTCGAACCTGCTACCTCTCACTTTCCAGTCGAATGTACTACCACCGCACCCTGTTGGTCGTCAAATACATGGTTGGTATTATTCGCTCGCGTGTACAATGTGTACATATTTATATATTTTGGGAAGAACCCTAATTATTTGTCTAAAATAAAACTAGCGAAGTTACTCCTTATAACACCAGCTATCTGCCAGTGAAATTCCCTTGGAAATCGGTACATTCGTAGCCGAAACAAACAGAGAGACAAAAAATTTAAAAACTGATTTTTAACCGACTTCAAAAATGGAGGTGGTTCTCAATTCAACTGTTTTTTTATGTTTTTTACCTCAGAACTTTCAAATGGGTGAACCGATTTTGATGATTCTTTTTTTATTTGAAAGCTGGTGCTTACCGTGTGGTCTCAATTTGGTTTGATAATGGCATCTACGAGAAAACTATATAAGTCTTTTATGGAATAGATTTTTTTTGAAGTCGGTTTTTTTCAAAGAATTATTAGTCATAAATATCGTGCTAATAACTGTATGAGCTTAAAAAATATATATTATTTTGACATTACAAACAGACACTTCAATTTTATTTATTTGTATCGATAAACTAATTATTCCTCTAAATAAATCCACTTTTATTATAACCCAAAGTATATAAAAATCTCCTTTCAGTAGATTGATGCGTCACTTCCGCGATTATGTCCACTTGTGCAAATTAAAAAAGTTGCCACCAACTCCAGTGTGGTAAGGGCGGGAAAAGTTTTTCCACCAAATTCCGGATTTTCGCCCCATGATAGGGAATTGGAAGTAAAAAGTTGAAGACAGGATCTCGTAGATTGATATAGAACAGAGAAACTTTGTTAAGGATTTTATTTTTAACATAAAGAAAATGGAAGATCAAAAGCATGCATTTTTTGGAGTCCGAGCGCTCGTTACGTTTATAAGGAATTAGCTAAGCGACTGTTCGACACTTCTCGTGACCAGAAGGCGGACCTTTTTCTTGCACAGGGAATTATCATTGCCATTCAACGTGGCAATGCTACCAGCCTTCTGGGAACACTGCCAGTAGGCGACAATGCGGAGGAATTTTGTGACGCATGTAATAGATTCTTGCATGTAAATAGCCCGCATATATATATATACATATTCTTTTTTTATTAGTTTTAATGTGTAAGTTGTATATGGAATATATTTAAAATTGTAATTATTAGTCTTTTATTACATTATTATAAAACAACTTCTGTGTTTTTGAATAGTAAATTATTGATATGACTTTCGATCCAACGATTAGACCCAAGATTTATTTCGAATTGCACCAATCATAATTATGGGTCAAATACGATTTTTTCCGGTTTATCGGGTCTTTTTATACCACATCGGTAGTAAACAAGCATACGGCCCGCTTGATGGTAGGTGGTTAGCGTAGCGTATAGGCGCTTGCTCTTGCAAAACCTAAACATAAAGGTATCATACCTTATAAATATTACCGCGATTATGCCCCGTTTTACACATGTATTATGGGATATATCAATAGGAGGCGAATGAGCAGAGGGGTCACCTGAAGGTAAGGGACTACCGCCGCCCATGGGCACCTGCAACTCAAGAGTCACAAGAGCGTTCCAGGCCTTTAAGGTGGGAGTAAAGGAAGGTGGAAAGAGGGGGAGGGGGAAGGTTTAGTTAGGGCCTCCGGTAGCCTCACTCACTCGGCGAAATACAATGCAAGCATTGCTTAACTGCCGGTTTTCGGTGAGGCCATGGTATCACTCCAGTCGAGCGGGCCCATATGTGACGAAGCAAAGCTCTCCCACAGTAAAAGACTTTTAGTCTTTTTCGCGTAGTTATTTCGTATTTTTTAATAGTGTTTTGTTGTTATAGTGTACTTGGTATGTAGTTAATAAATCGGCTACAGCCAGTTCGAGTTACAGGTATGTCACCCTGAGCTGCTTGAGCTAAGCTTACACTACCCAATCCACCCGTATAAGCAATATCGCTTTCTTTCTCCTCTTACCTACCTTCCCTTTCAATATTCTCTCAATTTTCCTATCTCTAATTCCCCTTTCAATATTCTCCCAATTTTGGGAAAATTGGGAGAAAATTGAAATTTAATTCCCAAAGTGCCCTGTTGACGGCAATATGCTTGCCCCACACTACAGTTGGCAAAATGTGGGTGTTTAATACACATGTGCCTACCCCTTCGGGGATGAGAGTATGTGTGTATATATAAAACTACTTCATTCATTAATATGTTGTAGCAAAATAAATATACTCACATAATATGTACAATAGTGCTCAGTCACTCTGTCATCTTGCAGCCATTTTTCTTGGGAACTGTCGGAATAAGTGTCTGTAATTGAAACGTCAACGCCATTTAAATTTTGTCTTTAAAATGAGTGAACAAACACAAATTTACACTACACTTATTGGTAATTGGTAAGTAATCCTAGCCAGGACAATCTTAGGAGCGGTGACCATTTTTAAACACATAGAGACCTTGTGGCATTGTGACATTGTGGCTTATGCTAAACAATTTTTATTCATCTAAGGAATTTCTTGCAAACAAAAATAATAAATGGAACTAGAGCCAACGTAATTAACTGATTGATTGATATTTGACCTGGTAAGAAATGACAATAATAATAATAAAATATACTCACATTATCACATAAGTTATTTTAATAATTTATTATATTTTGCATGCTATTTTCATGGCTAAATGGGCCTGTTCGACTTATATTAATCTTGTAATATCACACCATGGACTACTACCCCATTAATTAAGGCAAATAAATAATTTAAATTTGAAATTTGAATTTGACCCTTCCGTGCCTCAGAGAGCACGTTAAGCCGTCGGTCCCGGTTGCCATACGAACATCTGTGGCATTCGTTACGCGTGGTTGGAGTCCTAAAAAAGTCTGACAACCTGGTATAATAGAAAATAGAACTACAGAAATCCGATATCGCCTAGTACTTGGGTTTACAGTCGCTTCGCGTAGAATATCGAAGTCCAGCCGTTTCGTAGTTAGACTGAAAGCCGATCCCAATTTAGTTGGGAAAAAGGCTCAGAGGAAGACGTTTAACTTAGGCAGTTAGTATATAGAAATTATCATCTAGATCTCTAAAATATTTAAAGTACTAATAATAAATAATAATGGTTTGGGTAAGACGTCCCAACTATTAGCATTCATTATTATTTAAGTAGAAATATCCCCCATTTAACTTTTATTACCTTCAAAAGTATTCAGTTTATATACCTTCTTATGTATCTTGTGGATGTCAATAAAATAGAATATTTATTTTATTAATTTTCTTTTAAAGTCTCTGCGCTTATAGTTGATAAATAGATATATGATCTTCGACCTCCAAGACCGCTGCCCTGGAGGTAACGGGTGAGGCTGCCCGTTACCCGAGCAGAAGCAGCCCTGAGATGATGGCGCGAAGTTTTCCGAGTACGTCTCTGATGGAAGGGGAGCACGTATGGTGTTTATTATTTAAGAAGTGGTCAAAGTCTGCCTGGGTTCTCGGGGATTTCCTTCCTAGGGTATACCTAAGTCCGTTACAAGGGACCTATTTGTGTCCGAACACAGTGTGGTTTTAGTCGGCTCGATTCCGACATACCAATTCACCGCTAGTCCCAGTGAGGTGATAACCCGTGGGGATTCCTTTGCGATAGTTAACGTGCGTACTTGAATAGACTTATTAATAGCCATCGTGGTTATAATGATTTCACTATTACGCTATGCTTTATGATATTTTTTTTAATCACTCAGTTCATTTATATTATTTATTTATTTTCAGCTTTGTTTTTTTACAGGACTGCACAAAAAAGGAGTGTAATGTTTTCAGGATTCATGTATGTATGTTATTTGTTTATTCCACCATAACTTCTAAATTCCTGAACAGTTTTGGATGTATGGGGTATCGTTAGAATCCTTACATCATCCCGAGTGGCACTGGTAAAAAGACATTCGGTTACGCAACTTTTTTAATCGATTCGTTATTCGGCAACGCAGACGTTTTTTTATTTTTTTTTCATTTGTGTCTTGTTTTGTCTATTCCTCTATACAGTAAAGTTTACAAACATAGATTTAACATCCGCACTAAATGGACAGCCAAACTATTGACCAATTATTATATTAGAATCACTCAATTTTTAGCCTCAGTCAAAGTCAAATTTCTTTATTTAATGGAATTCCTTAAAAATTACTTGAAATCGTCTTTTTTTTAACTAAAAATTATAAATTAACATAATGTCATCGCAACAATATAGACTGATTTGTCAACACAAAAAATAAAATACCCTGTTGCAAATAGGTAAGATCCCTATCTGTCAGTATCGGTTAACCGCCTGTGTCCAAGTGGTTGCGCCTTGTGAGAAGAGAATCGGTCAAACGAACTCACAGCCACTGTTGTAAATCAGCAGATAGTTTAACAACACTTAGTCATATGCATTACATCCCTGTCTTATTGTGTGCTACTATGTTATTGTGATTCAAAGTAAACATACTTCACACTGTATTTTGTGTAGGTGTCTTTAAAGCCACTGTCGTGACTCCTGTACGACAGGGTTAAGAAGTTACCCTCTATTTCTTCTACACCAGAATTGAATGGTATGAAACATCCTAGGAAACAAATCCGTCTTTGTTCAAAAATATCCATGAATTAATAAAACCCCTATCTTACGTGTTCCTGTCTTAGTGGCCTCTCCAGTCACAAGAAATACAGGACATTTGGATAAGCGACCCCGGCCTCTGTGAGCTATTGCAGTCTCAGTCCCGTTTCCCGTCCGATACTTGCGGTATCCCTTACCCTAGGTTCCTATCCCTACCCATTTTTCCTGATACAAATTTAACTTCTTCCTTCTTTCCCGTCATAAATCGACTAAGGGTATGCATCAGGCAGGCGGCCGGCTATAATGAAAACTGTGAAAAAGGTAGGCAGGTAATGACCGGTAGCGAACAGTACTATAGCAGAAAGAGCCGGGGATATCACTTAAAGCAATTCTGCAGAACATAATTAAGTAAACAGTTTTGAGGTTCTAGGAGATCTCATCTTATAAAACATCGCTATCTAGGTGCAAGCTACACAGAGCTTGTACTATGGATTTTAGAACACGGATAAACATACACTGACATATTTTTTGTAAATACAAACATATTGTAATGTCGGGGACTTATGTCGAGAGGAGTACAATTAAAACATTAGCAAGTACTTAATTGGATATAATGAGAATTGCAATTTTAACACATTTATAATAATTTCCATAAATTCTTGAACAAATCGTCGTTTCTTGAGAATACAGTGCAGACTTACAGCCGTCTGCGAAGTGACTCTTCTCGTCCCTATATTTAAATTACCTTTTATTTTCTAGAAAAGTATGATTATTCTTAATTCAAGTTTGGTACTACCAGCCCAGACCTCCGTGTCTTGTCAAGGAGTTGTCGTTCCAATAGAAGGAGGTTGAATGTAGCGCAGGAGGTCTCGATACCACAATATTATACTTAGAAACATCCAGACTACTGTAAATAGACATTAATCCATACAAAAATATTTGCACTGAGCAGGGTTCGAGCTCGCGACCATCGTGTGGTAGTCGAGGTTGACTAACTTACTAAGAATCGGGGATGATGTCTTCGGCATTCATGCCTCCTATTTGCACCGAATTCAAAATCTTAAGCCAGTATATTTGGCCCCTGCCTAAAGGTAACTAAAGTCCAAAGTTGTCCAAAAGAGTTCATCAAACTTTTTTCACGAATACCTAAAATTTTCTACCAAGTAACTACGTTACTGGTCGTCTGAAGTCTTGATGTAAAAAATCCAATACTTTTTGATCTTATAGATCTTATACTGTAACGAGATAAATAAAAATCAGAGGTAAAGAATTTAATAACTGTTTTTTTTTTCGTCTGGCAACAAGCAAGAAAAAGTTCTCAAATTGTGTGTCTCTTGACAGAATTTGCAGAAAAGATCTTCATTTTATTCAGAAAGATACAACTTAATCTGAAAGTTGAATATCTTTGAATCAAATAAGATGAATTATATCGAATTGTGAGAAAAAGGAAAGAAGGAAAAAACCATCCAATTATTATTTTGTTATCATTTTGCTTTGAATGATGAACATACATTTTTGTATGAAACGCAAACTGCAAATTTTAGTATACAAATATTTACTTAGTATTTGGATAGTAAATAAAGGACCGTACATCCATACATTTTGTATTGTCACAGCACCAACAGTCCACCCATTACACGTATATATATCTGTATTATGAAACCTGGCTGTTCGTTAGTGTAAAGAAGCACACAGCAGGTTTGTTCCTATCGATTGAGAGCTCTCATTCAACCGAGTAACATTTGCACTTTGAGTGGTTACTGTTAGGCCATTGATTAATTAATAGTTAACAGATGGTTGAGGTTAAGTTTAAATACAGTGTTTATGTTATATTTACTTTGGTCGCCCGTGTAGCCGAATATATCCCGAAGGGCTCATACGCTCTTCAGAATAAATTGCGCATAGTTGCTAGACGGACAAGAGAGTGATCTTATAAGGGTTCCGTATTTATTTTTAGGGTTCTGTGCCTCAAAAGGTGAAAAACACCTTTTGAGGCACAGAACCCTAAAAATATTTAAAAAGCGACTCCGTGAATTGTTAGTAGGCTAATGCTATTATTCCTTAAAATACTTCTTATCAGATAACTCATTGCAGCAGTACAATAAACCATAATTATAATGTGTTCAGTATACATTTGATAAATAAGACAATTTTGCTTTATATTATGAACAATACCTTGTCAATGTGATTTATTTTTACTAAGTTAGATTAGTTGTGTTTTGACATTTATATTTTATTGCTTACATTTATATTATATTACTGACCTTTACTTACAATACAACTGAGTATACATAACTATACTATGATTAATATTTTAAGTTATAGGATTTGTTATTTTTATTGACATTGTAATTTGATATTTTTGAATTGAATGAAGATTAATTTATTTTGTAATTTCCCTTCTAAAAATTTTAAAAATTGCTTACCTATTTGGTGAAACGTACTTATGTTTTGTAACCCATATTTGCAATGATTTTACAGTGTACAGACAGACAGACGCGGCGGGGGACTTTGTTTTATAATATGTAGTGATAGTGATAAATATGCCAAGATCCCAGAGGCAGATCTTACCTATTTTTCATCCTTCCTGCGATTTTCCCAATTTTATTTGGGGTCGGCGCCTTGTGTAGATATGTAATGCAGTTACTCTTATTCATTATTTTAAACTTTATTTTTTAGAATTGCAAAATGTTTGGCTTGTGTCTTTTGTGGTTAAATGTTTCATTTTCTATATCAAACGGCAATATGATAGGTAAAAACTGTATATATATTGTTGCTGTGTGCCTTCCTCTAATTACTACACAATTATTTGTTTTTGCAACAGAATCTCTTGGCATGTTTTTTATTCTTTGTTTGTAACCCTCGCATTGTTATCCGTCATTTATAAAAAAGAATATTTTTAAATCACTATGTCCTTGTATCTTTTAGGGTACAGTTTACATAAATTCAACATTATTTTAATGGGTTTGTGTCAAAAAGCGCAAGTGAGAATATCTCCGCCACGTGTTTAAGTACTTTAGATAACGCCTGTTTCAACTTATGACGATGGGTAAGGCTGGAAGGAAAACTATTGTCTGCGTAACATCCAAGAGTAAACCGGTATTGCCCCCGCCGAACGCCGTCGGCTGACGGCCAACCGTTAAGAATGAAATGAATGAAAGAAGAAGATGTGTTTGTGTTGATGTGCAAATTAAACCAAATTACTAAACAGACTGTAATGTACAACAACTTTAATAAATATGCATTGTGATTTAAAACCTCAAATTTTATTTTAAAAATTGATAAGTTTTGAGACAAGTTAAAGTTAATTTTCTACCATCATCATTTTGTCATTCGTTTTTACACTCCGATATGCCACTTCACCTTCGGCTCCGGTGAGGTAATGATCCGTGGGGGTTCCCACACGATAAAAAAGTGTACACCACTACATTTTAGGCTACGCTCACAAATAAATTATAGGATTCATTATCTTACACCGTCATGATGATACAATTATTATAATTTAACACTTATAAAAGTAACAGCAAGTTTTTTTTAAGATGCATCATTCTCATATGTGTTAATATGTAACGTTGATGTGCACATTTTTTTTAATTTATATGTTATTAAAAAATACTGGAATTTCTAGAAAGAAAAGTAGTCTAAAATAAACCTAATGATATTAAAAAAAGGTATATACTCGTATATTTTTCAAATCACATTTAATATGAGATTCCCTCCAAAAAACAAATCTAACAATGACAAGACCAGGTCAACATAAATGAAGGTATAAAATTAAAAAGTGGCAACAGAGCGGGACGTCTCATTAACTTCTTCTGACGAGAATTAAACCGTTCCTGAGTTAATGAATGGTTTCTGTCGTGGATAGGTGAACAGTTTAAGGAACATTTTGGATATGGTATTGCGGAATTGCGATAATATAATTGATACTAAATACTTACGCTCGTATTTTACCTTTTACATACTCGTAGAATATTAGGTATCGCGTCCTTTTTCCCAACGGGCAGGCAGAGTGTATGACAGTCAGGATATTATTGTCAATGAGAAACCTATTGTAAAATATCTCAAAACTTCAGACCTGCATCGAGTATCAGATCTGTAAATCTGGACTTAATCGCGGGAATATTTATCAAATCAAAAACATAAATGTGCAAATGGAAGCCAAGTTCAACATTAATAATATGCATGGTTGTCGACTTCACCGACAAAAGAATTGAGATCTAAATAGGTGCCAAGTTCTGTCTGTATTCTATACATAATCCTGAAATGTATCTATAAGAACATACAATATTCTGAAATAAATTTAAAACACAAATTCATGTTTTTTTCTGCTACAAAAATGTTTGCTATTTAAAAATATAAGGAACTTCTTCTTGACGTCTTTTTGACACAAATCACATAACTTCCGAAAAATTAAAGCGAAAAAATATAACACACGGTTGGTTGCGATCAAAGTCCCGAAATACATGCATATAAAGTGCATACATAGTACGCAGGATTAAAAACAATTATTGAAACTGATGCAAAAATATATAGGCCCAAGCTATATAAGGTCCAAGCCACAAACCCAACGTATGGCTAAAACAGCAATACTGAAGCAACGAATTTTTTGTACTATTAAATTAACAAAGAGGTGTTCAACTTACCTTTAAATCCTTGTAATATTTGTCGAATCACTCACTCGTCTGTAAACCCTAGAAAACCCAAAAAAAAAAATCTCATCCAAAGTCATCAAAATTTGGTTAACAGTCAAATTCTTTATGGCGCAAGAAAATACCAAATATAATGCTATAAAGTAACAAGATTACGTTACAGGGCTCAGATTCCCCGGGAACAGCCAGTTCAAGCTACTGCTTACAATTCCCAATCCATTCGTTTAAGCAATATCCGTTTTCTTCCATTGCCTCCTCTGTTTACATACCTTTTCCTTTCAAGATACTCCCAATCTTTCTATCCTTAATTGCAAAAGTGCCTGGCTATTGGCAATAGGCAATGGGAATAAATAATAGTTGCCAAAATTTATTTTTTTAACTACGTCAACCAAACGACAGCTACATAAATGATGATTCTGTAGCGTTACGTACCTACGTAACAAAAACACAAAATACTAAATCAATGCTATCAAATTAAAAATTGCTGGTTAACATTTTTAATGCGAAATAAATAACCCTGTTATAAGTTAACACCCATCTTAGTACTTAATAGTATCAATTGCTTTACTTTAACTAATAATACTGTGTTTGTACGTAGCAGTCTTGGCTAAATCATCAAAGATTTTTAGGCGAAAACTTTGAATACTTCATCGGTATTTTTCTGAGACCTTGAACTATAAAGTGGTGTAATCTAATAGCGTTATACAAGAAAGTGTTTCATCAGCTGTATACTTATTATAAAATTAGTAGCTTCAGCCCGCGACTTCGCTCGCGTTATTGTAGATTTTGTTAATCAATTCGGATATGCCTCGGGAACAGTACTTTATTTTGGGATAAAAGGTATCCTTTGTTTTTTTTTCTGTATCCCTGACATGATGGTGAAATTTTGCAGACACATTATCCAAAATTTCTCCAGCAGTTGAAGTTCCTATCCTAGTGGCCTCTCCAATCACAGGATGGACATGCGGGTACGTGACCTCTTCCAGCTACTGCAGTCTCGGCCCCGTTTCCTCATCCAAGACTTGCGGTATCCCTTACCCTAGCTTTCTCACCCTATCCGTTTTCTTTACCCAATTTCCCTGCTTCTTTTGTCCCGTCTGAAAACGACTACATTCCCAAAGAGAGTTGGTGTGAAGGAGGCGGCCGGTTATAAAAGAAACAAGAGATTATTTATTTAATCTATTTAGATATAGAACCTTTTTTAAAAAGGGAAGGAGCGTCCGCTTGAATTAGAATTAAAAAAGAAATTGACTCAAAAGATCTAAGAGTTCTATTTGCTTTAAAGGATTTACTTTGGTCTGCTGGTAGTTATCCTGGATACTAAATAGTAAACCGGGAAAGTATTGATAGATAATTATCCACCGATTGCAGGTCTGAGTTGAAAATTCTTACTGACCACTAGCGTAGACCCCAATTTCTTATAGGATTGATTATTTTTAAAGTTTTGCAACTTTGATACATAGAGATGTAACTCTTGACTTAATCGCGGTAACAACCGAGAGGATAGGTACCGCTTATCGACATTATTACATTCAACAGACGTCGTAGATGTAATGTGTCGAAGTACCGACAGTACGAAGAAAAATAATGAAGACCAACCATCTAGACACGCTACATTCAGGATCACCTATGGGTTCAGTACCTAGTAGCCATGTTTATACGTTATAACGAAACAGACAGACAAAATGATAAAAAAGTAAAGGTGAATGGTCGAAAACCATAAAACAAGGGTCGTAGGTTTTTATAGACAGTTCTCAATAAACGGATATCGCTTCAACTCCAGTTTCGATTGGATAACATAAAATGCCTGGTGATGAAGGGGCCCGTGTTATGTCCCAATATAAGTTTAAGGAGTGAATGGAGGTTAAATTTTTAGGTGGGTATTCTGTTCTTGACGTTGCAAGTAACAAATGAATTACTAGATGATATTGTTAATATTTTAAAGTAAGGCTTTTGTTTATCCTGCGTTTGAATTTTAAATATAAACCAAATAAATATATTTTAGTCTTTATTATACTACTCTAATTTGACAAAACTTTAATTTGTCACCATTGTCCATAGACGTATTCAACATTGTATCTGAGTAACTGTATAAAACAGTTAATTGTCCTTTTTAAAGTACTTTATAAATATGGTAATTTAGGCATTACAATGCAATACAATACAATATTTTTTATTGTACACCATAAAACAATTTACAATATTAAAAATAAAAACAAATAATGGTACAAACGGCGGTCTTATCGCTAGTTGTGATTCCTTACAGACAACCTTTAGCTGGATCCTTATCTAAGTAATTTGTGCATTACGTTTTCCAAAATTTAAGCATCCAATAAATTGATAACATAGATATTATTAAAACAAATACTTTAGGATTGGATAGCCGCCATTTTATCCAAACATCACGCAGTAAAGTCGACAGAACCGAAACTACGTGGTCGATCGTTCGAGTTGTTTCAAGCCCAAGTTGGCGTCGACCGACCAAACTTACCAAACATCTATGCAGGGCGAATTAGAACGCATACAATAATTCCTATCCAATATAATAAGTCCTCAATCTTAATCAGCTACTTATATGGAAGAACACTGAATGATACTCTCTGTTTCTTTTAATATTTTTTTTTTATGGTATGGGGGCAAACGAGCAAACGGGTCACCTCATGGTAAATGACTACCGCGGCAGAGGGGAGAGAAGGAGATGCGAGAGGATGCGAGGAAGGGAGAGAGGAAGAGGGAAGAGTTAGCTTCTTCGGTAACCTCATTCACTCGGTGAAAAGCAATGCAAATATTGCTTCACTGCTGGTTTTCTGTGAGGCCGTGGTATCATTCCGGTCGAGTCGGCCCATATGTGCCGAAGCATGGCTCTCCCACTGTTGAATAACATTTTATTCTGATTATAATATCGCTTACTTATTATACTGTGATACTTTCCTTATTTTATTTGCTATTTTTTTATAGCTTTGGTAATCAGTTTTGCAAATATCTACAAGCTTTACACAGTTTCTACTTATACTAATTATAACTTTGGTCTTTGATGGTATTTCAAACTGTTTTAGATCGTACATCCAAAGTTAGAAATGTATACCTATTGTAAGTGATGGCAAAGTTATGGGCCTATTAAAACCAAATCATATCCTTAATCAAATTACTAAGAAAAAATATATTGTATGTCGTATTCAGTATCAATGTGAGTGATTAACGTTTAAATTGCCACATCCATTCCTTCAGTGGCTTCCCGCTGCATGACGCTCATCAAGGGAATTCCATTGTATCACTTGTAATGGGTACTGCAAGAAGAAAAAATAGACATAATCAGCGCCCTGGATACACGAACCCAACTTAATTATTGGATAAAATAATAAGAATTTAATTCTAAAACCCTGGTTCGTTTTGGAAGGTGGCCGTAATCCTAATTGCGTGTACTTCGTATTTATGAGAATAATTTTGTAGAAAAATGTAATCTGTACTTGGCTGACTTTGGTTCTGACATTATGTCTAATTTCGTTTGGAACAGTTGAGTTTTAGATGTTTTGGGTTGCGTATTTAAACGAAAAAATCCCGCAATATTTAATTATCTCTTTTCTTTTCATAATACCCCGTTTTTCCATAAGATAGGCCGTCTCGGGAACATGAACGATATCTACCCACGACACAAAGTTTGTCATTTTCAGTTGTACACACCTCAGGAATACTTTGTCCAAAGTATAAAGAATTTCACCAATGATTTTTTTTTTAATAATGTTAGTAACACATTATGCTGCTAAGTTAAATGAAAGTACTATCAAACTACGTTACGTCTCATTTTTACACAACTATGTTGGTAAAAATATGGACATGGTGCACCTGATCGTAGGCCAATACTGGTATGTAGAAACCCTCACATCACCAGATGAGTTACTATTGTACTACCAGCTCCCTCTCCCATCTCATCTTTAGTGCAGCTTCTTAACTTGTGATCTTTGTGCGATCTAAATGCTTCTCTATTCAGGCGACATTGATTTGAGCACAAGTTTGTGCTTTTGGCGTTTTAAAGAGCTCTCTGGTGAATTTGATGGTCAGAACAAGCTCGAGAGACAACCCCGTTGTATATAATACAGTAATAGCGTTGTAAGTAATTGTGCCATTGTGCAAAATCCTTAGTGTAAATATCTTACCTGTTAAGAGAGATAATATCGTGGATGGAAAAGAGGGTCAAATAAAAATAAGGCCAAAATTTGTTCATTCCCAAAATATCTTTAGCCTTTGCTCGCCTCTAACTTTATGGCCACATTCGTATAATCATTTAGAAAATGGTTACTGGTGTAAAAAGTACGTGTGAAATAAAAATGTTCTTTAATCAGAATTAATATTGAGAGTGCTGAGAATCATTCTGATTCATGATTATGATTCTTTATTGGGGCAACCTGTTTCGGGATTACTTGGATTCAACAGATTTCTGATTAATAAAAGTACCTTTACATCTTTTCAGGTAATTCAGAATTTATACTTATAATAAAATTGTAGTAAAATGTCTGTTTATTAGATAGGTATGTATTTCGTTTTAGAATCAAGTGAAACACTCAACATATTATTATCTCCTCATCACATGAAAAGAGTAGCTTGTGTGATCATCAAAACAAATGATCACATTATCACTTTTTATGGTATTGGGCGCAAACGAGTAGATCTGATGGTAAGTGACAGTCACAAGTGCCTTGCTATTCTTGTGAACCCCTCCATCTAAGCTAAACGCTTGTGTAGGAGTGGGTTCATATCGGTAGTGTATTAGGCGGGTTTTGAACTTGGCACCAGTCGATCGCAAGTCTAACGCCTTAGCTATTAAGATACCAGTGCTTTTGAAATTCACGTTTCACGTCTGGGTTTAAAGGCTTTAAGTATAAATTAATATTTAGTCCCATCTTACTAGTTTAAAAAGCTAAAGCAAAAGCTACAGCTGAAGAACAAAGCACACGTGTTTGTTCTTTGGGAGCACAATAGACGAACACGTACTCACACACTTAATTATAACCTCAAACCAACTTAACCTAAAAGTAACATTATCCCTTACTATTTGAGTTTTTGTCTTATATCTTTATATATATGGCAAATTTCTTTATATATGTAATAAAAACACGATATAAACCCTCTATTCGTCGCATTTACAGAATAAAAAATTCTTACAACTTCCATTTGCAACGGACGTGGATTGAATTTAAAAGGGCCCCGTTTATATTGCAAACAATACGTGTGTGAACCCTAGTGCGTAGTGAGGTACTAGAACTACTTCTACTTCGAATGACTCCCTCCAACATATATTTAAAGGCCATCAGTAGCAAACAACATAGCAACTTCTCATACAATCATCTGTTTCTTTCGCCTAATCTTCTTCTGTTTCGCTTGGGGTTTATTTTGTGTAAAATCGGAATTTTTCAAGACAGGCAAACACAATGCACATTATATTACAGTTAATAAGAAATATAACACTTTAATATGTACATCGCCATCTAACGAAAATAAGTTGAACTACTTTGAAAAATTAACGCTGCATCGCACTTTGGAAGTTGTATTGAATAATATGAATTAAACGTTTTATGATTAATTCGTTTTTCATGTAGCTTGATTGAAAGCAGCGCGATGCTTACTTTTTTTGAAGTCATTGTGTTTTAAAGACAATTTACGCAAAATGTTTGCTTCATGCGGTAAGGGTAAAAAATTCGCATTTAATCGCAATAACGGATCAATTTGTGATCATTGGTTAAAACTTGATAACAATAGTGTTTGAATTTTGAATCATTCACAAAGTTTTTTATGCATTAACATGTCTGTTTGCACTGTCGGGGTGTTTCTATGTGTATATTATATATGTTTTTTAAGTATCTAAGCATGTTTATATACGTGATCTAGAACCCATAGTAGAAGATAATTTAACTTATACTTAAGCATAACCTTAGTTTGGGTCTAGATAGCGATGTGTAATATGACCCAAAATACTATTACATTTTATAGAAGGTTACGTAGAAGCCTGGACGGTCTGGACGGAATATGTAGAGGCTTTATTTCACGATTCTAGACCGGAAGATTTTATAGTACCAATATATGAAAATACATTTCCAGAGATACTGGTGTCAATTCTGTTGTATTACTCTCTTGACTATAATTGACATAATTTTCTTCATACAAAATGTCAACCTTGTACACTTTGAAACAAAGTCTTATTTCAAATTTAAACAAGTAGGTAACATATGTCGCTATCGAAATAAGTAATTTATTTGTCGACTAAAATCTGACACGCTTAAATAAACTTTAATACCAGGTAGCGAGAGCCGCTATCCGTGGAATGCCATCTCTTTTGCTCTGTGTTTATAGGAAGCATCTTTGTAGGTGTCGATTAAAATAACGTCATCTTGGTTCGTTTTGAACAAGTTTTTATACTGCAATTATACGGCATTTGAATAAATGGGGACTCTCGCTGCGTGGAAATAAAGTTGAGTATACGTTGACAGGTTTTAGTGTAATTTAGTGGCGCTGAGAAATAGATGCCAGTAACAAAATAATAGACCTTGTTGCGAAGAAGATAAGGTTGATTTCATATGAAGAAATTAAGTCAGGTTTTAGTTTAGTCGAGTGTACAATAGAATCGGGACCACTGACGAGTGAAGTAATAGCTTCTATACAACATTCAAAAGCTGGAGAAACGCCAGGGACTAATGAGGTGATGACGGCATTATATCTGAACAATGGCTTGTGTCTACTTTTATAACGATCCTCAAAAAAGTGTTTTATTTTATTTTTATTTTATTTTATTTGTAAGTTATTAATCTTGTCTGTATCTGTACCTACAGATACAGACAAGATTAATAACTTCTTAGACTAATAGTCACCTTATACAATTCGTAAACCTGGAGTCCAATTACACGACATTTACTGGTTGATTAGCTTCCTTGAGAAAAAAATTAATTAAAAATGATTTAATAATTTCTAATTACAATTAATAACCAAAAAAAAAGCAAATATATATTTAAAAAAATGTACAAAGTATGAAATAATAATTTGACTTGTACCATAACACATTATTTCGGCTGTTAAATGTCTTTATACAAACCTTTTTTTTTAAATTAGGATAATTTTCATGGAAAACATCTACTCGAGAGCATATTATATTGCTTCCACATTCTTATCAATGAATTGTTCTCGGATACATTTTTGTTAGAAGTAGGAATGATAAACAATTGTTGCAGTTGCTGTGAGTAACTCTGGCGTGATTGTTAATGGTACTACCAACAACAACCGTTGTTATTATATGATAGTTTGGAATCATTACAGAAATTGCTCAATTATATCAGTGAAGCAAGTGCTAATATGATTCTGCTTATAAATTAAATTTATCGAAGACTAAATATATTGTTACCTTCAAAAAACCACATAATCAAAAATTATTGTCGGCGTGGGAAATGTAGAGAAATTCAGTAAGTTCAAATATCTAGGCCGTTTGTAACATGAGAATGGGAACCACGCACAGGAAATTATAGTTCGCACTGAAATGGCTCGCTCAACTTTCTTGAAAATGAGCAAAGTATTTTGTGACAGAGACTTCAGTATCAATCTTAAGCTGCTTGTGACACGCTGCAACATCTTTTCAGTGTTGCTGTAGGGTACTGAATCCTGGTCTCTCACGCAAGATACATAAAGAAACTGGAAGCCTTAAGATGCGTATTTACCGCCGTATTTGAAAAATTTAGTTACGTGACCGAATCACAAACATTGAAATACTGGATAAGCTTAAAAATAATCTGAAGCTGTTGAGCTCCATTGAGCGCAGAAAGTTGCCTTATTTTGGTCATGACATGAAAAATACCAAACAGACTGCTCCCACTCATTATTCAGAAGAATATATTGGGAAAAAGAGACGTAAGTAGAAGAAGGCATTCGTGACTTAAGAATCCGCGGAAATGGTTTGGATGTCTCTTTTCAGAGCGGCTGCTTCAAAAGTCTGCATCGGCAGACCAATCTCCGACCGGAGTGGAAGAAAAAGAAGGCAGGGCAGGGTATATTTCTGCTGGCATGGATTCTTACTAGAGACGTTATCTACACGTTGTATAAGAAGTTAACCAGGGAAGGAGCGAGGGGGTGACGTCACGGGCATTGCAAATGTTCACAGTTAGCCAAATATCTAAAAGCTAAGCGGTGACTTATCTCTGAACTTTTTACCGCATAAACCAGTAACCCCCCTAAATAACATGAAATAGAATATAAAATCGTATACCACACGAATTCAATACAGATTGGTAGTAGTTAGTTAGATTAGCGAGCAGCTCAACCGTCAAACCGAAAACAAAGGTGAAAGCTGCGAAAATCCTATTTTGAACTCAGTTTATTTTGACAGATGCTCCTGGTTTTTTAAACTAACCGAGCAGATTTCTGGCATAGGTTTACCAAAAAGTTACACTACGGTTTTAGGGTAAAATCTGCAGAAGCGTCTCTCTTGGTAATTATGGTATGACAAAATGTTTTTTCACATACTTTTTTTAGCTTCACTTATAAATATGTAAAAAAATGTTGGAAGTAAATTTTAACCTACTTCTAATTGTCGTTTCGAAATGAAACTTTGTATGTATGTGTAGTTTAGATGACACTACTATAATTTAGTATTTTTGAGCTGATCTGATGATGGAGCCAGCAGGTGGATAATCAATAATAAAATAATGGAATTCTTCAGTGGCTACTAGTAAAACCCTCGAGTTTAGGCCCATTTGATTCGTTTTGACGAGTCTAACAGATTGGTCTTAGTAACGATGGTCCAGGAGCCAGGACATGGATAGAAGATAATTATTGTAAACGTTTCAAATACTGATACTTTGTTGAGTATTGCTTTACATTTGAAGCCAAAATGTAGAAGTTGTTAAAAACATCAATAAAACCCACGTTATCTCAAAGCCAAGCACAATAATATCTTTAAAAAAATATGCTGCAGTATTTGTTTTCTATAAAAAGAAAATATAAAGACAAAAGTCAAATACCGACTGCAAATAAAACAGGAGACAAACACCGATAACAATCTATATACATTTGAACAATAAATAAAAAAAATAATGAAAAAGTCTGAATGAAATGAAATAACGAGGTATTTGAACAGAGTCTTGAAAAGCTTGTTCAACATTAAATAAGCTAATGTTTGCTTGCTGCAATATTCTACTTGATAAAGATTTATTTATTTCTTGTTTACTTTAAAAACATTCATTGTAATAGTGAAATTTATACGAAGAAGCGCACTCTTTCTCTGTCTAACTCATCCCACTGACGGCAGTACAAACTCCTTACTTCTTTATCTAACCACATATACATTATAGCGACTAATAAATACATGTATAAGATTAATAGTAAAAATATGTAGTCAATTAATTTATGGGAAAAATTCAATTCAGTCTTCAGATAATCAGATTCCAGATTGATCATAACAATTCCAGTAGAAATGTACACCCGAAACGGACTCGGTGGGAATTGGTTCTGTCAAAAGGTCTTGAAAATTGGTTCTGTCAAAAGGTCTTGAAAATTGGTTCTGTCAAAAGGTCTTGAAAATTGGTTCTGTCAAAAGGTCTTGAAACTCCCAGACAGCTTTTGACAGATGACATTTGCCACAAATTCACTACACACAACAGTAACGAAACGAAACGCAACGAGTTAAGACAAACCTCATACATATTGCCGTAATGCATCACATCTATTGTGCTGACCCACACTGCATACAAAATATTTTTGTAACAAGCTCACATTATAGCATGTTATATTATATACCAGTTATATAAGGGGATGGGGGATGGTAAAAGCCTCCGAAATCCTATTAAATGCGCGCGATGGCGCGGTCTACCATACTTGAGTGGGCCCGCGGACGAAATTGCATCTAAGCTGTGCAACTATTTGTGCGACGCAAGGCATAGGATATAGCGATTTTTAGTCATCATTTTCAGATATAATATTTATTACTTCATTCGAGTACAATATAGCCACAGCAGGTTTTAAGTGAGGTAATTGTTAATAACAGTTTTTGCAGGGATGCTAGAAGCCTTCCATGCCGCCCTGGATCCTCGCCAGATCGTCACGAGATTACTCATAATAAAATAATATTGTGTGAAATGTATTACAAAACGCTTTCCAACAAAACGAGAATCAAAAAAAACATATCAGCAACGCGCATGTGAGCTAAGAGATCCTGTTTGTTAGGCATGTGAGGTACCTATACATGTTTTAGGTGTATTACCGTTGTCCCCATCACCCGTGTCCCCATTGAATAAAATAGTTAAAAATTATTCCCGCAGACCTCCTTGCCCTGAATAACGGGGACGGAGGGATTTGAATAAAATAATTAAAGAATATGCCCGTACCCCCATTGCTCTTTTCCCATTGATGGGGACAGCTAGGCTTGGATAAAATAATTAAAAACTAAATAAAGTAACCAAAAAAAAAATGTTTATTTTATTGAATTATTTTCGATATAGGTAATTAGTGTTAGTACGTTGGTTTGATACATTTATGTTATAATTTTTCAGGCGCGTTTATTGTTTTTAGATGTAAGTGTCTTATTACTATAAGTATTCTGACTTTTAAGTGTATACGATTCTTAGGATTCCATACCCGAAGGGTAACCAACGGGACCCTAATACTAAGCCTCCACTGTCCGTCCGCCCGTCCATCTATCTGTCAACGGGCTGTATCTCATGATCCGTAATAGGTAGACAGTTGAAATTTTCACAAGATGTGTATTTCTGTGGCCGCTGTAACCACAAATAAAACATTAAAGGGGGCTCCCCTACTCAATATAAAATGAAATCTTGTACGATGGTGCGGTACCCTCCATGCGCGAGATCGACTCGCGCTTGGCTGATTTTTTTTTCTTTCTTTCTTCTATAGATAGCCTAGAAGATGCTACATTGTCATTATCCAAACTATAAGAATTGAGCTGTTCTGTATCAAGTACCTGTAAATGTGTACCAACTTAGATTTATAAAAAAAAACAGCTTTTTAATAATCCGTTACAGTCCAACACTTGCGCCTACACATTGGCTAGGGCGAGCTGTGTAATTATCGGCCTCACTACACAAATTGAATTAAAATGTTATTTAGTTTTTGTAGGAAATGCACATGCAGCCAACACAGTGCCAAAATTCAAAACTCTCGTAAGAAATTTTCAAGTTTTTTTAGGAAATACATTTTATACAGCGTGTGACAGAAAAGGCTTTTCATATTTTGGGATCAATAGTTTAGTGTCTGACATGCGACTGACTGACTGACAACTACCATGTATTACGCTTAACTTATGAGCTTGATCCTATATCTTTGGCTTGGTGAAATATATATTCTATTTATTAATACGTGAAGCAAAAACTTTGGATCCCTTTTTACGAAAATTGGGCGGACGGAGAAGTATGAAATTTCGCACACTTATAGTTTATACAGAGAAGAAGTGACGAATGCTAAAATTTTTTAACAATATTTGCTACAAAGTTAAAAAAATGCAACAACGGGTACATACAGCTATGAGTATTCAGTATATATTTTGACCTGTCATGGTACAAAAGTCTATACAATGACAGGTCAAGTAATATTGACCAATGAAATAAACCATGGTCGAAATTCGACCACCACGGGATCTCTAGTAATAATAATAACTTGAGACACCCCGCACACGGCCGGTTGGTCCCAAACTAGGCAGAGCCTGTACTATGGCAACCAGACTGCTGATAAGCATTCTTATATATTTCTAAATAATTACAGCCAGACACAGAACAAAATATGATCGTACTCATCACACAATTATTTGTCTTGGGTGTGAATCGAACCCACGACCTCTGGCTCAGCAGTCAGGATCACTAACCACTGGACTAAGAGGCCCAACGGTTACGGTGCTTTTGTAGTGTAATCCGCCAAGACTTATATTTTTGACTCCAAGATTAATGTCATGCTTCTTAAATAAGAGCAGTTATGAGGTTCAGGGTTTTAATTTCGGATAGTGTAGTGTACATTTAATTTTCAATAGCAGAACGGAGTCTGGATATTTGACACATGGCAATAATCTTGTCCACAGTCACCAAAAATGCTACAAGGATCAAAAATATAGCCATCAAAATGTGTATCAAAATCAACCTTCAACAAAAAAACGGTTATGTTCTTCCCCAGTCTTGTTTATCTCTATACTATTATTCATCGAAATTGGTTTAGGTGTGAAAGCGTAACAGACAGACAGACAGAGTTACTTTATTAGTGTGTACATAGGTGTGTATAGAAAATACATTTCAAAAAAAATTATATCTACATAGGCAAGTATATTATTTCATATTAGCAGCGCCCCGCGGTTTCATTCGCGTAAGTCCCGATCCCGTGGGAACATCGGGATAAAAAGTAGCCTATATGTTAATCCAGGTCTCCAGCTATCTACGTACCAAGTTTCGTCTCAATCGGTTCAGTAGTTTTGGCGTGAAAGAGTAACTAACATCCATCCATACATACTCACAAACTTTCACGTTTATAATATTAGTAGGATAGGTACACGCTTGAGTTCACAACAAAATGTCAATAGAAATCACCACTGGTTTCTGTGAAAAACTCGTCAGTTACATGATTTATGTAAATCAAAAACCTGTAATTTTTAAAAATCCTTTC
Source organism: Euplagia quadripunctaria (assembly GCA_963859945.1). Lineage (NCBI taxonomy): Eukaryota > Metazoa > Arthropoda > Insecta > Lepidoptera > Erebidae > Euplagia > Euplagia quadripunctaria. Next base: position 13,798,361 of record OY982585.1, read on the forward strand.
TTTCTAGAAACACATTAAATATTTTGCAGTATAATATCAGAAAACAAGAATAGAAATATATAATATTCACTTTTAAAGCGAAGTGCTTACTTAATTACATAATCGGATTCAAGAGTTAGTAAAATAATAATTAGAACATTCAAGGATCGAGAGAAAACATCTCTAAAAAATGTTTTTAAGTCCACAAAAATATCTTGAATAAAAAAAGGACTCGGGAATATCACAATTAAATCAAAAACATAAATGTGTAAAGGCAAGTTCTGTGTTGCTAACAAAATAAAACAAATGAAAATTTATCTTTAGCTCAACCATGTTATAATGGTAAATGTTGTGTTTAACATGAACTTGTTGTTACATAACTATTTTCATATCAAAATTTTACCAAAAAAACTCGTCTACCATGTTTTTAATCTGATTTCCGATGTTTTTGTCGATACCACGGCACGCGACTCGCTCCCTTCAGAACTATTCAGTGGCTACTAGTCCAATATCCCTCGATTTTGGGTTTTGTAGTATAGGGAGCAATCGAGCAGACTAGTTACCTGATAGTAAGTGACTGCCGCCTCCCTTGGACATCTGCACCTCAAGAGTCACAAGTACGTTACTGGCCTTTGAGGTACGGGTACGCTCTTTTTTTGAAGGTTTGATGGTATCGGTCCGCAAATACCGCAGGCTATAATTTTTTCCACAGATTGATTGTGCGACGTAAAGTTTCTTGAGAAGCGCACAGTGGTGGATTGGCAATTTTCCAAGTAATGAGCAGGTATAAGACAAACAGTTCTTCGGAGCACTCCCAATAATACAAGCGATCGGTTCGCCATTAATTAGTGTTTTTTGAGTAAAACTAAACTATAATTATTAAGATAATAGATAACTTGACCCCATTCTCGGATTTTTAGATATATCCTTTAACTTTTAGCTAAACCCTAGCCCTGTACTAATAATATGACCTGAAAGAGGAGAAAACGATTTTTGATGATCTATCAGTCAGTCACCCCCAAATTTAATAATTTTTAGACGTTCATGTCTATTACCCTATTAATTTTCGAGTTTTTAATTTTGTGTAGTAATTGTCCTTACGGCGTAAACAAATTTTATTTCAATAGGTTTACCCGATTCTGAGTTAAAGGGGGTTTGAATGTGACTCAAAATGGTTCGTATTAATATAGAACTGGAGTGGTTTGGGCTGAAGAACTTGCCCGTGCACTGCCGGGCGCATGGATACAGAATTGGAGTACACCAATCTCGTCGGTATGTTGCAGTCAGCTTGTTACTCTTGGCTTGTGATTGATAGCTGCTACGGAAATATTAATGTGTTAGGTTTTGAGTTTAAAATAATAGGATTGAGAAAAAAAAAGAATGAGAATAGTTTGATATGCTTTTCATGCAGACAAACACCAAGAAAATGTAGTAAATAAATGGTAATATTGTGCCTGTTGGCACACATACAGTAAAACATACTTCAGCGCTTCATCATTACTGATCCTTTATCACGCAATAAAAATTCTCACATAATCGATAGTTTATAAGTGCGTTGCCGGCCTTTCAAGTTTGAGTAGAGGAACGGGGAATAGGGGGCTAGGAGGGGAAAGAGGGAGAGGGAAGAGTTAGGGCCTCCGGTAACCTCACTCACTCGGCGAAAAGCAATGCAAGCATTGCTTCACTGCTGGTTTTCTGTGAGGCCGTGGTATCACTTCGGTCGAGCCGGCTCATACGTGTCGAAGCATGGCTCTCCCACGAAAAGATGCCAGGCAATATCACTTAGTTTGGTGAGAGGATTTTCCCATTGTGATAGAAAATCACGCAACTTGACTAGGGCACAAAATCGACTTACACATAAGCGATCACACATTTGAAGTCACTTTAAAATCATCTTAATATTATTAACTTACTAAATACTAGCAGCGCCCCGCGGTTTCACCCGCGTAAGTCCCGATCCCGTGGGAATATCGGGATAAAAAAGTAGCCTATGCGTTAATCTAGGTCTCCAGCTATCTACATACCAAGTTTCATCGCAATCGATTCAGTGGTTTTTGCGTGAAAGAGTAACAAACATTCATCCATCCATCCATCCATCCAAACTTTCACATTTATAATATTAGTCGGATAAATATTCTTAATTTAAACTTCGCTGTCATGATTTTCAATCTTGGTTTTCCGTTTCGTAGTTTCATTTTATTCTAGACGCAGACCAACACTTTTATGAATGAAAAACTTCGTAATTCTATTAAACAAGTTCACAGTCATCTCGGACCAGTACAGCTAATATATTCAGTAGAAAATAATACATACAAAGAGACTACCTTAATTAGAACAAAGCTTCAAGATGGAATACATGAGTGGATTAGTAATTAGGAGTATAATTAACTAATGTGTTTAGCTAATGTATCGCTGTTTGCTTACCTAGGCCTAAAAACATGGACAATTAAGGTTGTTGGTTTTTTTTGTGACAGTTATTTTTTTTGCCCAAGGCTTGGCTCGCTTTATTGTAGATTCTTTCAATTCATTCAGATATTGATCGGCAAACACTTTTTCTGGATAAATGATACCGACAGGGGTATTCATAATTTCATGATGATCATTTCAGTAGTTCAGGCGTGGAAGCGTAACAAATAAACAAACTCATATTCGTATTTTTTTTATGGTATAAGGGGGCAAACGAGCAGACGGGTCACCTGATGGTAAATGACTACCGCCGCCCATGGCCATGGTTGCCGGCCTTTAAGATGTGTGTAGAGGAAGAGGGGAAGAGGGGGGAGGGAAGGGCTGCCGGTAATGTCACTCACTCGGCGAAAAGCAATGAAGCATTACTTCACTGCCGGTTTTCTGTGGGACCGTGGTATAGAGATACCACGAAACGTGTGTGCAAATTTTCATGATTATCGGTTGAGCAGTTAAGGTGTGCAAGCATCACAAACAAACTAACAAATTCACACGCGCATTTATTAGTTAGTAAGTATGTATATGTATAACTTTCTGTAAACTCATTACTGTATACTCAAATACACAAAGTTGAAGTGATAACGACAATTCTCGAACTGTTTGCTAGTGCTCATTACTGAGCGTGGTTTCGCATTGAGCACTCGCGATTATGGCGAGGTGAACGACCTCGGAGATGCGGTACACACGAATCTTGTTTCATTAGCATTTCTATCTTGGTTACGCACGTTTCATGAACATTTTTAATGTTTTTCTTTTTAGTTTCTTGTCCCTTAGGCTTTTTGATACTTTTGCGTTCTTGTTATCTGATTGGTCATAAAGCGATGCTTAACTTCTTGTATAACTACTGTTATCTACACTAATTTAATAAAGATGATTGATTTTTTGTTGAAAACCACAAGTCGGATTCGAAAAAATCTTTTTGTATATGATAGCCAGATTCAGGGGGAATATTATGGGCTATGTAATATCACGGATGACACAGAAGTGGCGGGCGGTTGATGCTCCCGCCCAATAGAATGAATAGAAGCCAGGACTGCGCTGACTGGGGCGAGTGCTTTCTGGTGTTCAAAGAGCCCCAAGAATTTCGATCTCGCAACTCACTACTGAAGTCAACCCACTGCTGGAGTTAGCTGGAGGGGTTAACAAGAATACTAGTCATGTGTGGCCCACGTTAAAGAAAGAAAGAAACATTTATTCTGATACTAACAACCAACCCAGCGGTTTCACCCGCGTAAGTCCCGATCCCGTGGGAATATTGGGATAAAAAGTAGCCTATGCGTTAATCTAGGTCTCCAGCTATCTACATACCAAGTTTCATCGCAATCGGTTCAGTGGTTTTTGCGTGGAAGAGTAACAAACATCCATTCATCCATCCATCCATCCAAACTTTCACATTTTCACATTTAATATTAGTGGGATTCACAGGACAGCACATAATTATTACAAAAGAAAAGAAAAAAAACCACAAGCAATTATAATGCCCTGTGCAATGCCAGAAAAGGCAGCTATCAAAGCACACTGCTGCAGCCTTTATCTCAGCAATGCTCATTGCTTTTCGCCGATAGGTTTTTTTTTTTTTACGAGGCACAAGTGCATTGCCACCTTTTAAGGTGGGAGTAGGAGAAGAGGTTGAGGGGGGAAGAGTGGGAAGAGGGGAGAGAGGGGAAGGACGGGAATAAGGGAGAGGGAAGGGTTAGGGCCTCCAGTAACCTCACTCACGCAGCGAAATGCAATGCAAGCATTCACGGCCGGTTTTCTGTGAGGCCGTGGTTACGAGCGGAGCCGAGCCGGCCCATACATGCCGAAGCATGGCCCTCCCACATACAAACCGGTTACCGGAGGCCCTAACCTTTCCCTGCTCCCTCTCCTCCCCCATCTCCCCCTCTTCCATCATTCCCCTACTCTTACTTTAAAGGCCGGCAACGCACTTGTGACTCTTGATTTGCAGGTGCCCATGGGCGGCGGCAGTCACTTACCATCAGGCGACCCGTCTGCTCGTTTGCCCCCTGTATAATAAAAAAACAAATAAAAAACCTGAGACACTGCAGCGCTGGTATTATGATAGAGATTCTATTATAAATATTTATGGTGATTATCATTATTCTTTAACAATTTCTTCTTATTTTAGCAGTCAGCTGCGACTATGCCAAACTATCCAGTCTGTTAATTATTAAACTAATGAATAGTAAATATATTAAAATTGCTTTAATGTATTTTTCAACATCGCTTTCTAAACCAAAACGAAGCATTGCTTTGTACTACGAGTTCTCGAATGCGGATATACACACTTATAATAAGTGGAGTCTAGGTTGTTCACTGCGCTGAAGTTGGCGGCGAGTGTTCACGTCGCTATGAACCTTTAAGTGATAGCAGAAGAGGGTTAGAGACACGTGTCTTTAGCCCTGGCCTCCGTCTTACAGTAGTGGTGAGGGGGAGGAGGACAGCGACATAAGGTTTCTCCATCATCTCATCATATGCACTATGTTTAAACGCTGTTTCAAGTCCGTTAGTAAATATAAACACCCAGATAATTAAAAGACATACTCATGAATACATTTCTTTTGCACTAAGCGAGAATCACCCTAGTCGTTGAAGCGAACAACCGCAATTCTTGAGAAACTTTTCTTTTTTTTTTACAAGTAACATATCAAATTAATTTTAATTGTTTTAAAATCCTCATACTGATAAAATACTTGAGTCAATATTATTACAAGCGTAAATCATGCATGGCTGAATCAAACTTACATTACTCGTAGCACTGTTTTAATAATGTAGCTACGCCGTAGACTGTCTACGGATGTGGTGCTAAGAGTTATCTACGATATGTGTTAGTATAGTATGGAGAAAGGTTTTTGAAATCCAGAACAATGTGTTTTAATTGAACATTTTTAAGTACATACATTGCTATGACGTGTAATAAGTTTCGCTATTTTCCTTTTCTTATGTTCGATTTATGTCATTAAAGTCGTTTGGTCGTACTCTAGAGGGTCGAACTTCTAAAGAACGAAGGATTTTTATTAAAATTACCTTTACTACTCGTAATGAGTAGAGTCTCAAATCCCACAAGCAGGGTGAATAGGGACCCAACACACAAGTGATAATTTAGTTTTTTTTTTTTATTCACATATTTTTATATTAAATTACAACTAGCTATTAACAATTTATTTTATCAGAAATGTAAAAAATTGTTTTATTGTAAAATATTTAATATAAATGTTAATTTAAATATTAATAATTGTATTTTTCAACGTAAAAGGATTGGCTATTAGAGTTTCCACTGTTGATAATTTTTGATTGAAGATAACGAAATGCTGGACAGTGTCTAGACACTCTTCTGCACCTGGAGAATCGATGAGAGTGTGTATTTTTTTTTCGGCGGCAGCAGCAGACGGGTCACCTGATGGTAAATGACTACCGCGCCCATGGGCACCTGCAACTCATGAGTCGCAAGTGCGTTGCCGGCCTTTAAGGTGGGAGTAGGGGAAGGGTGAAAGGGGGATGGGTAGAGGCAAGGGTGAAAGAGGGACAGGGGGAAGGAACGGTTAGGGCCTCTGGTAACGTCACGGTCACTTGGCGAAAAGCAATGCAATCATTGCCGGTTGTGTTTGTCATGCAGCCGTCATCCGAGCGCGACGATGCCAGGTTCTACACCTAGCATCATCGCGCACCTAGCATATGGTACCTTTCATTCAGAATAAAAAAATACTGTTTCCGAGAGATAGACAAAATAACTTTAAAATTTTTAGATTTAAAAAAATCTCAAAAAAGCCTCCTCCACTTTATACGAGCACAGTACATTAGCTCTACGGATGTGGTTAAAAAATATCAAATTCTCTTTGGTTCTTTCTCCGTGTAAGTGGTACTCGCGAAATCACTATTCCTTGAGTTCCGCGATAGTAAAGTGATTTATATAAAATCCTTTTTAATACACCTTTAATTTTTTATCTAAGCACGAACCAGCGCATGATCGGTGATGATAACTTATTTTAATTCGTTGCTGACTCGATCAATATTGATGTTATCAGTATAGATGTGATACCAACTTTTAAAAAATACAGAGTAGCTCAGCGTAAGAGTGTAACAGCGTTTAGCACCTGTCACGAATTCGAGTTTCGGTTTTAAAATTCAAATTAAAAAAAAACATGCTTTTATTACAATTTTTTAACTTTTTAGTTCTTTTAATAAACAAGTAATAAAAGCTAGTTTTAAAAAAATATATATATTTTTATTTTTAACTTTTTAGTATTTATGATTCGGGATTTACTATGAATCAAACGAGTCCAATCTTGATGGGGTTACGTCGTTTCATTACAGAGTTCCTATGACCACCTTCCAGCTCCATCATCAGATCAGCTCCATGTCATCATAATATTGCATTGTCACGCGATATAAATTTGCGTGCAAAATTTCAGCTCATTAGAAAAAAGGGCAGTGTGTCAAATTTAACTTGGAAGATTTGATTACAGACAGACAACGGGACAAGTGAAACTAAAAAAAAAACCTTGTAATAATTAGGTTTGTAAAATTTAGGATATCAAAATCTTTTAACGTGCGCTGCCCATTTAACCAGGTCATTGACCCATCTTTTGAATATATAGAAAAAAATACAATGTGTGTATTTCAAGGATGCCCAACTAGTTTCGGACTAATCGGGGCCATTTCACCTGACACCTGGCGCGCCTGACGCTGATGCATCAGGTCGTTTTACCCATTGATTAAGTACCCCTATTGGGTTCGTAACAAATCGAGCATAACCGAAATACACACGTGAGTAAAATCGTTATCGTCATCTATTTAATATGAATATCACTCACAAAATTTTTATTCTTAATTTTTTTTAAGACTTCTTGTTAACCCCTCCAGCCAAGCTAAATGTTTGTATTAGGAGTAGGTTCACGTCGGTAGTGCGCTGGGTGGGGTCCGAACCCGCAACCACTCGATCGCAAGTCTGACGCCTCAACCATTACGCTATCGGCACTTTTAAATACATGTGTGTTGGTCCAGTATAGATCTTCAAATCTAAAAAGAAATGATAGTCTGTTGAAGGACCCCTATTATATATTAGCACGTATTGTCATGCACGTCACGGAGTGCCACAGGCAGTATGTTAATGTTTTCATTAGTACTGGGTAACGAACTCTTTGATGTTTAAAGCTTGTTCATCAAGTTACGCGACTCATGTTTGTTGGTATTAACAGCTATGGAGTCTCTCATCTCAGTCCATAATCTCTTCGTAAAAGAATAAAAAAATAGGAGGTAGGTAATCAGAGAGAACACCTCCCGCATTAGGAATAACTACTGTGTCGCGGGGCACTTTCCAAACATACCAACAACGGACACAAAGAACACCCAGACTCGGGTGGGAATTGAACCCACTAGGCCAACAGGCCAGTCCAAAAAAATATTATTTGTATTTATCTCTTTTTAAGTATTATTTTGTGTTATTTACGAATTTCATTGATATAAGAGCGCATTAGTCAAAACTTTAGTATAAACCTATACCTACCTACCTATACGTGCTCACGTAATAGGTATTACATAAGTTTCGACCAGGTTGCACTGGCTATGGTCACATGCTGACTGGCTCAATAGTGTCGTCCGTCGTCGAATCCGCGAGTTAGAAGGATTTTCATCCACCCGCACATTTTCAATATTTTTATATTTTCTTTTTGCCATGTACCGTTACGTACTACACTAACAGTGTCCCTATTCTGCTTATCCAAGTGTGCAGAAACCCAAGGTGACACGTTGTTTATCACTGGATTCCACTATCACGCTGTAGATGATTTAAAACCATCTTCCCAACTGAAAGTTTTGCGCTTTTTAATTTCAATCGCTTCACTTTGCTTCAATTTATTGAGTACTAGCAGAGCCCCGCGGTTTCACTCACGTAAGTCCCGATCCCGTGGGAATATCGGGATAAAAAGTAGCCTATGCGTTAATCCAGGTCTCCAGCTATCTACATACCAGTTTCATTGCAATCGGTTCAATGGTTTTTGCGTGAAAGAGTAACAAACATCCATCCATCCAAACTTTCACGTTTATAATATTAGTGGGATAAAAGTGACGTTCGGTGGAGAGGACTTGCGTACGGTGAAATTCAATTTAGTGATTAGTGCATGTTCTGCAAACACTGATTTGTTAGTCTGGCAGTTCTTCACAGTAGCAATATATTTTTTGACCCTTTCAGCAATAGTAGCTGCGGTTCTTTTGTGTTTCGGAGCGTGCAGATGTAGACGGTTGCATTTCCGTTGCATTGTTTATTGCAGTGTTGTTACTGACAGGCACTGTGCACACCGAGCTGACTTCATCACTGTCACGGCTGAACTGACAGTCTCGTGGGACGCAAAGAAATATCGAGGTACGAAATACTTTTCTTTTGCCAATATCCATACCCGTCTCGACCGGCCGGCCTGTGACAGACCATGTTCTTCACACAAAATATGTGTTCCTGTATCCTAGTTGCAATGCTACAACGAGTCTCCCCTACATAGCTCAAGCTACAGTCTCAAGCGATCCAGTATACATCTTTCGTCCTACGAGACAGTCACGCTATATAGATAAATCTAACGGCATATCGTTAATCAAATTGGTTATGGCGTTTAAAAGTTACGAGGGACGGACGTACATACATAGGTACAGGTCCTTTTTTGGGCTTATTCCCAAAGCTCCAAAATCCTATTGTTCTCAAAAATTTTAGGTTCACAAATATATTCCCAACGGCTCCAAGCTTTTTTTTAAATAATAATTATTTTCTTTCCCTATGGCTCCATGAGCTTCAAGTGTTCTTTTATTACCACCAACTCCAAAAAAATATGTATAAATAATATTGTAAATAACTAAACATTTTTATAAGATTTATACATGAATTCCCAGTGGCTCCAAGAGATTTATTATAAGTACAGTTAGTAAAAATTACAAGATATAAACAGCTTATATTAATTGTAGTTGTATATGTCGAGTAGTTAGCGAGACAGAATGATTTTATGAGCTAGGTAGACAGAGTAGTTTTTTGTTATTTTATTATTGTAAGTTACGCTGGGCCCAGCGTGCCCACAGAATTCACTTTCATTGATTGTCCTGGTAAGTTTTTTTTTTCGATGTTATAGACTATTTAATCTAAGATAGAGACGAGTGTAATTATTCTGAGACACTTATTTGTACCTACATTGTATTCTATTGCATGAAATAATACATACCTACTATATTTTTGGAGCTGGTGGGAATATACGAACAAGAGAATCTTGGAGCTTTGGGAACGAGCCCTTTTTTAACTTTACCACAGTCGGTTAAAAAGTGATTTATAAGTTATAAACCTACGTACAAACATATGTTTCGCAATACATTTTCATATACAGCTCCGGTTATAAGAAACTCTTAAAATAGGTGGGAAATTTCGCAAAACAAAAGCCTGACTACATTTTATTTTCGTGAGAACATCCAAACAAGGACTTATTTATGATTTTTACACTTTTGTTTTATACCTAAAAATTTTATACGTATCATATTATACAAATGCTTATTACTGTAATTGTTTTACCACAAATTTTCATTTGTTTCATTACTATGTAAGTGAAGCTAAGCTATCTACATATCAGCCTCAGTAAACAATCAATAAATCACAAACGGAAATATATTTTTGAAGTTATACTACAAAAAAAGTTACCAACTTCACGATATTTATTTAAGTGTTTCTGAATCTACAACACGTGTTTTGTATCAGTCCAAATAAAATATATATAAATATATATTTTTACAAATAATATATCGTGGTGACTGATATTTATTAACAATTTATTGATTTAAAGATAATTAACTGTGATTATAAAAATGGTTTTTACATATTACTTTGAGTACGTTTGTAGAATTTGAGGTAACTAACCTCGGACGGACTAAACTAAGACGGTATGTACCTATTATTTATTATGATATTTAAATAAACTTTATTTAACTGGCGCCAGAGAAGTATAACTTCTTACGTGCATACATAAGTACACACACACTTTTTTTTTATTACATTTCATAAAGTGCGGATCATACCACTAGGTGCTGTTTTAATTAATGCTTTATTTTGAATCTGCAGGTATCTATTTATTTTTATAAAATATAAATTCCTTAATAAAAACTACAAGATCATACCTACAAAGTACATCCAAGGTCATCTATACATAGTATAAATCAAAGTCGCCGCCGTCTGTAGATCTTTTAAACTAAACAACAGATTTTAATTCGGTTTTCACCAATAGATAGAGCGATTCAAGAGGAAGGTTTATATGTAAAGTTTCATATTGTTTTGTGTTAATTTGCTTAATGATATGACGATAATTGTTCACCACATTAGTATCTACATTGCACCCATGCGAAGCCGGGGTGGGTCGCTATCTAGGGAATAAAAAACAAATGGCTACCAGCTCTCAGTCAATCGCAATCTATAGCAACCCCGCTGTAAAGAGGTCCTTTAATGTTGATAATTTGCACTTAAGTGTTTTTCAAGTAAATAATAGGTATACCAATTTAATGATTTATTTATCTCTACACTATAACACATGGCTGCCTGTAACTTTATATTATACTAGCTGCGCCCCGCGGTTTCACCCGCGTAAGTCCCTCGTTAATTTTTCTTGAATTTCCTAATTTTCCGCTCAACTTTCTTAATTTTTTCTTTCATAAGAACCTTCTCCTGACAATAACAACCCCAAAAAAAAAAAGAATTATCGAAATAGGTTCAGCCGTTCACGCGTGATGCCGTGACCAAGGGAAATAGGGATTCATTTTTATTTATTTAGAGATAGATTAACTTCTCAAAGAAGTAGAAGAAAAGTGCTCGTTGTTCCATGTTGTGCGTGTCGTAAGGATAATAATTATTTAATACATAATAAAGTAAATCTTTGTTCAATCTTTTTACCGACTTAAAAAAGTAGAAGATTCTCAGTTCGTTGCAAGGTGTTATTATATTTTTGTATATGTTACAGGATTACTCGAAGAGAGCTGAATGGTTGAACGCGATGATTGAATTTACGTATGTATATATGCAACAAATTTGGGAAGAAAGAAACTATTACATCACCACCTTCACAAAATACAACACATCTATCTATAAGAAGCTCAAATTCATAAAACATTACATTTCTGTTTATACAGAAGATATTTTGTTTTATGAATTTGAGAAAATATAATCCATATAGCGTATGGATTACATTTTCTCAAACATGCCTAAAATTGATTTTTGCACCTTTTTTTGTTTTTTTATGATATAGTGGGCAAACGAACAGACGGGTTACCTGATGGTAAATTGCCACTCACCTGCAACTCAAGGGTCGCAAGTGTGTTTCCGGCCTTTGAATTAGGAGTAGGGAAAGGGGGAGGGAAAAGGGGGGTAAGAGGGGGGGAGGACCGGTAACCTCATTCACTCGGCGAAAAGCAATGTAAACATTGCTTCACTGCCGGTTTTCTGTGAGGCCGTGGTATCACTCCGGTCGAACCGGCCCATACGTGCCGAAGCATGGCTCTCCCACTTATAAACCTAAAGTGATTTCAACTTATTCAACACAAAATAATGTTCTGAAACGTATAAACTTTCTTAATTAAAATCACTCGGTTCCTTCCAAACATCAGAATGGTAGCTCCAGTAGAAATGAGTATAAAATAGAAAGACATGACGTCATTCCTTTCTTTAGTTGAAGATTTGATTTGATAGCTGAAATCGGACAAGCGCAAAAAGGATTGTCACTCAAATCCAACCTGAGTGCCTCAACGATTTTTCTTTGTTTTAAGTAATACAGACAGAATTAATTCGCAGATTGTAGGTAAGTTAAGCACTGAAAACTGCATCAAGAAATGTAAGTTTTTTGTTACGCTTTTGCACCTTAACTACCGAACCGAACATCATGAAATTTTGCATACGCGTTGTCAGGGGTACATAAAATGATATAGGGTACGTTTACTAGACTAACTTAACTAACTTTAACGCGAGCGTAGTTGCGGGCTCGACCGGAGTGGTACATTGGCCTCACAGAAAAACAACAGTGAAGCAATGCTTGCATTGCTTTTCGCCAACTGAGTGAGATTACCGGAAGTCCTAACCCTTCCCTCCCCCCTCTCCTCCTCTTCCTCTACTCACACCTTAAAAGCCGGCAACGCACTTGTGACTCTTGAGTTGCAGGTGCCCTTGGGCGGCGGTAGTCATTTACCATCAGGTGACCCGTCTGCTCGTTTGCCCCCTATATCATAAAAAAAATCCTAACTTAATAATCTTACTAATATTATGAAAATACTTTTATAAATGGAAGGAAAAATAACTTTATATATGCTCTCTACATGGATATTCAACAACAACGGTATTACTAGAATATCACCGATAATTAGATGTGTATGTCGGTGAGTACGACAATTTTAGCGATAATAAGACACTCGATTGATTTTATGGTACAGAGGCGGGAGTACACCGTCACGAGTCACGTGAGCGGAATCGTTTGGAGGTGCGACGGCGACAGTTACATTTTGATTTCGGGCAAACATTAAGGCGCACTCGTTTGGAGGGCATCGAGTAGTTCCGACCCTGTGTGTATAATTAATATATATATATTATTTTATTATGGACTCTATCCCGCACAAGAATCAGCGCAGGAATTCCACCAAACTTGTCTCAAAAATATGTTTTTGATTTGTTCTTAAATAATGTAACGATTGCAGCCAGAACTGTGTCGAATCATATTTAATTTTGTTTGTATCGTTGACTGTAAGTCCTTAATGCGAGTACTTTCTCTGACATGTGATTCTATCAATGGTCACAAATTAAGGCTAATTCTTTATCACTTTACTACGACTACGGCTATTGTATTCTGTTCGAAACGTCAGGTAATTAAAATGTATATACATTCCTCAATCTTTTACCGGCGGCCCTAACCCCCTTCTCTCCCTTACCTTCCTCTCTCCTTCTTCCTCTACTCCCACCCTTCCCCTACTCCTACCATAAAGGCCGAAAACGCACCTGTGACTCTTGAGTTGCAGGTGTCCATGGGTTACGGTAGTCACTTACCATCCAAGTGACCCGTCTGCTCGTTTGCAGGGGGTAATCCGATAAAATAAAAAATATCTTTAACTTATTACTTAATTTCTGTCGCTTATAATCGAATGCGACAATTCAATTTAAGATAGACCGTCAAATGTCAATATTTTTTTGGAGTTAATTTGTTTTGGCCGTTAAAATTTGAATCCTAGTGCTGAACTTTTGCTACGAACTGAGCAAAATTTTTGTTTCGACAATTTTCAATTTGTAACAGTTTTTTTTTTCTCTTTGAACGATTTCCTTTCCTGTACCCATGAAAACGTGTTGCAAAATTTCATGATGGTCGGTTCAGTAGTTAATTAAGGCTCTAAAGCGTAACTAACAAACTTACTTTACTTCAAATAAGTGCTGTCGGTACGTGCCAATGGCTGTAGTGTTCACAGTTCAATAAATAATCCTGGACAAAAGGAACCAATCGCACCGAATTATAACAACTAACTAACTAACGTGCCGGCTTACTTAGTTAGGGGAGATCTAAGTTTTGCAGGGTTGCCAGCTGTTCGGTGAAATGCTACTTTTTTTGTAACATTCGATCCTGGCTCGAAGGACCATAAAAAGTAAAACATACTTATAAGACCTCTACTATTGCAAGACCATTAGGGATACCTACTTATTTGAGTATTGTTTAATATTCGCACTCAAAATCAACTAGATGTATAAGTATGTATCTGTATGTATTGCTGACTATCATAGGATTTAAACTGTATAGTTCTACAAATTATTTTAACCCTAAAAGAATATGAATTTATGTTAAGGCTGATATGTACTTAATATTTGATATAATAATATGAACGGAAACTGTTCCCTTAATACATATTTCTCCTCACAAAGGTGCAAACTTCCGACAATGACCATACAGCGGCTAGTTCCCGGACAAGTTGTAGAAATAATTCGTTCATTGTGCTTTTATTACTGGGGCGTGTCGTTCGAATACACTTCAGTAAGAAGTTTTTCATATATTCTATTTAGAAAATAGGTACAAAGTATAACATACAATGTATAACATTTTAAGACAGTACCAAGCTTCGCCATTTTGTTTTTTAATTTTGCTCGGTATGATGTTGTTGTGGTTAATGACGCTTACTCGGAACCTGTTTATAGACTGCTGTAATATTAAAAACTATTGTTATTCCTTATCATATTAAGGTACAAGGCAAGCGTGTGATCTGCTGGATAATAGGTAAGCGTTAATGCGAGCATATATAGCTATGCTTCTCTTGGCATTTCTTCTGCACGTTATATTGAGAGATACATATCACAAATCTTTTCTAACAAAATGGATTTAATAGGAAAGCTGTCTCATTATGTAACTTCGCGACCTTTCAAAATCATACTGCCTCTAACAATGGTATTACAATAGAAATATTTCAAGCTGTTAACTGCAGTACCGATGTAAGTGCGGTGGCGCTAAAAAATGAAAAAATAAAAATTCATTTGGCGTCCTAATGAAGTTTCAAAGCTTGCAATTAGTGAAAGAATTATTTTGCGGAAAACGGTCGTAAGGATGGTACGAAGACCGAAAGCCGAGTTGCATTTGATTTGGCTTCTGACTTGATTTGGCTAAATTTCTAGAATTACGAAAATTATCCTAAATAATATTATAAACTCCGAAAGTTAGTTTGTTTTTTTATGATTTCACGTCCATCTACTCAATCAATCGTCATGAAATGAGCGAGGTCGAGCCCAAAAGCAACAAAATTTTTAAAAGATAATGTACCTTGGCTTGAGGTGCCAAGGATTAAATCAAGCCTGACGATAAGAGGCAACTACAACATGTGGAGGCTAGTTACGTCTTATGTATATTGCACAGCTAGCTGACACATCAAGAATTTTAAAGGGATAGGCTATCTATTATTCTTGCGTATCGTTATTCCCTCTTATAGTAAATGGCTACCATCATTATTATGATTTGGAAGATAACAATCGGCAGAAAAGAGGTAAAGATTAAGGCCGCCCATTATGCATTTCATGGTTTCTATATTTTTGTTTTGTTTGTGTACAAATATAATGGGTGTCTCAGTAAGAGTGCACTTTTTAAAATTGGAATTTTTTTTTTTCATGCAAGTTGCAACTCTGAAATTTGACTGCTGTCACCTCTGTTTATTCCGGTTATTAAAAATGGGGCGCTTTTCGAAAGAACAATCCGTTATAATTGTGAAAACTCATTACAAAAATGGGGAAAGTTACGCTGAAACCGATCGCAAACTTCGCCAAATTTTCAGCCGAGAAAGTGCAACTAATGTGTCAACCATTCGAAGAGTGGTCAAAAAATTTGAAGAAACTGGGTCGATTATGGATAGTAAGAATCCTATGCGTCAACGTACCGGTCGGTCTCTTGAAAACATTGCTGCTGTAAAGGAGAGTGTCGCCGAAAACATCAATTCGGCATCGTTCTCAACAACTTAAAATTTCACGAAGCACTACGCAGAGAATTTTGACTAAAGACCTCCACCTTCATGCGTACAAGATTCAGTTAACTTAGGAGCTCAAACCAGCACACCACGGAAAGCGCCGGCCACGCCACACCGCGCACGAAACAATCGACTTATTGCAGAAACGATTTCCGGAACACATTATCTCACGAAATTCTGATGTCAACTGACCACCAAGATCGTGCGATTTAACGCCGTGCGATTTTTTTCTTTGGGGTTTTGTGAAATCTCGGGTTTATGCGAATAAACCCGAAACAATTCCTGAGCTCAAATCGGAAATCCAACGCGTCATCGGTGAGATACAGCCACATTTCTGTGCAAAAGTCATGGAAAATTTCATGAAAAGAGTAATGGCCTGTTATCGGAGCCATGGAGGTCATTTGCCGGATATTTTATTCCATACTTAATCGGAACATGTCTTCTTTACAATACAATAAAAATATCACAACTCTGTCATAAAATACTTGTTTTTATTTTAAAATGAAAAAGTGCACTCTTACTGAGACACCCTATATAATACTCACTTACTCAAAGATTACATTTTCCTATTTGTTATTAATAATACCATACCCACATTCATACATTCACGTCTGTATCCTGGAAGGGGTATACAATAGTATAGGCCTGATTATACACCCACATTTTGCTAAATATATTTTGGCCATACTCACTTAATAAGTCAACCGGGCTCTTTGACAATTATTTGGACCAAAAGAAAATATAAGTCCTAATTCGGTTGAATAATGTTTACTGTTTGAGTATATGACTCAAATAGACGCGAGTAAGGTCGTTGATGTGATCCCCACAGGGTAAGTCTATATATGATGTTATCTATATATATGTTATACATAGCTATTGTATATCTTTTGTATTGTATATTTAGTATCTATAAAGTATTTATAAAGTGATCACAATTATTCAACCCTGGAAGCCGAAAAAAACATATTGCAAAGCCGAACGCATCCCCTCACTAGTGACCTTATTATTCTAGTGAACGAGGAACTCTCGCCTCCAGTTATTTATTTCTAAGTTCTTGACACTTTTTTGACAGAAATTATAAATATGCTGAATTTATATTCATTATTAAATGTATTATTTTTGGGGTGATTTTTGCTCGCTCTGAGTGGACCAACTTATTACTTTTGTCAAAAGGACTTATTTCAGATGGATGAGTACTGTTAGGGGTTATGAAGCCTTAAAAGACAATAATTTAACTTTGTAAGTATAATTTTACTAAATAAGTAATTTAATAAATAGTAAGTACCTGGAGGGCAAGCATCGTTTGGTAGCTTTTTGAAGAATCGTCATTTTGTTTTTTTTTTTGTAAAATTGCGTTTTACAGGAAATACAACTATGCAGTTGAACTTAAAATGCAAAACTGTATCTGTTTACAAATTTTCATCAAAATCGTTAGAGCTTTTTCCGAGATACCCGAAATATAAATGCAGACATAAATAAATACATACATACATACAAGAATTGCTCGTTTAAAGTAATAAGATTGAGGTGGGAAACCCACCAAAATTTGAATGGGTCCCGACTGTGGGTCGTTATTTAGCTTTTTTTTATGGTTTAAGAGGCAAACGAGCAGGTGGGTCACTTGATGGTATATGACTACCGCCGCCCATGGGCACCTGCAACTCAAGAGTCACAAGTGCGTTGCCGCCCTTTAAGGTGTTAGTAGGGGAAGGGGGACGAATAGGTGATCATGTCTGGCAGGCCGTGGCCCAACGGTTGATGTTGGGAAGTTGTATATATACTAATTGACGCGAGAACTCTCATAGCGCGATGTAGGATTAGCAGTTACTCCGTAGTTCAGCTCGTCTTCGCTAGATGATGTTGTAGTATGTTTTTGCTGTATGTGAAAGTCGCACACATAAAATTAGTACTAACTTTGAAACTTTCGCGTTCCATGGTATAATTAGGGAACGTACCCATACTACGCGACCCATTTTTTTTAATTTTATATCCCCCCTCCCTCCCCCTCTTTGACCATTAGTAGTATATGCCAAGACCCCCCTTCCCCTGTGACCAAGCGTCACGTAGTATGGGTACGTTCCCTTATGGTAATATATGGATAAAAAGTAAGCCTATGCGTTAATCCAGGTCTCCAGCTATCTACATACCAAGTTTCATCGCAATCCGTTCAGTGGTTTTTGCGTTAAAGAGTAACAAACATCCATCCATCCATCCATCCAAACTTTCACATTTATAATATTAGTAGGATACGGAAATTAACGCGATCACGAAATAGATATTGCATACCTCTGAATTGGCTGTGACCATGGCCAGTGCCACCTGAACAGAAACGTCTATATGTGTATCGAAACGTCAGGCCATTCATAGTCATACCTATTTCATGATGGCGTTAATTCCCGTATACTTGATCGTCCAACAAATAAACTACGAACTTATAATACGCATATTCATGTTGTCCCAAATATATTCCCACTAAATCCTGTATAGACACATTTTGTAAAAAGCTAACTTACACACATTGGCCATAATTTATCAATATTTAAGCATATCCTATGCATTATTGGGAGCCATAAAATTCCGTAGGGACCTTCGCGCATACAAATCGGTTACTTAATAATAAATTATTGGGTAGCCCGGTACTGGAGTCCTTTAATCAGTATTGTCTCTTATTTATCTCCGTGGGCAGAGCTAAGCTCAGCGAATTATGTACATATATTGGGGCTAAGTATAGATAAAAAATTTGCACAGAGAAATTTATTACAAACTAGCTGTGCCCCACGCGGCTTCACGTGTACACGTTTATATTTTTTGCACGTAACCCTAATTCTTTTCTCGAAATGAAAGTAGCCTAAGTTACTCCCTATAACACCAGCTAAATGCCAGTGAAAGTCCCATGGAAATCGGTCCTCCCGTTCCGAAGATTAGCCACAACAAACAATCAGACAGACAATGACACGAAAATTTTAAAAGTAGATTTTTTGGTATAAGATTTGGACATTTCAATTTTATTTATTTGTGTAGATATTTTACTGTAAATAGATTCTCAAATTGTCTGATGGGCCTGTTGATCTGGTCGTTAGTGATCCTGACTGCTGAGCCAGAGGTCGTGGGTTCGATTCCCACCCAGGACAAATAATGTGTGGGTGTAATTTATCCATATATACATACAAATAAATAAAATTGAAGTGTCTCTTTGTAATGTCAAAATAATAGTTTTTTTTTAGCTCATACAGTTATTTGCACGATAGCTATGAGTAAAATTAGTTTTTAAAATTTTTGTCTGTCTGTTTGTTTCGGTTAATCTCCGGAACGGGTCTACCGATTTCCACGGGACTTTTACAGGCAGATAGCTGGTGTTATAGGGAGTAACTTAGGATACTTTTATTTTGAGAAAAAGAATTAGGGACCCGCGCAAAATATACAAATAAGTACACGCGAGCGAAGTCGCGCGGGAACTGCTAGTCTGTAATATGTATATTGTATGTAGTTAGTAATAAACAGGGTGT
The DNA here is from genome assembly GCA_963859945.1 of Euplagia quadripunctaria. NCBI lineage: Eukaryota > Metazoa > Arthropoda > Insecta > Lepidoptera > Erebidae > Euplagia > Euplagia quadripunctaria. The sequence goes on from OY982585.1 coordinate 13,817,788, forward strand.
ATTTGGAAAAGGAACATTTACTTAAATCACTGAAAGGGCTCTAGCATGCAGATACAATAAAAAAAAAAAAAAAAACTATCCATTTATACGTTACTAGCAGTACCCGCGCGGCTTCGCTCGCGTGTACATATTTTTATATTTTGCGCGGAACCCTAATTCTTTTTCTTATAAAACCCGCTATCGGCCAGTGAAAGTCCCGTAGAAATCAGTCCACTCGTTCCCGAGATTAGCCAGACGTTACGTGAAACAAACAGACAGACAGACAAAAAATTTAAAAAAAATGTTTTAGTAAATGTACCGTGTATAGATCCAAATGCACTTAGTAAAAAGCGGTTATTTTAATATTACAAACAGACACTCCAATTTCATTTATTTGTATAGTTGTACGGATGACCGTTTGAATTTTTGCCTCCGTTTTTCCTAAAAGTGGGTGAAACTTGTGAGAAGCCTCTCGCTAGAGACCATGATTCTGTCCATGGTCCAAAGTGAGACCGCCGTCTCGTTTTGTGAGGCCGGAGATCGCAGAATGTTCTCCGACCTCTACAAGGCCTGGCCTGGGGGTAGCGGGTCAGGCTGACCGTTGCTCTTGCAGAAACAGGCCCGAGATGGTGGCGCGACGTGTTCCACGCTCGCTTCTCTGATCTGGAGGGGGATAAGGCCCCCATACTCCATGGTGTGGTTGCCTGCTGCAGGCGGCCAAGGTCTGCAGGGGTTCCCGGAGGCTTCCTTCCTAGGGTATACCCGGGTCTCCTGCACTAGACCCACGTGTGACGGAACACTGTGGTTTTAGTCGGTTCGATTCCGACATACCACTTTACCGTTAGGTGTAAAGTTACATAAGGTCCTACAGTTAACATAAAAACAATAAGACATAGGTTTATATGTTATTGTATTATAGAAATGTATATTATTGTCTAATATTAGGTGTTTATAAGGTGGATCATTGTTATGCAAAAGAGTGCCTCTCATCATCAAACGTTAAAGTTTGGAGAGTTTGGAATTACGTAACATCCTCTGTAATATAATTTCATTACTTAAATAAATTTAAAAAAAAATAGTGTTCTTTTTTCAAATACACTCTATAAATATGTTTATCAGCAGTCTAATTACCATAGTACAGGCTCTGCCTAGTTACGGATCAGACGGCCGTGTGACGTGTGTGAGGTGTCTCAAGTTATTATTACTTACTGATAGACAAACACAGCTACCGAAAATAGAAATTGTTTGTGTTTTCAGTTTCTTCTTGTATACCGCTTTGAAACATTTAGTCTTAAGTTATTATTATTATTATATTAGGTGGCAGAAAGCTAATTAGATCTGAAATACATCAAATTATTAGCCGACGCGACGATAGTAATTATATTTATTTATTTTTGTTGTGATTTGTAGCCTTCACACGCTTAAAGGGCGCAGCTAGTTACAAATATATTAGTTCCGGCTAATCTCCGGACCGGGTGAACCCGTTGGCAGATAGCTGGTTCTATAAGGAGTAACTTAGGCTACTTTTATTTTGGAAAAAGAATTAGGGTTCCGAGAAAAAAATATAAATGTTTACGGCTGGGCACAGCTAGTATATCTATAAATTTAGCGAATTGACCGTGTCCAAAACAATTTGGATTAGTAATAAAATTTTCACAAGTGGGTTATTCAATTTAATTTAATAGACTTTAAACCATCACTACAACAGGGAAAAGTGTAGGCAAATATAGTCTGGTACCCGTACGAAATCGGGCGGGCTGTTAGCTACAAATATACTACCTAGTCCTTTGTTTCAGCAGATATTTGCTATCTCCACGTACTAAGAAACTCATCTGGGTGTACTGGCTTGAAATACTAGTCCTTTATTTCAGCAGATATTTGCTATCTCCACGTATTAAGAAACTCATCTGGGTGTACTGGCTTGAAATACTAGTGCTTTAAAGATAATTACTAGATATGTTTTATCTTAATGAAAGTAATTCAAATTTGTCTGAGAACAAGATTTATTATGACAAGTGTGAGCGTGTAACCTAAGAAAATCCAATTTACTGTAACTGCACAATTCTAAGACACGCCTCTCATTACCTTCCACGTTATACACCCACGCCTGTATCCCCAAAGGGGTAGGCAGAGACATATTAAGTACCCACATTTTGCCAACTAGACTTTGGTCCCAATCACGTGATGGAAGGTAACCCTATTGCCCTTAACCGGCACTTTAGAATTATATCAAAACTGCAATGTTCTTCCTGTTCCAGAAACACACTCAAGCTCCGGACACACATGATCACGCTAAACCTCAACGAAGAATAAAAAAGTATACCACACCTCACCCATATTTTGCTTTCACATAACGATTCTTTCATTATCTAGGGCCATTTCTGTATATTAAATTAACCAAATCTTTCCGATACACAATCCTCTTATGCTTCAATAAAACCCAAATTACTTAATATCTCTTCAAGAAAAACTATATAGAAACGTAATTTTGAATTTTAAATAAGGATCAGTGAAAATTAAACTAAAGGTGGAAAAAGAATTTTACTTGTTTACTAACCCAATAATAATATCCTCAATTTAAAAAAAAAGATCTTGCAAAAAAAGTGTAAACAAGCAGACGGGTCACCTGACGGTAAATTACTACGGCCTACGTTGCCACCATAAAGGCAACGTAGGCCGTAGTCATTTACCGTACCCACTTAAAAGGTACGGGAAGGGTTGAAGAAGGGGAGAGGAGGGGAGAGGGGAGGGTTAGGGCCTGCAGTAACTTCACTCACGCCGGTTTTCTATGAGGCCGTGGTATCACTCCGGTCGAGCCGCCCCTTACGTGCCGAAGCATGGCGCTCCCAAAAGAGACATCCTATCCTAAGTTAGTAAATTTGTATCTAACGGTAAATTCTCATACTACGCCCCTCTCCTCGCTACGTCTATTGTTTACAAAACCAATTGTCTTACGCTAAACATTCATTAATTTAAATTGTTCTACACGTGATACTTGAACATCAGGGTAAACAATAAATGACAAATTTTATTGAAATGAAATACTTTTAGTCCAAGTTTGTTAATAAAGGATATTAAACGAAATTCTTAGCCAATCTTGTGAGCAACAGAAATAACTCCTCATTATAAATATCAAGTTGCTGAAACACACCGCTGGAACTCTAGTAAACGTGGGAATGGGTTTTAACGTGGGCGAGCCATGCTTCGGCACGTATGGGCCGGCTCGACTCCGCTCGATACCACGGCCTCACAGAAAACTGGCAGTGAAGCAACTATTGCATTTCGCCACGTGATTGAGGTTACCGGAAGCGCTAACCCTTCCCTCTCCCTTATTCCTGTTCTTCCCTCTCCCCCTCTCCCCTCTTCCCACTCTTCCCCCCCTCCCCCTCTTCCCCTACTCCCATCTTAAAGGGCGACAACGCACTTGTGACTCTCGAGTTACAGGTGCCCATGGGCGTAGTCATTTACCATCAGGTGACCCGTCTGCTCGTTTGCCCCCTATACCATAAAAAAAAATATCGCAGTGTCGTTCCACCCTGATTCAGTTGCCAAATATCACCTTCAAACGAACAATACTCTTCTAAAAACCATTTTCGTGTTTATCTATTCAGATTCCCCAAAGATTAAACCCAATATGTGAGCAGTGGAACACAATATGGTGAGCATATACTGTTTTTTATCAAAACCAAACATATCTTTGTCTCGTCAGCGAAAAGGAGGCAATTTTAATCTGCGTAATGTCGAAGGCTTGTTTAGACTGTACGACTTTTGTTGTGTCCGTAAACCTTTAACATGGCCTGACAAAAATATAAGCTATTATATATTCTATATTATATATGCCAACATTTTTTTCTTTGCATTATTTAAATCAAGAGTTTAGCTCACATGTTATATAAAGCCGAGAGGGTTTGGTACTCAATTTTTGCGTCTAATACTGACTGAACAAATTAAAGCGAACTGACATGGCCAAAAATAAATTTAATAACCAGGAGCACAAAGGACACCCTTTTTAAAAGTTCACACGTTTTATACCACTAAAGTGGCTAATAAGGATGACGTTAACAGTATCAGAGCTGTCGCTGTCTTGCCGACCCTGTAGAAACATATTAATGTTGTTTTAAGAAACCCCATACTACAATTAATTTTAAAGTACATGAAAGGCTGTTATTACAGAAATCCAGCATCCGTAAAAGGATGTTACTTTCGAATAAAACAAATCTAATTTAAAAATATTATGATAAGCTTTACGTCAGTGGAGAAAGGTCTCACAGCACAAGTAAAGTAAAAAAGCCGTAAGTCGTTCATTTGTTATCATATCTAGTCTGTCTGGAAATCGTAGAGGCATCAAGTTAAAATTAACATCAAATAATTATATCAGCGATCTCTTGAAGCTGTAAAAAAAAATCAAGCTTCTAAGTCAACGTAATCAAAAGATATGGTCATTAAGCCTTACATTTTAACAAAATTTTTACATTTCGCAGGTAAATCAAAACCGATAGGGTATTTCCCATTGACCTAGAATCACGAACTTTGTTAAGAAGCACTTTGTCATAAATCGATGTATGGGAGAGTATTTTAGAACTAGAAAGTTAAGTTTGTCTTTCGAAAAAGACGGGTAAGAATCTTCGAGAATTGATTCCCAAGATCCCAGATCCCACTATCTACATACAAGTTTGTTTTCTTACGGAACCAAATACATGCAATTATCTTATCGTTGAGAAATCGTACCCATATTGTGTCGTGTAAAAACCCTCTCATCCCTCATTCACGTCTGTCTAGCTCCAACGTTCATAGCTTTTATTTGTATTAAATTGATCTGTTGCTGATTTGATGTTTTTGTACCCTAATAACTCATGTCACGGGAGGGTTGTCGTCTCAGAGGAAATAATTCTTTTTTAAGATCTCTCTCTATCTTATCTAGTTTTAGGAGAGTAGTTTTTTATACTATTAAAGTAAACTACAAGCAGATTGCCTGACTAATGGTAAGCGGTTCCCGGTTACTGCCCAATGAGGTGCGGTGGCACCAATGAGCTTTAGGGCTCCTAAAAATATGGTGTCTACACAACGTCCAGGAGTGGACCATTATTACCTCCGTCAAACATCTGTTTCGCTTGGCCTTAAAAAAGAAAGAATCTAAGAAGCTGAGGGCCAACCTTCAGACGATAGGAATGAAGAGACACTATAAAAAGGAGTTCCTTGTCACTGACACAATACTAATGCTAATTTATTTATCAGCTATATTTTACAACGGTCTTCTTGTTAACTGGACTTTGTCATGGCCACTCAACGTCATTGTTAGCTCAGAACGTTAGGTTCAAATGCTGAGAGGGTTTTTGCATTCCAAGCTCCGAGAGTTTGAGATGAATACAATACTATGACATGGTTTCAACAGGATGGGTTACTTTACACACGTAACGATAGTATAGAGGCAAATGTTCCCTGGAAAAATGATATCGCAGAGTGGCCACCACGAAATCCAGACTTTTCTCCTACAGATTTCTTTTTGTGGGGATATCTCAAGAGCAGAGTTTTTAATAATAATCCGTAAACTCTTGGCCAATTAAAGAAAAACAGTAACTCCCAAACAAATTGACTGATTGTTACCACAGCGAGCACTTATCGACTCAACTATATTTAAGAACCATTCAGGATACCCCATTAATACATGAAAAAAATCATAACAATCAGTCAAGTTGTTTAAGAGGAGAAGAAGAGAGAAGAAGGTGGCAGGCAGCGGATGGATGCGGACTGCCCAAGACCGGGAAGTTGGCGCGCCTTGATAAAACACTAACAGTCTCACAAGAATACTTCCTTTAGAGGGTGTTGTCTTATTACAAATAACAAAGTAGGTCGACTTGTTTTCGACCACACTAAATACAAAGAAAACTCTACTGGTCAGACAAATCTAAATCTGAATAGGTATTGGCTATTTAGTCTTTTTTACGTAGAATCAGGCCTAGGTTTTTGCCTATCCCCAAATGAACTAGACACCATCGTTGTTTCTACGTCCCGAGTGGCGTATACTGATGGTGACGATTTGCGCACAGTACGAACGTGCCGCTTGAGTGTTAGCAAAATGTCGATATATCGATATTGTCTTAGATTTTTTTATATTTTTTTTTATTAGTGGCGTTGATCTCAGTTCCTTTGGGCGTAGGTGTCAGTCCTAGGTAAGTACTCCCTGTATCCCTAATTTTATCTTTAGAAGTTTTTAATTTTTTAATACTACAACTAGGTTTTCCCAAACGGTCTAGGTTCCTTGCTGACGGTGGGGCGACGTGTTCCACCCCAAGGCAAGGCCTCCCGTAGTCCACGGTGTCCACGGTCCATGGTATTCGGTTTCCCTGCAATAGACCTACTTGTGACGAAACAACACGTGGTTTTAGTCGATTCGATTCCAACATACTACTTCACCGTTTGCTCCGGTAAGGTGATGGCCCATGGGAACCCACACGATAAATAGACACGATAAAAATAAAGTTCTATATTCCATAAGGTAATATGAAAATATTTCATCAAATCAGTTGTTAGAAATTTTGTTTTTTTAGTTTAGTTATATAACTTACATTAAAACTAATAAAAAAAAATATAATAATAATATATAAACGGGCTATTTACATGCAGGCATCATAAAATTCCTCCGCATCGTCGCCTACTGGCAATGTCCCCAGAAGGCTGGCAGCATTGCCACGTTGAATTGCAATGCTAATTCTCTGTGCAAGAAAAAGGCCTTTAGTTTAGTTATTTTAACCACATATGCACTACTCTCTTAAACTGTGTCATTAAATGTAAAATATTAAAACTGTGCAAAAAAACTAACAGCTACAAGGCAAAATCGGAAAAAGGCGAACCGTTATTAAAACGAAAAACTAACTTACTAGTAATACTGAAATAACATTTCTCAATATGACAGGCATAGAATCCGAATGAGCTTTTATTTATAATGTTTTTATCCTTCAATTACAAACTCGAGAAATTGTCCTATAATAAAACGATTTCATATTGCGACATCTACAATTGATTGTAAAACTTTTACTGCGGAATATGTTAGTTTTATTGTCATATAAGGCCTACGGAAATGGGCTCAAAGGACCACAAAGAAGATACGACTTATTAAATTTTATATTGCTGTAGGTTATGAAACCACAACTTTGGATATTGAACAAGTTATGTTTCATAAATGAAAAATTGAATATTAATATACTTGGGCACAAAAATCAATTCCTAATTTTCTGTAAACTTTTTGAATGATTATGAATAGCGTATGCCCAATTATGATCTAGGTTCTATATGCTCATGCAAGTATATGCTTGTTTATTTTATTCGGGTACTTAAAAATCCTGCGATATTTTTTTTATCAATTAATGAATCTATGATACTCTTGAACTTTGGCGCAATTGCACCAAAACACTCGATCCTGCGTCTTCTACATCTGTTCATGCCTGTTTATCTTCTTTTGTTTTTTTGCCGAATAATCAATTTCGTTATTGGTTTAATAATTATTATTATCGGCGGAGCAAGTAAGTCTTAAAGTGAAAACTCGATAATACCTAACTTTATTTAATCTTCTGAAGATTGTATACTTTCTTGCTTCATGCCGTCTTATCACTACTATAACGATAAATAAATTTTATTGCAGAGTTGTCTGTATGAAACAATTACTTAGAAAGGGTTAATTCTAAACCAACAACCTTGACCTATGTGGGAGAGCCATGCTTCGGCACGTATGGGCCGGCTCGACTCCGCTCGTTACCACGGCCTCACAGAAAACCGGCCGTAAAGCAATGCTTGCATTGCATTTCGCCGCGTGAGTGAGGTTACCGGAGGCCCTAACCCTTCCCTCTCCTTTATTCCCGTCCTACCCCTCTCCCCCCACTTCCCACTCTTCCCCCCCTCCCCCTCTTCTCCTACTCCTATAACCTTAAAGGGCGGCAACGCACTTGTGGCTTTCGAGTTGCAGGTGCCCATGGGCGGCGGTAGTCATTTACCATCAGGTGACCCGTCTGCTCGTTTGCCCCCTATACCATAAAAAAAAAAACAAACATGATCTTAAAGTAATAGCTTAGGAAACAAAATATCGATAAGCCAAAACACAATTTTCTTCCAACGCTAACCTAAACAAAGAGCCAGCAATTTGTTTCTAAAAATGTTTTTTTCTTGATTCCCCGTAGGAGGGGGATATTCTCCTTATTGCCTTCGCGATTTATACCCTGCCGGTTCAATTTTATAGGGCGATGAGAACGGGACGAATCGCGCGGACAGAATTGGATGATCGTAAACGATTGAATGACACCTGAGACATCTTTTCTGATTGAAATCTGTTCAAGGTTACATACAGGGGACTTGAGCAGTTCATATTCATTGCTGTTCAGAGATATTACGAGTCCTTTTATTGAGTCGTGATACAAAAAGGAGTCGCCGAAGTTTATTGACTGGGTTTAGTTTTTTCATATAAGTAACTGGATAAATAAACATACAGACCTGATGGTAAGTGGTTATCGATGGTTGTAAATACTCTTAACATCTGTGATATGAATTATGCGTTGTCAACCTTATAACCATGTAACTCCGGCGGTTCTACTACAGTCATATGCTTCTACTTGGTCTTTTGTATGGAAGAAATATTTCTCCTTTTAATTGTTACTTTGAACAGAAGCCTGATATTGCATATCTCCTTTAAAATATTTAAATGTTTTCCATTTTTGCTAAATATTCAATCTAATCCTAAATCAATTTTTTTATTTCAAATTATCTTGTTTAGTATTAAAAAAATTCTACTTAACTTTTACTAAGCACTTACTACAGCCAGTTTTAGCTCGGTTTCCGGTCTTGGTGAATGTGGAACTGATTTTCCTCTTCTCACAGAAGAGGGCGGAGTAATCTCGTGCAATTTACTTTGAATTAAGGACATAAGGACATAACTAAGTTTCCATAGAAAGGCTTCCCATATCGCCTCCTCAGCACATTCTCGACAATACTTTGAGTTGCCATTGCGGCGTAACCCAAACTCCCCCCCCCCCCCCCCTCCTTTTTATTTCATCTACCTACTTAGGTTTCTCTCTAGTTTTGTGATTCTAAATGTTACAATATATTTTTTTATTTCACAAAATAAAATTTCTTGTGAATGCAATAGGAAGTGTTCAATAAAAATACGTTTTGTGTTTTTTGATTAGTAGATTTAATAAAAAACATCCTTATTTTAAGACTGAAAAATGTATGCGTCTCGACTGAGACGCACGAAAAGCTTCATTGTTAAATTTAATAGTATAAAAAATACATTGTCATATTAAGAAAGTACTTGTACTTATTTCAATCAAACACAAATCGCAAGCTTACTGCTTACAAAAGCATCACAACGTTCGTTCGTCACTGCAGCGCATTCACAACTGATTGTGTACCGAGTGTATACCGAACTCGAGACGCGTAGGTATGACTCGCTTTCCGACCGTTTGTATGAAGATCGAATACTGTATAGATAATATTATCGTGCCTTCCCTTTCTTCAGAAAGACGTGATTGATTTTAAACCAATTGGTTTAATCAATCATGGTTTTAACTGGCGCTTAATTCGTACTTTAATAGAAGACGCTTTTCTTAAATATATTGTTGCCGCATCCAAAACTCGTATTTATTTTATTAAAAATAGAGTCAAACTATAATTGAGGATAAACCAGTTCACTATTTAACCAAAATGAGTTAATATAAATTATTATTACTAGTTACACCGGTAACGCCATTGGCCAGCCTGACAATAGTGGGGTGATAAAAGGTTAGGCATGCATTTTAAGTTTATAACGATCACTTGAGTGATAATTGAGATGCGAATAAGATAGTAGTTACTGTTATTTAGTGAATTTGATAGTTTATATCAATAGTGATGAGATTATTGCCAAAAAGATCCTCATTTACCTTTTACATCTCAGTTACGAACAAATCGTAACTAGTTTAACATTCTACAACAGAACTCTAAATAAATAATTCAATGGCTCTCCAATACCCGACGGAACCCATCTCAATTTTACCTGTAGTAGTTAAGTGATATTACTTGTTGAAATGAAACTTTTGTTTTTACATTCGGACGGATAGTTGCACTATCTAACTTTAACCTTAAACTGCCAATTTATTTTGGCGTTGATGAAAGATTAATTGCAGACTGTGCGGATGTGTTGTGGGGTCGGATCCCGTGTTTGGTAAATATTTTTGTGATATGAAATAATTGTTCTGAGTATATGTGTTTATGAATTTAAACGAGATATAGAAATAGAAAACATTAGTTTTACCCAATTTTATATTTTATCCCACAAAAAGATTCGAGTGGATAACTTATTATTATGATGAAAATAGACAAGTGTCGTGTAACTTAGTATGCAAGGGCGAGATTCCCATGAATCATTTGGAAGGGCAAAAAACTTATATAACTCTCTACCATGTCAGTTTTTTTTTCTAATATTTCAGATCAAAATCTGACTGATGTGCTTCAGCTATATGGTATAATAAGAAGAAAGAAAGATCCATTTATTGCCTCAAAATACAGTCACGCAATGCGCATACAAAATAAAATGTTACTTAAATCTAGGTACACAGAAATACGTTGCATTGCCATTGCACGCCCGCAGGTCTGGCAACGAGGCCAAAATCGTGACATAAAAAAACTAATATTGCATGTTACAAATGTCTACATATTGACATACATTTAATTTTTTTTTGTTTTTTTTTTTAAAGATTACTAGTAACGTGGGTCACACATTATTAGTAATCTCGTCAAACCCCTCCAGCTAAGCTTGACGCTTGTGTTAGGAGTGGGTTCACAACGGCAGTGCAATGGGTGGGGTTCGAACCCGCAACCACTTGAATGCAAGTCCGACGCCTTAGCCATTATGCTACCGCCGCTTATGGGTTGATGGTACCAGTTTTTGACCTGGACATAGTACAATCAGCCTTAACCTTAATATTCCAGATGATATTAGATTCAAAATGGAAAGTCGTAATCTGACTACAGGTACTCACGCTTTTGAACATACTGTTGCAGAATTCTGTATAATGGTGGCGAAACTCGCAGAAAAGCACCCCCGACTCATCAATCGGTCTTCGCCATCATTGCTTCATGATAACGCAAGACTCACACTGCTCTAGAAACAGTTTTGACAGAACAAGACCGACCATCCATGGAAACCATCTATCTTTCTTCATACTTGCGGGGTATTGCCCAAATTGACTACCATTTTTTCCGCAATTTGGACAAATATTTTCTACCCAGGAAACAGTACAAAATGCCTTTACACAGTGTGTGGATTCTACGTCCCCAGAGTCATATCGCAAAGGTTTAAATGAGCTTCCAATTATTATCAGTACAAAACAACAATTTCAGACTTTAACCCCTAATGTGTGTGTATATGGATACTGTCCTAGTGGCCACTCCAATCACAGAATGGACGTTAAGAAAAGGGCTGAGAAGATAACGATGGATAGTCCACATTTCCACTTTTTACCCTCACTTAACTCTCGTATAGGTCTTAATAATATTTGCATTTCTAGCATGTTTGTTTCATTATGACTACTTTAAACATTTTGTGTACGCCACCAGCTACCACGTATTTTGTTTCCAAACAAAGTTTGTCTGGCAGACATCACTTTTAGCGATAAGACCGCCTATTGTACTTACCGCCCTTCATTAATTGTTTCTGATCATGTGTGTGTTTGTACAACAAAGAATTTTCTATCTATCTATCTTTCTACAGTTTTAGTATACTTACCCGTATAACCTGAACCCTGTCCACGAGCGGAGTGCCACGCTTTGGACAGCCAGAGAAGCGGAAAATTATGTTTAAAAGTTTTTTAAAAATCACTGTGCGGTCGCGTTTGTAGTTTTTTTTTTAAGCATTTGTCACGTGTATCATCCACATATAGGTAAGTTGACAAAGAAAAAACTTAGTACCTTTTTCTGAACTTTTTATAAATTGCTTTTTTTTTGTTTTTGTTTTAGTGGCAAAAATTAGTGTACGTTGTAAATTTTCGACCTTTGGGAGGTTTTTAAGACTGAATATACCAACCAAGTAAGACGCATCAAGACATATATTTCACGTCCTCATAATTTCAACATTAATAGTCCTACACGTTAAAATAGGAACCTATTAACATCAACCGTCATGTCTAGTTTCTGTGCACCCACTATGGGGTTTGCAACAGAAAAATACTATTATTTGTCCCCAACTGACTGCACTGATGACATGAGAAGAACAAGGCAGAACTCTCAAAGAGATTTCTATTAAACCTCTGGTCTGTAAGGCCTCTTGTTCACGGTACGGTTAAGAAACCGTGCGAGCTTGTATATGACACGGTAAAACCACCGGTCGAGACAACGATCAGTACGGCTTAGTTGCGTTTTTTCTGGCTGAGCGACATAAACCCTCATAAGAAAAAGATTATCGTTGCTTAGGCGTTAGATTGGAATCATACTGAAGCCGCTTATTTTTATAATCATTGATAGTCTTATTCTATATTATGGACCTCTCTTGAATCAATGTTATTAGTAATTCTGCATTTATGTTCATTTTACTCTTTACTCTTAAAACAAAATCAGCGCATGTAAACTGTCCCGAAAACGATTGCTGCCGTGAAAACATCCGGCGCCGTCGACACACTCGCATAGACTATGTTCGAGACCAACAACAACATAGGGCGCTCAAACTCATAAGTTTGAATCTTAGTTACCTTTTCGTTTCCTAGATGGAGCTGTTACAAAACTTAGATCGCGATATGGTTCTGTTACACGCGTTAGCATATAAGGCCTACAAACATTTTGTATGACGGAGCAAGACTGGAGTTTAGTTCAAGGCGACTGCCAATTAAACCGTGGAGTCCTACGAACCCATAGTACAGTGCACAGTGGTTTTATTTAAATCCCTACTTGTGTCACACACCCAGTCCAAAGATACCACGCTTGGTATCAAACATTGGTCCTTCACGCCGGATAAGGACTTTTTACGGTGCCATATTTGGCGTCGCCCCCTCGTGTAACTCGCAGTGGATCGCTGCACTAGAGTACACGCTCACCGCAGCAGCGGCAGCTACGTCTGTCGTCGTTGTTGGCGAGATCAGCCGCTGCGTGTTAGTTCAATATTGCCGCCGCAGAGGACGTGCAATATCCAATGCAACACAGACGCAGCGCAAGACATCACGAGCAGGTTAGCAGACCGTTTCATCGGAAGCCGCTTGCAGGTCAACCGGTGTCCACAAGAGGGCGCTACTCGTATGTCAACAAATAGTGTTTGTGTCAAGTGAGAATTTGTGAGTACATTAAATTTATATATTTATTTAGTTCCGGAGCAGTAATTAAATTCAAACAATCAAGTTAAACTATTTTAGACATTATTTCTATGAAGTAAATCACTTTGAAGAATCAAAAGAAATTTGGGACTTGTAATATTTGCTGTTAATTTTTAGACTCGTATAATTTCTCTTATGTGCATGTTAGAATTAGGACTTAGAATAATTTTTGAAAAACGGGGGAACGGGGAACCTATGCCCGATTTCTACTCGACTTGTATGTTTCTAAAACACTTGTAGAATTTTAACAGGTAATTGAGACTTAGAAAATTTTGGATTTGATTTTAGGACACTTGTAATTTGTACTCAGATCAACTTAAACTTAATCAATACGATTGGTTCATATGCCTTGTTGAGTTCAAAATCAATTTTCAAATTAAATTCAAAAACATCAATATAAAATGGAAGGATCAATTAACCTTTTGAAAAGTTTATACAATGTTATAAATAAAGGATTGATTAATTTTAAGAAAAGCGGTAAGGATAGATTGACCATAGAGTACATTGAAACAAAACAAGAACTATTAGAAAAGGATTGGGTTTCAGTTAAAAATACTAATGCTAAATTATTTGAAAACTTTAAACTAGAAGACATAGAAAATTCTGATGCAAATGATATTTATGATAAAACAGAGGATATATACATAATTTACAAAAGTTTATTGAAAACAACACTCAACAAAATACTTGTTGCTAAAGGTTCAGTCCAACAAACCGATCAGAATCCTAGTACTTCTAAGTCTACTAATGCTTTCGTACAGTTGCCTAAGATAGCCATACCGACTTTTTCGGGTAAATATGGAGAGTGGACAACGTTCCATGATCTTTTTATATCTTTAGTTCACAAAAATGAATCTTTGGACAACGTGCAAAAGCTTCATTATTTAAAGAGCCATCTCTCTGGTGAAGCAAAGCAATTGATCCGACACACGCCAATAACCGACGCTAATTATATGCAATGTTGGACTCTATTAGAAAAACGTTATAGCAACAAGAAATACTTAACAAATTGCATTCTAAAAAAGTTGTTTGGTCAAAAACGTATGCATGTAGAATCAGCAACATCATTGAAAGAGCTACTCGACACCACAAGCGATTGTTTAAATGCTCTTACAAATTTAGGCATCAATGTGACTACATGGGATGTTATTATCATACATATAGTTACTTTTAAGTTAGACAGTGAAACACGAAAACAATGGGAGCTCAGTGTTTGCAACGATTCCAATAATGACTTGCCGAGTTATAACCAATTTAAAGTTTTTATCGAAAATCGTTTCCGCGCTCTAGAATGCCTAGAGCCAATTTCAAAAAAGGGTACAGTTCATCAGGTCAATAACATAAGTTCAAATGCTTATAATTCAAAGGCAATGGTAGCAACTAGTTCATCAAAGGTAAGATGTGAATTCTGCTCAGAGCAACACAAACTTTGTTTCTGCAAAGGATTCGCTAAAGAACCTATCGAGATTAGACGTAAGTTTGTGTCGCAAAACAACATCTGTTTCAACTGTTTAGGTGGCAATCACACCGTACGTGATTGTAAAAAATCAACCACTTGTAGACTTTGCCAGAAGCGACATCACTCTCTCTTGCATCTTAACCAAGATCTAGAGAATAAAAGACAAGCCAGAGCAATTCAAACTATCAATAGCGCTAACTCAACAACTGAGTCTAATCCGATAGTTTCATGCTTGTCTACAGGTAAGGTCCCTAAACCTAGACAGGTTTTATTAGCTACAGCGCTAATAAAAGCCGAGTCGGGGTTAGGTGAGTATCAAACGGTCCGAGCCTTATTGGATCAAGGTTCGCAAGCGTGCTTCATTACGGAAGCCACAGTCCAAGCCCTCAGACTGAAAAAGATACCAATTCGAGGTTTCGTGTCAGGTCTGGGTGGTCAAAGTTCAACCATGATTAGGAACATGGTACAGGTCAACATCCAATCTCGTATTCAGCCAGATTTTAAAATATGTGTAAATGCTTATATACTAACTAAGATCACCGGACAATTACCTGAGCGTATCATTCATACGAACTTGGATTGGGTAGGTGTTACAGATTTACAGTTAGCAGATCCAGGTTACAACACGCCTAATAAAATTGACGTTCTCTTAGGGGCTGACGTTTATTGTTGCATCATTAGGTCGGGTATGCTGAAAAGTCCATCTAATAATTTTATAGCACAGAACACTGCCTTGGGCTGGATCCTGTCTGGTACAGTGAATTCTGAAGCAAAGGACAGTTCAAATAGAATAAATGTCATGCATGCTCAGGTAAAGGAAGATGAACTTTTGAGAAAGTTTTGGGAAATTGAAGAGGTCATTAGTTTCAAGAAAATACTTACACCTGAAGAAAAAAAATGTGAAGAGCTTTATAGTACGACAACAAAGAGAGATAGCAATGGAAGGTATTTAGTCAGATTACCGTTTAGAGACGCGGATCCTCCTTGTAAAGCAGGACATTCACGTACTATAGCTGAAAAAAGATTCAAGGCATTAGAGAGAAGACTAAGTAATAACACACAATTAAAAAATAGTTACACTGAAGTTATGGAAGAATATTTAAATTTAGGACATATGAGACCAGTGAAGAAACAGGACAAAAATAAAGAAATAGCTGTCTACTTACCTCATCATGCTGTTGTGCGGGATGACAAAAGCACCACAAAGGTTCGCGTTGTCTTTAACGCATCCGAAAAGAACAGCAACGGAGTCTCACTTAATGACACGCTGATGATAGGACCTACGCTGCAGTCTGATTTAAGACACACTGTTTTAAGATGGAGAGTTCATTCTATGGCTCTTGTAGCAGACGTAATCAAAATGTACCGTCAAGTCAGGATAGCCGAAGAAGACGCAATATTTCAGCGCAAACTCTGGCGAAACAGTCCTGACAAGGATATTACTGACTATGAGCTCATGACCGTTACCTTTGGTACCGCATCTGAACCATATCAGGCAGTTAGGACCCTGCATCAAGTTGCTTATGATGAAGGTGAGAACTTCCCGTTAGCTAAGGATAGAGTCCTCAGTAGTTTCTACATGGACGATTTAATGACAGGTTGTCATAGCGTAGAAGTAGGAATCGAAATATACAAGCAAATGACAGACTTGTTAAGCAAAGGGGGTTTTCAACTACAAAAGTGGAATAGCAACAGTCAGGAAATAGTAGATAGGATAAGATCAATAGAAAATATTAATACTAAAGGACAACAAGATCAAACAAGAACAAAAGAAAATACTAATCAGGACAAAAAGGACACAAAGGAATACAGCAAAGACAATGAAATAGAGTACAGAGAAGAAAAAGCGTTAGAAATTAAAATAGATAGTACAATTAAAATATTAGGTCTTACCTGGAACCGCAGCACAGACACTTTTCAGTACTCGGTGAAGCTCCCGCCTTCGATGACAGCACCTATAACTAAGAGATCAATTATTTCAGATATAGCTCGACTATTTGACCCACTAGGTTGGTTAGCACCTAGTGTGGTCTTAGCTAAGGTGTTCATCCAAAAATTATGGCTGGCAGGTGTAAGTTGGGACGAAGAGCTAAATGACGAATTGAAAAAGGAATGGAGTACTTACCGTGAAGAACTGTCGTTACTTATTGGTGTCCGGATATCTCGATGGCTTGGTACAAAGTTGAACGATGATCTGGAACTGCACGGGTTTAGTGACGCTTCTAAGATCGCTTACTCAGCCGTGATTTATTTGCGTATCGTTGATAGGCAAGGAAGAGTACACGTGTCCTTACTAGTTGCAAAAACCAGAGTAGCACCCGTGAAGCAAATCAGTATTCCGCGGCTAGAATTATGTGGAGCGGTACTTTTGTCACAACTTCTAGCTGAAACGGCTGCAGTCTTGAATATTTCTAACGATAAAGTCAGAGCATGGACCGACTCTACTGTTGTATTGGCCTGGATTAATAGCCACCCAAGTAGATGGAAGACATTTGTGGCCAATCGAACGTCAGAAATCTTGACCACCATGAAAGCTTCGCAATGGTTTCATGTCTCGACCAAGAACAACCCAGCAGATTGTGCTTCTAGGGGAATGCTGCCAAGCTTGTTTATTAATAATAGTTTATGGTTTCAAGGACCATCATTCTTAGCCGAAAGTAGCATTATATATAGTAAACCAAATAATTTTAATGTAGATTTAGAACAGTCCGTAAAGGTTCATGTGTCAGTTATTCCAGATAATTCATTCTTTGAAAATTATTCTACACTAACTAAACTAGTAAGGGTTCTGGCATACTGTCGAAGATTCTTAAAAGAAAACAAACAATTTCATAAAAGCTATTTACAAAAGACAGAGTTAGACGCAGCACTGGAATGTTGTATACGACTAACACAGATAGAATTTTTTACAATAGAGTACAAACAATTACAAGAGGATAGCTATATACAAAAGAAATCAAGTTCATTAAAATCACTCTGCCCCTATCTTGATAACAAGGGCATTATAAGGGTCAGAGGTAGACTCGAAAAAGCACAGTTAACCGAACAACAGAAACATCCTATTATACTACCTCACTCAAGCTACCTAACTCGTCTTATCATAGCTGATGCACATTGTAAAACATTACACGGAGGTCCTCAGATTATGATGAATTATTTAAGGACAGGCTACTGGATCATAGGTGTACGAAGTCTGGTCAAACAGCATGTTCACAAGTGCGTAACATGTTTCAGGCATCGAGCCAGTATCAAAAATCAAATTATGGGTTCACTTCCAACTGTTCGTTGTACTCCTGCGAGACCGTTTTTGAACAGCGGAGTAGATTATGCCGGTCCCATAAATATAAGGACAAGTAAGGGTCGTGGACACCGTTCATATAAAGGTTACATTTGTCTCTTTGTATGTATGGCCACTCGCGCTTTGCATATTGAAGTGGTCAGTGATATGAGCTCTCAAGCCTTCTTGGCAGCCTTTAGAAGATTTGTATCTAGGCGAGGTCACTGCGCCAATTTATATAGTGATAACGGTACCACGTTTGTGGGTGCCAGTAGAGAGCTAGTGCAATTAGCGACAGTTCAGCCATCAATAGCCGAACATCTGGCAGCTAATGGAACAGCATGGCACTTCATACCTCCTCATAGTCCCAACTTCGGCGGGCTATGGGAGGCAGGTGTGAAGTCAACGAAGTTCCATTTGAGAAGGGTCATCGGTGATGCTACGCTCACGTATGAGGAGATTTCCACGCTCCTCCACCAAGTCGAAGCTTGTCTAAATTCTAGGCCGATGAGTGTTATGGATGTTACAAACCCCGGCGAACCGTTACCCTTAACACCTGGACATTTCCTAATCGGAGAGCCGTTAGTAAATGTACCAGATAACCAATATGATACTTCAACCATAAGTCATTTGTCACGTTGGCAATTAGTTCAAAAGATGTTGCAATCATTTTGGAAACGTTGGTCCCAAGAATATCTTTGTAATTTAATGAATCGGTACAAGTGGTCTTCTCAAGTTCCCGAACCAAAAATTGGTGACATTGTGTTGATAAAAGAAGATGATTTGCCGCCGACTCGTTGGTTGATGGGTCGAGTATTAGAGAAACACCCTGGTAATGATGGTATCACCCGTGTAGTCACTGTGCGCACTCAGTCCTCAACTTTTAAAAGGCCAACTTCTAAAATATGCATTTTGCCAGTTGTTGCATAGGACTTGTTTTACTGTTATATTTAGTTCAATATTATATGATAGGCCAATCAAATGATGTAAAAAAGGGATAAGAAATTATATTTAAACCAAAAACTTATTTACATTTATTTACACATGTTAATTCTTTAGCTTTATATTATTTTACGTGTAACTATGAATTCATTTGATATCTGTTTACTATCAATGAAATCATGTTTATCTATATGTTAGAATAAGTTTTAGTCGTTAAGTTTGTATTGTTATTGTTTACAACGGATGTTTTATTCGTTAAGATGTTAGGTCAAATTGGTTTTTATACAGTTCAACATATTTTTGTACATTGCTTTTTTTTTAAAGCAACTTTATCGTAATGTTCAGATCAATTTTAAGAAGGACATTCCGTCAGTAACGTCCTTGGTGGGCGGTATGTTCGAGACCAACAACAACATAGGGCGCTCAAACTCATAAGTTTGAATCTTAGTTACCTTTTCGTTTCCTAGATGGAGCTGTTACAAAACTTAGATCGCGATATGGTTCTGTTACACGCGTTAGCATATAAGGCCTACAAACATTTTGTATGACGGAGCAAGACTGGAGTTTAGTTCAAGGCGACTGCCAATTAAACCGTGGAGTCCTACGAACCCATAGTACAGTGCACAGTGGTTTAATTTAAATCCCTATTTGTGTCACACACCCAGTCCAAAGATACCACGCTTGGTATCAAACAACTACGATACAACACTGATGAAAATCACGCCGTGCGTAGACGCGGCGCGCCGAGGGTCAGACACGGCGCATACGGCGGCGGCGCCGGACCGTAGTGCCACCGCCGTATCACCGTATGTCAACAAGCTTCCACAGTGATCCATACAACACTGACGATCGTGCCTACACACGGCGAATTAAACGTAGATTTTTATGGCAAAAAACCGTGTGTGTATAAGAGGCCTAACTGTTTAACATTTGGACAGGACAGTGCAACTGGCCCAAAAGTAAATTCGTTCTAATTTATTTAAACCAGAAAGGGCCCCAAGTTTGCTTACGTAATATGTCAAATAAAAAAGTTTCCCGCACCACATTACATGTCCAACTTTGAAGTAAATTGTATGCTTAATTATTTATACGAGTTCAAACATTGTATTTAGGGAACTAACTCACTTAAACGCTTTAAGAAGCACGCTATTTGTAGAAGTAGTTTACGGGAAAAATTGAGAATAGTTTGCGACTGAAAACATGACTACTTAGAGTATTTTGTACGCACCGTTGGAATTACGAGTAACTGTAACAGAGACTTGACAATTACTTTATAAGTGAAATTAAAATCAAAAGTAGTTTTGCTTAATGAAGCTGTTTAAAATAATTGACTGGCCTGTCGGTCTAATGGTTAGTGACCCTGACTGCTAAGCCAGAGGTCGTGGGTTCGATTCCTACCCAGGACAAATAATTGTGGGATGAGCACGATCATTTGTTCTGTGTCTGGGTGTAATTTATCTATAATATGTATTTAGAAATATATAAGTATGTTTATCAGCAGTCTGGTTACCATAGTACAGGCTCTGCCTAGTTTGGGATTAGACGGCCGTGTGTGAGATGTGTGAAGCTATTATTATAATCCATATCTTTTAAGATACCTTAATCTATATCGGTTATATAAATTATTTTTCTTTTTTAGCACAACATCCGCATTAGGAATGACTTCTGTATCGCTGGGGACTTTACAAACATACAAACAGTGGACACAAAGAACGCTCAAACTCGAGTGGGAATCGAACCCACAACCTCTGGCTTAGCAGTCAGGGTCACTAACCACTAGGTTAACAGGTCAGTCGAAATTATAGTTTAAAAAACCCCCCTTTCCCTACTCCCCCCTTAAAGGCCGGTAACGCACGACAAACAATGACACCACAAACGACTATCGAGTTGAAGCGGCGGTAGCGTAATGGCTAAGGCGTCGGACTTGCGATCAAGTGGTTGCGGGTTCGAACCCCACCCAGTGCACTACCGGCGTGAACCCACACACACATTTCGCTTAGCTGGAGGGGTTAACAAGAATACTAGTGATGTGTAACCCACGTTACTAGTATTCTTTTACTTTAAAAAAAAAAAAAAAGAAAGTTGCAGGTGCTCATTGGCGGTGGTAACCATTTACCATCATGTGACCTGTCTGCTCGTTTGCCCCCTACAACATAAAAAAACCAAACCTTACAGGCCCTCGTCACCGAGTGGAATGTATTCAACTCGTTAAAACAAGCCAATTAAGTCCAAACTCGAGCGGTTAACTAGTAACCATTGAAGAGTTCCCTCATCAATCTTCTCATTCCATCATCAGATCAACTCAATGGAACCTAATTTTTGTATTGTCATCGGTATTACATATAGTTCGGTTACAAATTGGTATGACAATTGGAATTCGACATCCAAGGTTTGTTTACATACTTATATATAAATGACGCTAATAAAAGCCTTTTAAAAATACTGTTTTAATAAATAATAGTTTAAAAAACTAAAAAACATGCTTTTGTAACTAGCTGAACTAAAAACTACAAAATAATTTTCTAAAAGTAAAAAGAAATAGAGTGTGTGTGTGAGTAAAAATGCGTGGGGTGCTAGATGTCAATTATTGTAAATATTTTATTGACAGATATTGGTAAAAGTAAAGCCATTATATAATATTTTTAAAAGCACCCCATGCTTTTTTACGATAAAATGGTTTTTTAATCACTACATTTTTTTAACTTACAGTAAATAAAATTCTACTATTTAGTTCAGTGAGTTACAAAAACGTGTTTTTAGTTTTTTAAACTATTATTTATTTTCTACTCTTTAGATCAGCTAGCTACAAAAGTGTTGTTTTAGTTTTTATTAACTATTATTTATTTATTTATGCTTTTTTAGTCTTTAATATTGTATTGTCACCTTGATAAGTGTGCGAAGTTTCAATTCAATCCGACGTTTTAAAGTAGGTGAAAATCACGTTCAAAGATTCCGTTACATAGATACATAGATACATACATACCAAGATAATAAAAGCGTGTTAAAACAGATATTACCGAATCCCAACTAATATTATAAATATTAGTGTGAGTTTGTTTGTTTGTAACGCTTTCACACCACAACTCTTCAACCAATCATCATGAACTTTCGCATGCTCATTGTCAGGAGTGCAGGCAATCCCGTGGGATATAAAAAAAGGTGTGTGTCAGCTCCGACGCACCTGGAGTTTACAATTTACTGGAGGTTTATGTCTATCTTTCTCTCTTTCTCTCCCCCCCCCCCCCCCTCTCTTTCTATATATATTCGTCATTTCTAGACGCTGTACAGTATATATTCCATATACATATATATATAACATAAAGTTATAAACACAAATATACTTACATGCGTCTTTCTTAAGAAATACAAAGCGTTAAAGCGGTACGCTACACTCCGGTCACTAAATTTTCATACCGGGTGCCTTATATGAAAATCGATCCTTAAGGAGTAAACTTCAAAAACATAAACGCGAGTGAAACCACGCGCAACAACTAGTTCTCGATAACATAGTTCATCACCCAGTAGTAAATTTTATGCGCTAGACATTTTCCCTCCGATTTAACACAAGTAAAGTTCAAATTTATTCATAGATACATCTTAAAGCGGCTCAGCCAATTTATGAGACCACAAACCTGAGATACAGAGCTTAAATCATAACTCTAGTAATTCGTCTTGTAGATGTAAGGTTTTACGATGAATATGATACAGTTGAATGTCAAGATTATGTACTTGTTTATAACGTATGTAATTAGGCATAAACTAGCTGGTCCCGCGACTTCGTCTGCGTAGAATAAACTCCTTCGTGTAATCTATTTTTTCTCCAAACTTTTTTCAATATTTTTTTAGGGTTCCGTACCTCAAAAGGAAAAAACGGAACCTTTATAGGATCACTTTGTTGTCCGTCCGTCCAAGTGTCTGTCTGTCTGTCACGACCCTTTTTCTCAGGACCGCGTGGAGAGGTATCAAGCTGGAATTTATATCAAATACTCAGGTCTACTGTCCCTTGTGAAAAAATCAAACTTCTAAACCAACGCAATCAAAAGTTACAGCCGTTTAAGCCGCAAATTTCCGCAAATTTTTGACACTCGCAAGGGAATCAAAACCTACAGGGTACTTTCCGTGAACTCAGAATCTTGAAATTTGGTACGAAGCAACGTCTTATAGCACAGATAAAATAAAAATTGCGAAAACCGTAAATTTTTAGTTTCATCACATAATAAAAATATTTTTAATAATTTTAAACTTACTACCTCTTTCCTCATGAACACGTAGAGGTATTAAATTGAAATTTATAGCAAATACTCAAGTCTATAATACCTTTAAACTGTAACAAAATCAAACTTCTATGTCAACGCAATCAAAAGAAACAGCAATTTAAGCCGCATATTTTCAAACTCGCAACTACTCGCAAGGGAATCAAAACCTAAAGAGTACTTCCAGCGAAAGTCGCTAATTTGTTGTTATATCACATAAAAAAATAGTTTTTGTGATTACGAACTTATATTTTCCGGTTAGAAGACGGGCAAAAGTTTTTGAAAATCGATACCCGAGATGGATGTTCTATCTACATACAAGATTACGGAACCCTTGGTGTGCGAGTCAGACTCGCACTTTTCCGGTTTTTTTTTTAATGAAGTAATTATAAAAATAAAAAATGGAAAAAGAAGAAAACGATTTTATTGAATAGAAACATAACATTCGAACGAAAACATTACAAATAAATAAAAAATACATTATATTTTCGCATAGGTAACATTTACGCTTAAGTGTCATTGTCATATGACTGTGGTAAGACACGTCAATGCCACACATTCGACCACGTTTCTTACACTACCTTGTGAATATTATATTAAAACAAAACTGAAATGTGTACATAAGTAAATAGCGTAGCTTATATAATTACGCGCACACGAAGTGTAATTACATTTTTTTTTGGTGTGAGAAACCCTCACGGGTCTTCACCACACCGGGGTCATTACCCCATAGTGTAAGGTCAATGCAATATCTCATATTTATATTTGTGATATTTGTGATTATGGATATTAAAACTACTTGGTAACTGTTACTTAAGGGTCTATACTCTATGGTACACTATAAAGTGTCAGATTAGATTTTGGCGGCAGAATAAAACGTTGTAAAAACATAAAATTACTAATATAACTTTCTCTTATTCCTGTGATAAGGAGTTGATTCGATTCTATAATGGCAAGGTGATATGTTGGACTCGAACCGACTAAAATCACATAGTGTTCCGTCACGGAGTCCTACTTGCCGGAGTCACAGGTGTACCCTAGAGAGGAAGTCGTTGTGAACCTCGACACACTTGGCCGTCTGTTCAACAATGTGCGATTCTAAAATAGAGGGTCGTTGAACCCTCTGATTTGGGCAGGCAAGTGGTGCCACCGTCTCGGGCCTTATTTTGCTAGTGACGTATCTCCAGGCCTTTGCCCGAAGAACGTTTTGCATTCTCCGGCGCCTGGTGCGTCTTCTGTGACACAGGAAAGTACTCATCCTCTCCCGTTCCTTTTCCGCCACCTCTTTGGTCAAATTCACTAACGCATTTTAGTTTCAGATCATAGACGGACCCATGGTGTCCAGCGAGAGGCTTCTCGCACCGATAGTTGTCGCGAGGTCCAAACGCTGCTGCACCCACCCGCTGATCACTCCATTAAATGTACACCTACTTCTTGCAATGCCTTTCCTTGAGCTTTGCTTATTGCCATAGTAATTTCTACTTTTTAGGGAAAATTTTACTCTTTTAAATTGCAATGGAAAATTCGTAGGGAAAAAACAAAATATTCTTTATTTCTTACAAAAAAGCTACTGATTTTTAATATCCTTATAATTTCTAAATAATTTTTTACAAAAAGTAGCCTTTGTAATTTTCCAAGGTCTTGATTATCTTTACACCAAAATTCATCCAAATAAACTTGAAAAATGATTGGTCTCTCACACAAACTTTGATCCCGTATTTGGCTAGCTTCAAGGTTCATTTTAGCGACAAAAAGTAGCCAAAATTCATCATGATTGGAAAGCGTAACAGACAGACAGACAAAGTTCTTTCGCATTTATAATATTAATATGTTATTATTATTGTTTTAAGTGCCTAGTGCTACCTCGACCATTTCTGGTCTTTTGTAGCGCACTTTTGCTTTACAGTTCACTGCTCAGACTTATGGCTTCGAGAAACCTCCAGATCCTATCAGGTGGTATCAGGCGTGAGGTATATTCCGTTCCATTACCGTATAATTTTAACAAATAAAAAAAAAATATTACGCATCCTAAAACCTTAAATTAATAATACAAAAAATTCTGTATATTTTTTGTATTATTAATTTCAGGTTTTAGATTGCGTAATATTTTTTTTTTTGACTTAACATCTCCTCCGTTTTTTCATCGGTTAAAAATGAAAACAAAATAGTTATAAATTCATAAAAGCAAAGCCTCAGACAGCAGTAAAAGAGGAAGGTTGAATATAAATCTGAGCTTGCAATTCGAGAAGTACACAGCGCAGCGCGTTCGAGCGCACACAGTGCAGGTGCAGGGATGTACGGTTCACAAAACAAATAAAGACAAAAATATAACACATTATTTGAAAAGAAATGATAAATCCTAATCCTAACTAATATTACTAATATTGTAAAGGCAAAAGTTTGTGAGATCGATGAATGGATGTTTGTTACTCTTTTACGCAAAAACGGCTGAACGGATCCTGATTTAAATTAGCACAGCGATCGATTTTAGTCTGGAATAGCACGTACCAAAATTTTACCAAAATTTCCACGCCGACGAAGTCGCGGGCAACAGTTAGCATTATAAATGCGAAAGTGAGTTTGTTTGTTTGTTAAAGCGCAATACACACCAAACCCGCCGACTGAAATTGAAATGTATATATACTCGAATAGTTTTTTGCAAATGTAGAGTTAGGAGAAAAAAAGGTAAAATAAATAAAATAATTCAACAAAATCTAACAATAAAATATCCCCGTAGGGGTAGGCGGTAGAGGTGTATTGAACACCCATATTTTGTGGACTATAATTTGGTACTACTAACGTAATAGGGGCAAGCCTGCTGCCGTCAACCAGACACTTTGGGAATTAAAAATGAAAAATTGGTAATATATTGAAAGAGAAACGTGGTTATGAATGAAAGGCAATGGAAGTAAAGGAATATTGCCTATAGGGATGGATTGGATAAAGTCAAGTCGATTGCCAGGATATTTCAGATCGTCTTGACCCCTCGGCGTTGCGTAGAGATGTAAATTCACTCTGCATTCTCTATCGCATGTATCATGGGGAGTGCTCCGAGAAATTGTTCCGACTTACACCGGCCGCAGCGTTACGCCATCGTTCAACTCGACAAAACTTTTATCCCCATCACCTGGATAATTGGCAATCCACCACTGTGCGGTTTTCCAGATTTTTTTTGCTTTGCAAAACCAATCTCTGGAACAAATTGTCGCCTACGGTATTTCCGGACCGATTCGACCTTCAAGAAAAGAGTGTACTCCCATCTCAAAGGCCGGCAACGCACTTGTGACTCTTGAGTTGCAGGTGTCCATGGGCAACAGTAGTTACTTACCATTAGGTGAGCCGTCTGCTCGTTTGTCCTTGTAATCTCTGCTCGAGCAAGTCAGAAGGAAATCCGAGTCTTGTCTGATATGATATTAATTGAAATCTAGTAATAGGGTCACGTCAAACAAAACAATCTTAATAGTGCCAACACAAAACCAACATTCTCGAAAGAACATTTATATTATTTTAAGGTCATTCACACTTGAAAAATTACTGACGGGATAAAAAAAGATATTTTAAATGAAAGAATAAAAGTGAATATAAATACTTATTAATTAAATCCCAGACAGACCCGTTTTCTCATGTAAATCGGTCTGATGAATACCTTAATTAACTTTATACAATCGTTTGGTACACTTCACAAAGTGTAGAAAATAAAATTAAAATTTTAACTTCTAGTACTGATTATTCTAGTGGGTAAAAGGAATTTAAATAAAGGCAAATGCTCTCAAGTCTGTCCAAAGAAACTTAAAACCTTAAAAGCTTTAGAATACCCATATTAAAAATTAAAACAAAATCAAATAGTGACACTCTGTTGCATTTATCTAAGTGAAAATTAAATCAATTTACAAATATAATATGTATATGTAGTATATTATATTATGTAGTATATTTTAGTCGAAACGAAAATTAAGATCAGCACAGGTTTTCTTCTTCATATCTTTCACTGCAACTATTTTGGTTTTTCAGCACATCTATCAATTTATCAAGATGCATTTGCATACTACCGTTAGTGAAACTATAAGCTTATAATTTCACTGAACGTCTTTGTTTTATATCAGCGGGATTCCGCAAGGTTCCGCAAAATTAGTTCTATCTCTTAGTTCCAGCGAACAGTTCGCCATTGCTACTTTTCCAGTCCTCTTCATCTCGACTCGTGAATACTTCAACTCTTACCTGGTATGTCTTGTGGAATAGCTATGCTTTGTATATGGTCTACATCGCCATCTTCTTTATAGGTAAACACACTTGGCTGAGCAGGAATCCCACTAATACTATAAATGTGAGTTTGGATGGATGGATGTTTGTTACTCTTTCACGCAAAAACCACTGAACTGATGGCGATGAAACTTGGTATGTAAAGAGCTGGAGACATGAATTAACGCATAAGCTACTTTTTATCTCGATGAAACGATCGAACGAACGATGAAATGATCCGGATGAAACCGTGGGGCGCTGCTAGTATCTACTAAATCTATCTCTGTAACATCGTCTTCTGCAAGCATTACAGCATCAAGTGCTTCTTGAAACTCAAGCTAGTTACTATAACTGTTATATGTCAGTTTAGACATTGTTTTTTAAAAATTACATGGTGACAATTATACGAATATTTTGCCTCTGATGTGTCCATTGGCCCCAATTGGGGACACTATTGTAAAATGCTCCTAGTACAAATAATACTCAACTATTTTACTAAAATTAAATTTTACCCTATTGTTCGGAACATATTTATGTATTTTACCTAAGAAAACTAGCAGATTTAGAGGAAAAAGTTACAAATAAAAATTCCTTAATCATTGTGATCATCGAAGCCTGAAACAGCTCCGCAAGATGCTCGGCAAAATCTCTTTTATCTATTTCTAATCACTATTTTGTCTAATAACGAGTCAATAGCCTTTCAACCAACAAATATCTACATTAGAATAAAGAAAAAACAAAAGCATAAAAAAGATGAGGGTACTTCTTTAGGTGTCCTCATTTGGGCACAGCGGGCTTAAATGGGTTAAGTCCGCCTTATGCAATGTATTCGCAGGAAGTTTAAATGAAATTTAAAAAAAAAAATTTTGTTATCCTTTCACACCTTGACGACTCAAGCGATCATCTTGGATACACGTTTCCGAGAGCTACCTAAATTGATTGACAAAATCCATATTAAGGGCCCTTTTCTTATCAGGTAGATTTCCACCCGCATGCAGATCTAGTCCGTGGCGTAAGTCTATCTAAAATGTTTTTAAGTCTATATATATTATACTCACACGTGTCTGTTAGAAATTAACTACACGAGAATGATTAGAATAAATTCAAACCTTTAAAGTGTCCTTAAACTTTGAGATATTATTGCTTTTGATCTTAAAATGTACTGGAGTATCTCAAATCTTGTTGTGGTTTCAAAATACTCAGCAACCTATGTTAATACATAAAATCAATATTCCATTAAGTCCTCAGATGTTTTTGAATGTTGTTGTGAACTTCGCAATATAGACTTTGGTTTACATTATAATTGACTAGACTATTACCACGATGAAGGGAAACTAATATCACATGTTATTCCGTCTCAAGAAAGCTCTTGTATAACTTAGAAAGGTATTTGATGCTTAAATATAATCCTTTAAAACGCTGGTGACCTTGGTTGTAAATTGGAATTATAAATCCACTCATAAATACAATAAATCCACTTCCATCCCAAAAAAAAAATTGAGCCTTAAATAGCCTAGAAAAAGAGATACGGCAAGTCAAATATTATCCCAGGATTTAAATTAAACTATGTTTGATTCTATTAAATTAAATTTAATCTACAATTTTTACATACGTACATATACGCAAAACGTTACTTATTATTTAAGATTTAAAGAATAAAATTACTTTTAAGATAATTTCTTGACATGCATTATACATTTACATATAGCAATTAACTTTAGTATAATGTAATTTCACATTTACTACCTTATATTTGAGTAATTCTTCACAACACCGAAACGTTTTTTCTGCTAACCGTACAATCGACAAAGGCTCTGACGTCACAAATATTAGTTCGTTAGTGCTGTACTGCAACTGATCGTGTTGTGCACCAACCCTTGTTTGCACTGCTGATGACCTGTGTTGCTGATTGTGATGCTGAGAGATCCGAACAACACCCTGGGCAGAATACTTTTTATCACAGTTTTATTATCTTCACTTGTAACAATGTAAAAAAATCTTAGCCGTAAATTTTAACCTGGCATACCTAAAACTGTATTTCACCGAGTGAGTAAGGTTACCGGATGCCCTAACCCTTCCCTTTCTCCCAGTCTCTCCCTCTTCGCTACTCTCCCCCTCCACTCTCTTTTTCTTTTTATTGTATAGGGGGCAAACGAGCTGACGGGTCACCTGACGGTAAGTGACTACCGCTGCCCATGGGCACCTGCAACTCAAGAGTCACAAGTGCGTTGCCGCCCTTTAAGATGGGAGGAAGGGAAGAGAGGAGACGAGGGGGAGAGGGAAGGGTTAGGGCCTCCGGTAACCTCACTCACTCGGCGAAAAGCAATACAAGCATTGCTTCACTGCCGGTTTTCTGTGAGGCCGTGGTATCACTCCGGTCGAACCGGCCCATACATGCCGAAGCATGGCTCTCTTCTCCCCCTCTTTCCCTACTCCCACCTTAAAGGTCGGCAACTCACTTGTGACTCTTGAGTTGCAGGTGCCCATGGGCGGCGGTAGTCACTTACTATCAGGTGACCCATCTGTTCGTTTGCCAACTATCCCATAAAAAAGTTATGTATGTAGTTCGAATGACAATACTATAATTTAGCTTCTTGGAGCTGATCTGCTGAGGGAACCAGGCGGTGGATAGTGGAACTCTTCAGTGGCTACTAGTAAACCCTTCGAGGTTGGGCTCATATGATTCGTTTTGACGAGTCCAACAGTTTGGGCTTGGTAACTATGATGGTAACTATATCTGATGATGAAGCTAGGAGGTGTGTAGTGAAACCCTTTTTACTTTAAAAGTCGGTTATAAATTAAAGCGTGTTTTTTTAGTATATAACTGACTTCAAAAAAGGAGGAGGTTCTATGTTCCACTGTATATTTTTTTTATGTATGTTCACCGATTACTCAAAGACACCTGGACCGATTTGGAAAAATCTTCTTTTGTTTGAAAGAGTATACTTCCTAGGTGGTCCTATGGTCATCAGGTCAGGATCTGATGATGGGGTCCTGGAGAAATCGAGGGAACTCGTCAAATGTAATAGGTACACTTGAAGCGATTTGGGTATTTTGAGGCGCATTGAAGTCGGTGATACTTTTTTTGAAAGATAATTGTAAACTATCATTATTATTTCTTAATAGTACTATTCTTCTTTAGCTTACATTAAATTGACTGGTGGTGTTGGAGCATTTGACTGTAACACCAATAGTCATGGGTTCAATTCCTGTTTAATGCAAATATTTATTTAAGTACATGAGTAAACTTTTATATGTATTAAATGTATTTCCATTCGTCTAGAGGTTTCTTCTGCAAGTTTCTGGTCAGGGAGCTGGGAGTTACAATAACTATTTATTTACAAAAATATGTTGTTTTTTAATGCGTCATTCTAAACCTCATAGTACATACAAATACTATGAGTTATAGAGCACGGATAAACACACTTACATACATTTTTTTCTGTAAATACACACATATTATGCATATAAAGACCCACACCAATGACCCACGACCCCTGACATAACACGCAAATGTTCGACCGCCGTCCCACAAGTCATTGTTTCAATACATTATATTTATACTGACTTAAAGTCTAAATCACACCCAATATTCTTCTAATTCTCTTCTCCGGTAAGAAGAAAGAAGAATAAACATACAATTGTATACAGCAATATCAAAAGACACAAATTACGCGCTGCACACCCCCACTTTATTACTACGTCGTAATGAGATAGCATAGAGAATGGAATAGAGTTGTGTTCATTTGATGTTTCTTTTTCTAAATTAGTGTTTTGTACTTTTAGATAAGTAAACAACAGTTCTGAAATAAGAGTTTAGTTTTCTTATTAAATACAAATACACAGATAGTTTTATAATGAATATCGATTATACATTGAAACAATTAAAGCGAAACTCTCATCTTTATGAATATTAAAGTGAGTTTGTTTGTTTATATATTACGCTTATACGCCTTAACTACTCGACTGATCACCGATCATCATAGAATTTTGCACATCCTTTCCCAGGGATACTGAAAGGGACATCGGGTACCTTTTATATAGAAAAAAGTACTGTTACCAAGTGTAAAAAAATAACTTTTATGTGATTGAAGTCGCAAGTAAAAGATGTTAATCTGATAAATATTACATTTTTAAGGATATTTTGGCAATTTTGGTGAAATTTATCCGCTGGGAACCATTCAGTTTTTTGGGCTAAAAATAGCCTATATGCTATTCCAGACTATAACTTATCTCTGTGCAAAATTTCATTCAAATCCATTAAACCGTTTTTGTGTGAAAGAGTAACATCTATGCATCCATCCATCAATTCATCCTCACAAACTTTCGCCGTTATAATATTAGAAAGAATAAAAATGCTTAAAGGTTAAGAAATGAAAGTAAAAAAGGGCCACCTACTGTAGGCGTATACTTGAAATAAAGAGCGGTTTATGAACGTCGAAGTGGAGAGACCCACGACCGTTGCCACAACCATCATGAAGCTTGCTAATAACTTCCACTGTACATAAACTGTTAGTTTTAAGAACACTTAGAATTTACATTAATTCCTCTCATACCTGAATAGTGTTTGTTAGTGACTGAACTTCAAGCTTTGATCAAAACATAGATTCAAAATTAAAAACTTTTATTAACCTTCACATCAAAAATCTTGCAACCTTAACTCGACTCCACGTATGTTTCTGTCGTACGCATTGCGCACATAAGGCTATCAGTCATGATCCACATAAATTCGCCACTCTTTGTTCCACACCTTAATTAACTACATACATGTGTTAAGAACAATGTATATTGTGTACAAATGTACGTCTACGCCTTTAAGAAATGGACATGACTCAGGAAAGCTGGCTTGATATTTATAATGAAATAATCCCACTAATCCCATTAATATTATAAATGTGAAAGTTTGGATAGATGGATGGATGGATGTTTGTTTGTTACTCTTTCACGTAAAAACCACTGAACCGATTGTATGTAAATAGCTGGAGACCTAGATTAATGCATAGGATAGGCTAGGCGGCGATATTTCCACGGGATCGGGACTTACGCGGGTGAAACCGCGGGGAGCTGCTAGTATAAAATATAATTTTTACAGATGGTTAAGTTCGCTTAAGTGTAACGAGTTGTCTTCAACTTCTAACTGAAATTTTGTAGAATCAAAACCTATCCAGTACCTATAAGGCCTTTGTGTATATTGCGTATCAATTAGCCTATTCTAGTCCACTACTGGACATTGAACATAGGCCTCTCCCAATGTGCGCCATAGCACCCGGTCCTCCGCCCTCCACATCTATCTATTACATATAAAATATGAAGATATTTTCTATTCGTTAATGCGATTTTTGAGTCAGGGATAAAATTTTAAATTTATGTTATTTAAAACCTATTATTTTATAATAATTTAGTATATGTACTAAAAAGCTAACATTAACAATATGTGTTATGTATTTAAAAATTACGTGAAAACAAGTACATCATGCTAAACGTGTCCAATAAATATGTTGACCTGTCATGTACCATGATAGTTATATAATACGTGTTGCACCAAGATTTGCTAATGTTGTCCAGCAGTATTTTGATGTCATGGTGTCGGCGATGATGTACGCGATCAGGCCTGTCATTATCTTGTGCCGTTTAGTGGAAATATACTATTAAGCGTAGTTCAAGTTATACTGAGCAATGAAATAAAATAAAAACTAAATGACTTATGGTCGAAATTAATAATAACTCCACACATCTCACACACGACCGTCTGATCCCAAACTAGGCAGAGCCTGTACTATGGTAACGAGACTGCTGATAAACATACTTATGTATTTCTAAATACAATTTTAG
This sequence comes from Euplagia quadripunctaria, assembly GCA_963859945.1. NCBI lineage: Eukaryota > Metazoa > Arthropoda > Insecta > Lepidoptera > Erebidae > Euplagia > Euplagia quadripunctaria. The sequence goes on from OY982585.1 coordinate 13,851,094, forward strand.
ATAAATTACACCCAGACACAGAACAAATTATCGTGCTCATCATACAATTATTTGTCCTGGGTGGGAATCGAACCCACGACCTCTGGCTTAGCAGACAGTGTCACTAACCGCTAGACCAACAGGCTAGTCAAAAAAATTCGACCATCAGGCCATCTCTAGTACATATTAATCAACCAGCCTATCATTCATTGCAGGACATTAGGCTTTTCCCAATTCGCGCCACAGCACCCAGTCCTCCGTGTTCCGCATACAGTCCATCCCTGCTACCTTCTTCCGGTCAGCAGTCTATCTGGCTGGAGGGTGTTAAGTACATAATAAAATGGAAAAAATAGGAAAATTATTTAAGCAAAAAAAAGTGAAGAACTTTTCAAAATATAAAAAAATTCGTTGAAGTTTGACCACCAGCATTTCGCATATTGAACATATCCACAATCACCATATTGAAAAATAGACACAGAGGAGCAACTGAACGAAAATGGTTTTAATCAGTATTACAGCTCACAGAGCAAATCTAATTTCGGGAACCGGCAAGCGACTTCGACAAAATGCGGTTTCCCAGCAAACGTAGTGCTGGCACTGTATATCGATACTATCGATAGCCGAAGGAATATGTCTTATTCGTAGAATTTGGAATTTCGAATGTGATTATTGGAGCGTAACGTACCATGTTTGCATGATGGTCGGTGTTGCCATGATAAAAATGAAATGTTGTAATAAATAAACATGAACAGTGTGCTTACGTTACTTATATTATAATATGACCATATTTATAGTCGTCTATTTATGTTTGGCGAAGGATTGGCTTATGGTCGAAATTTGACCACCAGGTTATCTCTAGTATACATTAGTAACTATTGTATTGTATGATATTTAAGAAAAAATAATAAAACTATAAAATACTTGTAATAACTAGAGACACCTCACACACGGCTGTCTGATACCAAACTTGGCAGTGCCTGTACTATAGTAACCAGGCTGCTTATCAACATACTTATATATTAGTAAATACATACAGATTATAGATAAATTATACCTAGAACAAATGATCGCGCTCATCACACAATTATTTGTCCGGGCGGAAATCGAGGCCATGGCCTCTAGCTCAGCGGTTAGGATCACTAACCACTAGATCAAAAGGCCAGTCGTCACGTACACCACGTGTGACGTTTTCGTACAAAACCGGTCTGTAACTTTTTCAGTTAATACTTTTTTGTCCACCACCAAGACACCTAGTTGTGGTAGACGAAATCTTAAGAGACTTGTACACAGTCAAGCAATAATAACTTTTTAACTTTGCCGTTCCACAATATACGATAACGTTAACGGGAATTATCGCTAAGGTTTTGGGTACGTATATACATTTTTACTGCTTGACATTTTGACCAGGTTAAGGTTGGGCGGACAGTGGTGGGACAGGACGGCGCGGCTACGCGGCGTGAACGGTTAATATGTACTACCGCCTTCTATCTTTACTATTACATTAAAACCTGCTGTTTGACCCAGTCTTTACACCGGCCGTGGTCAAGACTAATACAGCGATGTCCGTCCTCTGTCGTCCAGTCCGTAAGACAGAAGTTTTTTCATCTCCCAGCACATTTTTAATGTTTTGTTTTCGCCATGTACTGTTTACACATAAAAACTAAACGTATTCCTATTCTGTGAGTAAACCGCCGTGTCCTAGTTTGATATTGTTTTGACGTACTGATGATCAATATAAAGTAAGGATACGCCTTTAAAAAAAGATGTGATGACAATCGCCTAGCTAATGAACTACTCTACAACTTTTTTAGGCCGCTGATAAGGCCTTCCGTTATAGTTCCGTTATAGCCGTTCCACGTCACTGACAAACAATACAGTAATACTCACAACATCCTCACACACACACACCCTCACACACGCAAATACACATAAAAAAAAAAAAAAATTAAAAGGGCCCACTTGAAAACCAGCGTCAGGCACCCACCAGTGCCCGGCACAAAGCTGAACTGGGCTCCCATTTTGGTGCGACCGCGAGATGACTACTTCTCGTCTTGTAAACTTAAGCTAGGTACATCTCCTAAAACTCAGCTATATGTTTAAAATTTGATAACTGCTTCACTCTGTTAGCGTCTCGTTTAGTTGTACCAGAATAAACGTATTTTCTTTCTTTCTTTCTTTCTTTATACAATACTCTTTATTGAACACTATGAGGAACAATTTAAAACATTTACAAAGGCAAACAAATTATGGTACAAACGGCGGTCTTATCGCTAGTTGCGATTCCTTATATTTGTGTATAGAGCATTTAAAAGGTGTACGATTTTAGTTAAGTAGCAACTTATATAAATGACGGAGGGGTATGATCATCATCCTCTATAGGGCCCATAATTCCTCACTTTCTAACTAGATCATTACAAATAGACACACGACTACAGCTAGCTACGGCTTCAATATTCGACCGCTCCGTCCGACTGCCGCACAAGAAGTGTCGGGCGCGCCGCTCGGCCTTTAAACATTGACTCCGTCAAGCGCCGACAGGTGGCACTGGCGTACATATGTACATACATAGCGGTAATAAAATAAATATATACAAATATCCAAATTCAAATATAGTTGTAATGGTATTTATAGTTTACTTCTATTTCTAATTGTTTCCAATAGCAACGTCACTTACACAACACTATTTAGATTGTTTAAAAAAAACTATAGTGTCGACCTATCACTTCACTAATGTTTAAAGGAAGATAGTTCCCAACACTAGTGCTAGGCGCAACTAACAGAAATCTGACTTGTAAACCTTCGCCTGAACTGATTCTGATCTAATTACACGGAGCCCCTCTACTAGCGCCACTAAGAATGCATTTCAGACTAATTGTTACTTAATGGGGGTTATCCAAATTTCAACCTTATGTTATGTTAAAATGAATTTTATTAATTTAAATTATAGAAAACCAAAATTTTACTAGCCTATTGGCCTAGTGGTTAGTGACCCTGGCTGCTATGCCACAGGTCGTGGGTTCGATTCCCACCCAAGTCTGTGTGTTCTTTGTGTCCGTTGTTTGTATGTTTGTAAAGTCCCCCGCGACACAAGAGTAATTCCTAATCCGGGAGTTGTCTCTTTAAAAAAAATAGTAAATAAAACTTATGCAAACAGCAAATAGGCAAGCAGGTGAATATATGAACTCTTTTCTACTTTTTCTTCTGTTATTTTTTTTTATTTCACTGAACTATAATTATTGCTTCTATTATGTAAAATTTGACATCTTGATTCGAATTATGTACCCACTCACAGTACAATAAAAAACGCAAGCCAACAGTTACACACCAACGAGATCGGTATGCTTCAGTACATACCTACATTCACCAACAAAGCTACTTTAAAATAAACGCATCGTCCCCTTTATTTGACCGTATTATTCGAACGCCAGCGATAGTTAAAACACGTTCATCTATATCAAAACGTACCGATTGTGGTCGGGTGTGGTCGCATGTGGTCCAACCACAGAGCGCCGGTCGATGCCACCAGACATTACCATTCACATTGCGGTCCGCTCTAACTGCATTGTAATGATAGCAAGTAGTGAGTACGTTTGTAATTTGAAATGGTATTGAAATGAAAAGGGAAATTTAGGTAAATTTCAGCTTCTCTGTAGAATCTGGTCAACTAAGCTCGTTATAGCTTTAAGAGGGAGATAATAGAGTTGGTATTGTTGGTAATGTACATTCGACATCAATAATATTATAAGCGTGGAGCTTATTTGACAACGCCGTTGTTTAAAAATTTATTTGAAAACTTTAACTCTCAGTACCCCATATTTTAGAGTTTACGGTGTGGAGCTTGTGGGTCATCCTTCTTACAGTCCCCACCTGGCACCTTGTGACTTTTATTCATTTGGATGTCGTGCTTTTTTAGATGCTATAACTGCGTTTCAAAAAGGCGTAAAAGAGATCCCTAAATATGAGTGGGCTCACTGCTTTAGTCAATGGTTCCATCGCATGTGACGGTGCTTAGAAAGGAATGGAGACTACTTCGAAAAGCAATAAAAATATTAACAGGCTTCTATATCATTCCGTTTTTTATTGTGACTGCTAAGTCTTAATCGACTCGACAACAGAATAGATGTAGGAATCATTACGGAACATTTAGCCCAGAATCGGCATATATTCACCATTAATACGACAGACCGCCTTCTATACAGAGGACGTCGCAACGCAGAAGAATCGGTCACTCAGGTTATTCTAGAATGCAAGGGAGTCGCCACACAACGGGCTGTGAACGCGCTAGAAGACTTCTGTGCATCTGGAAGGAGCTAGGCTGGCTCAACTGGCCAGCAATATCTGCACGCATAATGGGTCATTATTGAGTCTAAATGCGGAAACAGAGCCCTTAACCAATACCAATAATAATATCGATGAAATTCAACGTACATCTAAACCATTTCCAAGTAATCAAAAAGTAAAGCGTTGATTAGTTAATTCCCAATTACCGTTAATTTCCAAGTAAAAGTTAACTTCAGACAATTTTAGAAGGGAATATAAAGCTTTGGTAATAACTTGCCGGTTAATGCCGCGTTCCAATAAACAAGAAACGATTCGTTTTGCTTACGGACGGTAAAATTTCGTTGAATTTTCAAAGAAAATTTTACCGTCCGTAAGCAAAACGAATCGTTCCTCGTTTATTGGAACGCGGCATTAGTAAACGATGAACATACATCGTTTACTTAACCGGCAAGTTCGTTTGAATCGTAAAATTTTGTATCAAATGTCATTGCGATTGGCAGTTACAAATGACTTTGTATTTTTAAGTATTTGTCTGTGCTGGGAAAAGTTTGAGCGTGTGTTATTATTATTTATTTTCGAGTTGTAGTATGGGAATTACATGAAGCTAAGAACACTTTCGATCAAGTCACCTTTCAAACAAAATAAAACTAAATTAAAATTGGTTCAGGGTTTTTGGTTTTTGCGTCAGGGGTTAAAAATCCAAGGTAATGAAACCCTGAACCTTAGTATTCTAGTATAAATAAAACACTACGCCGCCATAGCAACCTAAAAAGTTAATAAATATTGGATCACATTGCTTTGCTACAACTAAGTACAAATTTTAATAACTCCGTGGTAACCCAACAAAGGGTTATAAATACACGTCACTAATAAAACCGCAGACACAAATTTATTACAATAACAATTACACATTGCAAAGGTTTAACCAAACAGAACATATGTCACCCGTTTTTGTCACCCGGTTTTTGTCACCCAAATCCCAGATAAAGCGGCCCACTCATCATTTCTAAGCGCAACTTAATTCTTTCCGCATCATTAACGTACACAATAGAATTAGTCGGAAGATAAATAGCCTGCATTAGCGGACATCCCTTTCTAAGTGAGAACTTCAATCAAATGTTTAGTTTTTTTTTTATTTAATAACTAAATTAACTTATTAATTTTGTGTCTTATAAGAAGAACAAATCTGCAGTTTATAATTTCATGTCTTTAGAAGGTTGTTATCTTTTTATTAATTCGCGTAATTGTATTGTAAATTTAATTAATTGACGCTCTATTTGACGGCGGTGACATCCAAATTAATCCCAGTAACAATATAAATGTGAAACTTTGGATGGATGGATGGATGGATGTTTGTTTTGATTGCGATGAAACCGATTGCGATGAAACTTGGTATGTAGATAGCTGAAAACCTGGATTAAGGCATAGGCTACTTTTTATCCCGATATTCCCACGGGATCGGGACTTACGCGGGTGAAACCGCGGGGCGCTGCTAGTCTTACTAATATAAAAATTAGAAAATAGTCGTATTATTTAAATCCGAATATTACAATAAAATTAAATCTTTCAGTCATGGAGCATAATATCGGATAACTTTAGATAAGTCATATCCTCCCGGATGAAAATTCGTAAGCTGCTTGTAAATATGATCTTGTAATTTACAATTTTACAAAAAAAAAACAGCTGGCAGTATACCGAGGGAAAACTCGTCAGCTGGAGTGTTTGCTGTCTGGCTCCTGCGTTACACCTTGCAGGGCATCAGGTGACAATCTTACCACCGAGATACAGCCAGCTGACATTTTTATCCACAATAGCATATAAACTGTCATTTGATAAATTTTCAATTGAGAGGAAATCACTGAACGTATAAGTACATATTTTTTTCACGTTCATGTTAGCAGCTGATGTTCACGAGGCTTCATGATACAACTCTCTGAAGCATTTTACAAGTTTTCGCCCGAGAGGTTTATGGTCATGAAAATCTGTTGCTGGCTTGCGGGCCAAAAGATTGTGACGATGGATGGATGTGTGTAAGTCTTTCACGCAAAAACGTCTGAACGGATCTGGATGAAATTTGGCACAGATATAGAATCTAGGGATAGAAAAATAGATATATAGAAGAAAAAAAGAAAATGCTAGTTTTTTTATAGGATAGAGGGCAAACAAGCAGATGGTTCACCTGATCCTAAGTGACTACCTCCGCTCATGGGTACCATGGCCGCCGGGGAGAGAAGAGGGGTTAGGGCTTCCGGTAACCTCACTTACTCGGTGAAACACAACAGACCATTGCTTCACTACCGGTTTTCTATGAGGCCGTGATATCACTCTGGTCGAGCCTGCCCATACGTGCCGAAGCATGGCTCTCCCACATGTCAAATGTATAATAATAATATATAAATACAGATGTATATATGCATTGATCTGGGTGCTTTTATGTTTGTTTAGCCATGTCTAGCACCCATCATACAAGCTATGTTTAACTGGAGTCTAGGTAGCACTATGTAATATTTCCAAGAAAATTTAAAAGTGTAAGTTAGCGCACGTCACTCAACAGGTTGAAATAAAACTTCTGTTGTAGCATATTCCTCATAATATTGATTTATGATACAAGCAGCTCGTCTCAACTTTACCTGCGTTAAACTTTTATCTAAAATTTATAGCCTCTGTCCATTTCACAACAGGTACTTTTCAAATCGACAAATAATTCAGTCTTTCCAGAGATTATCTACATAAACTAAAATTTACAAAATTCGCATAAGTATTGCTGATTAACTAACTACCCAATAGAGTTTCGTTATTAACCCCCGACACAAAAAGAGAAGTGTTATAAGGATTGTTTTTAATATAAGGATTTTCGAGTTGGGGTGTTTTAAATGTATGTTTACTGATGGAGTTACTGTCACTTGATAACCGTGATAATATAAAACTATCCTGACATGAATATATTATTATTTTATTTACCTTTTAACAAAAATTTTGCTCATTTATATTTTACTCTAGGGACGTACTCTTCATTCTGATTCCGACAAAACCACTTCGCCGAGTATTGGCTCGGAGGGGGTTTTCCTCACGTTAAAAAACAAAGTGACGTACTTATAGATAGATTATAGAGATTATAGAGAAAATATTATAAATTATTAATTTAATAAAAGATGATTTATTAAGAGAATCCCACTAATATTATAAATGTGAAAGTTTAGATGGATGGATGTATGGATGTTTGTTACTCTTTCACGCAAAAACCACTGAACCGATTGCAATGAAACTTGGTATGTAGATAGCTAGAGACCTGGATTAACATATAGGCTACTTTTTACCCCAATATTCCCACGGGATCGGGACTTACGCGGGTGACATCGCGGGGCACTGCTAGTAATATATATATATATATAATTATTAATAAAATAAAAAGGTAAAAACTTGGTTTGATTTGATTTGCGACAAAGAATAATTTTATTTTTTGTATAAACTCTATGCACATCTGCTTGGAAGTCATTGAGGGAGGCCTATGTCCAGCAGTGGACATCCTATTGCTAAAATTATGAGTGTAACACTAACACTGAATATTACTACATCAATATATTTTTATTTATCGTATCGAAAAACCTCAAGGCTGAAATGGTGGCAAACGGTAAAATGTTACGTCGAAATAAAACAGAAATGTGATTTTCAAATATTGTACATCGCAAATTCTAACAGTCTTTAGCAAAGTTGCTTTTATTGCAAACTGCATTACCGCAATGAGCTGCAAAGTAACACTGACCTCGATGCTAATATGCATTTAGTGACGCAATCGTATCACTAATCCGCCAGTTTGTTTAAAGCTCATATTGGCTTTTGTCTATGGCTATTCGCTCCAAAATGATTCGATGACAGGTGTCACAATGACATTTGTAGTGTTGTCGCATTAAGGCTCAACTACTTGGAAACGGGCGGTTACAGTTCGACAGAGGCAGATATGACATTATGTCGATAGATATTATCCATTATTTTTTTTTTATTTTACATATGACAAAGCAAACTATTGTTGCGGTGACTCTGTGTGTTGATCTATAATTTTTAATAATAATAATAATTTTTTAAATTGACTATTTCGAATAATTGATGATAAATTTTATGAAATAAAGATATTGAATTTGAATTTGACTTTCAGTTTACTATTTTGTTATTATGTTACTACCTTATTTTGTTTTGAGTAGTATAGATATACGGTTATATTAACGTGTATATTTCGGGTATTGGGATCGCGCACGACAGTAGCGCCACTTGGCATGCACAACTATTCGGGATTATGTCAAATAATGACATACAAATGTTTTATTATTTTCTAATAAATAAAGTAATTAAAGGTAGGTACATAGAAAGACGAGAAACAGTTTTTTAAAGGATTTTTTTAGAAACAGTATACAGAAAAATGGATATAATTTTAAAAACCGGTTTTGAATGTATAAAACACAACATAAGTTTTCAACCTCAAACTGTTCAAATCAAATAAATTAGTTTTAGCTCAACATGTAAGAAATGTTGAAGAGCTACGAAATAATGGTCACAGTTATTTAATAGTTATTCCACGAATACAATTAAAACTTCACATTATTAAAATGAATTAAAGCTTGACATCATTAAATTGTATTAAAACTTTGACATTATTATAAATATCAGTATAGACATATTGAAAATTATTGAATTGTAAATAATTTTATTATGATTATTTGTATCAATAATTATAATGATAATTTGCATGTCAATAGTATTGACTAAAGTCGCATGTGTTAGAATATTTAAACATGTAAGATCTTTCTGTACTGACTTTTCTGCAAATAAATAAATTTGATTTGATAAGAGTCCACATCATTCGTCAAACATCGGTGACATTAACACCCTATAAAACAAATTTAAAATTAAGTACTCTCATAATGCTTTAAACGTAATGTAGGCTACATTACGTTGTACATTATGTTATTAATAATAGTAATTAAATGTGCTACATTACCTATGTAGCACACTTAATATAGTATTTTACGGTAGATAAGATACTTTAACAAATTTTTGCAGTTCACAACACAACAACAATTATGACCCATTTCAAATTACAAACAAATTGTAGGAAATCTCAAAGTATTTTGTTTGACTGATGATAGACTATCCCGAATTGTTGCAGATTTCTGCCACGGGATGCGCTGCGATCGCTTTATATACCCCCACCATGCACTTCGCACGTAGCGAATACCCCACATAAAGGCAACCGACGCGGTAGGTCGCTTCGAACCCCGATAACCCCGTCGACCCGAAACTAGTCGGGCAGCCTATAAATACAGACGTAAGTAAAACAGTATGTCCTTTAATAAATATGAATATCTCTAGCGGAAGTTTTTACTCGACTACTACAACTAATAATAATAATAACTTGACACAACTCACACACGGCCGTATGATCCCAAACTAGGTAGCGCCTGTACTATGGTAACCAGACTGCTGATAAACATCCTTATATATTACTAAATACATACATATTTTAGATAAATTACACCCAGATGCAGAACAAATAATCATGCTCATCACACAATTATTAGTCTTGGGTGGGAATCAAACCCACGACCTCTGGCTCAGCAGTCAGAACCACCAACCACCAACAGGCCAGTCAAATATCAACCAAAATCCACTTAATGTTATACAAAGACTAATTAAAGGAAATACATAGTGACAACAATAATCCTGTTGATAGATAAGTCCTTCATTAGTGTAGTTCTGTTGCCAATTAGCAGGTTACGGTGTCTCTAATTGTGGTAAGCGTGTCAGTGTACTTGAAAATCGATCACACAAATATCAAAATTGACTGAATGATTTGTTCTACGTTCCTGAATTGGCCTATTTATTAAAATTGTAATGGCCACTGTTAATCTTTTTTTTGGTATGGTATAGGGGGTTAACGAGCAGACGGGTCACCTGATGGTAAGTGACTATCTCCGCCCATGGGCATCTGAAACTCAAAAGTCACAAGTGCGTTGCTGGCCCTTTAAGATGGGAGTAGGGCAAGGGGTTAGGGAGGGAGATGGGAAGGGGGAGAGGGAAGGGTTAGGGCCTTCGGTAACCTCACTCACTCGGCGAAAAGCAATGCAAACATTGCTTAACTGTCGGTTTTCTGTGAAGCCGTGGTATCACTCCGGTCGAGCCGGCCCATACGTGCCGGAGCATGGCTCTCCCACGATTAAATAATTAATTAAGTTATAAATCTGTAAAAATATAATAAATCTGAAGATTTTATTGTTTGATTGTTCGGTTGTATAACCGCGCTAATCTCTGGAGGTAGTTCCAGTAGCAGTTCTCCAGGTGTAGTAGTCGGATTCGAAAAAATATGTTTGTATTAGATACAGTATTCATTGAGGATGGTTATAGGATGTGCAGTAGCACGCTATGAGCCTCAAGAGCGGGGCAGTGGCCATAAACGCAAATTTTATAATCTTGGCTAGTTTAGCCGGGTCCCGTAGTTTCACTGTTTAGCCTTTCTCTAAAAGATTAGCGCATTTAAATAAAAAACAAGTAAGCTTCGATTTTATTACATCGGATCGTGACGTGGCCGCATGACAACCTAGTAGCTATTAAATAAGTTGAGAGTTCGATCCCCAGGTGAACATCTAGGAGGTGAACAAGTAGGTTAAAAATTTGCGTAAGTAATTAACCGACAAATACTTTAAGCCCAATGATAATAATAATAACTCCAACACATCTCACACACGGCCGTCTGATCCCAAACTAGGCAGAGCCTGTACTATAGTAACCAGACTGCTGATAAACATACTTATATATTTCCAAATACATACATACTATAGATAAATTACACGCAAACACAGAACACATGATCGTGCTTATCACACAATTATATACCCTGGGTGGAAATCAAACCCATGATCTTTGGCTTAGCAGTCAGGATCACTGACCACTAGACAAACAGGCCAGTCAACATAAAATACATCCATATATAACATAATCTAACCACAGTTCTGTGAAGATTACTTCTAGGTAAATGACATCGATTTCCCTGAAAACAAATATAATATTCGTGTTCTTTATAAAACCAATATTACTTATGGCGTGATTCAACTCACAGTGATAGGCGGCAGCGTCAAGCGACAGTCTCACACATTTTTTTTTTTTTTAATATTATAGGGGCAAACAAGCAGACGGGTCACCTGATGGTAAGTGACTACCTCCGCCCATGGGCACCTGCAACTCGAGAGTCAGAAGTGCAAAGTGCATTGCCGGCCTTTAAAGTGTAGAGGAAGGGAGGGTAGAGGGGGAGAAGGAGGGCGGTGAGAAGGAAGATAGTGGGGGAGAGGGGGGGAAATGGGGAGAGGAAAGGGTTAGGGCCTCCGGTAACTTCACTTCTGGCAGTTTTATAATGTACAAAGTTACAATTGATATCATTTATTAAAATCGAGAGTCACAAGTGCGTTGTCGGCCTTTTGCAATAATTACTAAAATATAAAACAAAACCCTATTTTTAAGTAAAGTCTAACAATATTTTTGTCTAAAGTTATTTTTTTGTATTTAATATTTATTTATTTATTTAATGTTTTCTTTTCGTCATATTAGTTTTGAGATCGGGACAAATATTGCTTTGTAGATCGTCAATGTAATCAAATAAGTTTCACATACACACAAATAACATAAAGTTTCTCTCTGGCAAAATCTGTGAGCGGTTTGTATAGATGTACTAGATATAGATAATAATATACTTTCCAATATGTAAATATACAAAGATAGTTGAATACTTTAGAAAAAAAAACCTTATTTTACCTTGATTGGTCAAAAACACGGAAACACTAACTTTTATATCCCTAAACTTGACAAATGATTAGTCTCCCATACAAGTATACCAACTTTGATTCACTATTACACCATTTTCAAGGTTTATGTTTGCGACGAAAAGCTATAGCCTATGTTCTTTTCCAAGGTCTATCTTTGTTTTACCTCTGTACCAAGATTCATCAAAGTTGGTTCAGCGGTTTAGACGTAAAAGGTAACAGACAGATTGACCTTCGCATTTATAATATTAATGAGTATGGATAGTAAGAATGCTAAGAGGAAAGGAAAAGACACGAATGTTTTTCTCCTGTCTCCTTCCATATGTTATTGCGATAGTCTTTGTGCACGGTATCGTAAATCCCAACATAGAAACTAACTAAATAAGTAAAATTCAGGTCAGTTTTTATACAAAAATAATCCCAAAAGTGTTTTTGCTCTGAGCACAACACACTACTAACTTTTAAACTTTCGCGATCCATGATAATTCTGTTTTAAATACGTGATTGCATTAATTCCTGTTAACATAATTATATTATAATGCCACTACTAGAGAGTCACGGCGACTAGACGATATTACTGTCGCGGCGTCACTCACTGTACGTCAGTGTCGCCATACATAAAGGAATGAAGCGTTACACAAAATTCATAGAAACCGCTAGTCTCGCTTATCGCTGTCCTCTGTTGCTGCTGGTTGTCGCCGGTGACGGACCCAGGCTTTTAATGTATAAAAATAACAATATTGGCTTGACTAGAAACCGAATACATATATACGTATAAAGTATGTGCGAGTATGTGAGTAGAACAGGCGGTCTTATCGCTTAGAGCTGTCTATACCAAACAACCTTGGGATGAAAATTGCGAGTAAATTCCAGAAACGTAATCAGATAACGTACTAAAGATTTTATAAATTATCTTGTCACTTTTACAAGACAAAATACAAATATTTTGACTGTAGAATAATATTTTGTAGTGATATATCATGATTTAGAAAAGATAGATATTGAGAATTAAACATAAAGAAATTATATCATACTTCGGTTTTTGCAACAATGATTTATTCCGCATTCCACAAACGAATTGACCAAACCCTAAACGATTTATGTACGAATACTGTAGAATGCTATAATATTTTTTGAGAATCTTACGGATTTGTTAATGAATTCAAACCATCCTTTAAAATATGTAGCTAAAGGTAAATAAAAGTATAGTTATACTAAATGTCGGCGAAGTCGAATAAATAACCACTTGAACTCTTTCAGAATTCAGAGTTTTGATCACATGGAACCTATTTAATATAAATATATTACGGAAATTTCGTAGTCCCTCAAGTTTATCTTATTGGTTTTTCAATGAGAATTTAATAGCAGGCGTTCGCATAAGAAAGGATTCCCAAACGCAATTTTATTGGTCCCACATGGCAATCCCACTTATATTATAAATGTGAAAGTTTGGATGGATGGATGGTTGTTTATTACTCTTTCACGCAAAAACCACTGAACCGATTGCGATGAAACTTGATATGTAGATAACTGGAGACCTGGATTAACGCATAGGCTACTTTTTATCTCGATATTCCCACAGGATCGGGACTTAGGCGGGTGAAACCACGGGGCACTGCTAGTATTATTAATAAACTGGTAATAGATTATAAAATGTATCATCCTACGAGCAGTCCTGCTGACACTATTATTTTATTATTATTATATTACACAGTAACTGCTGAACGGTTTCGGATGAAGTTTTCACACAGACAGCTTTTTTGAACTAACACATGAACCAAGGTCTACCATATCCCGGTAAAACCGCAGACAATAACGTAGCTACAATTATAATTAACTTTTATTCCTTAAACCGCCTGATTCCTTTAACACGAACATTGCAAACTTACTCCACACAGCTAACGAACGAATTTTTAAAAGCAGCTCTTCAGAAACTTGCAACAACTTACAAGTGCCGGAACAAAAAGTATAAAACCAAAGGTACAAAGTCATGTTCACCTATGAGCCAGCAATAACTTTAAAACTACAAATCCCTTAGAAGCGTACTATTCCGGTTTATAGAAACGAGATTGCTTTTTTACCAAGACTTCACCTACTGTGCGATAGCATAGAAAGATAATATCTATATAAATAAAAATGAATGGTCAAATGTGTTGCTAAGCGCAAAACTCGAGAATGGCTCCACCGATTTGGCAATTTTTTTTTTCATATTTTCGTTAAGGCGTTAACGTAACGTAATGTATTTCGTTAAGGGTCTTATGGAGAGAAAAAACGTAAAAAAAAAAGTAAAAACAACACTTATTTTCCTATACAAACCACACAGTAAATAATAATTAAAACACATGTCCTCAGCTGTCAAACATTTGACGTCAATCAATAACTTTTGACAAAACGAAGTCTGTCAGGGCAGCTAGTTTGTCATAAATGTATGCATTTATGTTTAAGTTTATTTGGGGCCGGAGCAATATGTTTTATCGTTCCATTCTACTGCATTACAGTCTAAAATTTACCATATTAAGTAAACTTGACTTTTTATCAATATTTGATTTGAAGGGAAGTGGAATACAAAACGGATAATTAAGTCCCTCCAACACAAGAGAGAGGATCCTCCGACCAAGATAGGTGCTAATGCCTGGCAGGCCACATCGTAATCGTTGATGTTGCGAAGTTTTAAGTATACTAATATAATGCACACATACAATGCAGTGTGAGAACTTTCATTGCACGATACAGGATCGGTAATTACTGCGTAGTGTAGCTGGTCGATACTAGATGGTGTTGAGCTATGTTTTTACTTTGTATTTGGATGTCAGCATAAAAACTATTTTTAACACGCTTTTTTAATAACTTCACTTGTAACTAATTTCTCGGTAAACAAAGTTGGAAATAAATTTTAACCTACTTCTAGTTGTCGTATGAAACTTTTTTTTATGGTATAGGGGGCAAACGAGCAGACGGGTCACCTAATGGTAAATGACTACCGCCGCCCATGGGCACTAGCAACTCAAGAGTGACAAGTCTATTGCCGCCCTTTAACACCTTAAAGGGTGGGAGTAGGGGGAGAGAGGGGAAGAGCGGAAATAGGGGAGAGGGGGGGAGAGGGAAAGGTTAGGGCCTCCAGTAACCTCACTCTCGCGGCATAAAGGAATGCAAGCATTGCTTCACTGCCGGTTTTCTGTGAGGCCGTGGAGCTGGCCCATATGTGCCAAAGCATGGCTCTATATTCCCGTCCTTCCCCTCTCCACCCTCTCCCCTCTTCCTACTCTTTCCCCCCTCCCCTTCTTCTCCTACTCCCACCTTAAAGGACGGCAACGCACTTGTGGCTCTCGAGTTACAAGTGCCCGGCTGTAGTCATAGTTTGCCTCCTAGACCATAAAAAAGCCATAATTATAATGTTTAATGTTTCTATCTTTGTAGGTCATCTACGTAGTATCTTGGAAGTTTTCACTTACTCAGAATTCAGTGGCAGAGCAAGTAAATAAAACAGAAGTAAGTACGGATTAACAAGCATTTTTTAGAATTAAGTACTCATTGTTAGAACTGAAAGGTATAAAATAAAATTGCTAGAATTCTCTCTAAATTACGTCTGATACCAATGTTTGTAAACATCCACAGGACGTTGTAGGATTTCCCGGACATCAATATTTATACGACTTGTTCAACTTTAATTACATTCCTAAGATATATTTTTGAACTCACTATGCCCTGCGGTTTCACCCACGTATAATTTAAAAGATATCACTGATTGGTAATTTGTAATACTTCAGTATAGACAATAATTTTTGTAGACCATTATATTTACTTATGACTAACCATTAAGCCAGCACGCGGATAAAGCCAGCCCTCGGACTGTGAGCGCTTTTTCTTACAACTTACTTAACAAAAATCTATATTAAAAGCTAGCTGAGAGGTGTATTCTAATACACTTATATTATTCCTCATAAATCTGGCTATCATAAAATAAGATTTTTTAGAATCGTATTTGTGGTTCCACGTTTAAACAATCAAACAAAAACCTATTTAGCTTTCAGCAGCTGCTTCAACTAACATTAATCTCAAATCACATTAACGCCAGTTCATTATGAAAATGTAAAATAATAATTTTGGTCCGTGGCAACAGTCCCCAAAGAAATATAAGCAAAAATAAATTAAAAGAAAATGTAGATTATTCAGATTTCTAGACTGAACTTAATGAAATTACGACTAATTTACCTACATCTTGAGGCGGGTGATATAATTATTATAAAAAATGTTTTCATTAGGAAAAATATATTATTTTCTGTTTTGGATTTTGTCTTCTTTTAAAAAGGTTTGGACAATTTTATTGCTCTAGGTAACCTTTGTTGCTCAGCTGCTAGATTTATAGGTTGAGTCACATTATTTACTCGTGTTCAGTATCCAAAGGGTGATAGTCCATTAAGCAAAATTGGCATTATGGATGAGCTGTCGCATGGCTGGCACCAGATGGGGACTTCAGCCCAAGATTGCCCTATGGCTATACACGGCGATTGCAAGGTCAATCGGAACGTACGGAGCTGCTGTCTGGTGCCGTAAAGTGAGCCAAACAACTACCTCAAGCAAATTAGATAGCCTACAACGTACAGCTTGTCTAATAGCCACTGGTGCGCTATCTTTGACGCCAGGGGAAGCTCTAAATGCACTACTAAGTCTGACCCCGCTCAGCATCTATGTGCAAAAAGAAGTTAGCAAAAGCATATACAGAATATATACACAAACGAAACCAAAGTGGCAATCACGAACACTAAACTCACTAAAAGAGTCGGTTTTTGGAATAAAAGCTCTAAACATGCCAGCGGATGACATGCAAACAGAGATTGACTTCGTGAGAAGGTACACAGTAGACATCCCACGGAAGGATACATGGCTGGAAGGCCTCCAATCGAACAAAAATGGTAGTCACGATTGGTACACTGATGGGTCTAAAAAAGGCCTTGATGTAGGGTGTGGAATTCACGGAGAGAGGCCAAAATTCAGATCAATAAAATAAAGACCCCGCATGTACCAAACGTAATTTTTTCTTCGTTTTTGTTAAATCTTCTACGATGGTACGGAATCCTCGTGTGTGTCCTAGTCGCACTTGGTCGATTTTAGACTTTTTCGGTGATTGCAAGATGTTGTTATTGCAATTAAACGTTATTGCTATTCTCTTACTAAGAGAGAATTATCTTGCTAGACGACTGCACTTAAAATCATAGCAATTAATAATCATCATCATTATCATCAGCCCCTCATTATCCACTGCTGGACATAGGCCTCTCCTAATGAACGCCACTGAGCTCGATCGTCAGCTCTCCTCATCCAGTTTTTCACCGCCGTTTTGCGCAGATCGTGAATTGATATTATAAAAATACAAAAATAAAATACGAAAATATAAAAATACAAAATACAAAAATAAAAAATACAAAATAAAAAGTAGATATTTTTAATAGTAATAAAAGGCGGTAGATGTAAATAATTCTCACGTGCTTCCTCGACGACGGTCAAGAGCAGACTGAATACTGAATCTCTTTGCGCGCTTATTGTTTATACTACTTGATTTTGGCGAAGGTTTCCCTCCTCTTTTTTACTATTCGGCTAACAATTAATTAGTTTGGAAGTATGTGTAGTAGAGAAAAATATATTAGTTCGGAAATGACGAATCGAAGATTGGTACGATCATAAATACGTTATATAACATATAAAACATGCATCATACTCTTATAGTACATAAATCTAATAAGGTAATATTAATCTTGTATCCATGTAGATTACTTAAAAAGTGAATCTGTTAAATTTCATAAGTATAGCAGCAATTGATTGGAATCACATGAAAATAAAAATTAATATACGGTAGGTACGTATATTCGTTGTTATATTAAAGAATACATTATTTTAATTAGAAAACTAAACAATATCTATTTAAAAAAAAACTTAAATTTTTTAATTAATCCCTGATCTTATATGTCGTTGCCACATCAAAATTTTTTATTTATTTTATTACAAATAGGGACAAACTATAATAGATGATAACACAGTTCACTATTTAATAAAAATAAGTTAATAGACATTATTTTGACTGGTTATACCGGTAACGCAATGGTATTGGTCGATTAATAAATATAGTATATATATCCCACTAATCCCACTATCCCACTAATATTATAAATGTGAAAGTTTGGATGGATGGATGGATGGATAGATGGATGGATGTTTGTTACTCTTTCACGCAAAAACCACTGAACCGATTGCTATGAAACTTGGTATGTAGATAGCTGGGGACCTGGATTAACGCATAAGCTACTTTTTATCCCGATATTCCCACGGGATCGGGACTTACGTGGGTGAAACCGCGGGGCGCTGCTAGTAGTATATATATTGAATAGTGGGGTTATAAAAGGGTTGGAATAAGTTCAGAACGTTGACTTGAGTGCGAATAGTGGTACGAACAACTTGGCAGTTACTGTTAATTAGTGTTAATATGTTATATCAGTGGTTGTGAGACTGTTTCTTACAAGAAAGATTTCAATATTTATAATAAAACTACAAGAATTGGGTAAGTACTACACACTGATAACTGTCAGCCTATTTATATACCTACGTTAAAAACGAGCTCAAAGCATTCACAAAAGTTATCTCAACATTTTTACAGGAAGCAAATCTTGTTTTTTTATACCGGAAGTAAGCCACATCCGAATAAGCCTCCCAGGCTTGCACAACCTCTGCATACAAACTACCAGGCCAACTTTAATATATGCATTTTGCGCCCTAGCTGCACTCTAACACACGATTCATATACATATAATATCATACATATAAACATGCATTCACAATTTATGTACATTTATGCATGAAACCTCTTTGTGAAGTTTTAGGAAATGGCAGATTAATGTTTTACATTGCGGGGCGACACACCTATTTATTTTGGGGTAATTAGTTCTATAACGTGTTATGAAAAGGGTCACAGTACCCCGTGAATACAGTAAAGTGGTAAAAAGTCTTATTTTAAACTAATAAAACTTGAAAATGAAACAGAGCCATCATCCTCCGAGCCTTAAGTTGGGGTCGGCTTCCAGTCTAACTACGATACGGCCAAACTTCGATATTTTACGTAAAGCGACTGCCATCAGACCTCCACAACCCAAGTACTAGGCAACATCGAAGTTCTGTAGTTAGACCAGGTTGTCGGACTTTTTAGGGCTCCAACTACCCGTAACGATTGCCACAGATGTTTGTATGGCACCCGGGACCGACGGTTTAACGTGCTCTCCGAAACGCGAAGAGGTCTCAATGTGTTAAGAATGATCACCCATCCTAGACTGACCTGGCTAGTATTACTTAACTTTGTAATGTGCTAACCTACTCGGTTACCACTTAGCCACGAGCCCCTCAATCAATCAATATGAAACAGAGTGTTTCCTGTTAATCAGAATGGTTTATTAGAACTGTTAAGCTGTAATATTACGTCCATTACCAAACTTAAAGATAATAATTCTGTTCTGGGACTTATTACGCGACGCTATCTAGTCCCAGGTAATCACGTCTTAAATAATTTTATAGATTAGTAAAATTAAAAAAAAAACACTCTTTAATGGCGTACCTAATTAAAAAGTAAATAACAAAATAACAGTGAGAGAGCCATGCTTCGGCACGTATGGACCGGCTCAACCGGAGTGATACCACGGCCTCACAGAAAACCGGCAGTGAAGAAATGCTTGCATTGCTTTTCGCCGAGTGAGTGAGGTTACCAGAGGCCCTAACCCTTCTTCCTTTCTTCCTTCTTCGCCCCTTATTCCCCCTTCCCCTACTCCCACCTTAAAGGCCGGCAACGCACTTGTGACTTTTGAGTTGCAGGTGCTCATGGGCGGCGGTAGTCATTTACCATCAGGTGACCCGTCTGCTCGTTTGCTCCCTATAATATAAAATAAAAAAAAAGTCATCTTAATTGAAAATGGCTCGTAAATGACGTGTGTTTACTACACGCATAATTTACGAGCAATTACTAATCAATACTGTAAATTCTTTTACCTTAATAGTTTTGTGAACAAAAAAGTTTTGCAAATGAAAACTTGGCGACTCATTAATTAGTTACGGCTTAAGTAGTTATGGCCTTACATTTAAAACATAATTAGATAAAATTAAACAATTGCAGATCGGTTAAGCATTTGGTCAACGAAATAGTTGACTGAGTTGTAGACCAAACTATGGTGAGTTATTCAATATATATGCTACCAGTAAACGCCAAAGTAGAATTTCTAATTCCTTTAAAGCAATATAAAGAACCTATAATACATTATTATAATACATTAAACAGTTTAAATATATGATATCATCAATAAAGAATTATTATGGGAAAAGAACGAGACGATGCGTAATTCCAACAATATTTAATAGAATAGATTCTATGAGAAATATAATCAAAGAAATATTTACTGTAATGCTTAAGCAAAGACTGAAAAATAACCTATTATCTATTTATACTAGCAACCCACCCCCGGCTTTACACTTGTAGCAGAGACATCTTCAACAGTCTTCATCATATTTCAAGCAATTTACACAAAATCTTAACAAATTATACACCTAAACATTTGATATTGTCGAAAGTTTACGCGAATGTTACACATTGAAATAAAACTATTTTTCACGGATTCTATCGCGATTTATTTGGTGTTATTTTACTATTTATACTGATCCCGACGTTTCAGTTGCTTTTCAGCAGCCATGGTCACGGGTAGACTACCCGTGACCATGGCTGCTGTGACCCGTAGAATCCGTGAAAAATATTTTTATTTCAACACCTAAACATTTCTCATGAATCACTCTGTCTTTTAGTGAAAACCGCATGAAAATCCGTTCAGTAGTTTTTCATTTTACCACGAACACACAGACAGACAGACGCAGCGTTGGACTTTTTTAACCGACTTCAAAAAAGGAGGTGGTTCTCAATTCGACTGTATATTTTTTATGTTTGTTTCCTCAGAACTTTCGACTGGGTGAACCGATTTTGATGATTCTTTTTTAATTTGAAAGCTGGTGCTTCCCGTGTAGTCATTTCAATTTGGTCCAGTTCTGACAATAGCATCCGTGAGAAAACCATACAAGTCTTTTATGGAATAGTTTTTTTTAAGTCGTTTTTTTTAAAGAATTATTTTATAATATAAGTGATTATTATGTTATATGTATAATGTGTTTTAAGATAAATGTATGTACTTGCCTTACTACCTTAAAGTACCAAGAAGTAAAAATGTAAAAAAGAGCACCATTATGGCCAACAAACTGGTTAACAGTTTGACGATGTTTGTATTTATTATAGTACTATATAAGCCTAATAGCGGTTCACTAGTGGCCACTGAAGAGTTCCACTATCCACCTCGTCATCATCAGATCAGCTCCAAGATGCTAATTTATAGTATTGCCATCTATCCATACAATGTTTTATTTCGATATGACAGTTAGGAGTAGGTTAAAATTGTCTTCCAAGATTTTTTACATACTTAGTTTTCTTTTTTTATGGAATAGGGGGCAAACGAGCAGACGGGTCACCTGATGGTAAATGACTACCGCCACCCATGGGCACCTGCAACTCAAGAGTCACAAGTGCGTTGCCGCCCTTTAAGGTGGGAGTAGGAGAAGAGTAGAGAAGTAGGAGGGGGGGGAAGAGTGGGAAGAGGGGGGAGAGGGGAAGGACGGGAATAAGGGAGAGGGAAGGGTTAGGGCCTCCGGTAACCTCACTCACGCGGCGAAATGCAATGCAAGCAATATTACTTCACGGCCGTTTTTCTGTGAGGCCGTGGTAACGAGCGGAGTTGAGCCAGCCCAAACGTGCCGAAGCATGGCTCTCCCACATAAAACAAAACTTTTTAACAAAAAATTAACCCGACAAAAAATAAGTAAAAGCAAGAAATAAATAAACCTTTTAAGTCTTAAGTATTGAGCTTATTTACAAAAACTATAAAATTTTATACAAACTAACTTTCGGTCGGCGCCAAGTAATGAAATGATTAATTACCTGCGTAGACCTTCTCGATTTCTTTTTTTTCGTATGGAAAGCCCCATGGGTCATCAGCTCACCGGAGCTAGTAGCTACCTATTTTGTTTATGTTAGAAAATATTGTCTTTCATAGAAAACAGATATTAAAATCCTCAAAAACAATATTTGTTTAACCTGTAGGCACTTGCGTTATATTTTTGGTAACTTTTTATATAAATAAATGGTATACCAACCAAAATATCCTAGTATTTTATACAATCATACGATCGGCAACACGCTTTGAACGAATCAATTAATCGAAAAGCTATCTTGCAACGCCTGATTTAATCGAGAATCGATGTCGTTGCGCTCGAATGGAATCGAATCCAAACTGAATTCTCTTTGAATCAATGAATGAATGCCTATGTAACTATCTTAGCGACAGAAATAAGAGAACTTGCATGCACATAACTTGTTGATGCAAAATTTATTATCTAAATATATAGGTATAATTATTGTACATATAAAAGCGAAAGGATTTTCACTCACTCGCTGACTAATCACGATCACGAAACTAAAAAACTACTTGACATTATGATCATTAAACTTGGCAGTGAGGTAGTTTATGAGTAGGAGACGTCAGCTAGGATTTTGTGACATGGGCAAAGGTTAAGGCGGTCTTAGAGCTCTCGCAAGTTTATATGAAAGTTCTAGGTTTTCTGTTCAAGGAGGTAGTTTATAGGTAGGATGGGTTATCTAAAAACGAATTTTGCTTCAGGGCTGAATCCTAATTAACATGATAAATGCGATTGTAAGTTTGTTTGTTTGATTTTTATCGTGAAATTTTGTATGTAACCCGGTGCCATAGTATAGAAAAGGACATAGGAACATACATTTTTATCCAGAAATCAGCTTGACCCTTTGGCGTTGCTTAGAGATGTAGCTTCACTCTGCATTCTCTACCGCATATATCATGGAGAGTGCTCCGAGAAATTGTTCGGACTTATACAGTCCGCAACGTTTCGCCATCGTTCAATGCGACAAAACTTTCATCCCCATCACCTGGATAATTGGCATTCCACCACTGTGCGGTTCTCCAGAATTTTTTTGCCTCGCACAACCAATCTCTGGAACAGATTGTCGCCTGCGGTATTTCCGGACCGATACGACCTTCAAACCCTCAAGAAAAGAGCGTACTCCTATCTCAAAGGCCGGCGGGCATATATAGGGGGCAAACGAGCTGACGAGTCACCTGATGGTTAGTGACTACCGTCGCCCATGGATACCTGCAACTCAAGAGTCACAAGTGCGTTGCCGGCCTTTTCTCTTTCTTTTTTGTTAAAGAGACAACTCCCGCATTAGGAATTACTCCTGTGTCGCGAGGGACTTTACAAACATACAAATAACGGACACAAAGAACACCCAGACTCTGGTGGGAATCGAACCCACGACCTATGGCGTAGCAGTCAGGGTCACTAACCACTAGGCCAAGAGGCCAGTTATCCGAGCCAGCCTTTGAGATAGGAGTACGCTCTTTTCTTGAAGGTTTGAAGGTCGTATCGGTCCGGAAATACCACAGGCGACAATATGTTCCAGAGATTGGTTCTGCGAGGCAAAAAAACTCTGAATAAAAGCACAGTGGTGTGTTGTTGCTTGTAACCGCGTAAACAAATGTTCTTTCAAATCTTAAGAAATTATAAGTAAAATTAGCACTAAGGTAACTTAAATGTGACGATTTTTAATTGAAAAAAAAAGTACAACTAATTATTGTTTAAAATAAAAAATCCGACAGATTAATCCAATAATAAATAAAAAACCAAATAAAACTCTAAAACATCACTTCATTTGTATCTAAGTAAACTTTCAAATGCAACAAAATAATATAATCATAATTTTCTGCCATGAAAATTAATAAAAGGTAATTTTCAAATATGCACCTTCAAAAGGAAAATCATTTTCTGAAGAAAAATAAATAAATTTTTAGGGTAAATCATCTATTTAACGGCTACACATAACGCTCCTAAAATGTAACCACATCTTTTTGTAACATTCTGTATAAATAGAAATATATCAAATTTCTTATACAATAACAAATTTCGTGAGTGGTATTCATGTTTATTAGAAACTATACGGTTTTAGTCGGGCATCCCCGAAATACAAACGTGAGTAAAACCGTATAGTTTCTAATAAACATATCAAATTTTAACAGTACCTCTAAATCTATATCTACTAATGATATAAAGCTGAAGAGTTTGTTTGTTCGTTTGGTTGAACGCGCTAATCTCAGAAACTACTGGTTCGAATTATAATATTATTTTAGTGTTGAATAGCCTATTTATCGAGGAAGGCTATAGGCTATATAATATCATGCTACAACCAATAGGAGCTGAGCACCAATGTTGCAAAAACTAGGAAAATTTACAAACGCAGACGAAATTGCGCGGGTCTGGTAATTTAAAATAAAAATGGTTAGTGATTGAGCACGTATCCGAGATTGAGACAAAGCATTCGACAAACAAGCTACAACACAAACTTCATGTCAAGACTTTAATAACATCAATGACACTTATCGCTCAACGCGTCAGTTGCCACTCGACCGCATTTCATTGCCCCAAATTGTGTAGTTTAGCCATTATATCCACGAGGTAATATCCACCTATCAGAAGACGTGGCGTGTGTAATTCATGTAAAAGTCATTTTAAACCCAGCTCAAGTGGCGTCAACAAACATAATATTTAAATTATTGTTTAACCATTATTATAAGTTACGTGGAGATTGGATGCTAGATGTGTCCTTGTATTTGTTACACAATATACATGCGTGTAGCGCTTTTAGAATGCAGATTAAAATTAAAAAAATTACTTGGGAGAGCCATGCTTCGGCACGTATGGGCAGGCTCGACTCCGATCGATACCACGGCTTCTCAGAAAACCGGCAGTGAAGCAATGAGGCCCTAACCCTTCCCTCTCCCCTATTCCCGTCCTTCTCCTCTCCCCTCTTCCCACTCTTCCCCCCCCCCTCTTCTCCTACTCCCACCTTAAAGGGCGGCAACGCACTTGTGACTCTTTAGTAACAGGTGCCCATGAGCGGCGGTAGTCATTTACCATCAGGTGACCCGTCTGCTCGTTTGCCCCCGATACCATAAAAATAAAACAACATTATACGACTGGCCTGTTAATCTAGTGGTTAGTGACCTTGACTACTAAGCCAGAGGTCGTGGGTTCAATTCCCACCCCGGACAAATAATTGTGTGATGAGCACGATAATTTGTTCTGTGTCTGGGTGTAATTATCCATAATATGTATGTATTTACAAATATATAAGTATGTTTATCAGCAGTCTGGTTACCATAGTACAGGCTTTGCCTAGTTTGGGATCAGACGGCCGTGTGTAAGATGAGTGGAGTTATTATTTGAATGTAGGATTTTAAACTGGTTGATTTTGTGAACTTGAATGATTGTGTAGGGGTTGTGGGTGAAAAACAATCGTGTCTGCAATCTGCTGGAGTGTGATGGAACACAAGACTGTGGAACACTACCTTGCCTTTTTATTATCACTACATATTATAAAACCAAGTACTCCGCCGCGTCTGTCTATCTGTCTGTCTGTTCGCGATTAACTGAAAAGCTACTGAACGGATTTTCATGCAGTTTTCACCAGTAGACAGAGTGATTCATGAGGAAGGTTTAGGTGTATAATTTATTAAGGTTTTATGTAAATTGGTTGCAATATGATGATGATTGTTAAAGATGTCTCTGCTGAGTGTGAAGCCGGGGCGGGTTGTTAGTATTATATAAGTAACACCCTGATAATTAAAGTTTAGTAAAACTTACTAAAAAAATTCTTTTATGGCCAACAAAACTAGACAGTAAAAAATAGTTCCACTATCCTGGTTTCTAAAACCAAATTAAAACTATCTCTCAAGTTGGACCAAACTGCACACATTGTTCAAAATTTCATTAAAATCGGTTCATTCGTTTTGGAGTTCATCACGAAAAAACTTCATGTCACGCATGAAGCTTTTATATGAAAATAATAATGTACTATATCCGTAGTTTATATAATTCGCAAAATATTTTTTAATACCTAAATAATCTTACTATTCCCTACTCGTTTTGTTATAACAATTCTTTAACCAAATTTTTCTGACGTTAATATGCATTTTTCTCTCCTCGTAGAAACCCACACCGCACCGGAAGCGATGAAATAGCAGGCATTTTTTCCACGTGTAACTTGGCAAATTCCCCGAATTTTCATATTCCATGTTTGGAACTGAAGTATCATAATTGACTGCCTGGTTAAGCGTTTATTGCTGGATTAAGTGAAAATAGAACATCAATAATAACGTTTTAATATTTCGAAAACATACCCATATCAAAATTAATTATATTCAAATTTACGGATTGTATTTCATCCCACTATCCCACTAATATTATAAATGTTAAAGTTTGGATGGATGGATAGATGGATGGATGGATGTTTGTTACTCTTTCACGCAAAAACCACTGAACCGATTGCGATGAAACTTGGTATGTAGATAGCTGGAGATCTGAATTAACGCATAGGCTACTTTTTATCCCAATATTCCCACGGGATTGGGACTTACGTGGGTGAAACCGCGGGGTGCTGCTAGTCTACCATATATGTATGTATGTTCAGAAATATATCTTAGTATTACTGACAGTATAACATTATTGTAATCTGGATAGCTACCTATCTAGACGAAAGTTTTTAGTGAAATCCAGTTTTTTTTTTGGGATATATTTTTTTTCTTGCACAAACGTAGGAGTATGTAATATAACTTAAAGCATTATCGTTTGTGTGTTATTCTTGCCACTTTGATGTGAATAAACATACTTATGGACCGGCTCGACCGGAGTGATACCACGGTCTCACAGAAAACCGGCAGTGAAGCAATGCTTACATTGCTTTTCGCCGAGTGAGTGAGGTTACCGGAGGCCCTAACCCTTCCCTCTTCCCCCCTCTCCCCCTCTTCCCTCCCTTACCCTACTCCCACCGTAAAGGCCGGCAACGCACTTGTGATTCTCGAGTTGCAGGTGCCCATGGGCGGCGGCAGTCACTCACTATCAGGTGACCTGTCTGCTCGTTTGCCCCCTATAACATAAAAAAACAAACAAATATATTATTCATAGAAACACCTATTCAGGGATACAAATAATTGCGCTGAGCAGGCCTCGAACCCGCGACCCCACAGAGAATGTCAGCAATGCCACATCTAGTAACTATATAGTCCTGCATATAGTTATGCAAGGACACGTGTGAGCTAAACCAAGTATATCGCGACTCTACGTATTTTTGTGTCCACATAACAAGCGAGTACCGTGTAGTTTGTGTTGTTGAAAGCACTCTGCTCATACTAGTTTGTTTACCGAATTAAAATTTTTAAGTTTTGCACGAGCTTATAAAAAATGCGAAAAGGCGCTCAAGTGAGTGGAGCTTGAGATTATACTTACAAAAAGCTTATACATAAACGAAATATGTTCAAAGTTGAAACTTAGCTTATAATATATAATAATAACTTGGCACATCTCACACACAGCCGTCTGATTCCAAACTAGGCAGAGCCTGTGCTATGGTAACTAGCCTGCTGATAAACATACTTATATATCGATGTCCCCCTGCAATAAGTCGGTAATGTACTATTATGGACTTTTTATTGTTATGCTAAAATCAGCATCTATGGGTCGAAATACATAACTGTGATTTTTTGTAGAATTTTCCTAGTGATAGTTACGAAGATATTTGAAATAGACACATTGTTGTACGGAAATTTGTGAACACATTAATGACGAGAAAAATATCATTACACATTAATACAAAAGTGCTTTTCTTTTCGGTATTCGGTAAGTTTCTATTACCGGATTATTGTTGTGAATAAATTCCAGTACTTGCCGGTAAACGCATAACCGCATATATTTCGTATTAAATTAAATTATTTAAAAAATAGAAAATGAAAATTTAAATCGAACTGATGTGACACTGACAGGAAGCATACTAAAGGATTATTATGGGAGTGATGACAAGATTAAAGTGGAACATAATTTTACTAAAGAAGTACATTTTTCTGACGTAAACTGCACAGATGATAAAGAAAGCATTACGAGAATTCAGGAGGAACCACCTATAGCTAACAAAGAAAAAAAACTGACTAGAAAACGCAAACTGGACAAAAATTAGACACGTTATAAAAAACTGAAAAACAGCGGTGAGGCCTATGAAGGATGGTACTGAAGTACCCTAAAAATCTTTAGGTCCCATATGCACGTGTAAAAAATTTAGTTTGTCTATCAGATAACGCATATTTGATAACTTTTATAGACTCAAAGATTGGGAAATTAAATGGTTATTTTTAAGTAAACATGTCAAGACTGACACTATTAAACGAATGACATTAGAACGTAGAAACAAACAAACATTAAAATATCATTTACCTTTAAATGATGAGGACGTATTTGTTTGTAAGACATTTTTACTTAATACTTTACAAATCGTAGAACAAATTCTCTAATGCTGTATGGGCACACACCCATACAGCATTAGAGAAGGCAAATTCAGATGAGGGTTTTATATATAACAGCGTAGTTCACAATTACGGACCGCGGAAAATGAGTGCTGCTACAGAGTTTAGTATTAAAATACATATTGAACTGTTTCCAAAAGTAGAATCACATTATTCTCGAAATACATCTAAACTAGAATATCTTTCAGAAAATTTAAGTACATCAAAAGTTTATCGCTTTTACATAGAGCGGTTTGCAAATCAAAATTACATTAATGTTATTAGTAACACAAAACGTCAATATGAAACAGTATTTAATACAAATTACAACTACTCAATTTTCAAATCAGGAAAGTACCCTTCGTGTTCTTTATTTGATCACGCTGATCCTTTAGTTAAAACGTCTTTAGTGGAAAAGCCAGGTATCATTTGCATGCAATGAAAGAAACGTAAAGAATAAAGTGGTGTATACTCCCGACCAAACATATAATATTATTTTGAACTCTAAAGTTACTGGCGAAAAGTATTCTGTTAAGGTACTTGAACAATCCGATATTTATGATATTAAACAACTTGTAAACACTAATTGGCAGCGAGATAAAGATGGAAAGGTACTGGACGTAAGTAATGGGGGTTAAAACAATACATGCGCAGGAAAATAAGCTCTTTTTTAAATACAATTTTGAAGACACCTATTCCAAGGACATAAACGGACACAAGGTGCACCTATTGTTCCAGATAATATTGAGTTGCAGCAGGGATACCACCAGCCCATTCCAATCAGCAAAGCTTTACACACAGAACTATTGGGTTTTTGTAAAACTGGCGCAATCCCCAGATTTAATCATTCCATTTATAAATCCTTACCGTTTATATGCCGTAGTGATAATGGGGACGCAACGGACCAAAATGAAGAGGATAATTGTTGATTTTTCAGTTTATGTTTCCATTGTTTCTTATTTAGAATTTTACAGTGATTTTGTTTAATTTATCGTTGATCACATTTAATTTTTAATAAATGATCACTTATATTCTATTGACATAGTTTATTATGGCTAAAATTTGTAAAACGTTAATTGCAATTGTGTTTTATACAATAAAAATGATAAAATAAATTGTTTTCATAAAAAAACCTTGGCTTATTATTCTTTAAACGTATTTTTGTATTGAATGGTTATTTAAAAAAGTTGTTGTCAAATTTCCTGAAAGAACACTGTATTTTATCTGTAGAGTATTTTTTGTCAATTTAAAATTACTAGAATAATTTGGATATGATAAATATAAAATAACGTTATAAAAGTCAATAGTATGCTATTATAAATCAACAATATTAATAAATTTACCACAATAATCCCGTAAGTTACTTTTCCAGAATAGTAAATTTTTCTCGATACTGTAAGATTAGTTTTTTCATATTGCAGATTATAGGAATCATATAATTTTAAGCTGATGGCAAAATTACATTTCATAAAAAAATTGCTTTCATTTGACGTGTCGATGACTTCAATGCTCCCATAGGTTAGAAAGTTATTCAACAAAAACGGTACATCATTTTTCCTGTAAAATTTGTATTTTTCGCTCACCGACTTATTGCACGGGGGCGTCGATATATCTAAATACATATATTATAGATAAATTATACCCAGATAGAACAAATGAACATGCTCACTACACAATTATTTGTCCTGGGTGGGAATCAAACCCACGACTTTTGTATCAGCAGTCAGGATCACTATCCACTAGACCAACAGGCCAGTCAATAATAACTGTACCAATAAATGCTAAAATTATGTAAAAAAATTCAATAGGTAATAAAATAGAAATCGGATATAGCGAGGGAGCTAAGGTAAGGGATACCGCAAGTCTTGGATGGCACCCAGGACTAAGACTGCTACAGCTCGAAGAGGCCAGGGTGGCGTACCCATATCTCCGTCCTGTGATTGAAGAGACTACTAGAACAGGAACATCAACGTATAATCCATGAATCATACTAAGCCGGACCGGAGTGATACCACGGCCTCGCAGAAAACCGGCAGTGAAGCAATGCTTCAATTGCTTATCGCCACGTGAGCAAGGTTACCGGAGGCCCTAACCCTTCCCTCTCCCCCCTCTTCTCCCCCCCCCACACATCATATCTCCCTCTTCCCCCCTTCCTCTACTCCCACCTTAAAGTCTGGCAACTCACTTATGACTTTTGAGTTGCAGGTGCCCATGGGCGGCGTTAGTTATTTACCATCAGATGACCCGTTTACTCGTTTGCCCCCTATACCATAAAATAAGCTTTTTTAGAAAATTTCACTTAATACCTACCCAAATGTGTTACGAACTTATGGCATTGGTGATATCTCCTGCGCCAGTCATGCTGCCATCAAGAAGAAGAAGAGTATTTAGTAAATAAATCTTTACAGACACTTTTAAAATGTGTCAAAACTCCGCAACAAACTCAGGAATATGCAAGTGCCATATATGTGCATTACAAAATGCACATAACAGCAGCCGTGAAATGCTGGTGGTATGTGTACAGTGTTGGATGAAAGCCAAGTGAGTAATAGAGACCTATGGAGTTGATGAAGTCACAATCATTTGGAGCTAGGCTAGCAATCTAGGATACGTTTAAACATAAATATGAGGAGGCAGAAATGGATATACATATAGATAATGTCTTTTTTTTAGGGTTCCGTACCTCGAAAGGAAAAAATGGAACCCTTATAGGATCACTTTGTCCGCAAATTTTCGACACTCGCAAGGGAATCAAAACCTACAGGGTACTTCCCGTGAACTCAGAATCTTGAAATTTGGTACGAAGCAACGTCTTATAGCGCAGATAAAGGAAAAATAGCGAAAACCGTATATTTTTAATCACATCATATAATAAAAATATTTTACGGAACCGTCGGTGCACTAGGCCGGTTTTTTTCACTTACTTGAACAATTAATAATAAAAAAACATAAATAATAATAAAAAGCTCCCTCATTGGGAATAATTCCTGTGTTGCAGGGGACTTTACAAACATTGAAACAACGAACACAAAGAACACCCAGACTCCGGACAACTATTTGTGGATCACACAAATTTTTATCCCGTGTGGGAATCGAACCCACAGCACTCGGCGCGGCGTAGTGGCGAGGTGACCACTTTAATAATTGCGCCACCCGTGCAATCAAATTATAGCAACCCTAACTAAAAAGTAAAAAATAATTTTCGATTGTAAAAAAGTGCGGGGTGCTTTTTACTATATTTTCTATAATAATACTAGACACTTTTATTCATAACATTAATTAATAAAATGAACTATTTGTAACATTCGTTTTCAAGCACATCAAAATCAAAATTCATGTGCTTTTTACTCACGCACTCTCGCTTCTTAGCATGGACAGAAGCATGTTCTCCAGTGAGAAACATCTTGTATTAATAGCCATCGCGAGGTCGAAGACTGCTACACCCGCACTGAGCTCTCCACTAAATCAAGACCTGCTACTTGCAGTGCCGTTTCATGAGCTTGGTTTATTGTCATCGAGAAAACTACTTTCAGGGGAAACTACTCTGATAAACTGAATGGCAAATTGGTAGGGAAAAACCAAAAAATATTCTTTATTTCTTACCAAAAAGCCCATAGCCTTTTTTATATCCCTAAACTTGACAAAAGATCCCCTATTTTGCCACCTGCAAAGTTAATTTTCGCGACAAATAGTCGCTTATGTCCTTCTCCAAAGTATAAACATATATTTTATCTCTTCACCAAAATTCGTAAAAGCGTAATAGACAGAGGGCGTTACTTTCGTATTTATAATAGTAGTACGGATTACGAAGTAAGTAAGTCTTATCTGTGGTGTATGGATACCGCGAGCGATGTCCTTGAAATTTTCAAGGTTGACAGTTAAAGTTTATTACTTAGAAAGTCTGTACTAGACTAAAAATATTGTTAATTACGTTTTATTAATTTCACGAAGATGTGAACAAATCCATAATATGTAACTAATTAGTGAAGAAAATAATCTTAAAGGGTTTTGTATTAAAATTACACATATGTAAGTGTGTAATTACTTTTATAAATTCAAATAGAAATGTAATTTATTAATAATGTCCCCATAATTGTTTAAAAATGTGTTCCAAAAAGGTTACTAAACCACAATAATTTTTGGAAAAACATTTTTATTGTTTTATTATTTATCATTATTATTATATCATTCTGATGATGTACATTTAAATAGTTGCTTTTTCATTAGGACCGAATGTACAACGGACAACACTTTCAGCCGCCATTGTTAAATGAAATGGTTGCTCTGACACGGCAATAATAATAAAATTATTTGTATTTTGTACATGACTAATGCGTGTTTCACCCACAAACGCTTCACAATCATTCAGGTTCACAAAATCCTAGCTTAAAATCCTACAACTAAACTAACTTATTTCTGGAAAATATATATTTTTTTTATATTAAAATTTTTTTAGGGCTATGGTACCTACGTTTTATAACCTAACGTGACACTTCGTCCTTGATTTTTAACACGCTCTTAGTAGCTTCGCTTCTCTATTCACAGCGTGTTTCTTTCGTTTTCCAAACTAGGTATAATTGATTTAAATTCCTTTAAGAATAAATTGGTCGTGCTGTTAGTATGAAGTTTTACAGTTTGTCTTCGATTTTTATTATTAAATTCTTTATACGTCCTTGAGTTTGAGTCAAAAGCGCTTTCAATAAAGAATAGTAAGTTAAATAAAAACCCTTCAAATGAAGAATAATTAATTCAGAATTTCGAAAGATCTGCGACAAACTAAAACGACGTACACGACGAGAGTCGACGACATAATTATTTAAGCTACAACCACCCATATTTAAAGTATAGATCCGTATACATACTCTTTATTTATTGTGGTTGATAACATATGTTTAGGTAGTAAGAGGGCTTGGATTGCCCGGCAATAGCCAGTTCTGGTCACAGGTATGCGACCCTGACCTTGTCGAACTACTGCTGACACTCCCCAATCCATCCGTATAAGCAAAATCATTTCCCATTTCATTGCCTTCCCTTATTGCCTATATTTCATTTTCAGTATACTCCCAATTTTCCCATCTTTCATTCCCAAAGTACCCTGTTGGCGGCGATATTTAGTACACCTCTGTCTTTTTTTTTTTTTAATGTTTGGAAGCCCCCACGGGTCATCACCTCATCGGGGCCAAACGGCGAGGTGGTATGTCGGACTCGAACCGACTAAAACCACACAGTGTTACATCACCGGGTCTTTTAGCCGGGGCTTCAGGTGAGGGAAATCCCTGTGAACCCCGGCAGACTTGGCCGCCTGTCAAAACCAGGCGACCCTACTATGAGGTGCAGATGGTTCTATCCCCTCTAGTTTTGAAAGGCGCGCACGGAACACGTCGCGCCACCGTCTCGGGCCTGCTTCTGCTAGGGTCGGGACAGATAGCCCCTTCTGTCGCCCCCAGGCAAGCGCTCATGGAGGCCGGAGATCGTTTTGCACTCTCCGGCACCTGGTGCATCTTCTTCGGGACGGAAGAGTACTTGTTCTCTCCCGTTCTCTCTCCGCCGCTTCTTTGGCATCCATCACTACCTCACAGAAAGATGTGGTGGAATCCCACGCACTCTCGCTCTGGACCATGGACATAATCACGGTCTCCAGCGAGAGGCTACCCACACCAATGGCCACCGTGAGGTCAGCACGCTGCTGCGCCCACGCAGAGCACTCCACCAGAGTGTGGAGTGCGGTATCCTCGCGGCGGCCCCCGCAGTGGTGGCACACAGACGTTGGCTCCCGGCCTATGTGACACAGGTACTTCCCGAAGTAGCCGTGTCCGGTGAGTACCTGCGTCATCCGGTAGGAGAGAGCGCCATGTCACCTCTCCAGCCAATCTTCCATGACGGGCCTTACCGCCACAATCGTGGCGTGCCCCACACCTTTGTCTACCGTTTTGGGATACAATCGTGAGAGTATGAATGTATAAATGTGTACGTAAATATAATGAAATTTAATATGCATCATTTACTTCACACAGAGGTAATCCTTTTCTAACACAGTTAATTGTAAAACAGCCATTCTGCTGTTTTACAATTAACTATGTTCCTGTACTACTACGTACTGTTCCTTTTTCCCAATTAGCGTGAAACTAGAACATTTCTTTTACGCTTTATTCCTTTACATCGGATTTTTTCTTCTTTTGGAGTATTGTTATTTACATTTCAAACGACTTAAATTATCAGGAGATTCTCCGATGTCGACTCTATTTATATATTATGTGTAAAAAGATTTGAAGGGTTTTGTATATGTTGATTATTAATGGCCCTTTTTACCTTATGTAAGACATAAATTGAGTGGCTTTTGGGTTTTAAGGATGGGTGTTTTACGGTTTTTAGGGATGGGAGTTTTTGGGGAGTTCAGAGTGGGAGAAGCAAAGATGAACGAAATTTTTTATTTTTCAATTTTTAACGGCTTTTTGTCTGCCCCTTAATTTAAATAATATTTATAGTATGTGGATCAAAAAACCAAAGAAAAACTCGCTAGGTTCAATTAATTAATTAAGGATTTCAGTATATGTATCCAGAGCACATATGACTTTAACAAGCAAGAAACGATACCTCCCAGTTGATGTTTCTCGGATTTTAAAAGGTTTTTGGGAAGAAAACGACTGCAACTACTACAACACGGTTGAAAACGTATAAAAAAATACAAAACTAGAAATGCAAAGGTTAACAGTCTAAGTGCTGAGTGTAAAGGGGGAAACATGTTTTCAGTTCGGATAATAATTAATTTCAAAATTTTAATTCGATGCTCTTCACCGATTGTTTTTTTTTATGGCATACGGGGCAAACGAGCAGACTGGTCACCTGATGGGAAATGACTACCGCCGCCCATTGTCACCTGTACCTCGAGAGTCACAAGTGCGTTGCCGCCCTTTAAGGTGGGAGTAGGAGAAGAGGGGGAGGGGGAAAGAGTGGGAAACGGGGGGAGAAGGGAAGGACGGGAATAGGGGAGAGGGAAGGGTTAGGGCCTCCGGTAACCTCACTCTTTTCTGTGAGGCCGTGGTATCGAGCGGAGTCAAGTCGGCCCATACGTGCCAAAGCATGGCTCTCCCACGTAAAAACTTGCTTTTGCGTTGCTTTGACACTTCGACACAACATTAATTCAATATTGTGATATTTAATATACTTACAACAAATATTTACATAGGCGAAGGTATAATAGAAAGGCTAATAAATTTAATGTTTCTTCTATTTTATTTCTGACGACTTATCTATTGATTTGATCTTAATTTGTAACATATAACAATAGATGTCGCTACACTCGCAAACTGCTGTCAATTGTTAATGTCACTGATATGTAGATGGCGGTAACGGTTTTTTATATGTACTATACAAAGAATATCTTTAATAATCCTAATTTTTTTATTAATATTACAAATGCGAAAGTAATGATTTTTTTTTTATGCCATAGATGTTTTGACATTACAGGCTTGGTTACAAACAGTTTTTTTTTTATTATTTTTATATTAAACCTACATACATTCAAACAGTTGTGACTTTTATTTACAAGTCTTCTATGTAAAAGTGTTGGTATTTACCAACTGGGACTTAAGGACTTGAAAGTTGACCTTGAAAGTTATCCTATATTGGAATACGTAGTTTTTTGCCACAAATTGTTAATCATCATTCAGAAATCATATGATTTATTACATCATCAACCAGTGGCACCACAAAAGTTACCTATATAAGTCCGAGAGTTAAGTATGTAATAATTAAAACTAATTCCCCTTCTTACCTAACGTCTCATTTCCAATACTTGTCCTCTAACCATTCCAAAAATCTCCGTTCTTCTAATAATCTTCTCCTTCTTTTTCCCTCCCATAACTCTAGCATAGTTCATTCGTCCTTCACTGTCCAGGTTGTGAACCTCTGAATGCGCTCCCTCAAGAAATCAGGATGTCCACTAACCGACAAACTTTCAAGGTTAAAGTACGACAGCTTTACACAGACTTATTGGTAGAATCGTCTGAATAACACTTTGTAAATGTATGTAGATATATGTGTATGTATTTATCTAGTATAATATAATATTTTATTTAGTTTATATTATGTATTGTATTTTAAGCAGTTTTATTTATGAAATATATATATGTTTCTAATATCGTTCTTCACTTTCTAATCTAAATTTACAAGCGCAATTATAATTATACACCTGCCACGCACGTCTCTGTATCACCCAAAGGTTGACTGGTAGAAAATGCCTACGGCATTAAGTCCGCCTCATGCAATTTATCTGCAGGAAGTATTATAAATAAATAAATAATACTAACAAATTAAATTTAAATCCAGATTTCCACTCGATACCAACACAAAAACAAAGTAAACTTGATAAGATACAATAACAACTGTAAAAAGATAACATTAACTCCTAAACAAAACATAATTAACCCTTCCAGAAAAGGGGCGCTTGCACCCCATTCCGCCTCATAATTTATTAGGGAACACTTTGTAATATCCGGCTTTGTACCGGAAGTTGCGACATCAGAACAAAATCCCTAGATCAATCTTTGGACGCCATTTTTGCCTTTGATACGAAGTTTGTTCAGTTCCGTAGACTTCGAAATTTGAATTTTCGTTTCGATAAATCTTCGCTTAGAAAACTTTAAATGGTTCTACTTTTGTCGAGTACTACCTATTTACGTAATTGACAGCCCGGCCGACGAGTTTTGGGGGGTGAGATTCCCACATTTGTGTGATCCACAAATAGTAAATAGTATAGTCCCAAGTCTGGTTGTTCTTTGTGTTCGTTGTTTGAATGTTTGTAAAGCCCCACGCGAATCAGATATTATTCCTAGTGCGGGAATTATCTTTAAAAAAAATATCCTTAGTTTATTTGGACGTGTGTAGCTTTTCAGTTGCATAATTCATTAATATTGTGGTACCGTCATACCTGGAATTTTTTTTAAGGATAGGGTGCAAATGACCACAAGGATCACCTGATCGTAGGTACTTTCGCTCATGGATAGCTGCAACTCAAGAGTTGCAAGTGAATTATTGAGTAAAAGACATTATGCTTTTATTAAATAATATTGTAGTTTTTAAATGTTTTTGAAGTCTGCCAACCTGCAGTAAACCAGAGTGGTAATTTATGGAACAACCACGCTGAGAAAAGGCTCAGCTCTCTCTAGCAGCTAGCAGACGAATGTTTTATAGGAATGTCTAATCGCAGATATTAGTGCGTTCAACCAATAAAGAAACTGTTCAACTTTATATGAGTACTGATTTTTATATAGTGGATACTTTTACGTCTGTTCATTTACATTTTTTGCCTAATTTTACCTACCATTGGCAAACACTTACGAGCTTGTGAAGCTCACTCACATTAAAAATGGCGCTCTCTATTCTTTCTTCTCCTTCTCCGTAATACCGTAGTGGCAACTCAATGGAAATAATAATGATTTTGTAGGACCTATTACACATCGCTTGCTAGTCCCAACCAAACCAGCCATAGCTTGTATTATACCGTAGACCTCCACCACCTCCAACCTAAGACCAGGTTCTAGACCACAGCAGCATCCTCCGCACCTTTTCCAACTATGTTAGGGTCGGCTTTCAGTCTAACTATGATACGGATGAACTTCAATATTTTACGTGAAGCGACTGCCATCAGACCTCCACAACCCAAGTACTAGGCGATATCGAAGTTCTGTAGTTAGACCAGGTTTTCGGACTTTTCAGGGCTCCAAATACCCGTAACGAATGCCACAGATGTTTGTAAGGCAACCGGGACCGACGGTTTAACGTGCACTGGAGGCACGGAAGGGTCTCAATGTGTTAAGAATGATCACCCATCCTAGACTGACCTGGCTATTATTACTTAACTCAGAAGATGTTATCGAATGTGCACTACCGTTGCGCCACAGAGGTTGTCAATGCCAATACCCTCAAAATTACAAGAATACAAATAATAACAATAAAAGCTGTGGTGCTAATATATTTTTTTCTCTCACAATGAAGGTCGTGATGGCGGGTCGTGACCCACAGCATCCGTTTCCGCTATGACACAATCTGTACCGTCTAATATTTTTGATCTAATAATGGATAAGAATGCTTTACAGTTATAATGAGCAGGAAGTGACATAGTTCTAAACGCGTAATTTTTTAGACTATAGGCATTACGTAGTGTTGTCAAAACACGTTTTCTTTTGACTTGTTCTAAAAAATAACGTAACAAATACACCTAAATAGGATTAAGAGGTCTCTAATTGCCTATTGGTCTAGTGGTTAGTGACCCTGACTGCTGAGCCACAGGTCTTGGACCCCAGGACAAATAATTGTGTACTTACTTTTAAAGTTTCTATCTAATTTTTTTTTAATCTTTCTAAATAATTATGTATGTGTCAGGCAATTCAGAGGTATGTAATACCTTTTCGTGATCGCGTAAATGCCCGTGTAAATACATAATTAAATAATTGTGTGATGAGCATGATCGTTTGTTCTGTGTCTGGGTGTAATTTATCCATAATATGTATGTATTTAGAAATATATAAGTATGCTTATCAGCCGTCTGGTTACCATAGTACAGGCTCTGCCTAGTTTGGGTTCAGGCGGCCGGGTGTGAGATGTGTGGAGTTAAAAAGCTGAACAGATTTTCTTTCAATTATATCTAAGAACACTCTCGATCACGTCATCTTTCAAACAACAAAAAAAAATCTTTTGGGAGCTACGATGACACAGACAGACACACAAATACACACACACAGAGACACGTCAAACTTATAACACCCCTTTTGCGTCGGGGGTTAAATCCGTGACTGGCGTCAATATGTTGACATGTCTAAAATTGCTATTTGTCAGGGTGGCCATTTTTAAGTTTTGACGGTTATATGTATAATGTTGAGATTTCAAATAACGAATATTATTTTGGTGACTAAGTGTAAGTTGATATAAGAAAATATCAATGTTCATTCACAAAATCATGTGAATCGTTAATTTGACATGAGGTTTTGTCTAGATTGCGAGATGCCAACATATTTCCAAAGTCGATTGCTCCAAAATTTATGTATTTTTGGAACTGTGCAGTTTTTTCATATAAATTCCTAATGCGTGGGAAGTATTACGCCAATAAAAAAAACATGCACGTTGACATGTAAATGTGTTGACGCCAGCCATGGAAATATAAATTTAATTGGAAACAAATACCTCATGTTAGGCGATAAGTACAAAGGGCGGTGTTAAAAAGCGATGCCTTCCAGACAACCTTTACATAGAACAGCAGATGAGAATAAGCGATAACTGACGGCGTAATACAAATATTTAAAGTAGCAATAGTGATCCAAATATACTTGGTAAAGAAAGCGAATAATATTAAGACTTATACGCGAGTTAAAAGAGGTATATTTGTTCAAGCTATGGGAGAGCTTAAAGAGAGAGAGAGAGATTAAAAACTCTTATAGTTAACTATAAGAGTTTTTAATCTCATGCTACCATCTCTGACTAACCATCCATACTAATGTAAACAGTAAATAAGACTTTGGAAAATTTGATTCGTTATATATATAAAAGTAAATGATTCGACGAAAGTAAAATATGACGTCACAAATTGTTTTGTGTTCCCAAGTTTTGATATTATATACGTACCACTGTTAACTTAAGGGTAGGCCGAATACCCACCGTTCATTATAACGCCGACCTGCTGTTGACTACGTCAAAAGGGCAACCAAGCCCTATGTCCAGTTACAAACTTCGAAACTCACACAAAGCTGAAGTGAAATAACCCAATTAATTATCTTCACGCTCTTGCATAAAGGGAGCAACTCCAAGTAGCCTATTGTTTAGTTCAGATTGTTCTGATATAGTGGTGGTACTATGTCAAACTAAGTTTTCA
Source organism: Euplagia quadripunctaria (assembly GCA_963859945.1). Lineage (NCBI taxonomy): Eukaryota > Metazoa > Arthropoda > Insecta > Lepidoptera > Erebidae > Euplagia > Euplagia quadripunctaria. The sequence goes on from OY982585.1 coordinate 13,891,512, forward strand.
AGTCGTGACCGCAAAGTAAAGAGGAACAATGGTCCGCCATCATGCGATAAGGTTCTAAAACTTATAATAAGGAACTTTACTTTCTATAGACAGGGAGGTTGTCTGCGGTTTTGGTCAGAATTTGTAAAGGGGGCTAATCAGATGTGAAGCTATCACAAAACCGAGATACAAGTTTCAATTTATTAGTTTGTTAATTTAGAGTAAATCTCCTTGATGGTAACTTATTCCCCCCCCTTTCCAGGCTGAACGTTATACGGAGTGGTACAGAGAGGTGCGTTTAAATAGCATAGCCGAAAATATTTGATTAGACTGAAAAAAAAAAAATTTTTTTCTTCGGAAAATGCTTTCCTCGTATAGGTGCACAATTCTAAACAATGTTATGAATTTTAATGTCTAATGAGAGAGGCTCATACAAAATGTTAGCTTTATCGGCCAATTTTCAAGTTCAATTTGTCAGTTTCTGTATTAAAAATCAAGGATTTTCCTGAAATTGTTGTCGCTTAACGTTACTGGCTACTGTACTGTACTGTACTGTACTACGACCCTAAAATTTGACCACAGCTTTCCATAACACCCTGTATATTACGCTGACGACACTCCTATTATCACTCAAGGGGAGAGATTGTCTGGGGTAGAGCACATCGAGGAGCTAGGCTTGACGGAGGCACTTCTTATACTAGTTCAAGCTTGCTACTTAATTTGTCTTGGCTTGATCTTTGAAGGAAGGTGGCTCTTCGACCAAAGTCACTTTGATGAACCTAGGTTCACCTTGTGATACCATACCTATACATGGGGACAATCTCGGTTCAATGGCATTTTATCAGCTCTAATTGAGGAAATCTGCTTTGCTCACCTTCTTAATAATATAAATAATATCTTCTTCACACTGGTACTGGAAAAGATGAAAAGACAATTCATTAAAGGTTTGATGGAGGTATGGCAGGCAAAAGATCACAAAATGAAACTAAGTACATTGTCTCTGTCAACCTTTGTGAAAATGCAGAGTAAAAGATCTACATCTCAGCTTAACACTCATATTAAAATGAAGAAAAACTTCTAATTTTAGATTTCTGAAGGGGGCTTTTTAGGTCGTTGGAGGAAAAGTGTAATATAGAACCTCCTTTTTGTAAGAAGTAAAGACTGGATAACACTTAAACTCAAAACCGTTTATGAATGACTAGATTGTGATGATTACCCCCTGCCTGTTAGTAAGAACACCACAAAGCAACAGAAACGAAATTATAGATGGGTAATCGGGGTTTTTACCTAGTCGTGGGTTTTAACCCAGGCGATTATCCATCTCTAAACGAAACCGTTTACATCCGCACGTTAAACTCAAGAACCGGTGGCAGTGTTGCCAACCCTGACAACATCGACAGGACGCTTCACCCCTTAAAAAAGGGCCCCCGTCGGGTCCGAAACTAGTCAGGTATCAGGCGTCAGCTTTAATAAACATGGGCGACGGTAGTCACTTACAATCAGGTGACCTATTATAAGCCATATTTAACTTTAGTAACAGGCAAAGCTGAATTAGGGCGAAGCCAAGAGCACAACCAGTTGAGCTTTTTTAACAAATTTCGACTGAAACTTTGTCTCAGAGACGTAGATCATCAATACCACAAACTATTTAAGATATTTTTCAAAAGATCGCGTGTAACTTGTCAAACCCCCTTTAATAAATCTTATAGTTAGTCGATGGCCGACTTCTTACACGAAATTGATAAATAACTTTAGGGTGTATAAAATTTTCTACACGCAATATAATATAACTATCACAACAATGGTGCAGTCAGTAGGTCAATTGTTGTGAGCAAAAATGTCTCCCATAGACACAATAGTGGTTCATACATTTTATTAGCTCACTTCTAAAACATTACCAAACGTTTTTTAAAACATTTGATGGGTTCACAACAGATATTGATTTTGTTTTAGGCTGTCATTTGATAATCAATAATTCGTCTCACACTTGGTTTTAGGGTACCGCATCACAATATGGTAAACTAATATTTATACATCTTTTACACTGTTTCAGAATCCAAATAACTATCCTTTCTTAAATGATTATATTGAATTAATCCAGGATGTATAATTGTGAGTACCTGGGCAACCGAGCTCCTCTCGGCGTAATTTTTTTGTAAAATCTAGTAAACTTTTTTTCAAAATTGCCCATATAGGTAAACTTAAAAGTAAAACCTTATTTAAATACATAATTTGATCCAAATCATTACACCTAGCACCGGTTTCTGAGATAAAGGAAATTATTATTAAAAGCTATTTACTTATAGATCTTTACATAATAATATGAACTTGACGTTTTATCAAACTGGCCACTTCGATCTCAAATATCTGGCTGGTGTTTGGTTAGGAATTCCAAACTGAAATTAATTTCAAATTTGCGTTTGTATACTTGTGTTTCGAATTTAGTGATTCCTTTGTTTTCGCGCCATTTGATTTTTCTTAGACATCGTTTTGTTCACAATCTGGAAAACTTTAAATATCGCGTCATTTGTGAATACAAATTCCGCCATGGCAGTAGCGCTGCCGAAACAGCTCGAAGGATTAATGATGTGTTTGGAGAAGCTGCTATAAAATAAAACGTCGTACGGTTTCAACATTTTTGTTCTTTAAATTTTAACCTATAGTATAAACCTCGTGGACGGCCGAAGACCTTAGTTGACAATAAAGTAAAGTAAAGTAAAAGGGATCGTAGAAGCGGATCCATTACAAACCACATCAGAATTAGTGGCAGGATTCAGTGTACGTAAACAATTTCAATTCACTTAATAAATCCCTCAATTCACATGATCAAATTGGTAAAGTGAAAAAGCTCGAAAAATGGATACCGCATGAATTGAGTGCAGCACACCAACAAACACGCGTTGAGTATTGCGTTAGATTACTCAACCATCACAGGAACGAGGACATTTTGAATCACATTGTTACTTGTGATGGAAAATGGATCCTCTGCGATAATGGAAAACGCTCACTACAATGGTTGAACCCAGGAGAACCAGCCAAATCTTGTCCCAGGCGAAAGTTGGCACAAAGAAAAGTACTGGTGAGTGTCTGGTAGAACAGTGCTGGTGTTGTTCACTATAGCTTTCTAAAATCTGGCCAGACAATTACGGCAGAATTTTATACCATCTGTTCCGCAATTTGGATAATTTTGCAAGGAAAAACAATTAATTTCGATGAGGCAGTCCAAACTGCCTTCAAAGATTACATTGATTCTTACTCTGACAATTTTTTCAGCGGGAATTAATGATATTTAGATAAAATGGCGAAAGTGTATAGATACCAATAGTTTGATTAATTAAAAATACAACTTCATAAAAAAACGTGTCCATAAAAAACGCCAATTTCATATGTAAAGACGTAATATGAGATCTGAGAAGGAGATTCTGGTGTGTTCATTTGTGGATTCAAGATAAGACGGTACGTACCGGTGGCATGCCAGCATTCTAATTTAAAAAGGAAGAAAGTAAGAAAAACAAGTGTTTTATTGTTTTGACTTCTCTTATTCGATATTTTCAGTGATTGTAACACTGTTTTTTATTGAATAGATAGACCTAAAAGGTAAAGGCTGTGTTCTATTCATCTAAGAAAGAATCACAACACTGATGTACATAGAAATAGATATACACGCTGTCATCCACAAAAGTGGAAATTCATAAATAACGCGCTATGTCGAATACCAAGTTGTACTTGGATATCTTATTACTTTTAACGTTAAGTAAATATGCGTGTCGCCATAACAGATAAAACCATTCGACACTTACTAGCTACTGGCGCTTGAACGACAGGTCTGACCTTTATAGTAATGCTTATTTCGTCATGTACTTAAAGATGATAATGCTTAAAGATGTACAAAACAATAATTGGATGATATCGAATAATTATTTGAAATACTTATGAACGCGAAAGTTTGTTAGCATGTATGGATGTATGGATGTTTGTTGCTCTTTCACGCAAAAACTACTGAACCGATAGTTATGAAACTTGGTATGTAGATATTTGGACACCTGAATTAACACATAGGCTACTTTTTAACCCGATATTCTTATGGCATCAGGGACCACAAACGCAGGTGATACTGTGAGGAACGGCAAGTATGTAATATTAGCCACGCCCCGCAGTTTCACCCGCGTAAGTCCCGATGCCGTGGGAATATCCGGATAAAAGCCTATGTGTTAATCCAGGTCTTCAGCTATCTACATACCAAGTTTCATCGCAATCGGTTTAGTAGTTTTTGCGTGAAAGAGTAACAAACATCTATACATCTATACATGCTCACAAACTTTCACGTTTATAACATTAGTAGGATTAGGTAATAGGTTGATGTATTCTCTTTGTATACCATGTCATCAAGTATTACACTCTTCAATAAAAATAATATTCTTGTACTGATTACACAGCGACTAGACTTACACTAAACACAGATTGCACTATGGGTTCTAGAACACGGAGAAACACACTTAAATACATTTTTGTGTAGATACAAACATATTTTGTCTTTTTTAAACAGTGGTCGCTCAGAGTCTAAAATCCGACCAAAGTATTCATTTAATTATTGAAAACAATTAAGCTCTATTGAAGGTATGGAAAAACTGCTTCCAGTTTTTTAAGAGAAAACTTTTTAGGGACGTTGGGCACTTTTGGTATGGGGAAAAAGCACTGACGCTCAGATATATACAGATGTGTGTGTGTGTTTACATATATGTAAGTTATGTTTTCACTTCTGAAGTGCTGTCCTACAACTGACGGCTTTTTGAAGTGAAACTTCTTTAGGCACCTTGGGCACTTTTGGTATGGGGAAAAAGCACAGAACTTGCGTGACCGTCACGCTCAGATGACATATATACGGATGAATGTATGTGTATGTATATATATATGTTTTTAAGTCCTAAGACTGACAGTTTTTTTTATTAATAACACCGAAGCTCGTCAATAGCTACTAAACACAATAAATTAAGAAAATCGGTTGACAAACACAGGAGAAAATGGTTCTTAACTTGTCCAACTTTAATTTAATCCCACTCATGTTATAGGGTGCATGCCTATTGCCGCCAACTGGGCACTTTGGGAATTAAAAATGGAAAAATTGGGAGAATATTGAAAGAGAAAGGTCGGCAAGAAGGGAAGGCAATGAAATGGGAAAATATATTGCTTATACGGGTGGACTGGGGAGTGTAAGTAAGGGCTGGAGAAGGTCAGGGTACTAGCTATTGCTGGGAAGTCCAAGCCCTCCAACTTCTGTTGTTCATACCATCTATTGTTAAAGTGAATTTATGCAAAAAGAAAAGGAGATGGTGTCAAGTTGTTTATTAAGATTCTGTTGTAACCGTGTCAACAGATATAATATTGTTATATTAATAGTACTACTCTAAATGTAAACACTTTTAGTTAATAAAAGTCTCATGCATTCGTATTTTACAAACATTATAATATAGTAAGTGTTACTGTGTAGTACGTTCTAGATAGTAGGAGCGAGTTTGTGTTGACCGTCTTCGAATTGGACCGAGTCCATAAGTGTCTGTTCTGCTCCTGCGTGTTGGATCGAGTTTTGAACACTTTAGGTAGGAATTTTATTTTGATTTATTTATAACATCGCAACTCTGAACATTTATTTATACCACGTCGGTGGGAAACAAGCATGGTAAGCGGTCCAAAAGAATCGCATGCGTGTTACCGACCAATTCAAAACCTATAAACTCCTTTCTTGAAGAACCACATACTGTAATCCGTCTGGGAAATGTCGGCAAGGAGCTCACTCCACAGCCGGAGAGATCGCGAGAGTAAAGTTCCTCTGGGACCGTACCGTTCGCGACTATGAGGTTTCAAGCCGTGAGGATGAACTAAATAAAGCTTTTGTAATTATTTTAACGGAAATTAACGCGATTACGTAAATACGTGTAAATTATCTGACATTTTGGACGTGAATTTTCAATCATTTTTATCGTGTGGTTGATGAAGAACCTTCTACCTCACGGACTCGATGATGGAGTGCACCACTGTGACCACGGTCAGTGCAACCTGATCGAAACGTCAGACAATTCAGAGGTATGTAATACCTTTTCGTGATCACGTTAATTCTCGTATACTTATATAACTAATTATATCATGGAGCGCGAAAGTTTGAAAGTTAGCATTTGTACCATGCCATAGAAATTCCAATAGAGATTGTTTTTTTTCTTACACTTAATGTAATACTCCAAAATAATACTTTCTGTAAAAATAAACATTATCAGATACTGTGTTAAACAATTATCATTGAACAACTTCATTGAACTCCTTCTTTTTTAAATTGGATAATTTATTTTTTAAGGCTTTAATATTAGTAAAATGTCCAGTAATATCAGAACTTATTTGTGTAGATCAAAATTTTATAGATTTTTTTTATTCTATATAAATACAATATTTACATTACTAAGAAAAAGAAAAAACTTAATTATATGTTTTTATTAATTTTCTATTTATCATTCTACAATTCAGAAAATAGGCACAAGGTCGATAAAAGTCCTCCAGCTCCTAGACTATCTGTGAACAGTGTGTTTTAATAAATAGGAGGCAACTCAGCAATCACTGTCATTTTCTTACAAACAAGCGTCTGTACAAGTTTATATTATAAAACTATATTTTTCTTTTTTCATTGTTTTGTTTCGTGATGTGAACTAGTGCTTTATCGTGTAATATCTTGTCTTTCTATTGTTTATGGTCTTGATTTTTGTTTGTGGTAAGTTCATTTTTTGTTTTATATATGTATTGAGTTTGGTTAGTAGATAATATTATATAACGGTAGGGTTTATATTTGAGGCGTCGGATTTGCGGTCGAGGGATTCTGGGTTTGTGTCCCACGCAGTTAATTACCAAAGTATTAAATAACTAGCCGTCCCCGCAGTTTCACCTGCGTTTATAGACACTGCTCCGCTCTTATTGGTCGTAGCGCGATGTTATATAGCCTAGCCTTCCTTGATAAATGGGCTGTCTAAGACTAAAATAATTTTTCAATTCGAACCAGTTGTTTCTGAGATTAGCGCGTTCAAGCAAACAAACAAACTCTTCAGCTTTATAATATTATACTAGCCGTCCCCGCAGTTTCACCTGCGTTTATGGTCACTGCTCCGCTCCTATTGGTCTTAGCAAGATGATATATATATCATCGCTATACGAACCCTGAACGCGCTAATCCCAGGCTATAGGCTATAGCGCGTTCAAGCAAACAAACTCTTTTTTTTTTTAGAATAGATATTATAAAAAAAGAATTAAGTGAACCCAATCTAAAGACAAGCATTAAGCTTAGTTGAAGAGGTCGACAATAGTAATAATAATGCGTGACCTACATTACTAGTACCCTCAACTAGAAATAATTAAATGAAACAAAAAACCCGATGTGTTAAAAATACTAATGAACATATAAGTTGTAAATATTTTTGAAATAAAATATAAAAATCCACCATTATTATTTTTTATAAACTGAATATAGCTAGTGATACTCGCGCTATAAAGACGAATCTAACAAAATATCATTCATTGAAATCGGATCAGCCGTTTAGTATCTGGTTTTAGTCGGTTGATTCCGACATACCACCTCACCGATAGCCATGGGGAGGTGATGACCCGTGGGGGATTCCACACGAAAAAAAAAAAAAAAAGCCCTTTAGTATCTAATAACAAAGAAAGATTGGGGCGGACAGAGATACGTAGGTACAGCTCAACTCATAACCCTTGTGTTTAGCTTCACCGCAGTCAGGTAAAAAAGGGAAAATTATATCTATTTTAATTAAAGCAATATATCCAAACGATGTTGAGTAAGTTGTAGTTCATATATTTATTTCGGTTTCATTAAAAATCAGATTTAGAGTTGTGATGAAAAAAGCACCACATTCAAACAGCTGATTTTTACGACTAAGTAGGCAAACAAGCACTCCTTACGCCGAAGAAACAGTATTTTTCTTCTCTTCTTCTTTGTCCAACCCTCTTGCCTAGAGAGCTTGTGCTAGAGAGCTCTGTTCTGGCTTGCTGGCTTGATCTCTTTCTGCATATTTGACCACCAGTTTACAGGCGGTCGTCTGCGCAATTGGTCAGGAATATTTAAGGCCATATTGGTATGGCAATGGTATTCAGCTATCGATCCTGGAACATTCAAAAGTAGAGTGAATAGGTTTCTCTTGGATAGGCGTGTGCGTGTACCATATTCGTCTTCATCATCACTCTATCGCATGTATCATAGGGAGTGCTCCGAGGAATTGTTCGGACTTATACCAGCCACAACATTTCGCCATCGTTCAAGGCGACAAAACTTTCATCCCCATCACCTGGATAATTGGCAATCCACCACTGTGCGGTTCTTTAGAATTTTTTTGCCTCGCACAACCAATCTCTGGAACAAATTGCCGCCTGCGGTATTTCCGGACCGATACGACCTTCAAACCTTCAAGAAAAGAGCGTACTCCTATCTCAAAAGCCGGCAACGCACTTGTGGCTCTTGAGTTGCAGGTGTCCATGGGCCACGGTCAGAGTTGGAAGACAAACGCCTATTCTATGTTATATTCTAGGTGTTAGCATAATATCAGCGCTGCTTCTTACGAAGTAGCACAATGGTGAGCTAACAACCGTTTTTGGCTCATGCAGAGGTGCTTTTTATTTATTGTAACACTCTTTCTTAAATCTCTTGTGCCTTTGTATGAGTGCAAAATAAATACATTTCTTTTATTCTTTCTTTCTATTCCATTACACAATAAAAAAATAGTTATCGGTGATTGTAAATAACCACAACACTAATATTGTCACTTGGGTATTGCCATCTCTATAGCATGGCGGTCTTGTGACCTAATTCACCAAAAACAGCAATCACATCCCTACTACGTTAGTAGAGTTGGTTTAGCTATAACAGGCAGCTAAAATTTATACTATACCTATACTAGCTAATAGTATACTCCTTTCCTACCACGCGTTGCTCTAGCTAAGTAAGTTGCAAAAAAAAAAATTGTGACTATAAATTGATATAAAAGTACCCTATCTCTCAAGATGGACCAAACTGCATACTGTGCACTTTAGGAGTTAAACGCGAACAAGCAACGTGACAAGATTCTTTTTATATTGACTGGCCTGTTGGTCTAATGGTTAGTGACCCTGACTGCTAAGCCAGAGGTCGTGGGTTCGATTCCCACCCAGGACAAATAATTGTGTGATGAGCACGATAATTTGTTATATGTCTGGGTGTAATTTATCTATAATATGTATGTATTTAGAAATATATAAGTATGTTTATCAGCAGTCTGGTTACCATAGTACAGACTCTGCCTAGTTTGGGATCAGATGGCCGTGTGTGAGATGTGTGGAGTTATTATTATTATCATATATAAAATCTATATTTCCATAAAATAGAATCTATATATTGTAATGTCGTTAGATGGCTGGGCTTGCAGGTATGAGACTCTTACCTGCTCGGGCTTTGCTTATACTCCCCAATCTATCCGTATAAGCAATATCTCTATCTTCCCATTGCTTTCCCTTCTTATCTATATATCCCTCCCAATATACTCCCAATTTACCCATCTTTAAGTCCCATAGTACCCGGTTAACGGCAATAGGCTTGCCCCCATTACGTCAGTGGTTCCAAATTATAATTGGCAAAACGTGGGTGTTTAATCAATTAGCCTTAGTTTGTCCACTGCTGGACATAGGCCTCTCCCAATGTGCGCCACCCGGTCCTCCGCTTTCCGTATCCAGTCCATCCCAATTACCTTCGTCCTTTATTAAAAATTTGAGAAACTTATAAGAATTTGTTCATGACATTTCTTCTACTTTTTTACATTCGTGCATTGTTCATTTTAGACCACAAACTTTGACTAAGGCACAGTCGGAGAGTCGAAAAAAAAACCATTTTTTTTATAACACTAAATCTCGTAAATAGTGACAAACAGAAGAGAAAATGGTTCTTCATGCTTTGTCTTTTCTCGCTGTATAGTTTATTAAATAAAACTAGATCTATTTATAAGTTCTACGTATTGTAATCTTAACTGTGGGTGGTATAATTATCTAAGTATTTATTGAATCGTTTCCCACGCAATACTTTGCTATTTTATTGCATAATATTGTAGCTTGTACTTCGAGTCTATTGATAGATCGGACCTATCTCTAAAAAAAAGTAGGCAGTCATGCCGGCAGAAGTGAAAACTTAAACGAAACGACGAACTTAAAACGTCACATTAACAGGTTGGTAACATTCATTAATAAAGAGCTGACAGACAAACACCAATAAATATTGAGTATGTTTAGATTAGCGCCCTCTAGTGGAGAAAGAAAGAAGAAACTCGGCTCCGTCGTACGAGTTTTCGATTTGACTTTGATTCAGGTATGACACTCGGACGGACACGGACACATTTACGATCAGGTCTCGTGTCCTGACGCGAGTTTAACATTTTTTACCCATCCCAAAAAGTGCACAACGCCGCTTAAGAAGTTTTCACTTCAATTACAAATTTACATGTCATTTTTAAAGTATAAATAAAATGACAATGACAATCATTTACACGTCACGCCAGTCCAGCCTCACGAAGTATTTGCGTCATCTCTAAATTTCTCCAGACTATGTTCTATTCATAGCAACATATTCTACAATTTATATCACTTGATCTTATTGGCATCTATCCTACAATATATCTATGCTAAACTATCGCGTATTCGACCTCATTTCGACATTTTTCTTTTATGGTGTGCCAGTTGCAGCATCACATTTGATGGCACAATGTGTGACGGTTGCTGCAATTAAATACAATATTTAGTAATTCTAAAAGCTTTTGGCTTATTGTTATTGCAGGTTCAACCTATTGCATGACAACAATATTTTTATTCGTATACCTTTGTTTCGTAAACCGTAGCGTACTGTTAGATTGAACAGTCTGGCACTTATAAAAAAAAAAACACCACTGACTATCACAATTATTTATTATTATTTAACTCAACACAACTTTCGGTAGCTTAACACAGACACTTAATTTATACTACACCACTTAGCACGGATTATACGCGTTTAATAGGCCCCAGCGAAGGGCAGAATAGACCCTGGTCGCACCGGGTGACGGGACTCGTCTAGGGTGAGACGGGTCAATGCCTATCGGGGGTTGCGGAAGAATGCAATAGCGATTCTCTCTCTCCTGATCATAGGCAAGTAGCGGAACACCGGGGTGGTTTTTAGTCGGTCTGAGTCCGACAGACCCCTTCGCCCCCCCAAGGGTGGAGGACATCCATGAGGATCTTCCAAGGGCAGAATAGACCTGGAGTATACTATTGCTCTAGAGTTATTTGCTGAAAACTAACCAAGGTTGGGGAGTGGTTAGAGACCCTGACTGCTACGCCATGAGTCGTGGGTTCGATTCCGACCCGAGTCTGAGTGTTCTTTGTATGTTTGTAAAGTCCCGGACACAGGACTCATTCCTAAAGCGGGAGTTGTCTGATTTAAAAGCAAAAGCAAAGCAAGCAACATTTATATCAGCACTAGAGAATAATAACTAAACGAATTTAGGAAAATGATTCGCATTTTTATTATATTTATTGCTGATCTGCAATGTTAAAATTACGTCAATCAGCTATTATACTGTAGAAGTGCAATACAATATTGCTGACTTGCAAGAAATATTGTACTGCACTTCTACAATATTAAAATTAGGTATGTAACAGTACATCCTATGTGGGAGAGCCATGCTTCGGCACGTATGGGCCGGCTCGACTCCGCTCGTTACCACGGCCTCGCAGAAAACCGGCCGTGAAGCAATGCTTGCATTGCATTTCGCCGCGAGAGTGAGGTCACCGGAGGCCCTAACCCTTCCCTCTCCCTTATTCCCGTCCTTCTCCTCTCCCCCCTCTTCCCATTCTCCCCCCCCCCTTCTTCTCCTACTCCCACCTTGAAGGGCGGCAACGCACTTGTGACTCTCGAGTTGCAGGTGCCCATGGGCGGCGGTAGTCATTTACCATCAGGTGACCCGTCTGCTCGTTTGCCCCCTATACCATAAAAAAAAAAAACTTTTTTTTAGTGACAGATTTTTCGTTTAACAATATTAATAACAAACAAAAATATATATGTATCAAATACAAAAAAAAACTAACAAATAAAAGAGAACACTTCACCAACTGTAATCATACCTAAAGTTAAAAAAAAATTGCCTACTAAAAATGATTAATAATTAATTACCGTAATTATGGTTACGACATAGTAATCATTTCCCTCATTAGCACAGGGGTCACAGGGCCACAGCATCTTCAGGGTTCGTAAAACGATTTCCTCGAAGTTAATCTTTTATTTTTGGAAATAAAAAAGTCACAAAGTGCCAGGTCGGGACTGTAAGGAGGTTGACTCACTAGCTCCAAACCTTCGATAGACAAATATTCAAAAGTCGAGCATTGTCGTGGTGGAGGAGGAGCCTGCTTCTTGGGCGCTGCTGTCGGGATTTTTTCACTATATCCATATTTATTTTGTCAATTATGATTTGTTTGTTTTACTAATATAATCTGTGAATATTTTAGAGTATATTAATTCTTAGAATGACTTCTCTAACTAAACGGATGACCTAGTAAAAGTTGCAAGGGGCTATTGGATGAACTGCCTTCTTGTGGAACTTCTTTTATGAAGTTTATATCCAGCAGTTCACATTCCATAGTTGAGATAATAACTATATTCATGACATGATAAACACATGATATTTTTAATAATAGCCCAAAGTTTTGTCTAGTAGAGAAAATAAAACAGAACCGTTACAGCGCCACCAAACTTATTTTTATGACACTACACTACTTTGTAGGCAATTGAATAACTTTTAGTAAATCGTTTTTCTTTAAAGAGATTTTTTTCTGTGAAACTAAATATAAATACGTGAATAGAATTCTATGTACTTTTTTTAACACCATTTCGCGCAGGGAGGATTGTGAAATTTGAAATACCAGAAAGCTCACATTTTTAAAATACTAGGTAGATACGTGTTATTATTTAGTCAGTCTACCCGTGTACAGTACAGTTCAGTATGTATCAACCTGTCATGACATAGAAAATCTACACAGTGACAGTTCAACTAATACTGGAAATAATAACTTCATTTATACTACTAACTAGCCGTTCTCTGTAGTTTCACGTGCCTTTACCGTCACTGCTTTGCTCCAAAGCATCGTAGCGTGATGTTCCATAGTCTATAACCTTCCTTAATCAATGCGCTATCCGATACAAAAAGATTATTCAGATCTGTCTAATAGTTACAGAGCTTAGCGCATTTAAACAAACAAACGAACAAAAAATTTCTTCAGATTTATTATATCAGTATAGACGGGCTTACATTCTATGCTTCTATATAATATTGATGAACGCACTTGTGACTCTTGAGTTCCAGATGCCCGTGGACGGCGGTAGTCATTTACCATCAGGTGACCCGTCTGCTCGTTTGCCGCCTATACCATAAAAATAATGGTTGTCTAAATCCTAAGTACTAGCTCCCAGACTAAGTAGAAGCCACGCTCCAGTAATAAATAATAGTGAGCGCTGCAGCCGCCGTCATTTCCCTACCAACTACCCCTTGTAACACTTTGTTGTTTTAATTTTGTTTATATTTATGTACATACTAGCTCCTCCTCCATCACACTATTCTTGGGGAAAGATTTTCTTTCTCTCAAGAGTCCGTAATTTTTTCAAAGCGGCTACGACAATCCAGTAGCAGAAAATTAATTCATTGTTTAGTTATTTACGAGTTAAGTTATAAAGGTTGTTTCAGAAAGGTGTGGTCAAATTTTAGGATCGTTATGTGCAGCTTCTGACAAATAGTTTTTTTTTGTCGTCAGTAATGTCTGTCCTGGTGTACAAACAACATACTTGTAATATGAAATTTCAGTTTCAATGGGTTTTTTTTTTTATTTTTTTACTAGCAACCCGCCGAGACCCGACATCTTCAACAATCATCAACATATTTCTGTAAAATTATTTAATAGTAATTTTTCTATTGTTTTGGTACAGTACGTAATCCTTTTCTAGATCAAGATATATATGTTCATTTCTGTACCGTGACAATATGTATGCAAAATTTTAAAAAAAAACAGTTTAGTAGATAAGTCGCATTTATATTTTTAGTTAGTGATGATAGAACGACGAGCTTTTAGTACGTTATCATCAAAACATGGTTCAGCCGGTCAATTCAATGGCCGATATGTAGCGGATATATTGCGTTACGTGTTGAAAGTAACCATGGCTCTCATAACTTTGAAATAATATTTTTCATTTCACTTTGTGATTTGAAACAAGAGATGAATAGTTCTACAATTGGAAGCTCACGCCAGGGGTTCGTGATCTAACTTCAATCTTCGTCTTTTTTTTTATGGGATAGGGGCAAACGAGCAGACGGGTCACCTGATCGTAAGCGACTACCGCCTCCCATGGGCACCTGCAACTCAAGAGTCACAAGTGCGTTGCCGGCCTTTCAGGTGGGAGTAGGGGAAGGGGAGGAAGGGGGGAAGAGAGGGAAGAGGGGGAGAGGGAAGGGTTAGGGCCTCCGGTAACCTCACTCACTCGGTGAGAAGCAATGCATTGCTTCACTGCTAGATTTCTGTGAGGCCGTGGTTTTACTCCGGTCGAGCCGGCCCATACGTGCCGAAACATGGCTCTCCCACAGGTTAATGTTTAGGTAAGTGTTAGAGATATCGTGAGAAAAACTGACATATGAAAAACGAGTGACATGGAACAGTATTGAAGAAATCGTAGCATTCAAAGGTAGAAATATTTAGCTTATAAATAGCTTACAAGTTGTTATTTGTAAATTACAAAATAAATACGTACCAAAATACGTACAAAAAAATAAGTTCTTGAGCAGTATCGCTATAATTGATTAAAAGTATTGTTAAATACCTAGTATTGACTAAGGTTTTAAGAGTATGTACGCTCATATGTAGTGTTAGTGCGTTTTGTGTGTATGTGTGTGTGTGTGTGTGTGTGTGACATAGCTTAGCATTGCTAGAGTCTCGACCAAACCGCTGGATATAATTAAAACTACGTTAATTTCGACACACACAGATCATGTCGTCTGGATCATCTAGCCTAAACGATATTGACTTTCCTTTGTGTTGGATGGCCATCATACTCGTTCCTAAACAACAGACTGCTACATAATATTGGGGTACCAATCAGGGCCATAATCCTGCAAATATGTCGGGTCGAGGCTTTCTGTCAATGACAAATGTAGTTGTCATCGTAACTTTTATGCTTATTATGATGTCGCTGGAGTCTTTATTTGAGTAAAATGAAGGTAACGCAACAAGTAACTGCAGTTGAAAAAACTTGGACTCCTGGAATACCAGGTAAATAAACAGATATTGTGCCCTATTAAGATTATTCCTGTTAAAACCCGATTTTAATCCAAACTTCGATTCGAATCGATTTTAAAAACCAATCAAATTCACAGCTAAAAACCTATCAAAAGAATTAATCCCTTCAATCACTAGGTGCCAATCAATCTAAAAATTAAATAAAAAAAGTACACAATGCCTTGTTTATTTTGATCGCTATTGTGCCGTGTGAGCCTTGTGTCATAGATAGCCGCCATGATGGCAATATGGCGCCTTTTCCCGCGCTCCGTGCGAATACGGACGACATTTGCATATGATGGTTTTGTTGTGTTTGTGATGAATGAGATGAATGACTCGTAATGAATGGTTATCGTAGATTGCAATTTATTTTGCGTAGGAAGATATTCTCGGGTGCAATTTTAAATCTCTGATGCAATTTCATTTCTGGTATTCAATGTTTAAGAAAAAATATTTTAGAAATAAAGTAGGTGGATTATTTTATTTTTGACATGCCTGGGATGTAAGCAGATACGATAGTTGACGACTTTTCTTTGTCCAATCACTTTGAAAATTTAGTTTTAGAATAAAAAATAATAACCAACTGGAAAATATAAGCGAATCCAATTTTCGTCGTATGTAACGCTTAACTAATGTCTAAAATTCCTACTTAATATACATTTTAATTATAATCAAAAACTCAATTGTTAAGACAATTCTCTGCCCTCAGTATTAACGTTTTAAGCCCATCTTAAATCAAACCCCGAACTTTGGGAGTTAACCTTATCGCTGTACCCATAAGGAACATGGCGGTTAATTTGCGGGTGTATTTACAATGCGGCCTGTAAACAGCGTGTGTCGTCATACGTAAATGTAATTACGGCAATGTATACTGAGTACGATATGTACACGTAAGGCTTGGGTACACTCAGTAATCAACATTTAATATTATAATTTTTTATTTTATTTACTTAATTGTATTTTTTTTAATAAATAGTACGCTGTTTAGGCCAGGGGTAATATTAGGTTAAACCATGAACCAACAATAAACCAATTATGGGTAGGTATTTTTGAATTGCTAGGACTAAATGTCAGTTAGAAACAGTCAGTCGTAAGCTAATTACCTATTCCAATACGTAAATCCTACGGAGAAGAACACGTAAAAAACCCCCAACAATATTTTTCAACATGTTTTTATACAATTTTCTGATTATGTTGCTTAATATGTGGCATATTGTTCTAAAATATATCATTATTCTGTCTCTCTGGGAGATGAAGAGAATTCTACGAAGTGCTACCAAAAGGTCTGGTCATATTTTACGGTCGTATAATAGCTTATAAAACTTTCATATAGTACACCCCGCAAGTAACGTCAAACGATGACCATTTTCGTATAGTACACCCCGCGAGTAACGTCAAACGCTGACAATTTTCGTATAGTACACCCCGCGAGTAACGTCAAACGCTAACAATTTTCGTATAGTACACCCCGCGAGTAACATCAAATGCTGACAATTTTAGGAACACAAATGGTCAGACAAGGCGCCATATTTGTGTTGTAGTTTGCTACTGTTGCATTGTTGATGCTTACACTGCGAATCATTTTTTGTTATCAGGTTTTAGTCATAAATTCATAAATATTACGTAGATGAAAAAATATGCCAGTTTTGGCTAAAACTCAATATTTCCAAAGAAAACTGTCAGACTTCGTAACCGCTTGTTTACCACTATAGAGGAATATGAAAATTGTTAGTAATTTAGCTTAATAGTTTACGCGCTACGTTAGAAGTACACCATTTAGAATAATTACACTCAAACTTGATCGTTTACAAGCCAAAACTCCAAGAGTTTCGAGTTAACTTACAAAAGCACCTCATATATCTTGACTGCAAGATATTGAACATATTTTAAAGACTATTGAAGTACCTACCAGCAGTTAATGGATGACTAGCTGGAAATTGTAAATTCATTCTGATTTAAATTCAAAGAGTAAAAACAGATATTTCAGTATGGAGATTTAAACAGTCTTTACTCGCAATTTTGTTTTCGATGCGAGTTTCGAATGTGGTTCGGCGTATTGGTGTCGATTGTCTGCAAAGCTGCAAATCTGAGAGTTTTAAGTAACGTTATTAAATGTTTTGTGAAGTCTGCACCCAACGGCAATAGACCTGCATGACGAACTTTCATACTAAGATGTCAGCCCTTAAACACTCTACCGCTCATCATCAAATTTTGAACGTCGTTCGTCACTGGCTTATGGTTCGGTCTCTTGTAGGATTCAGATACAGCTGATACCTAAATCTTGTCTATGAGGATTTTCATCTTCTATGTCTAAGCTCTAGGTACTAGAATAATATTACCTACACACAATGTATCTTGCATTCATCGGTCTTTCCTACTTCTCACGGCCTCACAATTGGCGTGACAAGATACAATCAAATTACAAAATATTGTATGTGTGTGTACTGTGTTCTTAGACCCACATGGCTGAACTCAGTATATAAAATCACTGTTACCAACTTAAGAGATTTTCTCTCAATTTTAGAGGAAATGAGTAGTGGCAGGAAAAATGTCGGTCGTCGGTCACCTCACACCTGACAACCAAACCATTTTTTTATGGTCTATATTATAAAAAAAAATGGTTTGGTTGTCAGGTGTGAGGTGACCGACGACGGGTCACTTGATCGTAAATGACTACCGCCGCCCATGGGCACCTTCAACTCAAGAGTCACAACTGCGTTGCCGACCTACGGCGGTAGTCACTTACCATCAGGTGGCCTGTTTGCTCGCTTGCCCCCTATAAAAAAAGCAAATTTTATTATTGTCATTCAAACTACAAATAAATTTTTTATATTTCATTTGAGATCAGTTAGAAGTAGGTTCAAATGACGTCCAAGATTTCTTTACAATCACAAAAGAATGTCAATAATAAAATCAGCTCTCTAATAAGCTGATAAATAATAATAGATGGACCTTACATGAAACATTAAATAATTATTCCCTTTTTACAGAATCAAGAAGCAACCTTATAATGCTCTTCGTTCTGTTACTCCTTCTGCCAGGACTGAAGACAGAAGAATCAACTATATCTAGTTTGATTACCTCCAGAACCTTCAGGAATCTACCGTTTGATGCTGTCAAGTTTTTAAACCAGTTGAAACCTACACAGTAAGTGTCAATATTCACATGAAAACTTATAACAACGTGTCACATAAAAATAGCCGATGAATAGTTGAATAAGCCTGAAAAAAACTATTGTTTATAAAGAAATAAATAAAAGTACATCGCCGTAATCATATATATTCTTCAGATGCTTTCCCCTGGTGTAGATTACACATTTCTTGCACATTTCTTAAACGACATATTTTTAATTTCAAATCCGGACAATTTCACACACCTAGATCTAAAGGGAAAATTTAAAATTGCTATTTTCTCAAAACCTACCGACCAATAAACCAGATTTAAAAATTTCACTAACACTCGAACGACATTCAGTTCACCAAAACGGGCTCAACTCAAAAAATAAAACAAATACACAATACATCATTAGGCATTAGGAAAATAACTACAAAAATCCTATTTTCAGCCCCAAAACATAGTTAAAACATAAGATTTCTACAATATCTTTCTTTTAGCTGCATATGGGAACTTCCGACCAGGCTAAGTGATCGAGCCTGCCGGACCATGGCCTGACGACTCGAGAAGTTTTATTGTGCGATACAGGAACACTGATTACTCTGTAGTTTTGCCTGCTTTTGCTAGATGGCGCTGAAATGTGTATTGCAAAATTGCAGTGTTTAAATATAGTCACAGGGGCTGACTTAATTATGTTAAATTTATATTTTAGTAAAACTGAACAACACTTTAATAGCAAACCGAATAAAAAAAAAAGTGTGGGTGCAATTCACACACGGCAGAAGTGAAACTTCTAAATTAATTTACCAACGAATTTTAATAGTTACGCAAATGCACAAAAATGATACACGTGTCATTAGTCATTACACAATAAAGCTTCGTATTATGCAGGCGCAAAGCAACGTGCTAGCATAGGAAACACTGTATACTTGTATTCTATCTCATTCTCTCGCAGCCTAAATCCTATTTATTAATGTTTGTCTCTTTTTAGTGTGAGTTTTTGGTTTCATCGAATTTCAAATCACAACTATTCTAAAGAAGTTTCACTTCAAAAGTAAAAATGATTTCCACTATCCACTTCTTGGCTTAATTCTGTATCTTCAGTAAAAAGTGAAAAGTGATTTAACTCTAAAGTCATAGTTTCAAGTAAATCGAGTTTAAGGTTTATCAGAATTTCCGTCTCTTTTTCGAATACACTTAAAAAAACACTTATTACTGTCATTGTTAGAAAATAACTCACAAAATATTTCACTACATGAATTATGACATTATTGTATGTTTATACGTGGGAGAGCCATGTTTCGGCACGTATGGGCCGGCTCGACTCCGCTCGATACCACAGCCTCACAGAAAACCGGCAGTGAAGCAATACCTGCATTGCATTTCGCCGCGTGAGTTAGGTTACCAAAGGCCCTAACCCTTCCCTCTCCCTTATTCCCGTCCTTCCCCTCTCCTCTCTTCCCACTCTTTCCCCCTCCACCTCTTCTCCTACTCCCACCTTAAAGGACGGCAACGCACTTGTGACTCTTGAGTTACAGGTGTCCATGGGCGGCGGTAGTCATTTACCATCAGGTGACCCGTCTGTTCGTTTGCTCCCTGTAAAATAAAAAAATAAAAAAAATTGTATGTAGCATTTGGAAAAAAAATCCATTTATATCACTTAACACAATAAATGTTTACTTACTTTTTTTGTGTAAAATAATGTAGAATGATTTTTACCTTTTTATATCTTGTTTATCGGTTTGGTGTCGAGTGAATAAGATTTGTGTATTAGATGTGTCACGCTTTGTAAATTCAGGTGAAGCGCTTCTAACGACACGATTTTATTTTGGTCTTATGTGTTTATTGATACAAATTAAATTATATCAATATGCACTTATTTAAAATGATATACTTTGATCGTATAAGAAGTGATTAATTGAGTTGTAATAATACACATTAAAGAAATGTAAAATATTACTTTGTTATCCGATTTGCCGTTTGATTGATTGCCGTTAAAATGGCTGGCTTCTATTATTATGTACGAAAAATAATTCTCTCAATTTAAGGCTTAAAATACGAGAATTAGATTGAAAAATAGTTTTTTTTACTGATGTTTACATTGAAAAGATATCAAAATAAATACAACTCGAGTTGTATCCCTTTTCACTGAAGGTACAAAATTGTCAGAAAGTTGTTACCAAACCCAATCTGTTTTTTTTTTTATGGTATAGGGGGCAAACGAGCAGACGGGTCACCTGATGGTAAATGACTACCGCCGCCAATGGGCACCTGCAACTCGAGAGTCACAAGTGCGTTGCCGCCCTTTAAGGTGGGAATAGGAGAAGAGGGGGAGGGAGGGAAGACTGGGAAGTTTTACCCGTGGAAATGAACATTATGAGTATAAAACTCGAAGGGTTTACTAGTACACTCTGAATTCCTGGCTGGCCTGGTCCACCTCCTGTCTCCATAATCACACCAGCTCGAAGCTGCCAAATTTTACAACTGTCATCCAAACCACAGAATACATTATAGTACCAGTATCCAAACTACAAATACATACAACATTTCATTTCAATACAACAATTACTTGTACTTGTACTTGTATTTCTTTACGTAGTTAGCTAAATAGTAAGTTAGTTAGTTAGCTAGATAGTTACAAGTAAAGCTAATAAAATCGTGTTAAAAATCACGTTTACTCTATAATTTCAGAACACAAGTTCCCGATAGTATATTTCTCAGAGGAAATGAAAAGGCGGCTTCGCAACTTTCCCCTCATTGCAAGGAGTACCTATAATTACTTACTAATGTAAAATCAATACTGCAACGCTAACTATCAATGTACTCTTAACTATCTGTTGGACTTAACGATTCGACGCTAATGGCGCTTGCAATCTTTCTGAAATATTTATTTTCTTACCTTAAATAATTCTTGGATGTAATTCTTCTTCGTAGATGTAATTCAAAAGGCTTGATACCAACTCTTCTCTCATTTTGGGACCACACGCTTGCGTTTAAACATGACGGTAGTTGTCCACTGTTGGGTTCACTGTTGATATTTAACGATCTGTGTAAAGCATTCGACTGCAACGCCCTAATGTCAATGTTAGATTCCCGTTCAGTGCAAAGTCTGGGTGTTTCTTTGGATAATATGTATGTCATAACTATTTATCCGTGTTTTAGAACTCATAGTTCAAGCTATGTTTAGTTTGGGTCTGCGTAATAAGTCCTAGAATATTATTTAATAACAATAATAACATGACACATCTCACACAAGACCGTCTGATCCCAAACTAGGCAGAACCAGTGGTAACCAGACTGCTGATAAATATACTTATATATTTCTAAATACAAACATATTATAGATATATTCCACCCAGACACAAAACAAATCATCGTGCTCATCACACAATTATTTGTCCTGGTGGGAATCAAATCCACGACTTCTGACTGAACAGCCAGGATCACTAACCATTAGACCAACAGGCCAGTCTAGTGAGGACTTACACATATAAAATACATTCAGCGCCATCTAGCGAAGACTAAAAGAACTTATGAGGAACCACTAATGACACATAAAACAGATTAGTATAGGCATACACCGTTGGGCCCCGTATCGCCAGACGTGATCACCTAGTCTGGAGGATCCTCTCTTTGTGTTGGAGGGACACGATTTCGCCAAACTATTATTACTTTTGCTATCAGTTCAAAATTTTATTAAAAACTAGCTGTCCCGACAGACTTCGTTGTGTCAAAAGTTATTAATTGACATCAAATGTTTGACAGCTGGGGACATGTGTTTTAATTATTATTTGCTCTGTGGTTTATATAGGAAAAGAAGTGCTGTTTTTACTATTTTCCTCACAATTTTTACATTTTTTTTCTCCATAAGAACCTTTCTTGTGCCTTAACGAAAATTTGAAAAAAGAAATAGCCGAATTGGTGTAGCCATATTTGAGTTTTGCGCTTAGCAACACATTTGGCGATTCATTTTTATTTATATAGATTATAATAAAATTATAAACCTATCATCTTTTTTGTTCTAGAAAAGGCCCTGTCCTATTTCCAAATGACGGGCCCTCTCCACCACCGACTCCTCTCATCGTAACCTCTCGCCCCCTCATCGAATCCATTCGAAGAAGCGACCTCAACCCTAACAATACCGTCCAGGCATCATCTCAGCTGAACCAGGTCAGGCCTGATTACCTGGGTTCAGGCAGCACACCACATTCGTATCCACGAACTGATACAATGGTGCAGACACCATTGTATGAGTTTGTGAGGGTTCCATTTCAAGAAGTGCCGATTAGGAATCGTACAGGAGTAAAGGAATTAGACGATTATGTGGTAAGTTATTTCTTTTCTTAAAATGGCTACTAGTATTTTTGTTACCCTTTCCAGGTAAGCTAAATAATACTTTTGAGGAAGCCTAAATTGTTGTAAAATCTGTTAACGAATAGCGGAACTTATTAGTTCCTAAAAAACAACTCTATTGAGTTGTTGCGATCCTTTACTCCACGTACGTAACTGATCTTTGATAACCAGCTACGAAAATGGTATCTTTTTCTCTGTTCATAACCGGTTATTAATTAGGAATATCGCCTAAATAGAGACGCTTGGCGCCACCTGTTAACGAATAACGGAATGTTCGGTGTTCTTTGTTTCACAGACAAAAATTTCATAGAATTACGTTTCGCAGCAAATGTTTCATGTAATATTTGGTTCTTGTATTTTTATTTCGAATATTATTGTTTGAAAGAGTATTTACTTGAATGAAACATATTTCACGGAAACACAATTCAATGAATTTTATAATCACAGTATATTATTTGACAAAGTTATCAAGCAGTTGAATTATTCTTTAACGAATATTGTTTGTTCGGTGTATTCTTCCATGGTATTTTATTTCAACGAAAATGTAAAAATGGACGTTATGCTATTCATAATAGAAAAGTGTCCCCGTCAGGAACGAGCTGTTTTTAGAAAAGTAGGTTAGTAGTTTTCTTGATAATAAGTTTTAAATTAACTAAACAATATGAGACAAAGAATATTTGATTTGTTATTCTATGAAATGAATATCGAAAAATTAAAATTATTTCTAACAAAATTCATGATTTAAATGTTTTCAAAGTATTCTGCGTATTAATTATTCTATGAAATGATATTATGAGATTTTTTTTTTGTGAAACGACATTCTATGAAACTATTAGATATCTATAAGAAAATGTACCTATAACCGGAATGTTCACCGTTGTTCTGGAAATTGATGGCGAGCCAGACGATTTTTCGGGAAATTTCACGAAATTTCTGTAAAAAATGCCACCAGTAGAAAAAGTCGCCGGTAACCGGTGTAATTCAGTGAGTTTTGCAATGAGAAGAGTGACAAGTGCAAAGAATAGCGAATAGTACAAGCGATTATAAGTGAGAATTGCTGTTAACTGTGAATTATTTAAATAAATTGTGTTTATTTCGTAACAAATTCTTGTATTCATCTAATCACGAATCTAGGATTCTCTCTGCCGCTCAAATATGGAATATCTTTTTCTTTTATATTAACTTTATGCACAGTTGGTACAATAACGAACTATTACGACCATCTAAGTACCAATTATTCAATAAGTATCAAGCAGTAGCTTAAGGCATTCTTTATCTTTGGACGATGCACGGACGAAATATTCGTGCATTGCTTTCGCACAATAGCATTTCGTGGCCTTCATTCGATTTTTCCTATTCAAATCTTTGCGCTTGTCAATTAATCGATGGGTATTTTATCCGAATGTTTTTGAACAACCGATTTTTTTTTTAACTTGTAATGAAGTAGATACAATTACTTATGTTTTCTTACCGTACTTGTTTTCTTATGTCTTCCTACCTTTAAATTGCCCGACGTTTCGACCAGATTGCACTGTATTTCTTCAATCCCCCTAATTAAATTAAATGCTTATGTTAGGACTGAGTTCCCGTTAATGTACCGTGTGGTGTTCGAACACGCAACCAATCGATCGCAAGGCCTCTGTTAATCCCATAGATATGCATTATATTAAGTCTGTACGCTAGCTAATGCACTACATTCGCACAAAATTAGAACAACCACTTAAACTTACTGCCTGCGCTGTTACTGTACTGTAATAATCATAGATTAGAAAAAAAACGCTTTCATGGTGAACGGAATTAAAAAGTAAAAATGAGTGCCAATGTCTACCTCCTGGCTCCATCATCAGACCATTGTAACCAAGCCGAATCTGTTGGACTCGTCAAAACGAATCATATGAACCCAAACTCGAGGGGTTTACTAGTAGCCACTGAAGAGTTCCACTATCCACCTCCTGGCTCCATCATCAAAGCAGCTCCAAGATGCCAAAGTATTGTCATCTAAACTACATATACCTACAAAGTTTCATTTTGATACGACATTTAGAAGTAGGTTAAAATTAACTTCCAAGATTTGCTTGTATAGTTAGTTCACTAGTTAATAAAAGCGTGTTACAATAAAAAATTTCGTGAGTGGTATTCATGTTTATTAGAAACTACACGGTTTTACTCACGTTTGTATTTCGGAGATGCCGGACTAGTTTCGGACCCGACGAGGGCTCTTTGTAACCGACTTCAAAAAAGGAGGAGGTTCTCAATTCGACTGTATGTTTTTTTTTTATGTTTGTTACCTCGGAATTTTCGACTGGGTGAACCGATTTTGATGATTCTTTTTTTATTTGAAAGCTGGTGCTTCCCGTGTGGTACCATTTCAATTTGGTCCAGTTCTGACAATGGCATCCATGAGAAAACCATATATAAGTATTTTATGGAATAGTTTTTTTTGTTGAAGTCGGTTTTTTTTTTAAAGAATTATTCAAGGAGTGAAGCGTCCTGCCGCGACTGTGTCAGGCGTCACACCGGGATTACTACGCCGCCACCGGTTCCTTTGTCTTTCGGAACGTGCGGATGTAGACGGTTGCGTTTCCGTTGCGTTGTGTGATGCGCTGTTGTTACTAACATTCACCGCGGTGCATACCATACTAACTGTGTCACTTTTTGTAAAGTCTGTCAGGTCTGTCTCATGGGACGTGAGTTTTAATGCCGGCCGCCAGGCAGGGGGCAGTGACCAGCCACTGTCTCTGTTGAAATTCGGACGACGACTTATCTCGATTGCTTCGCGTATTTTCCGCGATACGAAATATTTTTCCCTCGCCAGTACGGAAGTTTTGTCAAATCGTATGTAGTGAGGCGTGTCCGTCTTGCATGCGTGTTCAGCGACGGCCGACCTGTTGCAGTCCATGTTTTTTATACATCGTATGTGTTCCTGTAGTCTGGTTGTGATGCTGCGACGAGTCTCTCCTACATAGCTCAAACTTTACAATTTTCTCAAAGTTCTCATTAGTAATTTGTATTACCTTCATGTGCCGCCATTACTACGATTATGCGGTTTGGCATGCTCTACACTAAGTTTCTTGTACGATGTTTAGTCCCAAATATTGATTTTGGCATTACTAAGAAGTTTTATTACTTTCATTTAAGGAGTACCTACTTATTTAAATTTCTAATAAACTTTAGCTTTAGCAATATCAACTTTCGACATTTTCAGGTATCTTTATGTGACTCAGATTCATTGCTCTCGAGTGCATTATTCAGGATTTAGTAAAACAATGTATCCAGCATTTAAAAACGTTTCCCATTCATAGTGAGACATTTCTGTCTCTTCTATTGTCACCTCTAGTCACCGACAATCGCAATCAGACCCGACTTTTTTCTCAATAAATTCATTGAATGGTATCTAGGCCGTCTCATTGTAACGGTTTTTTATGAGACAACTTATTATCAAGATCTAGTTACCGTGTGGAGCCATAGGGTTTGCGATTAAAAGCTTCTTGAAACGAAATATCAAATTTTGTCCATCTGTAGTCGACCACTCATGACAGAGGATCGTGTTCATCGTTGGATGGTCTACACCTGGAGTGAATTATTTGCTTCTAACTTTACACATCATTAAATAAGATTTTATTAAAAAGTCTAGGACTCAGAAATAAGATTTGTTTTATTTTCAAGTTTATATAATATGTAAATATATATTATGTATACTGGCTATGCCCGCGGCTTCGCCCGCATGGAAATCAGTTTGTGACTATAAGAGATACTTAGTATCGCGATTTTTTCGAGCTTCGATATGATTGCGGTAAAACACTGTCTTTCAAGTGGTAAACCTGCCCTTCGACCTTAAAAGTGGGCATAAAGTTTCCTTCCCTAGTTTTTCTACTTATTGTAGATGGCATTTGTCCATCGCAATGTATACTGAGGGTCCACCTATTTTCTAGGACACGACGTACGACCCTCAGTAACATAAAGTTTTTTTTTTCTTTTAAATGAATAATTAAATTTACATTCAAAGAAATGTGGTCGGATACGTCGCATTGAGGTATCACGTGACATGTCAGTGTCATGTAACAAATTTCACGTCAAGAAAATGTGACCTATTATTAAAATTTTAATTGTTTTTTAAATTCCCTTCTTTTATTTATGTTATTATTTTTATTTGTTGTATGCTGTGTTTTACAGAATAAATCATTTTCTTTCTTTCTTTCTTTCTATCTGAAAGATACTATTAGTACCTACGAACATGATTAATGCGTTTTTACTCGGCTCGGAACACACGATTAAGTACCGTACATTATCTCTGTTGGTGAGCTCAGAGCAAGGATAGACTTGAAAACGCTCAAGTGACCCCGCTGGAGTTATTATAGACACCGGGAACCGCTTGAGATCAGTCAGGCCGTATCTTTTGGTATTATAAAAGGAGACCAAAACAAATTAAATCAGTTAGGCTACTCGAAGAAATACGTGCTTTGCTAATGTTTTTAAATAATTTAAGCGGCGGTAGCGTAATGGCTAAGGCGTCGGACTTGCGATCAAGTGGTTGCGGGTTCGAACCCCACCCAGTGCACTACCGTCGTGAACCCACTCTTAACACAAGCGTTAAGCATAGCTGGAGGGGTTAACGAGATTACTAGTAATGTTTGACCCTCGTTACCAGTAATCTTAAAATACAAATTCCCAGGTAAATTTCGTGGCCCAACGTTCTTGAAAGGAACCAGAGATAGTTTCTTTTTATCATACGAAGGTGATAGCGCCTCTTTGAAATATCAGGTGTGTGTTCTTTTCTGTATGATAACTGATAACATACTAAACAATACCTGTCTTACTACAAAACCGTGTTTAACACATGTTTAGTTAGACGCTGCCTAACTCGATGCATGTTCTATATAATATGGTAATAGGGTTGCCAACTATACTGTTAAAAACAGTATTATACTGTTTTTCACTGTACTATACTTTTTACAGTTGAACAAAAATAAAGTATCCAAAATACTGTTTCCTTTTGACTTTGAGTCTAGCGACTCGAATTTCATAGCGAATGTCAATTTGATAAAAAATAAGCTCCTCATTTATTTTAATTTCAATTATAATTGTGGTGAGGTATATGAGGTTTTCCAAAAAGACTCTAAATTAATAAGTTCCGCGAGAAGTTCAAGAAAATATGTATTCAAAACATAAATAAATAAATAATACATAAAATACTGCTCATTTTCCTAAAATACTGTTTACTATCCTTCTAAGACCTAAATATACTTTATTTCTTGAAAAAAAGGTTCACAACCCTATCTGGTAACCCTCGGAAACGTTTCTTTACGTGAAGAACTGATTTTGAGAAACAAATACATTTTATTATGAAAAAGTTTTAATTTAATAAAAATCTACATTAAATAACCATATTCAATATAGAACAAGCATCAAGTTAGGCAGCGTCTAACTAAACATTTGTTAAACACGGTTTTGTAGTAAGACAGTACGTGTCTTGTTTATTATGTAGTGAAGAACCCACTTCTTCCACGAACATTTACCACTTCCTACAATAACATAACAACCTATTGACTGGCCTGTTAGTCTAGTGGTTAGTGATCCTGCCTGCTGATTCCCACCCAGGACAAATATTTGTGTGATGAGCATAATCATTTATTCTGTCTGTCTGGTTATCATAGTACAGGCTCTGCATAGTTTTGGGATAAGATGGCCGTGTGTCAGACGTGTCAAGCTATTCGTAATGAGTTCAAAAGACCTTGCAACACAATACCCTTCATACTGGTGAACCACAATCTTCTGCCAGATGTCTTCACCAATCGGGTGACGCCGATTGAACTTCGGGTGACACTTTATTACTTAGACATAAAATAATATAGCTGTTATTTTTGCAGAGAAGCAGTTCCCTCCGCCCTGTCATCTACAGAGGGTCGTCAGACAACATCAACACTATTTTAAGTGAACCGAAGATGCCCACCTCAGCGGGTGTATTTCCAGACTATGAATTTAGGGTTTGTACAGTATAATTACAATTTATTTCAAAAAAAGGTTAAAATATTTTAAAGAAAAGAGCGTACTCCCACCTCAAAGGCCGGCAACGCACTTGTGGCTCTTGAGTTGCAGGTGTCCATGGGCGACAGTTTTCACTTACCATCAGGTGACTCGTCTGCTTGCCCCCCATACTATAAAAAGAACTGTACGTCAGAAGTGAAAACATAACTTTCATATTTACATATATATTTACTATGTATACATATACACACACATCTGTATAAGATATCTGAGCGTGACGGTCACGCGAGTTCAGTGCTTTTTTCCCCATACCAAAAATGCCCAACGTGCCTAAAGAAGGTTTCACTTCAAAAGTTAAGAATATTATTTAGACTAGTTTGGTCATCCATAGATAAATTCGTAGTTCAAACGAAAAAAAAGCCTAAAAATGTAGCAATGTTGAAAAATTTTTTTTTTCAATAATGACTGTATTACCTTTACGATCCCACAAAAAATTGTGAAAGGGACAGGAAGATGATGATGATGATGATGATCAATTTTATTTCAATGGTGTCAATTCTGTTGTATTACTCTCTTGGCTATAATTGACTAAATTTTCTTCATACAAAATGTAAACCTTGTACACTTTGAAACAAGGTCTTATTTCAAATTTAAACAAGTAGGTAACATACGTCGGTATCGAAATAAGCAATTTATTTGTCGACTAAAGTCTGACACGCTATCCGTTGAATGCCATCTCTTTTGCTCTGTGTTTTTAGGAAGCGTCTTCGTAGGTGTCGATTAAAATAACATCATCTTAGTTCGTTTTGAACAAGTTTTTATACGGCAATTAAACGGCATTTGAATAAATGGGGACTCTCGTTGCGTGGAAATAAAGTTGAGTATATGTTGATAGGTTTTAATTAAATTTAGTGGCGCTGAGAAATAGATGCCAGTAACAAATAGACCTTGTTACGAAGAAGACAAGGTTGATTTCATATGAAGAAATTAAGTCAGGTTTTAGTTTAGTCGAGTATACAATAGAATCGGGACCAATGTCTGCTAATTATAAAAACTTTAACTGGCAAATTCTATATCCCTCCGTGAGCAAAATATTTTTTAAAAGAATCGAACTTTACTCTTAACGTATTAACATATAGTTTTGTAAGGTCTGGTGTTTAGAAAAGATAATATAAGTAATTTTTTTTTTTTATTTTTTTTTTTATTCACACACCTCACACACGGCCGTCTGATCCCAAACTAGATAGAGCCTGTACTATGGTAACCAGACTGCTGATAAACATACTTATATATTTCTAAACACATACATATTATAGATAAATTACACCCAGACACAGAACAAATGATCATGCTCATCACACAATTATTTGTCCTGGGTGGGAATCGAACCCACGACCTCTGGCTCAGCAATCAGGGTCACTATCCACTAGACCAACAGGCCAGTCAATTATATTAATTAGAGCGTTTTTTTCAGGATACTTCTGCAGATTACACGAACAATTACCGAAATAAATATACTGATGCAGATACTAACAAGTTTTATATTGAAGTAAGTATTTTTTTTACAATTTGTACTAATATAGCATTAACAATTTAGAAAAAAAAGTAGTTCGGTATTACGAGAAAACTTTTACAATTTTTTTTTGATTGTTTGTTTAAACGTGCTAATCTCTGGAACTATTCGTCGGATTTTAATAATACTTTCTGTATTGAATAGGGTATTTATTGAGGAATGTTATAGCTTATGTAACATCACGGTACGACCTTTAGGAGTGGAGTAATAACCATAAACGCAGGTGAAACAGCGGGAAACATCTAGTGGGAAAATAATAACGTGATTGGTCATTTAACGTGATACAGATGTCGAAATAGGCAATCCCATTAGTTTTTCAACAATGCGTACTTCCGCACAATTGTCCCACACGAACGCAACGACACATTTCGTTAAAAATGAGTAAACCTTTTATTAGTTTCCAATGTATAGTTTACTTATTAAATGTCGCCTCCCGGCAAAAAAAGTGTGAAATCACATGTTAGGTACGTTTAACATTTTTATAGCATTGAATAGCAAAACATGTTGCATTTGGTCAGCTGTAAAAACATCGTTATTAGCTCAGTGAAACAGGGAACAAAGTTACCTTTTTCACTGAGCTGTTTTGTTCAATTCACAGGCATAAAAGTCGTATCTTCTCGAAATAGCTGTTTTTGTATTATGACACTTTTCTTGTCGGAAGGTGATGTGGATAGTGATTTTAACCAAAAAGTGAAGTGGGTTTGTTATATTACCAGGGTGTTTAAACACCTTCTTATTAAAGTGAAACATCCAAGACTTTCCTCGTCTTTCACTCACCGAGTGTCATGCTTGATATTTTAGTTGATCACCCTGTGTAACGTGGAGGGGTGATCTCATGGTCTGCACGTGGTTCCCTGTAGGTTAATTTGAGTAAGGAGAGGAATTATACATGAAAAACGCTTTTACAGTTTATAATGGTACTTGTGGTACAAATATTTAAAGTAATTTAGACATCAGATATACTAGGCTCAGGGTGGAGGTCTTCAGAGGCTTTGGACGTAGTTCCGGCGCTGGTAGATGCAGAGTACTTAACTTCGTAGCCGTGTTGAAGTGGTAAGAGGCAGAGTCCTCACGCGGCGCGGTATATATAGGCCCCAGGGGCGTGGTGCAGCGCAGGGGAGCGTCTCAGGGCTTAGAGGAGAGTTCGGTAGGAAGGCGCAGGATGACGCGTGACATCTGGTATACTGGAGTCACAGCAATACGCAAGTGAGAATGATTAGTACCCATGAAACTCATTAATATTTACACTATTTCTTATTACTTACAACATAAAGATTGTTCTTCATTGTACATTAAAAATAACTGCACATATTGTTACAGCAAAGATCTACTCTGCCACCTATCTACAGAGCGTTCTCGGATCACGCAAACAAGGTTCTAAGTCAACAAAAGAGTCAGGCACTGCACGAAAAGCCAGTCTACGAATACCAGGTTCATACTTTATCTTTACAAGTAACAGCGATTCGAAAGCCTCTAACGAATATAAACCTATTATATTAGACAAGTCGTTCCAAAATTTCTAACGTATGAGCCGGCTCGACCGGAATAATACCACGGCCTCACAGAAAACCGGCAGTGAAGCAATGTTTGCATTGCTTTTCGCCGAGTGAGCGAGGTTACCGGAGGCCCTAACCCTTCCCTCGCCTCCCCTTCCCCCTCTCCCTCCCTCGCTCCCTCTCTCCCTCTTCCCCCTTCTCCTACTCCCACGTTAAAGGCCAGCAACGCGCTTATGACTCTTGAGTTGCAGGTGCTCATTAGCGGCGGTAGTCACTTACTATCAGGTGACCCGTCTGCTCGTTTACCCCTATATCATAAAAAAACATTTTTTTTTCTATTAATATTATGTATATAATCACGGCAAATTTTAACAGGCATTTATTTTTTTTTAAGGAAAAACACTAGCAACGTGGATCACACATAACTAGTATTCTTGTTAACCCCTCCAGCTAAGCTAAATGCTGGTGTTAGGAGTGGGTTCACGTCGGTAGTGCACTGGGTGGGGTTCGAACCCGCAACCACTTGATCGCCTTATCCATTACGCTACCGCCGCTTCTATGAATGTATAACCAACATAATAAACATTTTTTAATTTTAAATTTTGTTTTCAGAACACTTCTCCTGACTACAATAATTACAACACAAACAAAGGCACTATTCAAGGGAACAACGGAGATCATAATAATGTAAGTGAATAAATGCCCGTACTAAAAATCTTCTGTTTCCAGCCCTGACTGAGAACCACTTAAATGTAAGAGCTTTATATATTTCTCTTATAAGTTAATTGTTGGTCAGCTTCGTCACTGCACACGGCACAGATGCCCAAGTCAGGGGCTTAATACTTTCCTTATTCCATTGGCTTTCGTACCATATTTTTTAAAAGAAGTCTTCAATGGCGCCTATAATATGGAGCCTTAGGGCGCAAAACCCGAATATTGCTGTAGAATTTTTTGGCATCGCACTTAAAGTTGCCCCATAACTTTTGCCCTTTATAACGAGTTTTGTCCCAGAATTTCAGATTCAGTTGTAAATCAAAGCGAGTTTTTTTATGTTTGATCCAATGCTATGGTTTGAAATCTTTTAAAAGTAATACATTGCAAAATAGGTAGATAATTATTATTGTCTTAACAATACAAAATTCAGTGGTGAACACAACTAATTTATATTTCTTCTCCGTCCACAGGGTGACAATTACGCCTTCTCCTATACTGTGAAGGATCGTAAAACCGGAGACGATTTCTCTCACTCCCAAAGCAGCACTGGATCAGCGACAAATGGAGAATACAGGGTTCGGTTACCCGATGGCCGCATGCAGATCGTATCGTATACAGCCGACGAAAGAGGTTACAAGGCAGATGTCAGATACGATGATATTCAAGATTCAAGAGAAAATAACAAGCCCTCGCCTAAAGAACATCGAAACGATGATTTCGATTATCATTATTTAAATGACCGTTACACGATAAATAGTTCCAAAGGATTAAATAATAATATAAACGCTAATCGTTATGAAGATCTCAATGAAAGCAACCTGTACGTTGACTATCCAGATAAAAATAAAAAATCATATGCAACGAATTATAATAAACTAATAGGCAATTTATTTACGGGCAATAACAGTTATAAGTTATTGCAAAACGATAACGTTTCTTATAATAACGATATCAATAGTGATACATATATAGATAAGTTTAATCAACCAAATGTAGGTGATTATGACCTCTACGAAGATAAAGATTATTCGTCAGAAAACGTTAATTACCAGCCTTATAAAAGCAAGTACTCGGCGTATCTAGATAGTAATAGTGCAATTAGTAATACCGATTCAGTTAAATCTACCGTTATACCACCTTATGAAGAAATCAAAGATTTGTTTGTGACTCAAAATCCATTATATTCGTTAACTGATCCACAAGAATCAATGGCTGAGAGAGTTGTTGTCATAGGAACGAAAAAACCTCTATTTACTAATATTAAGCAACTTGTAACTGATAATTCTGGTAGTCCAAATCCTGCATACTACAGCACTACTGCAGCTCCTGCAGTTACCACGCCAGGTGGTTACTTATACTCCACAATCACGAATTTAAAAAATAAACTCAGTTTATCAGTGAAGCCTATATTGTCACAAGACTACCTAAACAAGATAAATAAATATTTAGAATTAAAGTTTTAATTTGTTGTAAGATAAGGTTGTATATAATTTATTTTTAATATATTAATGAATAAACATAGTCTATTGTATGGTTATTGTTTTATTTTTGTATTATCATCGTCGTCATGATCATTTCAGCGATAGGACGTCCACTGCAGGCCATCCAGCGACCTGCATCCACCTTCGGGCCGCGATCTTTATAATGTCATCAGTCTATCTTGTAGGTGGACGTCATACACTACGCTTTCCGATCCGTGGTCTTCACCCCAGAACCTTTCGGCCCTATCGGTCATCCGTTCTGCGAGCTATGTGCCCTACACATTTTTTGCCATGGTATTTTTTTTGCCATTTTTTGCCTGCCATTATTTTTGTATCTATGTAATCATTTGATTTATATTCTTTAACTTTAAATGTTGGCAAAATATTAGTTTCAAATTGCCTCTTTAAGGTCATAAATATGAAAGAAATATGACCTTGAGTTCAAATTTTAGGATCGCGTAGAACATCCTCAAAGTCAGCGCTGGCCTTAGGGGGAGGGGGGGAGGGGGGGGAGGGGGGCAAAACCAAGCGCTGCTTAGGGGCGCAATGACTCCAGGGGAGAAATTATTTTTTCAAATTGTATTCGAGAGATTTAAGTAAATTTTTTTCTTAGCAAACTTAATAAAAATCTATTCAATTGTATAACGAATACGTCGTTAGCAAAGAAAATACAGTCATCTAAAATTAAATTGTCCTATAGTATACACATGCGTATTTATATATTTGTATAGTACCCTAAAATTTGCCTAAGGGCGCCACATGTACTAAGGCCGACACTGCTCAAAGTATTAATCAGAGTTTATGATTTTCAAAGGAGAAACATCATTTTAAAATCCAAAATTTACCGATAGCGTTAATATCTCGAAAGATATTACCATATATATAACCGTAGGTAATATTAACACATAACATGTTGATGTGAGAAATCTCACTATATTACTAATATCATAAAGGCGAAAGTTTGTAAGGATCGATGGATATTTCTTACTCTTTCAAGCAAAAACGGATCTGGATGAAATTTGAGACAGTTGGTATAGTTTGGAATAGCACATAGGCTACTTTTTATACCGCTTATAACGAAGTAGCATAAAAAAACAGTCAGTTGTAGGACTGCACGCCAGACGTGAAAACATAACCTCACAATGTATTTGCATATACATACACACACACATCTGTATATATTTAATTCGGTTAAAAATAAGAAGTAAGTAATAACATATCTAAATGTATACATAGGGTCTTTGATTATATACCTGTCTAGATAGAGTAACTCAAACAAATAGTGCACTGAAAACGGGATACAATTACGCACTATGTGTGAGTACACACGTGTAGTTATTGTCAACAAATTGTCACCGTGTGCGTGTTTAGGGATGCTTGCTCTAAATTATTTATTTACCTTCTTTTTTATTATGGTAAGGAGATGAATGGTAAATAAAATAATGATTTACAAGAAAACTAATTTATTACAAAACATATTAATCACCAAAAACATAATGAAAAAATAAACGTCGTAGTAGAACACATACACACATATATATACATATACACACACACACATCTATATGTCATCATGACAATGTATGTCATCTGAGCGTGACGGTCACGCGAATTCAGTGCTTTTTCCCCATACCGAAAGTGCCTAAAGAAGTTTTCACTTCAAATAAAAAGTGTTTCAAATATATAGACGTGTGTTAATGTTCTTCATCTGTTAGAAACGAAAAATGACCGGCCTAATTCAAATTACAAAGGTACCAATGTAAAGTGAAAAGAAATGATTAAAAAATTAAAGAATTTGTGGCGACTTCCGCATACAGCAAAAACATACTCCAACAACATCTAGCGAAGACGAGCTGAACTATGGAGTAACTACTAATCCTGCATCTCGCTATGAGAGGTTCTCGCGCCGATTAGTATATATACAACTTCCCAACATCAACCGTTGGGTCGCGGCCCGCCAGGCATGATCACCTCGCTTGGTCGGAGGATCCTCCCTTTGTATTGGAGGGATATAACACCCGTTCCTCCACAAATTCAATTAAAATCCGTCTCTTTGTGTCTCTCACCAGACACTGTAAAACATAACATGAGATTAATAAACTTAGTCAATATGTTGTTAAAATAAATTGTGGTGTGGATTTTATGAATTTAGAAAATGTTTTAAAAAAGCTATATGTCTAAAATATCCCTCCACTTAGTGACTTATACTAAACCCACGTCGGGCGTTTTTATGTAAGAAAACATGGAAGTCGTGTGAGGAATCCACTGGTCCTCATTTCTGGTCTGCAATAATTTCTTTCCATCGATTTGTACTGGACGGGATCCGTAGGAAATCTAAAACCCAAAAGATCCTAACAACCAAAAATCTAATGCCAGTCGTTACGTGTAGAAGGTTAACTAGAATAAGGTATCATTTTCTTAAGTGATAAACTTTTTTAATAATATAAAACAGCAACAGCGACATCGGTTTACGATTACCCATAGTTTTTGTAAAATTACCACGTAATAAACTGACAACACCGGCTAATCTGTCATACATACAAATATTGAAATATTTATTCGTATTTTCTAAGAAAATAATGTAAATTAAGACAAAACTTACCGATGAAAAGTAATCTTAGTGTTATTACAAGTTTTTCCAGGATAGTTTCGACACAATTTAATAGCACAAACCGGCATGATTAATTGTTTTTCGTAAGCTCGCCGTCGATAACAGTTCCAAATGACAATGATGTCTATGACACTCGACTCTACGAAATATAGTAGTCTTTTTTAGCGCCGTTCTGTGCGGCCGAATATGTCATCTAGACATATATATAATCAAAGCACAGGGTACACTGGAAGTTCTGCGCTCCTGGCCGCACATAAATGTTTGAATTTCGAATGTTATATTTTTTTAAATAGCATAATAAGAGCCGAGTTTCTTACTCGGCTCCGTCTTACGAATTGTCGATCAGATCACGTGTCCTGACGCGACTTTAATATTTTTTACCCATCCCAAAAAGTGCACAACGCCGCTAACGAAATGTGCATTGCAATTCTATTTTTAATTTTTTTTATATTGTATAAGTATAGGTCCTTTAGACATTACACGAATATAATAATATGAAATTTACCCATGCCATATCTTGCAAAACATCACAGTCAAGAATATTAAGTTCCCAAATTACTCATTGTAACAGCAGACAAATAGGGGTAAGCAGTTCAGTAGGTAGTTCGTCAGCTTTTGAATTTGTACCTACAATGTACCTAAGAAAGCAAATATTTTAGCATGTGATACACACAGACTGATCAAACTAACTGACATCAATTCTTAAATCTTTTTTTATGGAATAGAGGCAAACGAGCAGACTTGTCACCTGATGGTAAATGACTACCGCCGCCCATGGGCATCTGCAACTCAAGAGTCACAAGTGCGTTGCCGCGCTTTAAGGGGGGAAGAGGGGGCGAGGAGGGTAGAGGGGGAGAGGGAAGGGTCAGGGCCTCCCCTCTCCCCAGGGTCGTGGTATCACTCCGTTACTACATAAAGGATGGAAGGAGGATGAAATCGAAAGGTTAATTACTTTATTTTAGAGATCGCCTGGTTGTCTTGTGTCTTGTGTCATCATGTGTTGTTTATTTCGTTGACCAGTATAACATGAACTGGCATTATACAAGGTGTAAGTAATACCGTACCGAATATTGAAATAGTATATTCAGACCATCATTCTGATTCGAAAATCATAGGAATTGTCTACCGGAAAATTCATAATTTTCTTGAAATTTTTTTTTGGTTAAAGGTGATATCACAATAAGTAAACAGAACATTTTATCGAAAGAAAATATTATAAATACCCCATACAGCCAAAAACTGCAATATAATCAATTAAGCAACTTTTATCGTCGGCGCCGAACATTTAAGGTCATTCACCGTACCACACAAAAAGAATACCGCGTACATTGCGTAGCGCCCAATGAAAATAATGACTATAAATCCTTAATCTTGCATTTTTATGGTGAACTGACTTTTATATTGTAATAAGTATAGACAGAAAGTGGCTTTGTAAGTTTTTCGCGCAGCTCAAACTTACAACACGCTGTATACACTTTTGTACCATGACAGGTCGGAATATGTAGCTTTATATAGCCA
This sequence comes from Euplagia quadripunctaria, assembly GCA_963859945.1. NCBI lineage: Eukaryota > Metazoa > Arthropoda > Insecta > Lepidoptera > Erebidae > Euplagia > Euplagia quadripunctaria. The sequence goes on from OY982585.1 coordinate 13,929,693, forward strand.
TATTCAACTTTATAACACATATTGTTTAAACATTTAAGCTTTCTGCACTTCATCTACATATAAACTTCTGTCTGTGCGCGTTTGCTTATGAGTACAATTTTTTTCTTAAGTATTAATTTAATTTAATTAGTTGGCTATTCTTTCAGCCGTATGTCAGAAAGGAGGGAAGTTACCTGAAAGCTCCACGGCTCAACTTTGATAACTGTTGATGTAACGATGTTAGGGTAATTTTACTGATATTCAGCACAGTTGAAAAGTTACCTCTGTTAGCTCAATGTGCTTTGTGCGAATACCGTTATGATGGCGGTAGGTACGTTGAACGAAAGAGTTTAATAAGTTTATACCGGATAATTACAACACGTGCACTAAAGAAATAACGTTTGTTCGTGGGAGAGCCATGCTTCGGCACGTATGGGCCGGCTCGACCGAAGTGATACCACGGCCTCACAGAAAACCGGCAGTGAAGCAATGCTTGCATTGCTTTTCGCCACGTGAGTGAAGTTACCGGAGGCCCTAACCCTTCCTTCTCCCCCCTCTCCCCTATTCCCGTCCTTCCCCTCTCCCCTCTTCCCCAACTCCCACCTTAAAGGGTGGCAACGCACTTGTGACCCTTTGAGTTGCAGGTGTTCATGGGCAACGGTAGTCATTTACCATCAGGTGACCCATCTGCTCGTTTGCCCCCTATACCATAAAAAAAGGTTTCATTTAATTTCACCTGTCATGTGTTGTTAAAAACAATCAGCAAATGCAATCGTTATCATAGGGTATGTTCCGATATACACTGCGAGCACTGTTCAGTGCTCGTACTGGGGAGAGATTCGTTCCTTAATGGACTGACAGTATACTGCCGCAGTATCGTAGGGAAATATATGACGTCATAAGCTTCGCCATTTTTGTACTGTGAGCTCTGGAGCTTTTCGAGGTAAGGAGAGGTAAGGTGTTCTCAGTGCTGTCATACTGTCACTTTTATTATGCGATTTGACAATTGACTTGAATTGACAACTCACAGTATACTGGACTGCGTTCCGATATTAACACTAACCAGTATAGCTAACTATAAAAGCCGATTCACACATACACAGTGTCACTGAGAGCACTGTGCCGTCACTGACACTGACAGGTGTGGATGCGTTCATAGAGAATGTATGAAAGAATAATTATTACGGTAGCGGTACTGTGCCGGAACTGTGACTTCACTAATATGTGTGAATGGGCCTTAAAGGAACGGCTTCGCTGTATACTAAATTGACGTCATACCTTACAGTGATCACAGTGTATATCGTAACACACATATAAATACGCATCTAGCCAGCAGCGTAAGTGTAGTGTGTCGAAGTACGACAATGCGGATAAAAATGGAAACCAATTGTGAATAGTTAGAGTAACTCTCAAATCGTGGGGGTCTCGCTGAATCCGCGGAATCTCAAATCGCTGAATTCGGGTATACACAAGTACAAATAAATAATTAAAATACCCCCGACTCGAAAATCCCTTCAACGCTTAAATAGAACTGATTATCTTCGAACGGCTAAACAGATATTCTTAAATTACAGCTAAAACAATCACTCAAATCACCTTTCAAACAAAACGAAGTAAATCAAAATCGGTTCATCAGCTTAGGAGCTATGATGCCACACACGTTAAACGTATAACTAACACCCCCCCGTTTTGTGTCGGGGGTTTAAAGAAATATCATATTTATTTATAACCCTCTCTATACGTTTCTAATGAGATAGACAAGATACTTTACTTACCCTTTCCAGACAGTTTCATAGGCTTTTATGGTCTATGCTCCGCTCCTAGGGATCGTAGCGTGATGGTTAATCAAATGTGAAAAAAAATCCAGCTTTATCAAAGTCAAGGTCGAAGTCTTATATCATTATTTCATAAAATTCCTTATAAATTGCTTGAAATAGCCTTTTTTGTATGTAAAAAATATATTTCAACACAATGCCACTCCAACAATTGTTTTGTCAAAAGTAAAAATATTATAACAATAAATAATACCTACCTTATTGCAAATGGTTAAGGTCGATATCTGCCCGTGTCGATCTATAACCACCCATTTCCAAATAGTTGAGCCTTGTGAGAAGAAATAGGGCAAACAAACTCACGGCCCCCTTTTAAATCACCAAAATATATTTATAAAGATGTTAAAGTAAGTATAGTAAAATATGAGTGTGACAGAGCCTTTATTCAGTTAATGCAACTTAGATGTCAATCAATCACAGCAATAAAATTGCAAAATAAAATTATTTATAATGTCAAATTTTACTGCAAAATCTTTTGTCAAATGCCATTCGAATGTTCAATGAAATTGATCATCTTTATATATATATATATATATATATATATATATAATAATATATTTCTTCTGTGTGTGTGTATGACACTGAACTCCTCCTAAACGGCTGGACCGATTTTAATTATTTTTTTGTGTGTCTTCAGGTGGATTTAAGAATGGTTTAGATATACAATTGAACCCGGTAGATGGCGCTGCGATAGGGTTCCAGGAAAAAAAAATTTTTTATCGTTCCGGCAGGATAACGTCTGTCGGGTCCGCTAGTAGATTAATAATTTTTTCCTTGATCAGCGTTTTAAAAACTCGAATTGATTTGACACCACTGTTAACTAGACAGCTATGTTAGTTAAACAATATTTCAGAAATCGGGTCTATGTGTGCTAATAATTCGAGAACTTCTTTATTATTTAGATGAAGGAAAAAATTCACTAACCTATCTGTCTGCTCGTTTAGTATCTTCAAATTACAAAACCTCTAAATCAATTGTAGGTAATTAAATTGAACCAACCAGTATTTGGGATATGGACAAATGCATAGGTATACGCAACTTGGTGTCAAGAATATTTAAAAAAAATTAACACGTCTGAAGAAATTAGTACAATATTTACCATTAATGACCACCGCATGCGGGTGGAGCTAGGGGCGAGTAATTAGTAATAATATTTAGACAAGCAACCTAAAATACGTTTCAATTTATTATTTCTTTTTTCCCTCACTGTAACTTGTAGATACACTCCGGGTCTTAGACGGCGCATCTTTGGCGTAGAGCCAACATCGACTCAGCAGCTGCACTATTGGTCTAGTGATGGGCCCAATCATCGATAATTTCCATAGATATCGATAAGTTACGTGACTTTGCAAGATTCCGTATCAGAGATAGGGTTGTGAAAGTTAAACTTGGTGACTACTTTGAAATATAAATAGAGTTTTTTTTTGTTATAATCTTGCTTTTAAAGATATAATAAAGGATAAATAATTAACTATATATGGTAACTATAGGGTTCATTCCCATTAATGTAATTGTATTATAATAATCTTATTAGTTAAAACGTATGACTACAAACTTTTATGATTTAAACGATAGTATTTCGTAAGTGGTTCGCTTAATGGAGAAAAGACTAAATCTATCCGGTTCACTTCTCCAAACGTTAAACAGGTGAAGACCACTATAATAGAAATGTCATGTAAGCTAATATGTTTCTTATTTTCCATCTCTTATATTATTGTTTTCTTTTTTTTTAATTAGGTACTTTCTCCTTATTCTTCAGTTTCCCTATTTTTATAGCCTAATTTGAGTTGATTTACTTTTAATCTTAATAACACAATAGCGCGAAACAAAATAGTGGTGTTATATAACTTACTAAATATTGTTGTAACTATCTGGTTATATAAAAGAGTGGCCATGAGTTTGTTTGCCCGGTTTCTTCTCACAAGGCCCAACCATTCGGAAACGGGCGGTTATAGATCGACACAGGCGGATAAGGTATTATCCGTTATCCTTTTTTTTAATAATTTTACATTTGACAAAGTAACGTATTGTTGCGGACTCTGTGTTGATCCATAATTTTTTTTTTAATGGATGTCTTCAAATTTTTTCGAGCAATTTTATGAAATAAAGAAATGATGATTTGATTTATTAAAGTCATAATGTTATTATACTTCCAGCCCGGCCTTCCCAACAACAGCCAGTCCGAGTTGCTTGACCTGCTCGAGCTATTTCTTATCCATCTCCCTAATCCATCCGTGTAAGCAATATCCCTTTCCTTCCATTACCTTCCCGTTTTACCTGCCTTTCCATTTTATATATACTAGCAAATTTCCCATTTTCGATTCCCAAAGTGCCAGGTGGACGGCAGTAGGCTTGCGTGGTATTACGTGATTAGAACCAAATTATAGTTGGCAAAATGTGGGTGTTTAATGCAACTCTGTCTACCCCTGCCAAGATACTAGCATGCGTGTATGTATGTTTTTTTATAAATTGTTTCAGAAATCTAGAAACGACATGAAGTTTTTGTAAAAAGGTAGTCAAAAACACGTCAATAATATTCCACTTACACTTTGTGTATTTTGTTTGGCAATACAATAACGAACGGTATACAATAAAGATTATTCTATTCTATTCTACAGATAGATAGAATATTCTTTTTGTACACCACTAATAACATTTGTGAAATAAGATTCTTTTGAACTACAAATGAATCTTATATCATAAATTTGAGTACAATGGGTAGTCTTACCGCAAAATATAATAGTAATAAAAATATAATGAATTATATTGAAAAATATTTACATAAGTATGTACAGGGCTTACTTTTTTTTTATTTATTTTACTTTCAAGTATTATACTTAACACATTACATATACACAATAATGATAACTGACGCTTTATGGTAAATTGAACGATAAACCGTCACAGACCTTTATAGGTACTTAGTTCTTTTATTAGTCCAATGATAGTGATGTGAAGCAATATCTTAATGGCCATGTCTTATTAAATCTTTTATAAGAGGGATATCGGCGTAGTGTCGCAACAAGGTCAGTAAAATAATATTTTTTATAATTTCTAGATATTTTTTTCATGTGGAAAGTGATAACTAAGATGACAAGTATACGGCACGAATAATGGCAAGTGATTAACTATACCTATAAATTCTCACAACAGCAATGGTGACAGTTGCTCTTATGACTACTCAAAAACAGAAAAAAATTAATTTTACCAACATAAAAACTAAAAAAACACGCCATAATAGCAAACCAAACTAAAAAGTAGAAAAAAGGCGTGTATCACGCTTAACGTTAAAATTTAGGATAGAAACAATTATCGTGTTTCTCATTAACAATAAAGATTTATTTCCTTTTTTTATGGTATAGGGGTAAACGAGCAGACGGGTCACCTGATGGTAAGTGACTATCACCGCCCATGGGCACCTACAACTCGAGAGTCACAAGTGCATTGCCAGCCTTTAAGATGGGTGTAGGGGAAGGGGGGGAAAAGGGAGTGTGAGGGGAGGGGGAGATGAGGGGTAACGGGGGAGCGAGAAGAATTAGGGCCTCCAGTAACCTAACTCACTCGACGAAATACAATGCAAGCATTGCATAGCTGCCGGTTTTCGGTGGGGCCGACGTTATTTAATACCAGTGCCCGTGGCTTCGCTCGCATGGTCTCCTTTTACCACGGTAAATTATAAATTAATTTAGTTTGCAATTAAATCTCATCGCACGGACTAGCCTTCAGAACAGCCGAAATAAGCTCAAGGATCCACGTCTACCTACATATACTTAAAAACGTACAAGTGAAATGTAGGAGTCCAGGGTGGTATTTATTTGAAATAACCAATACAGTTTTGAGCTGACCAGTCACGACACCTAGTAGACTAGATAAGTCAGTAATCACGGAACTCAACCACTTCTTAGTTGAGCTCCACGACTCCAAACGGTTCGTGCTACCTACTAATTTACTTTTCTTTTTCCTATCTCTAGGTTAAAATTCTTCTAACGAAACCTGTTTATTTTTTTAATTAACATACTCTTTAAAAAGTTAAAACTATCGATAAGTTTAGTCACATCACTACACGAATCGTTGTCAATAATCGACTAGGTACCGACCGCAGCGTTATCTGGCCCCTATACTCCCTACTCTTACGTTCAAATCCAAGTCTCATCATTTGTGGCTCAGAACTGGGCTATAAACGTCTGATATATTCCATTTACATAGTTACATGTTAATTTTTTTATTAAACCGCTTTGTTAATGTACATTTTGTTCCTTGCAATAGACTCACATGTGACGGAACACCGTGTAGTTTTTAAAATCCATAAAAACTTACATGCATAATTTAGTTTAAGTAATTAAGTCAGTTTTTATGGATTTTCTCAATAACGGAGTGAATAATTTCAAAATCAAATATATGTTATGTATTTAAAATCTTTAACTATACGCATTCCACCTGCTTTTAAGAAAACCTCTGGTGACAATACCTTAAAATTCAAACGGTCATCATCATCACCTTTTCAACGGATAGTTTTTTTTTATGGCTCTTTCGCCAAAGTATATCGATATAATAAGAAACAAACATAGTAGGTACTGAACAAAATCGTTAATGATACATTTTATCTATTTAACTAATAGGTATACACATATATCTATGTATATGTATATCGGATTGCCAAAACGGGATACTATAACGATTGGCTATTGTCTCGTTGAACGCATCGGCCATTTTGTGCGTATGTAATGACCACCAAAATAAATATGAAGTATACGATATTCAATAATACGACTTTTCACAGAGTTACATGTAATAGTTAAATGCAATTTAAATAGACAACTTAATATTAAGTGATTACAAAGAAATTATCAAATTTGGGAGCCAATGGGTTTCCTTATGCCTCTCGTCAGCTCTACAAACATCAGAGTGACTTTCAGAAGACATTCTTTCCAACTCCATCCGATGTTAACCGCTCCAAAATAAAACGACCTTTGCGATACAATCAAAATATTAAAAGTTTACAAAGCTAATTTGACACCATGTTCAGATTCAACCAGCCTAAAATCAGCACGCGTCGTCACGTATACGAGTATATAGTACCTATCTACGATCTATCTTACAAGGGTTTGTAAGACAAACATTTGTGAAGTATTGAGTACTTATTCACACTCAATCCGAACTAATCCGACTTGGCTGCTCAATCAGCAGGGTCATATTTCACATGCACACTGTTATGCAGACTAACAAATTCGAGTAAAAGGTTTCTTTTTTAATTTTAAGCCCTATGTATAATTTTAACTAATTTAAAGTGAGACACTTCTTGCGAATTGTCATTAAAAAGTGTCTAAGTAGGTACTTAGAGACAAGCACAACAGGATCTTTATAAAGTACACCATTTACGCAGTAGGTACAGTTCTACACATAAACTCACTTTACTATTTTAATATCATCTACCGAGGTACTTGAATTTCTTTCTAGTTTTGTGATTGTAAATCCCATTAATATTATAAATGTGAAAGTTTGGATAGATGGATGGATGGATGTTTGTTACTCTTTCACGCAAAAACCATTGAACCGATTGCGATGAAACTTGGTATGTTGATAGCTGGAGACCTGGATTAACGCATAGGCTACTTCTTATCCCGATATTCCCACGGGATCGAGACTTACGCGGGTAAAACCGCGGGGCGCTGCTAGTATTATAATATATTTTTTGCTAACGACCCGCCCCGGTTTCGCACGGTTGTAATGTAGATACTAATGTGGTGAACAATTATCGTAATATCATTATGCAAATTAACACAAAACAATATGAAACTTTACGTATAAACCTTCCTCTTGAATCGCTCTATCTATTGCTGAAAACTGAATTAAAATCCGTTGCGTAGTTTAAAAGATCTAAGCGTACCTACGGCGGAAGCGACTTTGTTTTATAATAGGTAGAGATTAAAAAAATGAAATTTGTTTTAAATGAAATAGGAAGTGTTCAATAAAAACACATGTTGTGTTTTTTGATTAGTAGATGTAATAAAAAAACAACCCTTATTTTTTTTATGGTATATGGGGCAAACTAGCAGACGGGTCACCCGATGGCAAATGACCACCGCCGCCCAGGGCACCTGTAACTCAAAAGTCACAAGTGAGTTGCCGCCCTTTAAGCGGGAGTGGGAGTGGGGGAACAGAGGGAGAGGGGGGAAGAGTAGCAAGAGGGGGGAAGAGTGGCAAGAGGGGAGAGGGGCATTAGAGGGTAAGGACGGGAATAGGGGAGAGGGAAGGGTTAGGGCCTCCGGTAACCTCACTCACGCGGCGAAAAGCAATGCAAGCATTGCTTCACTGCCGGTTTTCTCACGTTAAAACAGGTCTTATTTCAAAACTGAAAAATATTTGCGCCTCGACTGAGACGTACGAAAACTTTATTGTTAAATTTAATAGTATAAAAAATCCATTGTCATAATATTGAGTACTTGTAGTTATTTCAATCAAATACACAAATCGCAAGCTTACTGCTTACAAAAGCATCACACCGTTCGTTCGTCACTGCGGCGCATTCGCGACTGGTTGTGTACCGAGTGTATACCGAACTTGAGACGCGTAGGTATGATTCGCTTTCCGACCGTTTGTATGAAGATAGAATACTGGACAAATAATATTACCGTGTCCGAGCCCTCTATCAAATAACAAAGACACAATTCTACACTACCTTTTTTCTCCAAGACCATAATATTCTTGATTAATTTCTCACTGGGCCGGCTACACAAATCCCACGAGATCCGCTGATACTCGCAATAATCAGAGGGATCTTGACTTACAAAATAGAATAAGGAAGATGGCCATTTATTTCCAATTGGCCTTGAAGGGTAAAACTTATTGGTAATTGGCTAAAATTTAATTTTGTAATAAGAATACTAGAATCGTTTAAAATAAATAATGTCCTGTATTCTTTTATGTTATAGGGAGCAAACAAGCAGACGGGTCACCTGATAATAAATGACTACCGCCGCCCATGGGCACCTGCAACTCAAGAGTCACAAGTCCGTTGCCGTTGCTTTAAGGTCGAAGTAGGGGGAGAGGGGGAGCGAAGGGAAGGGCGCGAATAGGGGAGACGGGGAGAGGGAAGGGTCAGGGCCTCCGGTAACCTCACTCAAGCGGCGAAAAGCACTCACTCCGGTCGAACCGGTCCATACGTGCCGAAGCGTGGCTCTTCCACGGACAATAAAAAAGCGGTTTTGCTAGGACCTAATCTACATGCAATGCAAACATGCAACATCCTTTTTCTTTTCTTATCTTCCCTTCTTGTTTACATGTCCCTGTTAATCTGCTTACTCTCAATTTTTCCATTTTTGATTCCCTCGGTTGGCGACAATAGGCTTAACGGCAATATTACATGAGTGAGACCAAATTACAAGTTAATACGCATCTGCTTACCCCTTCGGGGATACAGGCGTGAGTGTATACAGCGTGTAAGTATCACCGACGCGAAGAACTTACAAAAACGGCTTTCTTTTGATACTCATCACAATGCAAAAGTCAGTTCATCATAAAAATGCGAGATTAAGGTTTTAGAAGACAGAAAGAAATATATTTTTCTTCTGAGTCATACAGGATAGGTACATGGTTTTAACAACGCAGGAATAATAAATAAATAAATAAAATACCCCTGCATGAGACAAAAATGGTCGCACGATTAGCGAAGACGCGCTGGTATTCTGCTAAGGCCAAGTGATATAGGTATGGACATCGTGCTATCAAATAATTATATTTTGAGAGACTAAACTGTATACATTAATACACATTGATATTCAAATTACACATTAAAATGACGATTAACAAATAGACAAACCAGATTTTATAGTTACAAATACTTTATAAAAAAAAACAAGATATTTCAGCTATTTTATTATCTTTTTTATTTACAGTCATTAGTTTGATTTTTGCGCTACGCAATGTACACGCAACACGCGTAGGTATTATTTTTGTGCGGTACGGTGAATGACCTTAAACGTTCGGGGTCGTTGAAGCAGCTGATTGCATAAATGTTGTTTAATTGATTATATTGTAGTTTCTGGCCGTATGGGACAAACATTTTATCGATAAAAAATCAATCAATAAATATATTGATTAATTTTTTTTCAATGAAATGTCCTGTTTACTCATTGTGATGTGACTTTTCAGCAAAAAAATGTAAAATAAAAAGAAAATGAATTTTCGGAAAATTCCAATGCTTTTCCACTCAAAATAATGGTCTGAATCTACTATTTCAAGATTCGGCAGGCCTTACACCCGTTATATGTATTTACGTTGGTCTGGGTGTTTTTATGATCAATATGTATTTATGTATTAAAAATATTGTAGCTAATTATGTTTATCCCTGTTGAGGACCTTATAGTACATGCTATACTTAGTGTGCATCTAGATAGCGTTGTATATGTCACAGAATATTTAAATGTTATAGCGTTTGCAGGCAACAAAAGGTCCGGAGCCTGCAACCGACTCGGTAGGGCGCCTCACCCCTTGAAAAATGGCCCCCGTTGGTCCAAAACTAGTCAGGCATCCCCGAAATATACACGTGAGTAAAACCGTATATCCATAATTAATAGGAATACCACAAACGAAAGTTTTTAGTCGAATAATTATACATATTCGAATTCTTTTCAAAGCCCCGGATCACTGTTATTTTCGTTAGCAAAGAGACGATATTTTCTGAAGCAACAATACAAAAGATAAACTTGTAACGAAGGTATTGTTGTATATTTTCACTAGCTTTGTTCATTATTAATGGATTCCTAGAAAATACATTCAACAGATACTAATAGTCTCTCATAGAAAAATCTTTGAAGTAATACTGAATGTATTTTTTTCTGAGAAGCATTCCTATTTACTGTTTGTTTTTTATTTACTAGAACTACTAGTGATTACGTACGGATTCGAAACGTGGTTTCTTAATGCGGGCTTGATAAACAAGCTCAGAGTCGGTCAACGAGCTGTGGAGAGCACATGCAACAAGCAATGTATCGAGTGAAAGTACTATAACATTTAGAATCGGATTCGAATAAATATTTTTGTTTCAGTTAGATTATAATAATAATAATAACTTGTCACATCTCACACACGGCCGTCTGATGCCAAACCAGGTGTTCTACCTAGTTTGGCATAAAAAAAACCGACTTCAATGACACATCTCACACACGGCCGTATGATCCCAAACTAGGCAGAGCCTGTACTATGGTAACCAGATCGCTGCTAAACATATTCTAAATAAATACATATTTTAGATAAATTTCACCCAGAAACAACAAATGATCGTGCTCATCACACAATTATTTGTCCTGGGTAGGAATCGAACCCACGACCTGTGGCTCAGTAGTCAGGATCACTAGCCACTAGACCAACAGGCCATTGAAGAAGGTTATATCGCCTCCCGGCAAAAAAAGTGTCATAATACAAAAGCAGCTATTTCGAGAAAACACTACTTTTATGCCAGTGAATTGAACAAAACCGCTCAGTGAATAAAAATCTTTTTACACACAATTTAACCGACGAAAAGAACTAAAAAGTCAAAAATAAATAAACCTTTTAAGTCTTCAGTATTGAGCTTATTTACTTAAACTGTCAAATTTTATATAAACTTATTTTTCCTTGACATGGAACCACCTTTGAGGTATAAACTATCTAACAAAAAAGAATAATCAAAATCGGTTCACAAATAACGGAGAGAGGGCTGAACATACATAAAAAAATATAGATACGGTCGAATTGAGAACCTCCTTTTTTTCGTCGGTTTAAAAAGGAACTTTGCTCCCCTTTTCACTGAGCTAATAACTATGTCTTTACAGCTGACCAAATGCAACATTTACTATTCAATGCTATAAAATGTTAAAACGTATCTAACATGTGATATGACACTTTTTTTGCCGGGAGGCGATATGCTATGTAATATTATGGTACGTCCATTAAAAATGGAGCAGTGCCTCAGTGACCATATACACCGGTGAAACTACGGAACGGTTAGTAAATTCCATAAATTTATTACTATTAGAAAATTCAACTACTTAGAATTTTTCTCTGCAAACAGAAAACTTTGAACAAAACCATCAGCTGTATTACTCCGAACCAACGCGAGCAATTCAGTCCATTTCTTAAATGGGAGGCGCAATAACACTTAGCGAAATAGTATGCTCTGTGCATTACTATAATTAGCCATACTTTTGTTTTATTATACTAAAGTTAATTATTATTGCGAGCACGTGTTGTTTGCATACTTAGGAAGAGTAATCTTTTCAATGTTATAAAGGTTTATTTTCATACAAGAATTAGCGTTTGCCAGGGGCTCGCGTTTAGGTATTTAGATTTGCTCCTCAATTCAGGTCCTTCGAGAACAGTTGGTACTTTTTCTGTATGTCCTGTTCTGTACGTGATCGGTTAAGTAGCTAAAACGTGTATGGCGTCATCAGTATGCATGCACGTGATATAATAAGTTAGTTAACTAAATTGTAATTATTATAGAATACGTGCAAACATGTTAGTTGATAAGTTCCAGGTGTGCATCCCTCCATTTTAGATAGATAGATAGATAGATTACTCTTTATTTGTATACCAGTCTTACAGTAAAATTATCATACATACATTTGTCGTACAGTTTATCTACAAAGGGCGGCCTTTTACAATGTTATATCCTTTGTTGTTATTATTGATGATGATGATGATGAATTTGATGTTTTTACATAGAGTCAATCAGTTAATAAGTCAATAATAACTTAACTCGTCTATCATTGCGAGCCATGCTTCAGCGCGTATGGGCCGGCTCGACCGGAAAATACCACGGCCTCACAGAAAACCGACAGTGAAGCATTGCTTGTGAGGTGAGTGAGGTTACCGAAGGCCCTAACCCTTCCCTCTTTCCCTCTTCTAACCCTCCCCGCACTCTTTCTCTTCCCCTCCTTCCCCCACTACCACCTTAAAGGCCGGCAAGGCACTCGCTACTCTTGAGTTGCAGATGTCCATGGGCGGCAGTAGTCACTTACCATCAAGTGACCCGTCTATGGTATGCCCCCAATATCCTATAAGCAATATCCCTTTCCTTCCATTGCCTTTCCTTCTTAACTACCTTTCCGTTTCAATGTACTCCCAAATTTTCCCATCTGTAACTCCAAAAAAGCCCGGTTAACGGCAATAGGTTTGACCCCTATTACGTGATTGGGACCAAAGTAACAGTTGGTAAACTGTGAGTGTTTAATACATCTCTGTATACCCCTTCAAGGATGCAGACGTGAGTGAATGTATATACATGTCTACAAGTTACAATATTGAAGTAACTTAATGTAAACAGATACAGAATCTTTTTTTTTTTTTTTTTTTTTTTCTTTTTTTTTGCGCAATATCTACACTTCGCCGCTTCGAAAGTTGGTTTCGCAAGTAATTATCAAAATATAGATCAATCTTCTACTTCCAGCCTTATTCCATCCTAATCATGCTTCGTTAAAACTACATTCTTCGTCAGCTCGTTGGGTTAGCAGTTGGGTCGATATCCATATCTTTCATGTCTTTCCTAACTACAGCCATCCATGTAAGTGGGGGTCTACCGCGCTCTTTCGGTCCTGGTCATGTAATCTACCCGTCTCCTCATGACATGGCCGTACCAGTCGTGTTTCTGCTAATTTGTCTTGTATTGATTGTACTGTGAAACTTCATCTGATATATACGCTTGACACTTTATCAATAAATGTACAAAAAGTGTACAATAATATAGATTTTTCCTATTGTAAAAACCCTAAGTATTTAATAAGCCACTTAATGTAAAACAAAGGAGCTGTACGTGTAGTAGTGATGTAGTCGATAACCAGATAGTGCGGGGCGAAGCAGACGATTCCGATGCGACGCCTCGATATAGACGCATCGATGATGAGAGTGCTAGCGATGGGACATTTTATGAACGTGTAATTGGATGTATCGATAATTTTATTAAAGTATCGATAGTTAGCCGACGAGCGTGTAAGAAACTTTTCTTACACGCTCGTCTTTACTTACTTTACTTTAAATGTAGAAGAGGCGCAAGCTGTTAGGATCTTCGAAACTGTTGCTCTAACGTATCTGCCTATCCCGGACGGAAATACGGGCGTTAATACGTGTGTATGTAGTTAACTGGTAGCAAGCCACAAAGTAATGATATGCAAATAGTCTAAAAATTGGCTTTTTACGCAGGCGGTTTGAGTCACCTCTAAAAAGTAAAGATTATTCCCGTATTTGAAATTAATTAGCTCTTGTTGTAACGGTCATTGAATACAATAATAATAATAGTGTTCTTAATAATGTTGTATAAGTTTTGTTAAGTCGGCCACCCGATCAATGATATCGATGTTATAGAATTATGGCATTACACTAGAGAAGGGGTTAGTGTTTGAGAGTGAGAGTGTTTGGGAGACTTCATAAACAGGTTTGATGCCAAGTTATATAAATAGTGTGATGCATATACGTTTTGTATGAATAAAAATATAACAAGAAATTATTGTAGATTTATATCAGGCGATTGAGAAACAACTTAAAACTGTAGAAATATTTTTCACAAACATTATGATACGTCACTGATGAACTAGCTTGACAGTGATAGACGATCCATGTCCCAATTTTATTTGAGGTCGTCGAAATTATTTTTATTATTCCATTCTATTCTCTCTTTTTCCAGCCATATCTTCTTTCACACAGTTCACCCTACTTTTCTTTGTTCGTTCTCTACTCTAAACCTTCCATACATAAAACTCTCTTCACCACATTTTCATATGTCCATACCACGATAACCGATCGCTCCTCAACCTTTCATCCACTGGCGCTACTTTCATTCTCCCTCTAATATATTATAGACAATATCTACAAATACCAAAAACATACTTCAGCGTCATTTAGCAGTATTTAATAACCACTAGACCTGTATCACGCAATGATATTTCTCGCTCTGATTAGTGCAAATATGTACAGCTTCGGAATGTCTCTTTTTATAGGAATCTTCCTCTAATCCGCTCTAATTATATGAGAAGGAGATTACACAAGTCCCTCCACACACTCCCATTGATTCTATCTGGCATTGGCAATATAGATAGTGTAGTTTAAAGTGCACAGAAAAAACTTTATCAAAGTCCATTAAAAAAACCGTACATGCCCAATTTACATGTCGTTACACACGAAAGCATCCAAATCAATTACGTCTCAATTAAATATCGATATGTCCCCTCTCTATTCGGGAAAACACTCGACAAATAAGCGCGCAGACGGGCGCAGTTTGCATAATTGCCGGCGGGTGCCACGAGTTAGGGTTGTCACTAACTAAAATCGTGTTATTTTAGTTTGTTTAACTGTGTGGACTCACTGGAAACGCTACTGGTTTGTAATTTCATGATCGAATGCTTCAAGTTACAACCATTTTCGTAACAATTTATAAACGTTAAGAAGTCCAGTTTGAGTTTCAGTTCATATTCAGATTCAAATTCGAATCGAGTCAGAATTTGAATTCGAACCCCACTTAATGAACTACAGACTTGAACCTACTCTGATTTAAAACAGTCTTTAGATTACTTGGAATCGTGAATTAAAAAGTGCTTATTTGTCCTAGTAACTACTAATTTTTAAATAAAGAAAAACCTTTTAAAATAAATTTTAAAACGTATTCTGTACGTCCCCTAAGAGAGATGAGTTACTTTTCACTAACTCATCTCTGGTAAAAGAACCCATCTTTTATCACTCATCTATGATGAGTTATTATCACACTGATGATTCAGATAAATTAAAAAACAACAGGAAAAAAATAGTAAGTACTTTGTATTTATAAACGAATCACTTCGCAAAGGCTGTTAATTTATATGTGACAAGTAAAGTGATGCTTACAGTGCAGAAATATTAATTGAACAGCATCTTATTCAAAGGTCTCGTATTCAGATGCTATAGTCCTTGATAAGTAGATAACTCAATGAAAAGTTTCTCGGTGCAAAAACGAGTCTTGAGAATTGTCGACGATTCGAAACTTTCATGCAGTATTGAACTCCTTAGCTTAAGTAAATACTTCGCCTGTTTATGTGTAGATATTAAAGATAGCCTGGTGGTCGAAATTCGACCATAATTCAGATACTCATTTTCAGTTTCAAATGAATAAGTATCATCAATCAAACATCAATCAAAGTTGAATTGTCATCGTTAGACTTTCCGTGTCATTACAGGTAAATATATAATAGACGCGTGTAGCTTGATGTAGTCGTTTTCAAGAATTTTGAAGTGAAAACTTCTTTAGGCACTTTGGGCTCTTTTGGTATGGGGAAAAAGCACTGAACTCGCGTGACCGTCTCGCTCAGATAAATACCTAAACACAGATGTGTGTGTATTTTCACTTCTGACGTACAGTCCTACGACTGACAGTTTTTTTTTTTAGGATTTCTGAGGAAAGATAAATATAATTTTAGCTTTATGCGCTTCTTCTATATATGTATAAACTTATAGTATTCCAAATTTCACGACCCTCACGTTTAATACGTACTCTTCTCGACATATTATAAAACGAAGTCTGTCTGTTCGCGATAAACTCAAAAACTACTGAACGCATTTTCATGCGGTATTCACCAATAGATAAGCGATTCATGAGGAAGGTTAAGGTGTATAATTTGTTAAGGGTATTACCTTGCTCAATGACCTTGAAGATTTGATCTCTGTAATAGTATTTGTTACTTTGGCGCCGCCTACCGACAAACGACCATACTACAAAAATAAGAACTGCAGATTAAGCAAGAACACAGATGTGTCGCAGAGTTGTTATCGTTTTTGCCTATTTCATTCGCTCTCTGAGATAATTAATTAACATTTTGTTCCTCTAGTTTTTGTAGTCTTGTACTCTCTCTAATTGAGCACGGGTGCTACTACATGACACCTTCTGAAAGTCTGATGATTACCAGGTAAGTGCTTATCGGTTCGCAGTAACGGAAATAGTTAGGATGACCTAGCTTTTAAAATTTATCTAAGTGAGCACGGGTGCTACTACATGGTATTATTGGTATTGGTATTGGTAAAGGGCTCTGTTTCCGCATTTAGACTCATAGGCGGTCCATTATGCGTTCAGATAGGCTGGCTAGTTGAGCCAGCCTAGCTCCTTCCAGAAGCACAGAAGCCTCCTGGGGCGTTCACAGGCTTCTAGGAGCGACCTCGCTCCTGCGAGGATATTTGCCCGTTGTGTGGCCACTCCCTCGCACTCCAGGACGACGTGGGCGGCCGTTTCCTCCGCATTAAGACAGCCTCTACATAGAGGACTGTTTGTCGCATTGATGGTGAATAGGTGCCGGTTTAGGGCCAAGTGGCCCGTAATGGTACCTACAACTATTCTGATCTCAAGTCGGTTAAGACTGAGCAGTCTGCAGGTTAAACGTGGTGAGACCTCCGTCAGCACCAGTCTAGATTGCCTACAGCCGGGCGTATCAGCCCAGCGACCGTTGTGCGCTTCACGGGTTCGTTGCTTTACCCATGAGCGAAGTTGATTGAAGGGAAGTGGCAGCAATATAGTTGGCCCTGCCACTGTCGTTGCAGATCCATTTCTTGCCAGCTCATCTGCGGCATCGTTGCCGAGTGAATTACTATGCCCTCTGATCCATTGAAGGGTTAGCCCATTGCCAGAAGCTAAACGTTCGAGTGTCTGGTGGCATTCGTATATAAGGCCGGAGTTCATGGTGTTGCCCTCCAGGGCTTTCAGGACGGCCATACTGTCCGAGAGTATGCGGATGTTGTACTCCTTTATACCCCTTGACATGACCGCGGTAGCGGCGTAGGTTATTGCAACGCACTCACATTGGAATATGGAGCTGTGTCGGCCTAGCGCCAGTGATATTGTTATATTCAAGTCTTGTGAGAAAACTCCGGCTCCAGTCCCTGTCCCCATCTTAGAACCGTCCGTGTATATCCGGACTTCGTTTATGCCAGATTGATCTCGGTCGCTCTCATGTAGTTGTATTCGGTACCTTCTACCGAAGATATGTTGTTTAGGGATCCTATCGCATGGGGCAGCTATTAGTGGTTGGTATTCCACTAATTGGTTCCATAATTTGGAATGAGGACCTTCTTGGTTGTACCATAGACCTAGGTGTTTGAGTCTGATGGCTGCCATTGCTGCTTCTTGTTGTATATATAGGTCTAGTGGCGCCAGATCTAAAGCTACTTCAAGGGCAGCTGTGGGTGCTGTGCGCATGCAACCAGTGACGGCAGCACATGCGAGTCTCTGGAATTGTTGTAGTTTGTTTCTGACGGTGCTTAGCTCTGTTCTCTGCCACCAGGTAATGGCACCGTATGTGACGATTGGCCGTATGACCGTTTTGTACAGCCATAGTGTGATTTTTGGTGATAAACCCCAGCTTTTGCCGAGGAGTCGCTTGCATTGGCAGAAAATAATGCTGGCTTTGTTCAATTTTGTGTCCAGGTGCCTGTTCCATAGGAGTTTACTGTCTAGTCTACTACATGGTACATTCTGAAGGTCTTATGATGACCAGGTGCTTATCAAAAAAACATATTTTCTGCCATAAGGAACTTGTAAAAAATACTTGCGGTAAAATCTCAACATTTTGTAGACTGTTACAGAAATGGCTTTGACATTCTGTATGGTTACCAACGACATGTAAGTGTACAGCTTGATGTCCTCAAAAAGTTTCTGAGTGCTAAAATCTAAAGAGGAATACTCTGCCAACTGAGCTACCTAGACTGTCGCGGGTTCAAGTCCCGTCCTGGTTGTTAACCTTTTTCGATTTAAATTTATAAGAAAAAGTTATCGTAGTAATTGCTTAAAAAAATTCAATTTTGATTTTTTTTAAATTTTAAAACATTATTTTTTGATTGGAGTACCAACCAAAAAACAATGTTTAATATTTTTTTGTTTCATCGTGATAAAAAATCGTGATAATTTATGGTATTTCTAAAAAATAATATATCTAAAAATACCGCAGTGGAAGCAAACAGAATAAATTACATACTGGCATAATTTGCTCTGCCCCCTCATCAACTATCATACTAGACAGATCATATGTTTCTGTTGACGTCTGAAGTTCCTGATTTCGTAATTCGGGTTTCTTAATTACTTTAAAATACTAACTTCAGTATGCTTAGGTACTATTTTTACTATTACATGGTAATAAGCAACACACCGCCGAGTGAGATACTTTAGTTTTTCTGTAACTAGGTATTATTTCTCAAAATGAAGACGTCATTTTCACAGTCAACTTAATCTCCATAAGCCCTTTCAAATGAGTCCAAACACGATGGTTCTACGTAGTGCCATTACTGAGATCTTATACCCACCTACGGAGTCCACCATCAGGTAGGCGACATCATCAGTCGCCAAGGTCTCCATGAGACCCTTCAAATGAGACCAAACACGATGGTTCTACGTAGTGCCATCACTGAGATCCTATGCCCACCTTCGGAGTCAACCATCAGGTAGGTGACATCATCAGTCACCAAGGTCTCCATGAGACTTTTTAAATGAGTCCAAACACGATGGTTCTACGTAGTGTTGACACTGAGATAATATACCTACCTTCGGAGTCCACCATCAGGTAGGTGACATCAAGAGGCACCAAGGTCTCCATGAGACTTTTGAAATGAGACCAAACACGATGGTTCTACGTAGTGTTGACACTGAGATAATATACCCACCTTCGGAGTCCACCATCAGGTAGGTGACATCAAGAGGCACCAAGGTCTCCATGAGACTTTTCAAATGAGACCAAACAAGATGGTTCTACGTAGTGTTGACACTGAGAGAATATACCCACCTTCGGAGTCCACCATCAGGTAGGTGACATCAAGAGGCACGAAGGTCTCCATGAGCCTTTTCAAATGAGTCCAAACACGATGGTTCTACGTGGTACCATCACTGAGATCCTATACTGACCTTCGGAGTCAACCATCAGGTAGGTGACATCATCAGTCACCAAGGTCTCCACGAGACTTTTCAAATGAGTCCAAACACGATGATTCTACGTAGTTTTGACACTGAGATAATATACCAACCTTCTTAGTCCACCATTAGGTAGGTGACATCAAGAGGCACCAAGGTCTCCATAATCTTTTTCAAATGAGTCCAAACACGATGGTTCTACGTAGTACCGTCACTGAGATCCTATACCCACCTTCGGCGTCTACCATCAGGTAAGTGACATCATCTGTCATTTAGGTCTCAATACTCCCTCAAACGAAATTCTCAAGATAGCTAAGGCTGGATTTGACCAATGGTGGGAACCGAGATCAAGTTGAACTAAACTGCCTTTTCACATTTTACTCAATGAATATCATTGAATAAAATGTGAGTACCTAGTTTAGTTGAACAGATTGCCCCTCGCTTCACCTTACATTTATTTATCCTTATATTTAGGCATAAACTAAATCAAGCTTATTCTATGACAGGTTCCTAAAACAAAACGAAATTAGAAACCACTTTACATATATTTACAATCTTAATATATATTCTTATTTTGTGCTGTATTTATATTTCTACTATTTGCAATATGATTTCATTCAAAAATCATACAACACGAGAACTTTTAATAACGCGCGTATAGCCCACCCGCCACAAGAGTCATTGAGACACTGATGTATCGCGTTTGGACTATGCGTCACAGGCGTTTGCGGGGTACTGGTGAAGTTTCGGGTTTTTAGTTATTATTTAAAATATTAAAAGATATAGGAATAAAAAAAATAATACAAATTGTGAAATACGTCATTATATATTCTTTGGTACAAAATTCATGTCGAACTATTTAGCCATTGCTGAGAAAAATTACAGTTTAGATTGAAAAAGGACCTGTTTACTGATATTTTTTAACAAAATTTGGGAAAGATTATTAAAATTTTAAACAATACAATGTATTTGTGATGACCTTAAGTACACTATATATTTTTTATATGGAAAACGCACAAAGGGATTCATCTACAATCTTTTTTAAACATATGGTGTTTTTAGGATTTGAGCGAGGTAATCCCCTTAAGGTGTAAATTGGTTGAAATATGATGATGATTGTTGAAGATGTCTCTGTTACCCGTGCGAAGCCGGGGCGGTTTGCTAGTCTTACATATAAAAAATACGTGTCACGTTACTCACGTTGTTTGTCCGCGACAAACTCCTAAACTAATGAATCGATTTGAATTAATTTTTTTACACTGTGTGCAATTTGGTCCAACTTGAGAGATAGGATAGTTTTTTTTTTATTATTGCATATTAAGTAACCACAATAACACGTGGCCAAGTAGCTGTATTTATATAGATTTTACCACTTGTAAATAAAACTAAAATTTTATATCGTAACCTCTTGCAAAGAAGTCATTGTAATTATTTTTTATAATAATTGCCATTGACAACCCTTTCGTCCGCTAGGGAATGACATTAAACTCTTTTGTTTTCGTTCAACTATTAATTTTACTACCCTTATAAAGTTTTAGAGAGGAAAAAACAAAGCCCCGAAGAGTCAAAAAGCTTTTTATGTAAATTTAGAATTAAAATTACTGATGAAAGCGGACATTTATTTTTTTTAGGGTATTTAATTGGTTCGTATTAAGATGAGTGGGTCTAAGTGAAGTACCTCGATCTTCTGGGTCCTGAGCTGTAGTGTTACACAATACTCTATACCTTTAAATACCTTTAACTTAACGTTAAAATAATTGATTGTCTAATGGTTGGAAGTTACACAGAATTGAGCCAAAGAACAGTTGCTCAATTAGTGCCGTATCATTTCTGAAGGTAGATAGATAATCTTTATTTTACACCGCTAAAATTGATATCTACTACAAATAAATTTTAAGGCCACCGCGCACTGATGATTTTTAATAGGCCGATAGTTCGATCGTTCTAGCAATCAGTATGAAATTGTATGGCGCGCATTTGGTGATTTAAAATCGGCCGACCAAACTATCGAAAAGGACTGCCCGATTCCAATTTGATCAAGCTATCGAACAACTATTGTCATTGCATAAGGTGAGGGAAGTACGATGCAAACGCGCACACAGTCACTTCAACTAAACTGTCGCCCGACTGTTGATCGATTGCACAGTCAGTACGATGAAATAACTAAAAAACTAAAAGGTCTTCATGAAATACTTATATATATATAAATAACTTCATAAATAACTAAAAGGTCGGCCCATAGTTCTGGTACGGGAGATGTTCGGAGATTACTGCAACCAGTTTTATAAACCCTTTTCTGTCTGCCCCCGGCCTACATGTAAGATTATTTACTTACAAATCCGTGTAGTGTGCGCTCCAACACAAGACTATCGACCGATAGCGGTTGTCAGACGATAGCGACTAAACTATCGTCCGATTAAAAATCACCAGTGCACGATGGCTCTAAGTGGAATAAAAACAATATTAAACAAAGCGTAAATGTTTTAACATAAACGATTTCTGCATAATATTTCTTAAAAAAAATGAGTTCAGAATGACAAATAACTAAATGATCTTGTACAGGATATAAGACCCAGGAATTTCATTATCGTCCGCCATTTACAATAGTATCTTTTATTAAACGTCAAAAAAGTACCTAATTTTTGAAGTTGTACTTCTTTTGGCGCGTTAGAGAAAAATGATGAGAGTAAATTTTTACGATGCGCAAGCACATCATCACAAAAATCCGACACCCTGAAGTTAGCTAGTCAAAATATTAGTTTTTCAAAAAAAGTTACCAACTTCAAGATATTTATTCAAGTTTTTCTGAAACTACAACACGTGTTTTGTATCAGTCCTAAATAAAATATATATAAATTTACATAAATATATATGTTTTTCAAATAATATATCGTGGTGACTGATATTTATTAACAATTTATTGATTTAAAGATAATTTACTGTGATTATAAGTGATAAAAATGGTTTTAACATATTACTTTGAGTACGTTTGTAGAATTTGAGGTTAGTTGACGGTATGTATTATTTATTATGATATTTAAATAAACTTTATTTACCTAGCGCCAAAGAAGTACCTATAACTTCTTACGTGCGTACATAAGTACCTACACACACACACTTTTTTTTTAAATAGCAAGGTGTGACGTCACGCCTTTGTGCTTATAAATAGTTAAATTTTAATGTTGTAATGAATTTTAAAAAATCCTTTAAATAAAACGGATGACAATTTTCAAAGAATTTTAAGATGGTATATTAATTGACTTAAGACAAAATAATAATTGAAAGCAAAGGAAACTACCCAATCGCCACAACTATACGAAGTTATCACACAAGCAAGCCACCAACGAAACAGCTACCAATAAATCTATTCTGGTCAATAGACAAGTATTTCTATTAAACTGTAAATCAAACCTGAATACTCTCTGTTCAATAGATTCTCAGTAATAATTAACAGCAGTACGCTACGAACTCGGCGAATAACTCAGTGATGTGCATGATAACTTTCAATATCAAAACCTTTTGTGCTTTGTGACTGGTATTGACATTAATGAAAGATCCACGGTTTTACTCATGTGTGTGTGTCGGAGATGACACTGTGTGGGGCCTAGAAACGACGTGGCAGGTCGCTTCAACTTGATAAAGGGCCCCCGTCGGAGCCGAATCTAGTTATTTTTATGTTATAGGGGGCAAACATGCAAATGACTACCGCCGCCCATGGGCACCTGTAACTCGAGAGTCACAAGTGCGTTGCGGCCTTTAAGGTGGGAATAGGGGAAGAGGGAGGAAGAACGGGAAGATGGGGGAGGGGATTAGAGGGGAGGAGAGGGGGGAGAGGGGAAGGACGGGAATAGGGGAGAGGGAAGGGTTAGGGCCTCCGGTAACTTCACTCACGCGGTGAAAAGCAATGCAAGCATTGTTTCACTGCCGGTTTTCTGTGAGGCTGTGGTATTGAGCGGAGTCGAGCCGGCCCATACATGCCGAAGCATGGCTCTCCCACGTTAGGCATCTCCGAAACATATACACCGTGTAATCATATAAAATATTGACATTAGCATCCTAATAATATTATAAACGTGATAGTTTGTGAGGATGTATGGATGTTGTCTAACCGAAGTGAATCTAACTGAAGTCTGTGTCAGATAATATTCATCATTCCGGAGGAACAGAGCGCTTAAAAACTAATTCTACTCCTGCTAAAACCTCGCACTGCGGTAAATCTTAAGTTTAACCAGTAAAATGTAAGATTTACCAGTTCTTAATGGTAAAAGTCTGAAATGGTCGGTGATCATCGTTCTGGTCGAAGTTTTACCCTCTACTAGGTAAATCTTAGGTTTTACCACAGACACACGGTAAATGTTCCGGTTTTCCCTCGACATTTTAATATTATAATTTTTGTTATTGTATAAACAACATTTGCTTGCCAACGTCTGTGAGAAACATGTAAAAGAACAACTATAATTCTGTAATATCATAATGAACTTAACATTGCTAAAAAACTCAATTTTCATTTCCTATACCATTGTTGAAACGTCCATTTGAAAGAAAATATTTGTACTAACATTATAAACAAAGTGTGGCTGTTATGTTTGGATACCTGTCAAATGCAACACTAAAAATATGTGCGAATTATAAATTGTGGTGAATCCTCTATGAACGTTTCCTTTGATAGTTTCCAATTAAAGATTTTTAAATAATTTCAGTTAATGCAGACCTTTAAATTTAAGACACTGCAATAACTACTTTATATGCAAGGTTTATTTACTTACGAAACACCAAAAAATCTAACGAAACGTTTTGACAGCTCCTTTGTGCTTCAAATCACCAAGGTCTGGAATGAACTGCCTACGTCTATTTTTCCAGACAATTATAGTCCTGGAACATTCAAGAGTAGAGTTAATAGGTTTCTCTTCGATAGGCGTGTACCATCTTCGTCTTCATGATCACTTTTCATCAGATAAGTAGGACGACAAACGCCTATTCCATTACACAATAAAAAAAATGTACATTTTTCCGCTGTTGATAACTAGAGCTGCTAGAATATGTTCCAATACGCAGAGATGATCCTCCCGCTCCATTACCTTTCGTCACAATATCTCAGTGTTATGAGAAAATTGAAATATCATATTATATTTCTTCTAATACAAACAAAAGATAGAAGTCACTGACAAATGTATTATCTTTGCAGGGATAAGCTTAAAAATGGCTGCCGTATAAACGCGGGAAAATAACTGTGATGTTGTGTTCGCTTTGATGTTTTATCCGAGAAAAGCTTAGGAAAACATTTTATTAAATGTTTCATAGGAAATAATTAGAATTCGAATTGTTCAGTAGGTACACGAGTGGTCGCCCACACGTCAAAACTTTATCGTTATTCATTAAATGATTAATAAAATAACTGTAAAGCTTCATGGAAAGTAGGAAAATAAAATCATAGCTTGCATAAAAATAAAAAAAAACACTTTAAAGCCAACCGAATTAAAAAACAGTACCTACTATCTACCTCCTGGATTTATCATCAGACCATCCCAATCTGTTGGACTCGTCAAAACGAATCATACGACCCCAAACTCGAGGGGTTTACTAGTAGCCACTGAAGAGTTCCACCATTCATCCCTGGCTCCGTAACCAGATCAGCTCCAAGATAACATTTAGTGTATAGTATTACCATCCAAACTAAGAGAAAAAAAAATATTTCGTCACGGCGACGAGACCATCTTAAATGCAAGGAGAAAAAAAATACAAAATGAGAAATTTAAAAACATTAGGATGTCTAGCGACGAACGTGAAACGACATATACTTGCGATACAACGATTACAAGTAGGTTAAACATGACTTCATAGATTTGTTTTCGTAGTTAGTTAGTTACAAGTGAAACTAATAAAAGCTGAATCTAAAGCTCATCAACAGCCACTGAGCAAAAAAAATTGTTTGAAAAACAGAAATAAAAAAAGATCCTGCAGAACTGTTTTGTTTTTGTCACATTCAGGACAAAACTCGACCACGCGATAACTGCAATAACTTTAAGTTGCCATACAAATTCAACCAGTTTCAACAAAAACTGGAACTACTTATCGTGGGAGAGCCATGCTTCGGCACGTATGGGTCGGCTCGACCGGAGTGATACCAGAGAAAATCGAGTGAATGAGGTTACCGGGGGCCCTAACCCTTCCCCTCCCTTTTCCACCCTTCTCTCCACCTATCCCCCCTTCCACCCTTCCCCTCCCTCTTCCACCCTTCTCTCCACCTATCCCCCCTTCCACCCTTCCCCTACTCCCACCATAAAGGTCGGCAACGCACTTGTGACTCTTGAGTTGCAGGTGCCCATAGGCGGCGGTAGTCATTTACCATCAGGTGACCCGTCTGCTCGTTTACTCCCTGTACCATAAAAAAACTCATATTATTAGGTAAATGGGACTGCGAGAAATCCTTTACTAATTTCATTTAGAACTCAATAGCATTATCGCAGAAATCTTTAATTATTATTAGATATGGACCGGCAGTTAATAGCGATAATATTATTATTACTTATAAAGTATGTACTTTTAAATTGCATCGTACATTTCGTTCGGAATCTTTTGGAAACAAAAACATTTAACTTATTACATAACCACGATTAACTTCCGTTTTAAATAATTATTAATCGTAACTTGTGCACGAATAATTGCATTCAAACCCCAAAATTTCAATAACAACATTGTACACAACAAACAATAAACCTTTATCAAATCTATAAGAATCCCAAAGCTTCAGTAGAAAAAGCTGACGAACTGATGATACGCAAAAAAAAACAAATCCAACATCCCATCAATAAAAATAAATCAATACAACTCTATAGTTTTCCTCGTTCGTTTTTCCCTTATTTTTATTGTAGCCAATTAAAACAAAAGCACGGGAAGATAGCGACCGATTTAATTGGCAGTTGACGTCATCCCGTTTTATTGGCAACAAACCCTAGCGCATGTGGTTTCACTCCTTTGGCATTTTGTTCGAAATAAATGTCGACATTTCAAATTGAAACTGCTCTTGCATTCCGTTTGTTTGTTCCTTCTCTTTCTACATATCCTGATGTTGAATACCTATTGAACATTCTTTAACAATAGCTCAGAGACAGGACAAATGCAGACAGTTATTGATTAAATGAAAACCAACGAACTGCAATAGCATGAACAACTACATATGTATTTACACAATGCATCAATAAGTTCTTGATTCCCAACTTTTACAAGTAACTGTGTGACAAGCACGGTCTTTTGTTGTGTCTTGGTGTAATTTATCTAAAATATGTATGTATTTAGTAATATATAGGTATGTTTATCAGCAGTCTGGTTAGTACAGGCGCTGCGTAGTTTGGCATCAGACGGCCGTGTGTGACGTATCTCAAGTTATATAAATATTAATACTAGCAAAACAATCTGGCTATTATATACAGTAATTCAGTCAGATAATTTTGACTAATTTACAAAATATGTAAATGAAACAGAAATTATAACAAACACTTTATTAAAATCGTATTTATTTGCATTGTCTCGCTTTAATTTTAAGCTAGAAATTGTGAACACTCTGAGATCTATTAACACCCCAAGTGGTTTCTAAACTTGTTTGAATCTATTATTAAGCAACTTTATAGGACATCGCAGGAAACATAGTGGATTGTACGTTAACCCATAATTGGAATTGTAAAACTTGGACTTAATACACACTGCACAAATTTTTGTTTCCCTAAAAAATAAATAATTAAAACCTGACACGGCTTCGCACGGGTAGCAAAGCATAATATATGGTTTTTTTTTCGTACATCTCCAACATTCATCGTCATATTCCAGCTATTTTACACAAAACCTTAACAAATTATACACCATAACCTTCCTCATGAATCACTCTGTCTTTTGCTGAAAACCGCATGAAAATCCGTTCAGTAGTTTTTGAGTTTATCGCGAACAGACAGACAGGCAGACGCGGCGGGGGACTTTGTTTTATAATATGTAGTGACGTAAGGAGAATTCTTTGTACGTATTTTCAAGCCAACGCGTACCTACAGACAGGCATGTCAATTGTTGTTGGAATACTTAATGTTATTATTATGCAGAGGAAGGGCAGAAAGTTTACCAGAGGCCCTAACCCTACCCTCCCCTATTGCCGTCCTTCCCCTCTCCTCCCCTCCAACGCCCCTCTTCCCACTCTTCCCGCCTCTCCCCCTCTCCCACCTTAAGGGGCAGCAACGCATTTGTGACTTTTGAGTTACAGGTGCCCTTAGGCGGTGGTAGTCATTTACCATCAGGTGACCCGTCTGCTCGTTTGCCCCCTATACCATAAAAAAGCTAAAATTTTAAAGATAAAAATTATGTAAAAATATCTACATAAAGCTATAATGATCTATTCAATTCATCAAGGGTCATGCAAAAGTCTATTCAATGACAGATCAAGTTATACTAGTCAATGAAGTAAGACATTCAAAACAAAATTATTATTTCTCCCCCTTTGAGTTAGATATTTAAAAATAAAAGTAACCGATATCCATTATCGTCATAACTTATAAACTATTTGGCCAAATTAGTTAGTGAAAAAAACAAAGTTTATCGACTTTAAAAACCAAAAGCAATAAAGGTATTTTATAAGAATTTTATAAGGTTTTGTTAAGAATAAATACCATAAAATGTGATTTGTCTAGCTGTCAATATCCTTTTCCATACCAGCGAAGTAAGGTCTCCCCCACAGAAAATAGCCTAACCTTGAATTTAACTATATACAATGTTACTAACCACAATAAACAAATCTCTATCATCATGCATCATTCTAATCATGTCCCCCCTTTATAATCATGTCACTTTTTTTGGATATTCCGTTTAACTCTTCTCATGACCTGTGCAAATGTGCAAACCACGCTAAACGAGTATTTTCGTTCCTCAGACTTCTTCTGAAAAGCGCTGCAGCGCTAAAACAATAATTTGTATTCAAATCCTACGGTATTAACAATCGGTTGTGTGTGACAATTAAAAATTGAGACGCTAACTGAAACCAAAAATTATTTTTGAAAAATCCATTGCTTATCGATACATTGATAATCTCATTTTGAATTTTACTTCATAGTCTAACGATGTCCCCTTATTACACCAGTCTGCACAGAGTTCAAGAAGCGCCTGTTAAAAAATTTAAAACAAACATGTACCTGTTTATACTTGCATGCGACAAAGATTTATTTATTTTTCATCCCTACCTTTTCAAATCCATTATAGGAACACAATAGCTACTAGTCCAAATAAGTTAATTTGCTGGTTTTTAAAACCTGATTTTTAAATTGCTATTTAAATTTGACTGACCTGTTGGCCTAGTAACCCTGACTGCTATGCCATAGGTCGTGGGTTCGATTCCCACCCGAGTATGGGTGTTCTTTATGTCCGTTGTTTGTATGTTTATAAAGTGCCCCGCGACACAGGAGTAATTCCTGATGCAGGAGCTGTCTGCAAAAAAAAAGGAAAAAAAAATATCTTCAGACGAGAATTTCTCTGGCCTGATCAAACATGGATCGGGCACATTGTTTGTTGAATCGAAGATCAGCAATGGAGTTTAGCAATATTAATTTTGATTTTGACTTAACAGACTAGAATTGTTTTTTTAGCTTTAAAATTAGCCAATTTTCAAAACATAAGGTAGCAACCTTGGATTACCTATATATAATCTAAGGTAGCAACACTAACTACTCGTACCTACTCTCGACTCGTACTCGTACTTATCACAAATGACATTTGTTATCATAGAGTTTTGTGTTGTTTGCTAAGGTTATGTTATGATACAATTTCAAAACGACAATCGGCTAGTTAAACCAGGTTGAACAATAAAATAGTGAATCTGTTCACCTATTTACTATGATGTGCAATGCATAATATGGAATAGAAAAGTAAAAGTGTTCTTATCTGCATAATTTGTTACTTACACAAGAAGTTCGAAGGAAAATCGTACATTTTAAGCCCTTCCTTCACATTGCTATAACTAAATAATTTATTTGATGTTGTGCCCTTTATATGCTATTAACCCTTCTGTCACTTAAATCACTGATGTAAGTTTTTTTTTTCTTTTTTTTATCACACTTTTTACTGTGCTCAGTAGTTATTAATGTGAATATGTTCCATCTGTAGTCTGTAAGGTATGGGTACACCTTTATAGACTGAGTAAATAGTATAAAATTAATTTCGGCCCATTATCCACTCTTACAGAATTTTCAGAACATTGAGGTCGCAAATCCATTGAATTCATTACCAAGACAGCCTTACCTTCACAGTGTAAATTCTACATATTATTTTTTGATAATAGTAACCTTGTAAAAGTCCTATCCAATGAATCTAGAACAGTTTTAGCAATTTTTAGAAGATTTCCTTGACACATTAGGTAAGTTACAAGCACTGAAGAACCTTAGTGTAATACTAAATATTGAAATCTTCTTTAAAGTTTCTTTATCAATCATCACTATATTTATTACCTACCCTACAGGTATAAGAAGTGTTTTTTATTTTTTTTTCAGTTTGTAACTAATTTAAATCAAAAGGATGTCCTCCCTCTAATTGAATCAACAACTGGCGTAGTAAATGTTACTGTTTAACAAAATCTGAGTCTCATGGTTAAAATCTTTAAGTAAGAAAGTCTCATGGGACTCCATTGTGGTATATCAGCCATGGCTGAGGTGACAATTATGTGTGAAATAAAGTAATTGTTTCAAACAAAACTTCCAATGTCAGTCTTATTATCTAATTTATTCATAGTATAAAGTAAGGCAGTTCATAGATTAGACTATATACTTCCCCAAATTGGCTTCTTTTTGGATGCTTATAGATAGATATGTTGCCATACAACTGAACTGTAGTTAAGTGGACATGTGATGTACACATCCTTTACTGCCTGTGAAACAGGCTTCCATTTTTTGTAATAAAGCTAAATGACTTCCAGCTACAGTCTTGGTGAACTTGCGCTATGAGTCTTGATGAAAGAATGCATTACTTTTTAGTTTTAGTTTTTAGTTTACAACTGGATTCACAAAGGAAGATTCTAATTTTTACATTACATTAGTATAATATTTGTAATTGTTGATTAATTTTAGTTACTCTTGTTTTTTCTTTTTGACTTCAGTGAATTTTTTTCAGATTCATAAATCAAATTGTGATGTGACTGCAATGTTCCTCACATAATTATTGAGCAAAACGAAAAATGAGAAAGTCCACTGCTATATAAAGGTTTATTAACATATGTAATGGTAGATTTTATAAAAATACCTTAGTTAAAGTAATATAAAATTGTTTTCTTTAATTTTATATAGAAGTAAGCCCTATTCTTTACATGGATGGAAATTAAGCTGAGATTCCATTTTCAAAAACGAATCTGCCAGTAAATAATGTATTTAATGGATGGGTAAATCTGAAATTTGAGCAATGCATGACTAAGTAGCCATAATCTGGTGATAATTAGTGTCATTTCAAGACCAATTTGTCAGCTTGGAAGCAAATCCGATATTTTCAAATATTCTGTATATTCCAAAAGATATTCGTTATGTACAAATGAGATGAAATGAACATGTAATTTGATATGATTTTTGAACGAAACTAAAAGTGACATTTTGAATAGATGTAAATTGTAAATTTTTATTCAGTCAGTCAATTGAGTCAATAATCTACAAAATAATGAGCAATAGAATGTTTTGTAACTACTGAACTAATCAAATCTCATTTTTAACTACTGTAATCAGTCCACAATATATATATGCATAGTGTAATAAGTTTGAAAGAGACGGAGTATTTACTACTTAAACGTATGTAAACAATGAATAATTTCCAACAAAGTCCGTTAAAAGTGTACATTCAAGACATATTTCGCGCCAAAACAACAGAAAACAAATACATCTACGAGTTATTTGGAATGACATTCAAAAACGTCATGATACACGGCGTAATAACGGCGATTTACAATACAACAAGCAATACGACGAATGTGGAGCTTTCCGACGCTACAGGATCAGTTCAAATTTATTATGATAGCACTAAGAATAATACGAATGCGTCACCCGCCATTTTGAATGATTTATATTATGGGTTTTCGGAAGCAACGAGGACCGGCAATGACAACGTTAACGTTATGTCTACTTTGTTGGACCGTATTGCCAAAAACCCAATTAATTTTTCAGAAGGGGACTATTTGAGTGTCGTCGGTGATGTTTTTGCAGATGATAAAAATGTAAGAATGATATCGGCTTATGAATACGTCAAAACATCCGCGGCAAGAGACATCGTATGGATGGAAGAACTTAGATATTTATACGAAAAGTTTTACCTTTGGATTAAATGATCTAATTGTGACAAAATAAAGTTTATTTAATTATTTATAACTTTTACACTATCATTACAGGTACATATCAAACCTAATACAATAGTGTCACTAGTGTTACTGTAAATTATATAAGTCGAAGACACACAGTTTCCAAACTAGTTATATCAAGCCTATCCAATTCACATTTTTTTTTATTGTTAACATTGAATCTAATTTGTTAAAATATATATGTAGCAATCGAACAAGCAGTTATATTACGGCTCTCCATAGGGCGCCTCTATATAACTCATCCCTGTTGAGCGCCCACACTACCCAATCGTAATCGTGAATGTGCTATAGCAAACAATAAACATTATCACTTTTGTGAGTTCCCTCAAACTATCCGAGAATATGTCTATTCTGTTATGTACCTCATTCAGAACCCGTATTGTACGTGTTAGCGGATTTTTTGCGCGTAAGTTAGTCCTAGCTGCTGGTACACGTAACAGCTGTGGACGTCTACGTTTAGACACATATCCGTCCAGCACGTTAAGCTGAAGGTGCTTCAACACTCCCGCGTTGTGCTCTACTCCCCGTAATAACATAATTACATATACCGCAAGCGCAGATTCTCTGCGTACCTTAAGTTGGTTGTATCCCACCATACCCAAAACAAACAACGTTGGATACATTAATGGATAAAAAGGGTACACTCCGTATAATTTAAAATATGAGTGTCTTAAAAAATTATTTTGAACGCGTTCTAACATAACACAGTATTTATCTTCCCAAGGAGACCATATGACTGCGTTATGTTCCAGATGACTCCTGAGTAAAGCGTCATACAGCACTTTTACTGTAGTTATGTTAGTGAAACCACTGGACTGTCTCAACACAAAACCTAAGTTTCTGTATGCTTTCTTGCATATCCTAATAATATGCTCCCGGAACGTTAGATGTGGAGTGACGATCACCCCCAGGTCTCTTACCTCTGTTACCCGCCGAATCTGTACGTCGTCCACCTTGTACTCGTACTGTATAGGGTTATGTGCTCTGGTGAATGACATAGTCGAGCATTTAGAGACGTTAAAGGAGAGCTTATTACTCTGATTCCACTCTATCACTTTATTTATGTCGTCTTGTAAGCGTTCACAATCTGACCTATTCCGAACCTCGGGTAGCAACTTAAGTTCATCTGCAAATAATAAACATGTACCATGTCGGAAAACCTCTGGCAGGTCGTTTATCATTATGAGGAACTCGAGAAGACCTAAATTGCTACCCTGACTCACTTCGGACCTGGTGTAGTATGTCTCAGATATGCACCCGTTGTAATCGACGTATTGCAGCCGATCCCTCATGTAGTTATCAAAAAACTGCAGCATGTGCTGCGTACATCCTATGTCAGCTAACTTCCTTAAAAGGATATCATTATCAACGGTGTCGAATGCCTTTTAGTAGTCGAAATATATCGCGTCAACCTGCGTGCCAGCATCAACTGCCGGTACCACTTGCACCATAAAGTTCAGTAGGTTAGTGAACGTGCTACGGCCCCATCTGAATCCGTGCTGTGCGTCAGACAATTGTGAACTAACTAGTTCTTGCATGCACCGCTGGATGGCAGACTCAAAGACTTTGGCTGGTGTGGACAGTACAGCTACTGGTCTGTAGCTACTGATTTCCGGACCTGCTTAGCCTTTAGGAACTGGTATAACCCGCGTAGTTTTCCAACGAGCCGGGAACATTGCTAGTTTTAAATAGCTGTTAAAAATATGAAGCAGTGGTTCCGCTAACACTGTACCACAGTCTCTAAATAAAAAAGCAGGTATTCCATCAGGACCTGATGAATGTTTTGGTTTAAGATTTGCAAGGGCTATTTTTACATCCTTACGACTCAAACTATCTATATGTACTCGTGCACTATTCGCGTTCGCCCCCGTAAGTTAGGTACTTCAACACGTAATCTTTCTTTTATGTTTTATTTGGATTTATTAACACATGTTTATGTTGTCGCTTAGAGTGTCGTCATCTCATTCTAATTTCTAAGACATCAGTGCACCCCTAATTCAGCACAACTTATACTTTGGTCGTTCTAGGCCTAGTATTAAATAAACAATAAAATAAATTTAACATGTCCGCTATATGGTTTATCACACTATAACTGTAAAAGTATATTCCGGTCATTTCTCCAAAACAAATCCTACGATGAAACTGAAGAATTCTTGTTGTAAACTCTGTTTCTTGTGTAACTATGATATATAAAATACAAATTGTAATATATAACCTACCCACATATATTTAATATTTTAATTTATGTAAACTTTTAAGTTTCGATGATATTTACTTATTTATATACACACACTTACATTATACACTCATGAACACCGCACTTAAACACACACAGGTATCTACACACACATATGAACACTAGCATATATCAGTGCATGAAGTTAATTTAAAATAGGTTAAAACTGGTATTGTAGTCTAAAACTTGTATACCTACACTGTTATTATCATACCAAAGGGGAAAGGACTGTTATTCCTTACTACAGGTTAATAACTAACCTATCAAGGGTAACAGAACCCCACCCACTGGATTGTATCTAAATATAATTTAAATTGTTAAGATCTATCTGTATTATTATTAGCATGTTACTACAATCACTTTTTACAAATAAAAAAAAAAAAAAACATTAATTCCCACCTAAAATTATGTATTAAAATTTTCCTCCGATGACTGATGAATGTTGAATATTTTGAATTTTTTTTCTGAATCGTGAACTGTGAAAGTAGTCTGACTATACCGATCAGTCTTTTGGACCGATCACCAAAGTCATGAATTACTTATTAAATTATATGTATGGATAATTAGGTCATGATGTGTAATAACAATAACTATGTATTTACGGGAATTAACGCGATCGCGATTCGTGATCGTTTTTTCTGTAAATACATAATTATATCACGGAACGCGAAAGTTTAAAAGTTTGTGTAATAATAACGTTATTCTTGCGAAACGAATTGAAACTATTAACCAATACCTAAGTATTGGATAAGTGTTAGGTAAATACATAGTTGTTAACTGTTTATTTCTATAATTTATTCGTTTAAGCAGTAGATCTACCTGATTGATTTTCAAGTGATCTACTCATTCATTTTTAAAAATTCGAATAATTTACCTGATTTCACATAAAAATAAATTGACATTAAAATATAATAATTATAAATGTGTACATCACCTACAAGTTACATTACAATACATTGACGTAGGTTATTTTGCGCGGCAGATAGGAAAAATACTGAGAACGTATCGAAATATATTTTTTCACAAAGATTTTTTCAATAACGCGTTTTAATGAAAAAAAAATATTGTATTGTAATTAAACCTTTTAGTCAGTCATTTTAGGATCTAAATTAAACGTGAGATTTAAAACTTTCATAACAAGCAATACTCGTCAGATCATAGAGTACCTATCTATAGTTTGTTTTGAAGTGCATGAGTACATAGTGAATGTAAGTCGTAAACAACGATTATTTTTGATGTGAAACATCTAGAATTAATATTACATAAACAATCTTTACATGCATAGTTTCGATGATCACCTGCCGGGCGTCCCGCGACGCCTTATTTTTTTGAGGTTTGGTTTTTAAAGTTAAAAAATAAAATGAATAAAAAAATATAAATGGCCTTGATGTTGACTTTCTTTAAGAGATAATTTTATGCCATTTATGTTTGAATAGGATTTCGGGAAAGTCTATTATGGCATTTAGTAAAAAAAATATAACAATTTTTTGAAAACTACTGATTTTTATCACTATCTACTGATCTTTTACAAAATGTTCTACTGCTTCTTTCAAATTCCTTCTGGCAAGTCTGGCAGCACTGATTGCGATTTGCGAACCAAGTTGTTGAACTGAAACGTCAAGTGAGCGCTTTTTATTTAATATTTTGCAAATTAACTTAAATCAAGGTACAAGAGCTTTTCTTTTTTATCATAGTTTAATATATACTTTTAAATTGCAAGTGATATTTTACATTGAAGTTTAAACTTTGCTTTATTCATCATTCTCAATTCGGTGTTTATAGGTTAGATTTATTTTTTATTTTTCTTTGTAGAACAATGTCGCACGAAGGTATATCTCCTCAAGAAATTGAGGCCCTGTGCCAGACTCCAGACCCTTCAACTAGAGTAAGTATATTATTACTAAGATTGTTTTAGTTGGTGTCTGACGTAATTATGTACTTGTAAATATTATGCTATAGCATTATCTATGTATCTGTATCTTGAGAATGTCTTTGCCTCTAAGAAACAAGTCTTAATAATTTTAGTTATCCGACCTCATAGTTATTTTTTTTTTATAATTTCTGTAAAAGTGCAAGAGACTAAAACTATCAGCTCAAAAATTATTTTTTTCAACTTTCATTTTTATTGTTAGTGGCGATACGAACCGTGAGCCATAAGAGAAAAAAAAATGTAACTCGGTAATTAATTGCAATAATATTAATAAGGCACGATCGGTTCAAATCGATCTAAACGTCGGGTGACCAAAAAAGTATTGTACCTCATTTATATTATCGCGATTAAGTCTCGAGTTCCATATCTAATATCACCTCATAAGTCTACATTATCAAATACCTGTACAAATCCTTCCCAGGAATGGATTTTTAAGTGAAAACTTCTTTAGGCACGCTTGTGCACTTTTGCTGCTGTCAGCTCCTTATTAATTAATCTTTAAAAATATAATTAGTTCAATAAAGTACTTATTGTGTGTGCAATTCATATGGTAAAGTAAACAAAAACACAATTGTAATTAAGGTGAAAAGTAATAATGCCTATAGTGCTCAATAGCGAAAACCTTTATACAATATTTCGTTGATGTGACACATCGTTTTAAGTTTTCACTTCTGTCGGCAGTCCCATGACTGCCTACTTTTTTATATCTGTTTCTTTCTTTTGCATGTTTTATTATGAATTTACATTTTTTTTTAATTATCTACTGGTATAACATGTTAACATAGTAATAAAATTATAGGAACAAATAATATTAACATTCTGGTACATGTTGCACAGCACTATTAAACTGAGCATAACTTGCATTATGGTTTGTAGAATGTGTTTCTTTTAAAATGATTCATATTACTTTAAATAATCATTCAACATTCAACAATTTGAAATATCCCATACTCGATAATGCCTTCAATGATTAAAAAAAAACTGATGATATTCAAATGGCTGAACAGATTTTCTTGTATTATATCTAAAAACCCTCTCAATCAAATCACCTTTCAAGCAAAACAAAACGCAATCTAATCGGTTCATCTATTTGTAGGCTATGATGCCACAGACAGACACAGCTACACAGACATGTCAAACTTATAACACCCCTCTTGCGTTAGGGGTTAGCAAATAACCTTTAACAGTGATAAATTGCTCTAATATTACACAACTGCTATCATATTATTATCACTAAAGAATTTTAAACAGTATAACTACAATTACTAATGATAACGATTTATTATCTTATAGAAGTGTATACATAATTATTGGTACTTCTGTTGTTTGCCACTGCCATTTTGTTACTAGCAGCGCCCCGCGGTTTTACCCGCGTAAGTCCCGACCCCGTGGGAATATCGGGATAAAAAGTAGCCTATACGTTAATCCAGGTCTCCAGCTATCTACATACCAAGTTTCATTGCAATCGGTTTAGTTGTTTTTGCGTGAAAAAGTAACAAACATCCATCCATCCATCCATCCAAACTTTCCAATTTATAATACTAGTGGGAATTAGTGGGATTAAGCACTGAAGAATGACGATAATTCAAAAGATGAATGGAGAAGAAGGTTTGGCAACATAAGCAACTGCTTAGTGGGACCCTGTGCTTTAGGACATTTATTGTCCACTTTTCTTATCACTGTTCACCAAGTGGTCTAAATTCAACAACATTATTTAGTCTACTTTTACACATTTGTGTATTGTATATCTCAAATCATACAGATGAAAAAAGGTCCTGCACTGTTTTATCTTAACCTATCTATATAAAACAAACTATCTGTTCCAAGTTTTTTTTATTCTCACTATAGATCATTAATAGCTAACAAAACAAAAAAAAATAAAAAAATTGGTTGACAAACAGGATAAATTGGTTCTTAACTCCTGTTTGCCTATTTGCATACATAATATAGATATAGACTAGTATATAATCTTACAAAATGTGTCCTTAAAAAAATTGGGGAACAAGGACACTTTTTTTTTGTATTTAACATGAGAATTTCTTTTTAGGGCACCGGGAACTTATCTAGCATATCTACAAATTGTGCCAAAAATCCCAGAGTCATCTAATATGTTTGATAAGACCATCCTTGTCAACAGACTGATAAAACAGATTGATAACAGAATCAGTTATCAAGTTATGGACAATATCAGTACTTTTAAAAATGGACGAATAAACGTCCATTTTTTTGCGTTTTTGTTATTTAACTTGTATAATTATAAAACACTTGACATTGGCGGAATTCCTGCGCTGATTCTTGCGCGAGATAGCGTCCATAATAAAATAATATATATAATATATATGGACAATATGAATAATAGCACTCTTGTGTCATCAATTTTCTGGGGCATTATTACACAATGTTATCGAGACCCAAATCAAGCTTAGCTTGTGCAGCAGGTGTTAGAATGCAAACAAACATACTAACACCTAGAGTAAAACAAATACCTTTAAAAACAATATATTAATTTGTACAAATATTTTGCACTGAGTGGAAGTGAGTGGAGCGAGTTAAACTATTGTGTTCAATTACACAATAAATCTTTAAAAATTCATAATCCAAATTTTTACTATAGAATTAAAAGTTTAATAACATAACACAAATCACTTCATTGATAAAAAGAATGGGGATTTTTGACAAACAAAAATGTAAATAGAAATTATAAACACCAAAGGAATAAGAAAGAACAAGCATTCGTTCTTATTCCTTTATCTATATTTGCGAAACTCAATATGATTCGAATTTTCAGCATAAAAAATATTAATATTCTGCAACATACCAACAAATATTAAAAATTGGAAATGTTTACAGTAATATAATCCATCCAATGGTTGTCTGTAAGAGATTGCAGCCTTCGGTATGACCTCCCATTGTAACATTAACGGTTTATCATACCCCACTGATTGCTAATGTATTGTTTTATATAATTATGTGTATCTGATCGTGGGAGAGCCATGCTTCGGCACGTATGGGCCGGCTCGACCGGAGTGATACCAAGGCCTCACAGGAAACCGGCGTGAAGCATTACTTGCGTTGTGTTTCGACGAGTAAGTTTACTGGAGGCCCTAACACCCCTCTCCCTTTACCCTTACTTCTCAAGATACAAGAAGTGCGTTCTTGTGACTCTTGAGTTGCAGGTGTCCACGGGCGGCGGTAGTCACTTACCATCAGGTCGTTGGTCGTTTAGTTTGCCCTATTACCCGTAAAAAAAAATCTTTAATTTTACTTTCAATACGAAATTACGATCGTTGTTCCACTCTTAATTATTGACAGACTAAATAAATTTTATTTTTTTAAATTTTCTATTTCTATATTTTTCCAGGACTTCATGTTTCAACAAACAATGTATCGCATCAAGGATCCTCGCAAGTCCATTCCATTCTACACTGGAGTCTTAGGAATGACATTGCTCAAGCAGCTTCACTTCCCCGACATGAAGTTCTCTTTGTTCTTCATGGGCTATGAAAACCCTGGTGAGATCCCGTCTGATGAAGCTACTAGAACAGCCTGGGCGATGACTAGGAAAGCTACTTTGGAATTGACATAGTAAGTAATTATAACATCCTCACACAATAGCCGCTAACAGGTTTAATATAGGATACCAACCGAGCTACGCAACTACTGAAGCTGAAGCGCAATGAAGTTCTCGCTCTAATTCATATTCATATAACTTCGCTAAATAAACTGTTGGCAGCGGTCCGCCAGGCATGGTTCACTTAGCCTAGTCGGAGGATTCTCCCTTTGCATTAGAGATATATAATATCTGATCCACCAGACCAGACCAGCTTTTACAATTCATATACATGTATAATATAATATACAGTAGAGAAAAAAAAATAGTAATGTTTTAAAACCATTTATTTTTGTAAATTTCAGCAACTGGGGCACCGAGAGTGACGACTCGAGTTACCACAACGGTAACTCTGACCCTCGTGGCTTCGGTCACATCGGTGTACTCGTTCGTAATGTCGATGAAGCATGCGCCAGGTATGTTCAAAAGAACAGAAATACTTTAAACATAAAATTTTAAAATTTCACATTAAAGTGATGCATCCAATTACTGAATATTAAAAAGTATCTGCCGTGGTATGATTAAGTAACAGTATCTAACTTCTTAAAAATATAAAATTTTTAAATATGTCGTAATTGTTAATAAGTTCTCCTAACACCGTTCAATGAGTCCAACATCTAGACCAATGTGCATCTTTCATCTCGCAATTCATCTGTTTTATGTTGTTTACGGGAATAAACCTGATTGTTTGAGTAAGTACGTAACTTT
The DNA here is from genome assembly GCA_963859945.1 of Euplagia quadripunctaria. Classification (NCBI taxonomy): domain Eukaryota; kingdom Metazoa; phylum Arthropoda; class Insecta; order Lepidoptera; family Erebidae; genus Euplagia; species Euplagia quadripunctaria. The sequence goes on from OY982585.1 coordinate 13,970,233, forward strand.
AAATGGCTTGACATTGTATGAAGTTATACTGGCGAGCACACCAGTAAAACTTGATCCATTGTCCAGCTGGACATCGTTGTGCTAGCCAACCTGTCACCAGACTGCGATGTCCACTGTCCATCTTAGAGTCCATATGATGGAGACCTTTTCATCTACCCGTATTTAAGAGGTTCTTGTTTCACCTTGTAACTTCATACGATTACTGCAAACTTCTAATTGTTCTTTGCATCAGACTATGAATAATTATGTATGAATAATATATTTATAATAATATAGCTTTTTATTCCAAACTGTTTGTACATAGTTCCGCATTTGTAAGCTGAAATGTTAAATTATGTCTCTCAGTTTGGTGTGCCTTTTGGCATAGACCTCCTCCAACTGCTTCCATTGAGATCTGTCATCTGCAACTCTAGTCCAGTATGGTCCCAGGGTCAGGCGGATGTTGTCTTCCCATCTTCTCGCTGGGCGACCCCGTATTCTAAGTCCGTCTCTTGGATACCAAAGGGTTACTAGTTTGCTCCATTTATTTGCCTTGCAATGTAGCATGTGGCCTGTCCAAGCCCATTTGAGGTGGTCAATCCGAGTAAGTATGTCAGCGACCTTTGTTTTCTGTCTTATTTCTGCATTGGTAGTTCTTTCACTGAGTTTTATTCCCAACATACTTCTCTCCATTGCTCTTTGGCACTTGGCAAGTTTCTCCCGGTGGTATTGTGTGAGTGACCAGGTCTCACAACCATATGTCATGCATGGAAGTATACATGTGTTGAACGTCTTCTTTTTGATAGAGATGCTTAGATCTTTACTTTTCATGATTTCTTTTAGAGACCAGTATTTCTTCCAGCCACAAGCAATTCTTTTGTTTATTTCCTTAGACATTTGATTGCTGGGGGTTATTATTTGACCTAAGTATACGTACTCTTGGACATATTCAAGTGGTTTTCCATCCAATTCTATGTTTACCTCTGTGGAGTTAGTCATTAACTTTGTTTTGGTCGTGTTAATTTCGAGACCTACTTCTTTACTTTCGATGGCTAGAGCTTGTACCATTGCCTGTAGTTTTCTTGGGTCTTCTTCCAACAAGATAAGGTCATCAGCAAATCTCAAATGATTTAGGCGGCTGCCATTGATGTTAAGGCCATAACCCAGTCAAGTCTTCTGAAGATATTTTCCAGCTCGGCTGTAAACAGTTTGGGGGACAGTGGGTCTAACACCTGTTTATGGGAAATAAATCTCCTTTCGTTTCAAGTTTTATGCGAGTCATACTCACGCTGTAGATGTTTTTAATAATCTCAATATAGGTGTCGTTAACTCCTTGCTGTCTTAAAGTTGACCAAATGTAGTTTTTTTTTTTTTAATCTTTTATTGAGTAGGGGTTTTTATCTATTTAGACATGTCAACCCCATTGTATCCTCTATATTTATAGCTTACAAATTGTACATCACTGTGGAAACATTGAACCGCTAATACACAGCTGATTGGATATCTCAGATATTGGTAGTGAAAGAATAGTTTGCGCAATTCCTACAGCAATCTGGTTCAAATTCAATGTTTCCATCAGTGCTTTTCTTTCTGTTCGGTTGACCAAATGTAGTTATGGTTCAGGCTATCAAAGGCTTTTGAGTAGTCTATAAAAGCTATTTAGACTGGTTTCTGGTATTCGTTGCTTTCTTCCAAAATTTTGCTTGATAGTATGAATGTGGTCAATAGTACTGTAGTTCTTTCTAAACCCTGCCTGCTCTACTGGTTGGTTTTCATCTAGTGTTTGAGTAATTCTTTTCAAAATTACTTTAGCAAACACCTTGTATACATTTGAGATTAGGCTTATGGGTTTATAGTAACCAATATCTTCCCTTAGTCCTTTCTTATGTAGGAGAATTATGTGGGATTCTCCCCACTGTTTAGGGATAACGCCAGTGTCAAGTATTTCATTGAATATCTTGGTTAAAATTGTGCTTAGTTCTTCTCTCAACACCTCATTTGGGATGTTATCTGGCCCGGAAGCTCTTTCTAATTTCTGATATTGAATGGCTCTTTGTACTTCTATCGTGAGTATTGGGGGTACGTTGTTATATCTATCTGTTGGCTGCTTGTTGGTAACTAACTCTTGAACTGTATCAGAATAGAGGGTTTTGTAATATTCTGTGGCTAATTTCTGAATTTCTTTCCGTTTGGTAGCATTCTTGGATTGGTTGCTTTTTAGTCTAGAAATCCATTCCTTTCCATGGTCCCTTAGCTCCTTTAAAGCCTTTTTAGCCCCCCCTGTCCTTTGTATTGTAGTTTCTAGTTTTTTAATTATTTTTGTCTTCCTATCATTTCTCATACTTTACCGTATCTGTTTACTAAGGTTGGAGATTTTCTTTAAGTTTTCTTTACTGTTGTTTTTATCTAGAATCAGTAATTTTATTTCCTCTAATAACTGTATTGTTTTATCACTGAATTTGTTTCTGTCCTTGTCCGTATTTATTTTGTTCATTTGTGATAGTTTCTTATCTATGTCATTGTACTTATCTTGAACACTTAAATCAGAGCTGACTATTTCATGCAGTGGCATGATGCGAGACGACTCAATATTTTTAGCGTATTGTTCTGGTTACAATACTGTCTTGTTTAATGTGGCTCTCCTGGACATTTTTGTTGTGTATATCTTGAGGTGACCGCGCACCATGCGGTGGTTAGTGTTAAAGTTTAGATTTTGTATGACTTGAATGTCGTTGAAGTGCCTTGCTCTATTGGTTATGATAAAATCAATTTCATTTTTATATTTGCCGTCGGGAGAAATCCAAGTCCATTTGTTTTTAGCTTTTTTCTTATACACTGAATTGAGCAGTTTAAGATTATTTTGTAATAGGAATTCTATCAATCTATGTCCATTGGTACTTCTCTTTCCATAGCAGTACTTTCCCAGTATATGTTCCTCTCCTGCTTCTCTAGGGCAAACTTGGGCGTTGAAATCCCCCATGATTATAAGGTTATTGTCATAGTATTTTTTTGATATGTCAGATAAGTTGTTATAGAAGTCTTCGACATCTTGTTTAATTGCTTGTTCGGTAGGGGCATATACCTGAATGACTGTCCACACTTTTTTGTAGCCCGGCAGTTTGACATTTAGTATCGCCATTCTGTCGGAAATATCTATTAACTCCAATATATTTTCTTTTAAGGTTTGGTTTATAAGAAATCCAACTCCTCTATGTCCTGCTATTTCTCCATTGTGATATAAGATGTAGTTTTTATATTCCTCTATTTTCTCTCCCAGTCTTCTCATCTCGCTTATGCTTAAAATGTCATAGTTTAGTTTCTCTAATGATTTTTCTAATTCTAGTAAGCTTTCCTGTGTTCTTAGAGTTCTAGTATTAAGTGTTGCAATATTGATTGTTCTGCGTATTTTAGTTGGAGGCTTTGAGGGACCAGCCGTGATGGGAGACATTTTGTTTGTAGTGGTTTGGTTTGTTCTATTCTAGTTTGTCCGGTTCTGGATCATTTTCTTTTAATTAAGTTTTGTTTGTATGTAATTGTTTTGTTTGGTTCTCTTTGGTTAGCAGTAATGGAGGCGGTTACAAGTTTTTTGGAATATTGGGTGGTGAACTTGGTGTTCCTCTTTCAACATAATTGAGGATACTAGGTTTTATTATGTCCTTTGTTGTTCTGGTAGACAGGTGTGGTGTTGTATTGTCTTCAGAGTTAACTTTCTTTTGTGTTACAGAGTTGGGTGAGCTTGAGTCTTCCCTTTTTCTCTTGTCACGAGTTTTACCTGTGGGTTTTTTCACTATCAATTTATCATACTTCAAATAAGCCAAGTTTCCTTTTTTCTTTTCTTCTTCTACCTGTGACTGCAACTGCTTACGTTTCTCTATTACTTCTTTCGGATAATCTTCTTTGACAATTATGCCTGGTGGTAGTTTGGCTTTACTTTTCAAAATTAAATGTTTTTTCCATGTAGAAGCAATGGAGACAATAATAGGGCGGTTTTTGTTGCTGGACTGCTGGTTAATTCGGTATATATTGTTAATTTCCTGACTATCTAGGTGTGTGCCGGATTCTGTTATGGTGTCTTTAATAAAATCAACCCATTCAGCTTCTGTTTTTCCCGATTCCTCCACTCCAAAAAATACCAAATTATATCTTCGTTTATCTTTTTCTATGGCGCTTAGTTTTTTCTCCAATGTTGTTATTTTGTTTTTGAGATTTGTATTTTCGTCTGTAATAGCTTTTAGTTTTTCATCCAGCGCTTCCATAACAATTCTTGTCACTGATGTTGTTTGATAAGCATGGTTTGTTGTTCGAGCTTCTCGTCTATTTTTGTTAGTAGTAGCTCCATACTTTTTTCCATTTTGGTAATAATTTTTCTTCTGTTACGTCAACACTGGCTCAGTGGTATTTAGTATCTATTGTAGCTGGTAACACTGGCGTCAATGTCAGTTGATGGTTTGTTAGGTTGGCACTAGTACTATCCCTTCACTTTGCTTAGATTATGGTTATGTTGTCAAATGCTAATTACAGGTTTTAATAGAAGATAAGTGGTATTTCAAACGTGATCACTTCACTTTACTAAACCTCGATGTTTTATTTCGGTATATTTGTGTTGACACTGCGTAATAAATCACTTTTTCGCACTGTTTATGAATATTTTCGCGGAGGACTGACGTACGTATTCACGTTGCAATCGCCGGAACCGGAAATAATATATTTAGCTGCACAAAAAGAATGGTGAACTGAATTAATAGTAGAAAAAAGTTCCGCTATCCACCTCCTGCCTTCATCATCAGATCAGCTCAGCTCCAAGATGCCAAATTATAGTATTGTCATCCAGACTACCTGCATATAGGTAACGGTTCTAAGAAACGGCCTGCCGAATCTTGAAATAGTAGATTCAGGTCATTCTGAGTCGAAAATCATTGGAAAGTTCTGCCATAATGTTTTTTTTAAACAGTTATATCACAAAATTAGTAAACTGGCCAAGAACTGCAATGTAATCAATTAAACAATATTAATGCGATCAGCTTTGTCGACGGCATCAAACGTTTAAGGTGATTCACAGTATCGAACAAAAATGATACCTACGTTTGTTACGTTTACATTGCGTAGCGTAAAATCAAACTAAAGACTGTAAATCCTTAATCTCGCATTTTTATTATGAACTGACTTTGCATAGTCATAAGCATCCACAGAAAGACATTTTTGTAAGTTCTTCGCGTCTCCGAAACTTACACGCTGTATATACAAAGTTTCATTTCTATACGACAATAAGAAGTACGTGAAAATTTACTTCCAAGATTTGTTCATAAATTAAGTTACAAGTAAAAAAAAGTATCTGAAAATGATTTTTTCAATTTTCAGATTCGAACAGCAAGGAGTTAAGTTCATAAAGCGACCCAACGACGGCAAGATGAAGGGCCTGGCGTTCATCCAGGACCCTGACGGCTACTGGATTGAAATCTTCACCAGCAATGTGGTATAAAGCTCTCTTAGGATATAGTTTCGTATGACTTACGGCATATAAAGTGTAGTTAATGTACCTTCTGTTAAAGCTACAAGTCCACGATCAGGTCGCTGGCAATATTAACAGTTTATACAGAGAAATATTCTTTTGTAATGTGGTGTGGTGTCGTGGACACACCTAACACCATCTAGCGAAAGTAGGCGTAACTAATTCGAATTAGTCGATTGTATTTATAAGAAAAAAAGTCTGAAACCTAAACCGTGCGTTTAACTTGTAATATAATATAATTTAATTGTGAAGTAAGCTTTTCTTGTATAATAATGTAATTATTGCGTTAATATAACACTTAAAATGTTTTCTTAACTAGAAATTTCTCGCATCAACATTTTTTCTTGTTTCAGAATTGAGTGTTGCCATTATAAGTACACTTTATATACTGTATGATTTTTAAGGATATTTCTAAGGAAAAAGTAAAAGTACAGTCAGCAAAGAAATTCCCTCAACACATCTTTGTTTGTAAACATAAATGTATAGGTTACAAGATTATGTACCTATTCTTCGAACCGGCCTAATGTTACGATTCCTCATAATCTTTAGCTGGGATCTTATATAATGCTGTAGTGTTGAGGAAATATTAAATTTCAAATGTGTCTATCAGGTTTTATTGCTGACTGTACGTGGAGGGTTGTCATATAGTTTTTAAACATTTTGGCCCAACATTTCGAAATTGGCCATTTCGAAGCAATATCGCACCTAAAAATAGTGATATTGTCACTACTACTGGATGTAATAAAGTCCCAGCGCTGGGCAAAAGGCAAAAACAATAAAATACCTTCTTGATAGGTAATGAGATGTCCAATGATGGGCAAAGATGTATAAATATGTGATTGAATATTATAAGAATATATTTTGTATTTATTTGTTAAATTTGTATTTGGTTAAATTTGTATCTACTCTGTGACTATCAAGTGAATATATTAATGTTATATACTAATTTTGTTTTCCTTTAATTACATATATTAATTATTTTTTTATAATTTAAGGTAGCGTAAAGGCTAATTCGTCCGACTTGAGATCGTGTGGTAGCGGGTTCCAACTTCACCCAGTGCGCTACCGACGTGAATCCACTCCTAAATAACAAGCATTTAGCTTAGCTGGAGGAGTTAATTAAATTACTAGTAAAATGTGACCCAGCCACGTTACTAGTATTCTGATTAAAATTAAAAAAAGTGTGTGTGTACTTATGTACGCACGTAAGAAGTTATACTTTTATCTAGTTAAATAAAGTTTATTTAAATATCATAATAAATAATACATACCGTCAACTAACCTCAAATTCTACAAACGTACTCAAAGTAATATGTAAAAACCATTTTTATCACTATCGTGAAGCTGGTAACTTTATTTGAAAAACTAAAATGTTGACTAGCTAACTTCAGGGTGTCGGTTTTTCGTGACGGTGTGCGCGTGCATCGTAAAAATTTACTCTCGTCATTTTTCCCTAGCGCGCCAAAAGAAGTATAACTTTAAAAACTTCTAGTTTGCCGTTCAGAGGGCGCTGCTAGATTTGTTCTGTGATTGAGCTGCCAGTCTGTTTCTATATATTATATTAGTCTATGGCAAACAAGACACCACCGCACTAGTGTTGCAATTGCTTATGAACACCTGAAATAATTTAGGGCCCATCCAAAAATTACGCCCCACTTTAAGCAAAGTCAACGAATTGTGATGTCATATGACAAGGGGCGGGAAAGGGTCTTAAGCTTCGTGACACGCCGTAATCAAAATTACCATTTATCGTGCGTGAATAATTTTGTTTTATCAATTTTGTAGAATGTTAATAATAATTTTTTAACTGCTGTTTTCATTTATTCAATTCTGGGTGTAAAGTTGCAACATATGTGACGTCACACCTGGTAGGGGGAGGTCCCACAAATATGGCCACTTGTTACAAAGACGGAAGAAGGTGGTCGGAAAAATCATGAAATTCGTGTGACGTAATTTATAGATGATCCCTTACTGAATTTAATTTATGACGAACTCGTTATTGTTGGCCAATTTAACCAAATCAGATGTACATAATATTTTTATTTTATTCGTCATGCAAACATCTTACAGAACCAATCAATTTTGTCCCCTACTTGTTATGAAGTTTCACAATATGGTCTGCTACTTCTCTACCAATTTATCGAACAAATGGGGTCTTTAATGGCCTATTTAGGCTATGTCGAATCTATACACGGGTTTAAATACATGTAATTCCTATAAACCAAGTAATATCCTGATCATTTGAAAAAGTAAAAAAAAACGTTAAAAAAGTAATCCGACTAAATGAGCCGCTCAATGATATTTTGTCGGATTACAGTAAAAAAAATCTTTCGTGAGTTGTATTTTCATTAACTTTTATTAAAGCCAGCTTGTGCCTGTGGCTTCGCTTGCGTTACTGTAGATATTATCAATCAATTCAAGTATCTCTCGGTTGTGGAAGAATGCAATGGCGATACTAGCTTCCCCGATCATAGGCAAGCAGCGGAACACCGGAGTGGTTTTTAGTCGATAAGAGATCGACAGACCCCTTCGCCCCCAAGGACGGAAGACATCCATGAGGATCTTCCACCCCTTTACCAAAAAAAAGTTATTCTTTGGGAACATTCAGAAAAAACGAAGATACCTCCTTTTTTCTGGATGAAATTTTCTTGAATATGTATTATATATAACATATTTATAATATTAGTTTATTTACGGTTTTAGTCACGTGTGTATTTTGTATATGCCCGACGAGTTACGAGCCTCCAGGGGCCCTTTGTCAATTAGTGAAGCGACTAGTTGTGTCAGATCAGGCGCCAAATTAAATACACACGTGAGTGTAATTGTGTGGTGACTTTTTAAACACGGAAAATCTCATTCATCCCTACTGCTAGACTGTTAATTCCGGTGTACAGGAGTTACCTATACCCCGGGATTGCGTGTTTGCATCTAGTCTTTATGCATCTATCATCTTGGCAAATACTCTCAGATCGGGATGATGGTCTATTATCGGGCAGAAAACCGAAGAAGACACTGCTATGGTTTATTGAAAAAATGAAGGTCTCCGATGGAAAATTTAAAGATTGCAAGGGCACAATAAGAAAAAAGCGTTCAAACTTAATATTTCGCAATCGAATTCCTAAATCGAAAAATGGTTTTTAAATTGCCGCAATATTTTTTGTATGACCTATCCAACATTTGTTTTTTCTTTTATGAGATAGGGGGCAAATGAGCAGACGGGTCACCTGATGGTAAGTGACTACCGCCGCCCATGGGCATCTGCAACTCAAGAGTCACAAGTGCGTTGCTGACCTTTAAGGTGGGGAGCAAAAATGTGTATATCATCATATTAACACGTGCAGAGAATTCTTTGAATATTTACACTTTATATATAGAAGTACAGAAAGCTAACATTTTTAAACAATATGTCTTACAACTTTAAAAATCACGTGAAAACAGCTTAATAAAATTACACACGTCCAGTATGTGCGTTCACCTGTCATGGTAAGTATGTCTATACAATGACAGCTCAAGTTACACTGGCCGTTGAAACATCCATGGTCGAAATTCGACCACCACGCGATCCCTAGTATGTAGATAGCTAGAGATCAGGATTAACACATAGGCTACTTTTTATCCCGATATTTCACGGCATCACGGTAAAACCGCGGGGCGCAGCTAGTCATTTATATATTTAATAAGAGAATAACCACAAGTTAGCACAAAACATAATATCTGACGTTATTGTTAAATCTCTTGTTCACTTTTAACAATCCATATAATTGAGTTTAATACGCTTTAGTTCACGATGTTTTCGATAACATTTAACGCTAATATAATGGCCATTTAATAAGAATTCAGATTTAGTTTGAACTGGACCATATTACATGCAGTGCACGTACATTGCTGCATAAATATTTTGTTCTTTCTAAATGTTATTCAAATATGAACTTCCAAATCAGTAACATATGTATCCTTCAGCTCTTGATGCTTTTGGTGAGTTTAAAACAGTTTAGTTAGCATAAAAATTATGTTATTCTACACATTTTTTTTATTCCTAACGAGCAGTTCCCGTGCTTCATCGCTCGCGTGTAGTCGTTCGGGTCAAGTGTGCGCGCTTTTACCTTTGAAGCCTCATTGCATTAGAATAGTGGAATTAAGGAAACAAAAGTATTATTTCGGATAGAGTGTTTATTAGACTTTAATTTGGAAAAAAAAAACAAAATCAACAAGTACATTAGTTTAGAGTCAATCATAGAAAAACCATTGAAAGTCAGAATGCGTACACTTGACCCGTATTACAGTAAGTGTGCGTATTCCTATGGGGTAAGTAGACGCACTTGGGGTAAATGAACAAACTCTGCCTCTTGACTCTCATTAAACGTGGGCTTATACCGACCCATGAAAGACGCAGCTATATTTAATTTTAGTCTTTTGCGAAGACATGTAACTGGCGCAAGTTCAGATTTTTTCCTTATATAATTTCGAGGCATGACAAAAAACTCTAACAATTAAAAAGTAATGGATGTAAATAAAATTATTCAGTTAAATACATAATTAGGTACCTACACATATATTCAGTACTTTATCACTTCCAGGGCAAGTGTGCAAGAATGCATGCATTCACTTACCCGCGCACACTTTCCCCGAGAACCCAAAATTCAAAACAATAGCCACCGAGTTCCACGCGCTGAATATGACCTCAAATTACGCTTACAAATTTCAAAAGAAATATTCCGTCAATTAAAAAATAATGACTTACCTACGGGTAGCTATTAATCTTGCGAGTAAGACTGATTTCCAAAACACAAAAAAGTTTCGATTCAATCGAGAAAAATACTTTTTTGCAAATTATTAAACAACGGACCGTGATGCACTGCAATGACGTGTCGCAACTAATTTGCGTTGACCGCAACTACGATTTGCCTAAGCAATCACCCTGCTTCCCGTGCCCAGATCACGAGATACGGGCAGTGCGCATACTTACCCACTGGGCTCGGCTACCCCGAATGACTCTACATATTTATATATTTTGCCCGGAATCCTAATTATTTTTCCAAAATAAAAGTAGCCTACCAGTGAAAACGCCGTGGAAATCTGTAGACCCGTTCCTGAGATATAGACAAAAATAAAAAATAAAAACTGGAAAACTGGTTTTATTTAGGCATAGGTATCGTGCAAATAACCGTATGAGCTTAAAAAAAGCTATTATTTTAACATTACAAACAGACACTTCAATTTTATTTAAAAATAAAAATAAATGTTAAAAGTACTGTCTTGAAATTACGTGCATTCTAAAAGCTATGGGCGTTTAATGATTTCATAATAATTATCTTTATATAAAATATAAGTTCAGTGCTTATTAGTTTATTAATGTGTTATTAAGAAATAAATTATTTTCTTTTCTTTTCTTTTCTTTTCTTTTCTTTTCTTTTCTTTTCTTTTCTTTATTGGAACAAAAAAACAATTACATGTTAAAGTCTAAACTATATGACATTAAATATACGAAGTGGTATTTTATTAATTTGTATAAAGAGGAAACAGGTCAGAACATTGTTACAAATGCGCGAGAGCGCAGACACCTAAATATAAATTATAAAAAGTACAAAAAAATGGAGATGTAATTGTACAAGTAGGAAACAACATATTCAGGATCAAATCCAAACAAAACCAGGATAGTCTATTATGTTGGCAAAGCGGATAATAATTCAATGGCACAACTTTTGAATTGGTTATTAGATAAAGCAAAGATGTCAATGTCATTGCAATATTTATTAAACGTCTCTACTAGGCGTCGAAGAGGTATGCGGACACCAGCATTAGTCCTACATGATGATAAGTGAAAAAGTTGATACTGGCGCACTATTCGCCGATGGACTGTTCTAGGTACCGTGTAGCATATTTCATTTGTGAAATTGAAAACAGTTCCTTTCTTTACCTTCAACGGGACGTTATTGTTATCGGCTTCATGTTAGTTATTGTTGTTATACTTGTAAGAATATTAAGTCAATTTCATTTCATTTCGTAACATAACATTTGCCAGTGCTAAAGTAAGATAATTATACGCTCCTAGTTAGTACAGACCTACATACACTAAACTTCTATTTGCATGTAGTTCGCAAGTGAACAACTAGATGGCACTATGCAGATGGCACGTTTAGATTGTTCTTTTAAGATTCTTCAGCAAACGATATTTATGCTGTTTTGGTTTCCTGATGGGAACATGGTCACGGTTTAAAACTTAACACGATTCAAGTGTAATATACCTACCATTAGTGTTCGGAATCATGTTTTATGTTGAACTGGACTCCAATCTAGTACAGTCGCTTAGATGTACTAGTTCGGACTTCTTCTATTAGTTCAGTAGTAAACTGCAACTGTATCGACTGAATATTTTGATATACTTTCCCGGCTTAGCACCGTCATTCTTACACTCGTAAAGTGTTTCATGTTGGTTGTTTAGCGTAAAATCACCATACACATTTATTCACATTTACATTACAACAATTTTAATTAGTAAGTCCATGCATAAGTTAACAAAATAGTGTCGAATAAAAAGAACAACACGCTAAACGGTGTTGTTGTTTATATTCGACACTGTTTTTTAGTTCGACACTGTAATTCGGTGTTTGTTTGCTTATCGAACGATTATAAACTTAAGTTGGAAGCTAATAAGGAAGTACGAATTTTCTAAAAACAAACAAAAAAATTGTTGATATTTTTTTTAAAATAGGGAGGTACTAAAGTAGAGTAAAGATTTTTAATCGACGATTCAGTATGTTATCTGTTTCTAGAGTTTTTAACAGTGCTTAATCAACGAAGTTCTATAAGCTCAAAGAATAGTTCGTTCTAGTTTCATAGTAGGAAAGAATTCCTAATAGTAGGTACATAGTTTGTGAACTACACAAGCCTAGGTTGAACATACCTACCCTGGGATAGGAACACGAACATCCCAACCCTTTACAATCAGTCAGTAAGCATTCAGTCTTTACAATCAGTCGTAATTGTAATGATAATTTATACACCATTAAAAACATTATTAGGGATGCAAACATCGTAAAGAGAAAATTAGATGTATCGATAACTCGATATATAAAAATATGTACAAAAACATCGTCTAGCTAGAATAATTTAATTTAAGTTGTGATTTTACAGAGTTCCAATGCATTGACATCTGTCCCAGTTGAACAAAGTGTAATCAAAGGAAATGGCACAACTCGCACATCCAAGTATTATATTCGTCGAAAGTTGAATTCAAACGACGGTACCAACGACGCAAAACCATTTGACGACAAAGAAAACATTTCCAAATTGCTCAGAGAATTAAATGTTGAGGAACGGGTAGACCAAGATTCCGGACGAAAGAAACAAGGCGCTGATAGATACAAAATTTATATAAAAAGAAAATTAAGAACTTCGAGACGTCCAGTGATAACAACAAAAGTTCTTAAGGAGAATACAACTAAAGTTTTCGTACAACCTTATCAAACTGAAGAAAAACGTTTACCCTTATCCAAAGCTCGTATTGATTACAAACAATTGAGTACTGGGGAACCAGAACTAGTCTATAGTAAAGAGAAAACTGTATTTTCTGCTCCGTATGCAATAAGATCTGGAAGGCGGTTTGGAGACCCTAATAATCCAGAACCAATTCTTGAACAAGGAGGAACAAGTAGTGAGACGTCTGCAATTGTGAGTAAACAAAACTTTGCATATTAAACAAGTGCAATGGACCAAAAATTACTATCTATGTGACTCAGCTGTAGAGCATTCGACCGCATGTATGCATAATTATGTAATGCAAATATACTTAATGCAAAATTATCTAAATATGTTTATTCATTATTTGGTATCCATAGAACAAGCTATTCTTAGTTTGGTCCTAGATAGCACTGTTTACTATGGTCCAAGAATATATTCAGGCAGTAGGGAATGATACTAGTAAAAAGACAAGTATATTGTGTTACAATATTCAGTAGCTTCGTCTTTTTACACAACTGCCCAAAAAAGGAGTGTAATGTTCTCAGTATTGATGTATGTATGTATATGATTTTTTTATGCCAGTATATCGTATCGTTAGAATGCCTTACATCATCCCAAGTGAAACTGACTAAATATTTTGAAAACATTCAAAATGATGGCTGTATGGAGCGTAGTTCGTTTCTTGGAAGAGCAGTTGTTTTTAAATTTTGTAAATTAGTTATTAGAAGATTTTATTATCTTCTCTCTTTGATATGTATTCTATTTTATTGCAATTTATATACTATATGTATTACATAGGATCGAATATGTCCCAAATTCCAATGTTATGATTTACTATTGTCACCTCAACCGTTGGATGAAGTCACATAACTGAGCTGACGATAGTGATGATATGATGAAGATAATGATGTCTTAACAATTGTCCATTCACTGCTGTACACAGGCAGTGAGGTATAATTTTATTTATTTTAGATTTATCGTCGTTTTACAGGTATTGGAAGATACAAAAGAGAGATTATTTGAAGTTGAAACTCAGGAAGCACGCCAGACAAATAAAAATATAGGTAAAAAAAAATTCTTATATGAATTAAAATGATTGTATGCTAGTGATGCTGCAAATGGTGCTCTATGCATTTGCAGTTCGTTTTCTTTAAGATGGACATCTGTGTTGATGAAAGAGATTGAACAAGAAAACTGAAAATATTAATGGGATTGCGATTAGTCACGGAAGGAATATAAAGGAAAATAGGAAAAATTTAAAGCATTAGTCGTCGGCCAAAGTTTTATCACGACAAAAGTTGTAATCATAAAAACTTAATACGACTTAAAAAAACAAAACACATTTTACTTCAAACGCATTTTGATTTGAAGGCATTGTATTCAGTAAATAGTATTACAGTAAGGTGTGGATGTATCTTAGAGTCGTATAGCAGACCCCGTAAGTAAAGAGCTAATAATTTGAGGAAAATTTGCGAGCTACTGAAAATTTACCAATAGCGAGGATGTAGATGGATTGTCTTATTTGTCAGAAAATTAACGCAATAATATTTTCTACAAATTTACCAGCAAAAGCAAATATCGATATTTTTTTCAAAATCCGTTTTTTCCTACCGGCCCACTTCATTATTTTTCGACTATATATAACGCTGATAAAATATGATCGCACATTTCTGTTACACAGCGATTTTCATTATAAGGTGCATCTGTTGTTCTACATTGTAAAATGATATAATTTTATTTCAGATGCAACATCAATGGAAACGGAAGCATCCTATGTTTATTCAACTAAAACATTAAGGAATAAAGAAAATGACTACTTAGAAACGCCTACAAATAATACAGACAATATTACAATATCAGAAAATACACAGGTAAATGGGTATAATAAAAACATAACAGAACTTCAACATAATGACAAAGACGTTAATATAAACGAAGATGTTAATGAACACTCTCAAGAATTACAAAATGAACAAGATAATAAAAATACGAAAAGTATTGAAACAAAAACTAAACAGGAAGAAGACGAGGAAGCGAATTTACCCAATACCGAGATATACAGTTCATCACAGGAACCAGAATCTTCCCATGAACAAGATACTATTTTAAATGATCAATCACGATTTACTGAAAACTCAGAAACTTTAGCAAGTCATTCATCCTACAGCGGTTTATCTCACACTGATTATAATGAATCGGATATCGATCACACTTCATTAAGTCCAAAAGGATTAAACGCGCTCTCTGATCCTACCAGTAATAAAAATATGGAATGGACAGATTTATCTTCACAACAAATCGTTCAAGAAAACACATACACACTCAATGAAAATATTGGCCAAGAACAGACACCCTCCGGCTTTATTAATCAAAAAGTGGCCCAAGTGTCTTCTGCTGATTTCCATCAAGAACAGCCACATACAGTCTCTGATCGTATCAATGATGGAGAGACGGAATGGACGGATTTATCTTCAACCCAAATCTTAAAAAAAAAAGCATATACACTCAGTGAAAACTTTAATCCAGAACAGACACAAGTATTTGCTACCCATATTAATGAAGAACATAAATATACTCCCTCAGGTATTATCCTTCAAGAACCCTATAACCTTATTAATCAAGAAGTGGCCGAAGTGTCTTCTGATAATATCCACCAACAGCTACACACAGTCGCTAATCCTATCAATGAAGGAGACTTGGATTGGACGGATTTGTCGTCAAGTCAAATCTCTCAAGAAAATACACATTCACGCAACGAACACATTAATCAAGCTAGCTATATTGATCAGGAACAAACCCATGTATTCCCCGGCCATATTGATCAAGAGTTACATACTCCCTTAGAAGCTGATCAAAATCCTGCAAATGTATTAAATTTTAAAGTTATAGATTACGGAATTGATATTCATAAAGAACCTACTCCAAATAAATATTTGTTTACTGTGAACAACCTCAGAAAACTGGTCTTACGTCTCGGAAGACGTTTGAAGATAGAGAATAATATACAGATATCTAACTTTTTGAAGATGATTAAATTAATAATGATAGTGATGAAATCACAGGTGACAGAAAACGATTCAGAGGATACATTGTGGTTCAGGCAACTCAACCCTGCAGTAAGGTATCGTTTAATAAAGTATGTGAACAATCTTGTCCGACACCGGTGGGTTCAAGAATTAATGGTCCAACTTCACAATAACCGTTACAACTTGGATGTTCTAAAGCATAGGAAATGGGCGTCTCATTTGGTCTCTTGGCACAATGATATAAATTATGATCCAAACAACAATATAGAGATGGAATGGACGGATTTACCCTCAAACCAAATCTTCAAAGAAAACACATATACACTCAGTGAAAACTTTAATCCAGAACAGACACAAGTTATCGCTACCCTTCAAGAACAGGCCCCCTATGACCTTAGTAATCAAGAAGTGGCCGAAGTGTCTTCTGTTAATATCCACCAACAGCTACACACAGTCTCTGACCCTATTAAAGAAGGAGCCTTGGAATGGACGGATTTGCCATCAAGTCAAATATCTCATGGAAATACATATTCACTAATTGAACACATTAACCAAGGACAAACGCACTTTCCCTCTAGTCATATTAATCAGGAACAAACGCATATATTCCCCGACCATATTGATCAAGAGTTACATACTCCCTTAGAAACTGATCAAAATCCTGCAAATGTACTAAATTTTAAAGTAATAGATTACGGAGTTGATATTCACGAAGAACCTATTCCAAATAAATATTTATTTACTGTAAAGAACCTCAGAAAACTCGTCATACGTCTTGAAAGACGTTTAAGGATAGAGAATAACATACAGATGTCTAACTTTTTGAAGATGATTAAATTAATAATGTTAGTAATAAAATCACAGGTGACAGAAGATCATTCAGAGGATTCATTATGGTTCAGGCAGATTAGCCCTGCAGTAAGGTATCGTTTAATAATGTATGTGAATAATCTCGTTCGACGACGGTGGGTTCAAGAATTATTGGTCCAACTTCACAACAACCGTTACAATTTGAATGTTCTAAATCATAGGAAATGGACGTCTCATTTGAACTCTTGGCACAATGAAATAAATTATGATCTAATCAACAATGGACAGGCGGTATGGATGGATTTACCTTCAAACCAAATCTTTAAAGAAAACACAAATACACTCAGTGAAAACTTGAATCCAGAACAGACACAAGTATTTGCTACCCATATCAGTGAAGAACATAAATATACTCCCTCGGGCAATATCATTCAAGAACAGGCACCCTATGATATTTATAATCAAGAAGTGGCCGAAGTGTCTTCTGCTAATATCCATCAACAGCTTCAAACAAATGAACTAAATCTTAAAGTTATAGATTACGGGGTCGACTCTTCTTCTAATATTCACGAAGAACCTTTACCAAATAAACATTTGTTCACTGTGAAGAAACTCAGAAAACTCGTCATCAGACTAGAAAGACATTTGAAGATGGAGAATAACGTACAGATGTCTAACTTTTTGAAGATGATTAAATTGATAATGATAGTGATGAAATCACAGGTGACAGAAGACGATTCAGAGGATTCATTATGGTTCAGGCAGCTCAGCTCTGACGTAAGGTATCGATTAATAAAGTATGTGAACAATCTCGTCCGACGACAATGGGTTCAAGAGTTAATGGTCGAACTCCACAAAAACCGTTACAACTTGAATGTTCTGAAGCATACGAAATGGGCATCTCATTTGGTCTCGTGGCGCAATGAAATAAATTATGATCTAAATAATTTTTTGGACAAACGTATTATACATCAGAAAGATATCCGTCCTCTAAAACATATCGGGATATTGGCTATTACTAGACCACATCGCCAGTTACCTAACCTTTATCAGTTGATGACCCCCGTGAAGATGCGTCAAAAGTTTGCTAAAATACTGAGTAATGTAGTCACAAAAAGTAAGGCTACCTAAAAGACGTATTTTGAGCATTGATTGTTAGATACCGGAGCCTCGTGTCTGAATCACTGAATATGTATAGTGTTATTGTAATATTGATGTTATTATTTGATATTAAAATTGGTGGTCAACGTGTGTGTATTTACGTACCTATTTAGTCATTTAATTCCTGAATTCATGAATTAACATACTAGTTTTATAGAAATTGATAGGTACTGTCTAAGCGCATAGAATTCAATGATAACAAAACGCACACCGTTCATAATACTTTTAACAGTCTTTATAAATTGTGATTCTTACTTACCCACATATTTTTATTACACAATTATAACTAGCGGTTGAAGCAAAGCATAGAAAATATTGTACTGTATCATTCTTTACACAATAAAAACGTTGTTTCCACAAAAATAAACTGAGGTTTGCATTTTTCAAACTTCCAAATGTCCACTACGAGACAGATACTTTTACACTATCAATTTTTATAAAACTATTAAGTATACTAAGGTACCGGCTCTTCTCAAGATATAGAGCTAACATAAAAAGAAGGTTACCTATATATTACTTAGTTCACTTAAATGAAAAAATAGTTATTAAGTCATTATAATTTCGTGATGATAGAATTCACTACATTATCCAGAAATTGTGACATTGTATTTCATTATTTTTGGTTTGTCTGTCTATTAAGAAGATTTAACTTTTAAAACAAAGTGTTGTTTAACTTAAACAGGGACGCTATTGTGAAGTCATAGTGTTTGTTAGGCCCTTAAGCACGAGATATGCTTTTTTTTTAAGTTATAGGGGGCAAACGAGCAGACGGGTCACCTGATGGTAAGTGACTACTGCCGCCCATGGGCACTTGCAACTCAAGAGTCACAAGTGCGTTGCCGGTCTTTAAGGTGGGTGTAAGGGAAGGGGGAAGATAGAGAGAGGAGGGGAGAGGGGAAGAGGGGGAAAGAGAAGGGTCAGAGCCTCTGGTAACCTCACTCACTCGGCGAAAAGCAATGAACCATTGCTTCACTGCTGGTTTTCTGTGTGGCCGTGGTATCACTCCGGTCGAGCCGGCACATACGTGCCGAAGCATGGCTCTCCCATGTCGCTAGAAAACTGCCTCACGCTGTACCCCGGACATAAGAATCAATTAACTTTCTTCTCTTTTCATTGGAATAGACGTTGATAATCCGTCTGATATTCTAACGAGAAGGGAGTGGCGTGATTTTAGGTCGCTCCGTTTTTTTGCGTGTCTTTCTAATTAGTGGAGATATAGGTACAGTAGGAAATGGCTAGAAGATGATTAAGTTTTCATTCATTATTTTTTCGGAACTGTAAAGTTTTCTGGCAGAGAGTAATGGTGCTTTAACGGTGTCTCTTTGGTATGGTGAGGCAGAAATACCCAGCTGGTCCAAGCGGGCTCGCTGTCTCTGGATTCGTTTGAAGGCAATGAACGCGTTCTGGGACAGACGTCCATTTGTCCGAGCAGAGATCCTGAACGGCAACGAATAGGAACAATGGCTTTTCGATGTTGTTAGGATGAAAATGTCTGTAAACATTACGATAGACAGAGGTGGTAGTGACGGTAAGGCTATTTCAGCAAGTGTAGTAACATATATGATCCTTGTCGCACATAATCTGTAAGGAACCAAGAATTTAAAGTCATTCAACTAAAAATAATAAAAAACCTTCTATTAGATAATGCATACAATTAGATATTCCACATGTATTAAGATAATCCTTTTAATTACATTGTGATTTTAAACTGCAGTAATTGGTAAAGAACAGTATTGAAATCCTTTACATTTACAAACAATTCTTTTTTATCATAATCTAATCTTTTCTATTTATTGGTTACTAACGATGCTAAAAGTTATCGTCTTGTAACACTGTTAAGTACTGCAATAAAATTAATGCTCTAAACAGGTTTTTTAGAATTCTAAAGAACTATAAAATAGGAAGGTTATTTTGTTCACTAGAAATCCAAAAAAACTGTTTTGATTTAATTTTTATCAATTAAATACTTAATATATAGTTCAACGCCTACTTCTATTCTGTTTCGTATTATTATTTCAAATTTGCATGTTTATCATGATTATATTTTAAAATATTTTTTTTATTTTGTTTTTTGTTCTATTAGTGGTAATCAATAATTTTAAGTCTTCCTACGTGACAGGCCAAGCCTAGTATAGGAAGCCTTTGTAAAACCTGACATCAACAGGTTCTTCTTACTCGGAAGTTGTGTTCTAATAATGTAATAGGTGCTTCCAATAATGTAAAGTATGTCTTGCAATATGTGTCCATCCATCGAAGACAGACCACTAAACAGAGTTGAAGAAGAAAACACCAAAAGCCTCTGTAGAGCGAGACATACAAAATAGAATCCAGGTCGCCTGGCTGAAATGGAGATCATTATCGGGCATCCTATGCGACTCCCGTATGCCGATTAAAGTTAAGGGCAACGTATACAAAAGGGCAGTAAGATCAGCCCTACTATATGGATCTGAGTGTTGGCCGATGATTAAGAGAGATGAACAGAAAGTCCACATTACAGAGATGAAGATGTTGCGCTGGTCTGGTGGCGTCTCAAAAGTAGATAAAATAAAAAATGAATATATCCGTGGTTCTTTCAAAGTCACAGATATACATGAAAAACTTAGGGAGAACCGCTGAAACAATAAAGAAAGATATGATAGCGAGCAACACAACGAAAGAGACAACCCACAAATACGTACGGTGTGGCGCAGGAACACTAGGAGGGCTGACCCCAAATGAATTGGGATAATAGCCAGGAGAAAGAAGAAGAAGATGTCTTGCAATATGTATAATTATGATTATTATGAGAAGAACATGTAAACAATTTTTGACAATAAATGTTTATCTTATCTTATCAATGTTACTAATTTATTTATTTTAAAATAATGAAAATGTAAGTATTTTATTTTTGCAATTAGAAATTTAAACATCACGTTTACACGTCAATCGAGAAACGTCGAAACAAGTTTAAGGATCCAAATCTGCATGATCTGGAGTATGTAAGTGCCATGAAGGCGTTCTGGGTTTTCTTTATATGAAAGAACAATTTCAGTTTTGAGCTGACCAGTCACGACACCCGGAACTCGAGCACATCTCAGGAGCTCCACGATTCCAACTGAACTGAAATATACATACGCTTACGGCTTTGTCCCCGAAGGGGTAGGCAGAGATGTAATAAATTTTGCCCCACATTTTGCCAACTATAATTTGGTCCCACTCTCGTAATAGGGGGCAAGCTGCAAGCTTATTACTGTTTAAAAATAACAAAAATTGGGAGTATATTGATAGGGAAATGTAGATAAGAAGTGAATGGAATTGAAGGGAAAGGACATTGCTTATACGGAGGTAGTTTAGGGCAGGTCAGGGGTCATACTTACTAGGGTCACATATCTGTAACTAGAACTGGCTGTCCGAGCCCTTTAACATATAGAAAGCCCATAATCAATCAATCAAGCAATCATTTATTTGCTGATTAAGAGTATACAGTGGTGTTAACATTACATTCGTGCTCCTTAACCTAACTTTACTGGCATGCAAATTTTTTAATAATATTTTTTTATTAATATTTGAAAATAAATAGTGGTAGTTTTAAATAGGTAGTAGTATAAATTAACATTAATTACAAAAATATATAGCAAAAATTAAAATAAATAGTTCCAATTATAACATTCTAGTAATAAAAGGGAATAGTACAATTTCATAATACAAATTAAACCATCCGACAAACAAGTATTTTAGAATATAAGTAAAAATATCATTAAATTCATTTCATCAGGGCCATGTTCATACAGAAATAAAAATGTCAATATGTCAATCATGCGTAAAGAATAATAAAAATGTTAATCTTGTATAAAATAATAAAAATGTCGATCATGTATAAAATAATAATTACATTAAGTTACAAGACCTACTGTGACTCATTGTCGCACTGAGTAATAGAGCAATTTTCCGAAATATATCTATGTAAAATCCTCAAAGATTCTTCGGCGAAGTGAGTCAGAAACATTATCGCGATAACTGTGTCAAAATTATGTACCTATAAACCGATATTGATCTCTTTACACAGATAATAGAATACACGTTTACGTTCCGACATAAATAACGAAACTACAATTGTATTCAATTACTGCAACACAATACACTTTTTTATTACTAGCTGTGCCCGATGTGAATGAACAAATAATATTATTCATATTGACGCTAAATAAGTTTTGTCGTAATTTGTGAAGTATTCGTTTTTTTTTAAGTAGTCTGCGCTGGAAACAATACAGGTATTTACACGTGTAAATCAGATGCTGGACACATTGCTCCTGTATCCTTCTGGAACATAGCCGTATATTTCTTCAAAAGCTCCTATAAGCTCCTCATCGCTCGAAAACTTGCGTCCCTTCAGTTGTTTTTTTACATACGGGAATAGTGCAAAGTCGCATGGTGCTAAATCCGTAATGTAAGAAGGGTGTCCCAGAAATGTGATTCCAGCTAGGTGCAAATAGTCTGTTGTTTTCCCGGCCTTTGTACATGAGCGATATCTTGATGCAAAAGCCAAGTACCTATCAAGCCTTGAGTTGTGATGTTAATTTTTAAGTCTTCAAATATTTGAGGTAAACATTCCTCTGTATACCATGCAGCAGTAACAGTATTCCCTTTTGCAAGCACAACAGTAACCAATATTCACTTCTAATTAATACTGAACAATACAGCAACCATTCTTTTCTTTACGGATCGGGATATTTTGGAAGAGCCATGCTTCAGCACGTATGGGCCGGCTCGACCGGAGTGATACCACGGCCTCACAGAAAACCGTCAGTGAAGCAATGCTTGCATTGCTTTTCGCCGAGTAAGTGAGGTTACCGGAGGCCCTAACCCTTCTCTCTCCCCTCCTCGCCCCCTATTCCCCCTTCCCCTACTCCCACCTTAAAGGCTGGCAACGCACTTCTGACTCTTGACTTGCAAGTGCCCATAGGCGGCGGTAGTCATTTACCATCAGGTGACCCGTCTGCTCGTTTGCTCCCTATACCATAAAAAAAAAACGTCGCAAGGAGTATGTCGGAGGTGTTTCATCAAGAACGTCGTAATAATACAGCCAGGTTTCATCAGATGTAACAATCGAGTTCACGTAGTTAGCTCGGCCGTCTCCAAATTTTTTTAACATATTAAAAACCAAAAAGAAAACTGTTTTTTTTTTAATAATAAAACCTTTGGATTTTTTCTGTGTTATGATTAATAAACACGAACAAGGTATGGCAAATTTTAATTTATTTATGAGCCCTTAAATTTAAGGGTGATTTTGTCTGGCAGAATGACTTAATGAGTGGGGCTTCAGTCCTCATAGCAGAAGTTATAAGTGTAATTACCACATGGTATTTTGGCTCTAAGTGTGTATAAACTGTGGGTCACATCAGTATGGGTTAGGAGTAGATTCACGTTGGTAGTGTAATGAGTGATGTCCGAACCTGCGACCACTCGATAGTAAGTCCAACGCCGTAGCCATTACGCTACTGCCGCCTATTGATGCTGCGTAATATTTTATAAGATTGTAATTTAAATGCATTTACTTTATAAAAAATAATTTATAAGATTATTTTATATTACCTACCTGAAATTACCTTAATTGAATTAATTAAGCACTATCATTGAAATAAGCTTATAGCGCTTATTACACCACGCGGTATTTAACACAGCATGTTGAGACTGTCTTAAAGTCTAATTAGACAACTCGCTATTACACCGGTCTGAACAACCCAGGCTTACTTATTCGCAAGCCAGAAGTCAACGCAAGCGGTAATCACATTCGAAGCTCCGAAAAATTGCCGTAGCATTCACTACACATTATTACAATAGAAGCGAAAAAATGGGTGAAGGAGTATTTGCTTTTACGAGACTGCCTTAACAAAGCACTTGAAAGAGGCAAAGTCGGCTGCTAATGTTGAGGTTGTGTTTGAAGTGTTGGCTTCTGGTAACATGGCTTCAAAACTTGCCACCCGTCTGTGGAAAGCTGCATTCATCACCGCCAATGATAGTTGTCCTTATCTTGACTATTGAACATATGAAAAGAGTATATATTCCTTATAGGATCAGTGTGCTTCACCTTGGCAAGGAGTAACAGCTGACAAGAACAATATCGTATAAAATGAAGTGTTTATTTCCAATCAGCTTCTCTATCTGGACCTAATACAATGGAGAGCGACTCGAATTGTCGATTGCCAGGATATTTCAGATCGGCTTGACTCCTTGGCGTTGCATAGAGATGTAGCTTTACTCTGCATTCTCTATCGCTTTTATTATGGGGAGTGCCTGTTCGGACTTATACCGGCCGCAGCGTTCCGCCATCGCACAATGAGACAAAACTTCCAGCTATATCACTTAGATAAGTGGCACTCCACCACTCTGAGCACAACCAATTTGTGGAAAAAATTTTCGCCTATGATTTTCAAACCTTCAAGTAAGGAGCGTACTCACATCTCAAAGGAAGGCAACGCAATTGTGACTCATGAGTTGCAGGTGTCTATGGGCGGCGGTAGTCAGTTACCATCAGGTAACCAGTCTGCTCGTTTGCACCCTTTACCATTAAAAAAAAACAAAAAGTACAAATTCATCTAAGCTCTTACTAAATTTGCTATAATAATTTAATAATTAGGAGATGTATTTAGCGCATAATCTGTGTTCCATAACGTCTGCGGGCCATGAAACTGCGAAATACCATGGAATACTTTTCAGAAATTTTCTTTCTAAGTCACACAAAAGGCTCCGGCAATTAAACCCGTGACAAAACATCTTGTTTCTTTATTTGGTTCGAGTTTGCTTTGTCACCTTGCCGTTAGCCTCGGTGAGTTGACGAACCGTGGAGGTTTTCACGCGTCTAAAAATGTTGTTTTACGTTGATGCCTTCAAAGTTTCACGTGGTATTTTTTTCAGATAAAATGCATATCGCTCGGGATCAAGACCGATATATTATAATCGTTACGCCTATATTAAAGTAAATGGTTAACATGATTCCTTATTTATTTGATTTTATGACAATTGCAGTGAAACTAATTGGGGAAGAAAGATCACGTTTTGCGAGAATTGATGCGCAATTGGTTTTAGGCAGCTTGTTACTCGTAGATATAGAAAATACTCCGTTAAATGGAGGCTGGAGGTAGATAAAAGTCTAAGAACTGATCAGATTGGCGCTAATATAGGCAAAGAGAATGATATGAACTAAGCACTTGTAGAAGGAGTGGAAGTGTTTTTTGCCATAAATGTTAAAAAAATCAGTCAAAATCTTATCAGATCTTTGCTAATTAATATATGTTACGGTTGTTTTCCTATTTAATCTTTATTTTGAATTTAATGCGTGCGCTATTACAAGTTACTAAGGTCTTCTTCTTTGTTACTATCCTCTCTGAAGATTTGAGACTGGAGATGCCACAGCATTCCACAAATTTTTTTAGCCATTCTTTTACTGTGAAAATTGTGCGCTTGTGGAATGCGTTAGTGACGCATTCGTGGTGAAGATAAACATCAGTCGAGCACAATTAATATCTATTTAAAAAAATGGTTTATAAACTTAAACTTTGGTTATATGAATGATTGTGTATGTAGTTACTACTAAATTAAGAATTGTTAGTTGTAACAATATCTGTGTGAGAGAAAAATAAAGTTATTATTATTATTTTTATTCACTTAAATATACATATAAATTACATTTTTAAATACATTCAGATTATATAAAAACATATTTAAAAATATAAAAAATAGTGTCCCACCGGTATCGGGTACAGGGACCAAGCTACGGCGCTCTAATCGGTCTTATTAATATTACTTAAGGTACTGTATATATATGTTTGTACATTGAATTGTGCCATGCTCTATAAAAATTAAATTACGATATAATAGGACTAGCAGAAGTAAGAAGAAGAGGATGCCAAATTGAAGAACACCGAGATCACATATTTTGCTATATAGGGGAAACACCTGGACTATACGGAGTAGGATTTATAATTAAGAAAAATCTCAAATCAAATATAATAAACTTTATTGGAATATCAGAACGAGTAGCCTTGTTCCAATTAAAATTTGATCAAATTAATATATCAATAAAGCCTATGCTCCAACAGGGGGCTCAAGTGAAGAGGAATTATGTAAATTTTATAAATATTTAAGTATAGCTCATGAATTAGTTGACAAAATAGTCCTCGTAATCGGAGATTTCAATGCTAAGATTGGTAGACCAAAAAATCCGAGACACTGCTAATGGGAAAATATGGATACGGAAATAGAAATGAAAGAGGAACGTGAATGATCCAATATGCCTATGAAAATAGACTATCAATTATGAACACATATTTTAGAAAAAAAGAAAATCGCGGGTGGACTTTGATCTCTCCAGATCAAAAACTAAAAATGAAATCGATTTCATAATGAGCAACAAACCAAGTAGAATAACAAACGTAGAAATACTAAATCAAGTAAAATTCCAATCAGACCACAGACTGGTAAGAGCTACTTTTAAATTGAGTACAGCCAAAAAGAACAGGAAGACCTTCAACTCTACTCCTAAGTCCCTAAAAAATGATGAGGAATCCAAATGTTATGTTGATAACCTGAAACTCAACATTAACAAACTTAATACTCTAAATTCGTTTCACAAAATCACAAGACGTACAAAGTTATTACAATAAATTTGTAGAAATTATAAAAAATAGCCTAAAGACAAAACAAAAAGAAGACAAAAGTAGAAAGAAGCACAATAAAGTTCTGACAAAAACTACTATAGATCTAATAAATGAAAGAACTACATTAATAACTACCATGAAAAAGACTAAAGAAATGAAAGAAAACCTTAAAGAATTGTTTAAAAAGACAAATAAAGCTATAAAGATAGACTACAATCACAGGAAAAGAATTATAGAAAATAATCTTAATACTTACAGGAGCTCAACACGAGCCTACAAGGAATTAAATACACACAAAAACTGGATACAAAAATTGGAAGGGAATACAAACCTTGAATAGTGAGAGCAAAAAGGTTGGTCTGGACATGAACCCAGGCAAAACTAAAGCTATGACTAACAACTATAAAAAACCAATATTTGTAAATGGAAAAGAAATAGAATATGTAAACGAATACGTCTATCTTGGTAAACAAGTCTCGTTCAGTACAAACAGGAACGAAGAAGAAGACGGATCGAAGAGTTACCATTGCATTGAATAAGTTTTGGACACAAAAAGAAATTTTAAAAGGATACTACAGCTTAGATCAAAAAAAGAATTATAATAGATACGTGCATATTGCCAAGCCTAACATACAGCAGTCAAACGTGGGTTTATACAAATAAAATAAAAAACAAACTAATAACTACACAACGAGCTATGGAAAGAAGCATCTTAAAAATAAAGAAAATTAAAAAAAATTTGAAGCGAAAATATAAGGAAGAAAACTAAATTAACAGATGCTCTGGAATACGCTTTGAAGCAAAAATGGCAATGGGCTGGACATATCCGTAGAGTAAAGGACAAAAGATGGACGCTGCAAGCGACAAAGTGGAAGGGACCGCTAGGGAAAAGACACGTCGGAAGACCAAAGAAACGATGGGCTGAAGATATAGTGGAGATCGCGGGAAACGGATGGATGGAGATAGGCCAGGACAGAGATAGATGGAGAAAAATGGAGGAGGCTTTTACCCGAAAGGGGTCCGAATTACATTCTTGATTAAAAATAAAAGAACTACCTAGCTTTACTAACAATATTAATACACATATGTAATGTAAACTTTTTTTTTTCGGAATAAATAAAGCTTTAATATATTATTTATTATAAATATATATGTTTGTGCTGTATATCATATAGTTAGGTTTGTGTATGTTTATTTGTTTGTATTTTAATAAGTATTGCTAGTATTATAGTAGATAAATAGAATATTTGTACATTTTTTTTAAATGCACCACCAGCTACCACTGTCCCTCCGAATCATTTTGATCTATCCTAAAGTTGCCTGAAAATTATTACATCTAGCAATAAGGCCACCCTTTGTATATTATCTGTTTGATATTGTAAGGCGGGGTGTACTGTTAGCTGTAGAGGTCCAGAGGTGCAGAGTAAAACTTGTGATTAGTTCTAGAATATCAATATATATGTATATGAATTTCAGTATGAATATAATTATAATAAACTTAGCCTAGTTATATGTAAAAATTCAGTCACACAAGTAGTTATACATTGAAAGAGCTTACATTTACGAATTAGCCAATCACGGAAAAGTAGAAAAATAATGTAGCTAGATGCAAGCTCGGGCGCGCGTTTGTCGCGCTCGGTTCACGTGAATACAGGTGGACACGAAAAATCGGATCAGTTTGCGCTTGGCGCGACGGTGTGCGAACATGAGTATGTCATGATTTATTTATTGCAGCTACAATATAAATATTTTTTATTATGACACGTCAGAATGACCTCAAACCGCCTGATAGAAAGCTAGAGTGAGGTCCAAAGACTGAAGACCACCATAACATAAAAAAATCCAAACAGTACGACTCTCGAACTACTGGTAGGACTAGATGGAATAAAGGTACGGAGGACAATAAAATGGTAATAATTGTGTAAATGTTTAATCATTCCACTGTACTGTAATATAGTATACAAATAAAGTGTTATGATGAGTTATGAGACTATGGGCTATTATGAGTTGGAAGACAAACGCCATTCCATTACACAATAAAAAGAATGTTATCCATCTATTTTTCTCTAGCTACGGTAACACCACCTGTATACACACTTTTGACGGCCACTTGATGATAAGTAGGGACATCTCTGTATATGACAGAGATGTTCCTCCTTATCTATCGCGTCCGTAGCAAATTTAAACGTGGTAGAATATTATAGGGGAAAACATTTATTTGCAAGAAAACATTTATTTTGCATTTATATTTACAAAGATACAAGATATTTAACAAAAATTTCCAAGTTAAAATTTAACAAGTAGGTATGGATAAATATCTACCTATGCTTGCCAAAAATGCAAAAGCTTGCCTGAGAATTGTACTACTTCTTGAGAAGCGGCGATTTGATGGTTTTATTTAAGTATAATGAGAGAGAAGAAAAAAGAAAACTATAAATACCTTACAAAATAACAACGATAAGGGTTAAAATATTGTGAATGTAGGTAACATACGAACACATAATATAATATCTAAGAAAAATAAATATTTAAAAAATAAAGATTATTTTCATTAGGACACGAAGGTATCGTGTCCTAATGCGGGAGTTGTTTTTTTAAAAAGAAACTTGTCTTTTTTTAAAAGAAAAGAATCTAATCGCCTCGGTAAGTCTGTGCGGTAAAGTAAACAGCGTCTGCGTAAAACATAAACAAAATATTTCATATTACTTTTTATTTATGTATAATCTCGTCAGTATGTACTTGAAGGTGGATCCTGAACGCATAATACACGTATACAGGCTATACATAGGGCTGCCATCCGTCCGGGTTTCCCCGGATTTGTCCTAGTTTAGAGGACGTCCGGGGAGCGTCCGGGCGGGGTTTTCACTTGTCCGGGAAAGAATCTCGATTTCACCCATGTGTCCGGATTTTTTTAAGTTTTCGTTCGGCGTTCGCAATTTAAGTGATGGCAGGTCTAGCTATACATCACAGTCCTATTGCTATCTAAAGTTATTGACAATTTTGCAACGTAAAAACCCGTGTACAATTTGCTTACAACAAGGTTAACAAGGCTACAACTAAACATTTAATAAAGACTAAAACATCTGTAGTGAGTATAATTATAATTCAAAACATATATCAGAATTGGCGCTACATTCTAGAAGTCAACGGATTTATTAATAACAAACATTTATTATCTTGAACATTTGCAATAAGTAATTCAAGCACAGCCTCCAATATTGACAGAAAATAGTACGTCAAACACAACATAATATAAATTATTGTTTTCAATTTCACACATTATAATTTGACACCACAACCAATTATAAAGTCTTTAAATTTTCAATAGGATTTGCAGAATCGATCCGACCGTTCGATAAGGCATAATGATTTTGCGCTTAGTGTTATGTTTTTGTTTTTTATGTTTTATTGATTGTGATCCTTGGGTAAGTTTTTGAAAATGGAAAGTTTAAGATGTTTTAGAAACAGTTTCATAAAAAAGTTCGTAGTAATCACAAACATGTTTGAAGCAGCATGTATGAACATGTGGAGTTATTAGGAGCTGAGGAGGTTGAATTACAATTATAAGTGTATTTTTAAGGACTTCAACTTCAAATGCAAGAAAGTAGATCTGATTACATATATAAAGTGTATAGGTACATATAGTAAGCGATGGTATAAACAATGCAATTAGTATACACATATATATAGGATGCTACAGAAAGGTATGGTCCTAGTCGAAAAATAATTGAATTAGCCTGCAATGATTTCATTTATGTCAGCCGCCTCCCTTGTAAAATATTAAAAGGAAATGAGAAATTTGCAAATAAGGTTTCTGTATCAAAAAGTACGAATTTTCCCTAAATGATTAGTGTTTTACGTCATTAGGGTCAACGTACAAGATACGACAGTAAAATGTGACTAGTTCTTTCAGACACACTTTGTCTATAAAACTAAAGACTCACCTCGGCTTCGCTCTGCAATTAAACCTAAACAATTAAAATTAAGCATGTTTATATGTGTTTATCTCCAGTGGCTTAGGGGGTGTGGTCGGTCAGTCAGTCAGTTCTTCAAGAAAGGATTCATCCAATATATGAATATAAGAGAAAAGGAATAATGAATTATACACACTTACATATATAAACATATACATACATAAAGAAAGAAAAGAAAGAAAAATATTTATTTAGTTTCCACACAAGATATTACATTCCTTTAATCATAAATACTTATTACTAAGAGATAAACAAAAAAAAATAGGCATTCATGGGACTGCCGACAGAAGTGAAAACTTAAACGAAACGACGAACTTAAAACTCACATTAGCAGGTTTGTGACATTAATTAATAAAGAGCTGACAGAACTCAATATTTAGATTAGCGCCCTCTAGTGGATCTATATATGTATTATTAACGTGATGATCACGAGTTCAGTGCTTTTTTTCCATAGCAAAAGTGCACAAACGTGCCTAAAGAAGTTTTCACTTCGAAACTAAGAAAATAAAAATAATTAAAAATAATCTATTTCCTGAGAAAAACATACATGCCTATGTACCTTGTGTGAAACAAAAATGGTCCTTAGATCAGCATAGTGCCACTTCGTGTTTACACCTGAAGCGACGCTGATATTCTGCTAAGGCCAAAAGTGACATGCACGGACATTGAGGTTCATACCGATATTAAACAAATATTTACAAATATCTAAGATTAATGATCAGTTTAAAAAAATGCATAGCGACTGAGCACGTCTGATAGATTCACGCAATGCATTCTACAGGTGAGCTGCATGTACCCGAAAAGAACCGTGAAGGAAATTTATGGAATGCAAGAGTATTTTCAGTCGTTGATTTATAATACATATAAAGAACACTGTGGTATTTATTAAATCTTATATATTCGCCTGTTCTTGTATCTGCTTTGATCATCTTTGTGTGATCATTAGTCGGCATACTTTCTGGAACAGACTAGAACAATTTGTCCAATTCTGTGCGTGCATGTAAGAGTTACTGCAGTGGGCAAAAATCTCTAGCTTTACTGCAATTTGTGTCATATGTCAAAAGTTGCCTTAAAACTTCGCTCTTCGGTAATAATAGGGGTTAAAGTATGAAATTGCCGTAGTATGCCGTATAGTAATAGATACTTTGAATTGACATTAAACTTTCATGGTGTGAGATATTCGAGTGAAACTTTTTTTACATTATACCTATGAGATTTTTCTTTTAAAAAATTTGCTTCATTCATTTTTCGAAAAATTCGAATAATTTTTGAATAGCGAGTTCCGACGCGGAACTAACGCGGCAGAAACGGCTCGCAATATCAATGTTGCGTTTGGAGAGGAGACTGCTTATGAACGCACCGTGCGTTTTTGGTTTAAACGCTTTCGTAATGGAAACTTCGACTTGAAGAACGAACCATGTGGAAGACCGCCCACACGGGTGAATAACGCTGAACTGAAGGAGATGTGGAAGCCGATCCGAGTCAAACCGCCCAGGAATTAGCAGCATGGTTTAAAGTTACCTTACCTACAATATTGACTCATTTGCATTAAATCAATGAGATAAAAAAATTAATGAAAAATGGGTGCCTCATGATTGCGCGATTGAACTTGCGCTCCCTTGTTGAATCGGTACAGAAATGAAGGAATATTGGATCGAATTGTGATATTTGACGAAAAGTGGATTCTTTACGATAACCGTAAACGAAAAATGCAATGGCTGAATATCTCTTGTTGTACTTTTGTGTATTCTGTAAGAACTGCTTCGATCAAAGTTCTTTGCTAAAAAGCAATGACGCTGACCATGGCTCTGGTGTTGGTCTCTGTTGTGATAATTTGACCTTTCCTCTCGCAGAACGTCATCTGTGCGGGTTCAAAATGGCAATTTTGACAAACAGGGCTAACTTTTCCGAAGTCGACCGATATATGTTGTATCTTATCTCCTATCTAATCGATTGTCAATGGTTCGAAGTTCGCGTTAGGTTGTATTTCGTCGACGTGCCGAATTATTTTGTGAGTCAAAAGAAAAAGAAAGAAAGAAAGAGAAACATTTATTCTGACATTCACTGGGCTGCACAAACCAACTTCGATCGAATTCAAGTGTATCCGCTGTTCTGGAGTTATAATGAATGTTGTTTGAGAAATGCTTATCCGATTTGATTTATTAAAATGCTGTCTTCACCTTTCATCAGTCTCATTGAGCGATCAGATGATCAACGGAACTAGATGTGGTTATTTTGGTGCCATTTTTGCTAAAAAAAATAAACCACGAACGGAAATTAGTTGACTTTTTGTAACACACCAAATTATGTCTAACTTACATCAATTCCAACTATGCAACCCAATAATTAATTAATACACAAACATCGCTTCAATATAAAAATAATCTTCTTTGAAAAGAAAACTAGATTCAATGCAGAATTTGTTGCTACGAAATCACGTGACAGCAAAATTCAGGCGGATCAAACTGGAAGTTATTTTTATTGACATTATGAAAATGTCAATAAAAATAACTTCCAGTACCACAATAGATACTAAATAATTTCCGACTTTCTTGATAGATTTTCCTAAAATTTTGATCCATTCAAATCTTGCTGTGACCATTACAAACAACAAAAAAACAAACATCAGCAAAATCGGTCAAGCCATTCTAAGCTGTTGATGATCTTTCAAGAATAGGCATTACATTTTATTTCTAACGAATAACACATTATTTATTTACAAATAGTTAACAAAGTACCTACTCGACAAACTACGGCAAATAAAGAAAATAAATTCTTTATAACCAATTACTTGTGTTAAAACGTGCATAATATTTATACATATTGAATAAACATATAACATGCCATATACATAAATAAGTTTCATACTCTCAATGTAAATCAATAATAAAGTTTGGGTACTTCAAAAGGGATTTTTTGGCAAATAAATTTTTGGTTGTAGTCCAGTCCCAAGAACAATTCGAATGCCTATGCTATATTGCTACTTGATGTTACCACCTAACCTATTCTATTCTTGGAGAACAAATATCTGTTTTTGTTAGATTAGATTCTATAAACAAGTTGCTAAATTTAAAGTTTGTAAATTCACCTTTGACAAACATCCAACGACCAGAGTCAATAAACCAATACGCTTTAAGTCTCCATGATGCCCAAACCCTGTCGGTTCGTAGCATTCCACACATAATACACTATCAGTATTCTGAGAAGAGAAAGCTTTACACGTATAAATTATTTTCTCAACACAAACAAACACGACTACTCCACAGGAATTCACCACTGAAGACAATACAGCACAGCCACAAACAAATTGTTCTAACGCAGAAAATCTCTCTGTAACATCATCGCAATGTAATGAGACAGAATCGACCCCTGATGAAAATAAATTGCCAGATGATGATAATTCTACAGTGACTCGGACGGCGTCCGAAGAACAACAGCTCGTAAGTCAACCTTGTAAAATGATAGATTCTGCTTACCTTTGCCAAGCGTTTGAGCACTTATTATTTGATGTTATGAAATATTGGCCCACACCTACCAATACTTCCCGTATTCCCTTGAAAACTTTATCCAGTATTACTAGGATCGTAAAAGCTTTGTGCGTTACCAATTTAGCTGTGCGTAATGTTAATAAAACTGATATTAGTAAAAATCTTAATACATAGAGCATACTGAAAGTTTAGCGCTCCTGGCCGCTCATAAGCGTCGTCATGGGGCGGGTCGTTTCTTTCCCTCTGATATAGCGAAGGAGACGATGGCTGGTCCATGCGTCATACTCGTGAACGGGTGCTGCTTAGGGTGAATGGTCGGCCTAGTCAGCGATGCTTTAGCCTATACTATTATTTTGGTTCGTTCAACTGCAACTCTAGCCTCTTAATTCAGTCACGAATTAGTTTTAACAGTAGACTTTGTAACTGATGTGCACCTTGAATGATTTCTATGTTTAATAGGTTCAAACTTTCAACGGTATCACTGAGTGATATTTTTTGTTTGTACGTTAGCTTTTGGAGCATTTTAATAAAATTAAATTCAGGTGGCAACAGCTTGCATCATGTTTACCTTTTATGTAACACTAATACCATTGTACCTGAAGATCTGACTTTTAAAAAGAGTGGCCATGAGTTTCTTTGCCAGTATTCTTCTCATAAGGCTCTACGCATTTTGGAAACTGGAAGTTATAGATCGACACAAGCAGGCAGTAGATTTTGTTGTTTTCACCTAATTTACCTCGACAATCCAGTACATGCTATGGCGTCTGTTTGCGTCGACCTATGATTTTTAACAGTAGCTTCAATTTAACGTTCATAAATGTCACTTAGTGTCTTAATTGAATAAATGATTTTGAGTTTGAATTGAATTTGAATTTGAATTTCGAATGTTATTTTTTTAAAAATAAGAAACCCGTGTCGATTGTTTTTTATCATAAGCTGAAGTTCATCGTCCGTAGCAAAAATGGAATTAACGCGAAAAGATTTTAGGGCGATTATTTTTTATGATTTTAAAAGTTCACCGACTCCGCAAGACTGTACCTACTGCTCGTCTTCAAAATTTTTTTGGGAGGGAAGCACCTCATTAGAACACCGTAAAGCGTTGGTACGCAAAATTTGGTCGTTGTCACGTTTCTCTCCATGATGAAATTCGTGAAGGTCGGCCCTCAACTGCGATCACTGAAGAAAATTTGGCCACTATCAGGCAACCAATTTAAGAAAACCGGCATATCACCTGTGAAGAGATTCAAGGACATTTGGGGATTGGTATAAGCCAAATTCAAAAAATCTTACATCAACATTTAAAAGTTAGAAGACTTTGTTGCCGCTGGATTCCTCATGAACTCACCCCAGAACAAAAACGGACTCGTGTTGGTTGGTGTAAAAAAATGTTGTTAAAGTTCGATCACGGACGTTCAAATTCTGTGTATGACATTGTGACAGGAGATGAAACATGGATATATTGTTACATGCCGGAAAGAAATTTCAAGACGATTTATTGTGCGGTGGGTGCACAATTTTCGGATGTCTAACAACTAGCTTGTCTGTTTTCATTTGCTATTCTTCGCAGTGCATCTCTACAGGAATTGTAATGCTTGGTCTCATTTACATAAACAGTTTATTTTGAGTCAATTTGCTTTTGAAACATGGTTGAGCCCTTTCCCGAGTCCATAAACTAAGACAGTCCTTTCCGGTGTTCATTCAGAGTCTACTATTGATCGGATATTAACAAACCTATTCAACAGGCAAGCGTTGATGCGAATGTGTTGCTCTTTAACAGTTGAGTTCATATTTTTTTGTCTTACTGGACGTAAATTAATCAGTTTGTGTTGAAAGATGTGGTTTGAGTTAGATCTGCTTCCACTATCGCTTTTAATTTTGCGACTTGTCAGAACCAGTGCTCATTGCTAAGCTCAAAATTTCCTGATCGTTTATATTGCGTGGTTCCTGTGCGGTGTAGGGGCCACAACTCATGACAGAATTCATATTTCAAAGTAACGCACTATTTAGGTTTTCCTTAATCCCGGAAACAGTGGTTTTGGACAAACCGAACGATGAGATAACAAAAGAACAACCATTTTCCTAAAGGTACCAAATATAAGAAATAAAAAGTGCGTGTGTGCAATTCACACACGGTAGAAGTAAAACTTCAGAATAAACCAACTGTACGTAGGCATAATTAATCATTTTATTATTTGGCGCCGACTCAAAATTAGATTATAAAAAATGTATGGTTATTAATTTTTGCTTTTTAGTTCTTTTCGTCGGTTTAATTTTTTGTTAAAAAGATTTTTATTTGATGATTTTTTTTCATCATCAGTTCAGCTACATGAGGTGATGAATTCTGAACGCAAATACCTGATAAAGTAATGAAAAGTAAACAGAAACACTATTCGTTCCTACAATTTTCGAAGGTTTCTCTCAATTTTATCAGGATCCTGACTTCCTTGACATGGGACCACCCTTGAGGTTATACCCTATCTAACAAAAAAGAATAATCAAAATCGGTTCATAAATAACGCAGAGAGAGCTGAACAAACCTAAAAAAAAAATGTATATATACGGTCGAATTGAGAACCTCCTTTTTTTTTCGTCGGTTAAAAAGTAAAATCCACACAAATAATTTACTAATAATACATTTAATTTTACATAATTAATATAAAAATTATCGGTCAAATTAACACAGATGTGTTAAATAATTTAACATAAATTAATTATTCAACGAATTTTAATACGCAAATGCATAAAAATTATACACGTGAATGATACACGTGAACGATACGCGTGAATGATACACGCGAATGGTACACCACGTTGACTATGACGTATTTTCTGAAGGCTTCGTAGTACGCAGACGCAGACAAAGGTTATAAGAAACACTGTTGTATTCTATCTCATTTTCTCGCAGGCAAAATCCTATTTATGAACATGTTTGTCTCTTTTTAGCGTCGCTTTTTCCTTTTATCGAATTTTCAAATCACAACGATTCAAAAAAAGTTTCACTTCCAAAGAAATCTTGGTTACAATTAATGTATGTACTAATTAATTAACTATTGTAAGTGAAGCTAATCAAAGTGTGGTCTAAATGCAAAGGCAAACAATTTAATTATATTATTTATAAAATAGCTGTAGTCCGCGAATTCGTTCGCGTGAAAATTTTGATGAAATTTATCCCCTGGGGAACGTACATTTTTTACGGAATAAAAAGTAGCCTATGTTCTATTCCGGATTATAATCCATATCTGTGCCAAATTTCACCCAGATTCGTTCAGACGTGTTTGCGTGAAAGAGTAAAGAACATCCATCCATCCACCCTCCCAAACTTTCGCCTATATAATCACACTAATTGTATAAAGGCGAAAGTTTGTGAGTGTGTGTGTGTGTGTGTTTGTTACTTCTTCACGCGCAACCGGCTTGACCGATTGCGATAAAACTTGGTATGTACATAGCTAGAGACCTAGATTAACACATAGGCTACTTTTTATCCGGATATTCCTACGGTATCGGGACTTACGCGGGTAAAATCGCGGGGCGCTGCTAGTATCCTAATGAAGAGGAACAATTCCATCATACATTAGCCATACTCAGTCGGCTTGATTTCTTTCGACATCTTGAACAATTATCGTCATATTTCAACAAATTAACACAAAACAATATTAAACTATATATATTTTATTTTTATTTTAATTTTATTTTATTCAGGAAACAGACGGTCACATACAATTTAATTTATAAACTTTCCTCTTGAATCACTCTATCTATTTGGGAAAACTGCATTAAGATCCGTTGGGTAGTTTAAAAGATCTAAGCGTAAAGAGGGACAGACGGCGGGAACAACTTGGTTTTATACTATACTAGCTTTTGCCCGCGACTTTGCCCACGTGGTGGCCGGCGTTAACTGGTGAATTTTTTTCATTCATTTCATTTCGTTCATTGTTAATGGCAATCGCAATTCTTTGAGGTTTATCTTTGGCTGTTGCCGTCCTTGGGGTCTACAAACCGAGGAGGTGTTGGGTTTTCCCTCCTCAATTATTATCACACCACGGTTAGGCCCATCATAGAGGATTGGCTGTAGACTTTCTTTCTCGTTAAACGCCATGGTTTTGTCCATTGTCCATCCATTGTTTGGGATTCTGCCACCTCGTTTTCTGAAGAAGTAATATCCGCTTAAGAGGCGGCGGAAAGGGACCAGGAGAGGGCTAGTACTATCCCGTGCCGTTCACCTTTCTGTTTCCCGTTCTCCGTTTCTCCGGATCCCATGAAGAAAATAGGACTAATCTTCACCAAATTCGCATGGTAACGAAATCAGTTCATATTTGACGGAAATCGAGGTAACAAATTCAAAAAACATTCCTACATAAACGTTATTTTTAAAGTTGGTAAAAAAATGATGCGTGATGCAATCGTCGCGAACAGTCCGAAAAAAATGTTTTGCTAAAGATGCAACGTAATGTGTTTATGACAATGTTTCGTTACAAACAACATTTTTAACCATTTTAGGGGACGTATACACACGCAACGAAACACTGCCCATGTGAAATACAGTCTGGCATTTTTAAATTTAGAGGGTGAATTTTCAAACAGCGGGATATAGTATACTGTTACTTTTAATCATAAGCTCATCTACCAGTTTTTACATTTCTAACTACAAAACTGACGAAGATTCCTACAAACTTTCATCTTTAAGGTATGAATTTATTTTATAATAGAATAGAATAGAGTAGATTTATTTGCGTTTAAACACGGTTACAAATGAAGATCTTGTAAACTACTTGTTGACTGGCCTGTTGGCCTAGTGGTTAGTGACCCTGACTGCTACGCCATAGGTCGTGAGTTCGATTCCCACCCGAGTCTGGGTGTTCTTTGCGTCCGTTGTTTGTATGTTTGTAAAGTCCCCCGTGACACAGGAGTCATTCCTAATGCGGGAGTTGTCTTTTTAAACAAAATAAAAAAAAACTATGTATCAGTTCAGCATGTTTAACCACAGCAATGGCATGCAAATAATGATTAATTTTCTTTTATACATTTATCTAAGAGACAGCGGCTATTTATCTTTGCTGTTTTTTTTTATAATTCTAATATTCCTCAAGTGTGTAAAAGCAATTTTCAAGCAAAAATGATTTCAATTTTAATTTAAAATTTCGTAATGGTAGATCCCTTATTGGCTTCAGAATGTCATTATATATTCTTATCGACATCAAGTAACTGTTTCTATTGTGAAGACTGCTTCTACAGAGTTCCATTTCTAATTTCGTGGGGTCTCTTTTCATAAATTTACAATTTTCACTTACTTTAGAAAACAAATGTGGATTATTTCTAACGAACATACCTGTTTAAAAAATGTATAGCGTAACTAAAGTCAAAACATTAAACTTCCTAAATATTGGTCGACAGCTGACTACTCCGGCTTTTGCCCTTAAACATTTTTTTGAACTACAAAAGCCCTGTTTATTTCCGTAGAATTGCCCCACAGAAGTATGCCATATCTGAAATAGAACCTACGTAACCGTGATAGGCGTTGAGAGCAGCTTCTTGATAACGTGTATTGCATATCTGCTTTATAAACAAATCTATTTAATAGATGTGTGCCTTCCAATAGTAGTTATTATCTAATGTCAGGCCTAAAAAATTAATACTGTTATCATTACTAATTATTTCATTCTAAGGATATATTTTGGGTTTCTTGTTTATAATTTGAAAATTGTATAAATTTCGTTTTTGATAAGTTTACTCTTAATTTATTTGCTGTAAGCTATTTAATAATAATTTTTAGGGTCTCATTAACCTCATTCTCGTGTTCGTTTTTATTTTTATTCGGTATAACTATTGACACATCATCAGCAAAAAGCACACATTTATGGTTTGTTACCTTTGGAAAGTCATTAACATACAAAAGGAAGAGTGGTGGCCCAAGGATACTACCCTGAGGTACTCTTGATCTATTATGTAGTAATATGGATCTGTAAGATGTTGAAATATTTTTTTTATTTAGCTGAATTATTGCTCTCTGCTACACATTGCTCTCTTTCAGCAAGATAACTTTCTATCCATTCCAAGGCAGGTCCCCTTATACCATCACGTTCACATTTATCGATGTGTTTTATGATTTACTAAATCAAATGCCTTACTCATTACTACTCATACATATTCTAGAAAAAGTACTGTTACTGGACATTTTTTATCTATACTATCAGTTACTATCTTACAAGAGAGAATGTTGTTAGTAGATTTGCCCTTTTGAAAACTATGCTGTTTCTTGTTTATTATGTTGTGGTTAGTTATAAATTGGGTTAAACGACTCAGCATTACTTTTTCATAGATTTCAGGGAATATTGATATTAATGTTATGGGTCTCTAATTAGATTTATTTAATGTATCTTTATTCTTGTGTAGGGGCTTGACTATGGATAGTTTAAATTTATCAGGAAACACTTCTTCTGATAAGGATAGGTTGATTGTATGAGTTAAAATAGGTGAGATGATTGAAGCACATAATTTGAGTATGTGAGATTTCATCATATCCCAAGAATCGTTTGTTATTCAGACTATTGATTACTCGAAAAATTTCTATTTCAGAACAAGGATTAAGAAATATGTTGATTTGAACTCTGTCAGGCAGGGGTGGGTCATTTGTTAGTTTGGTCAGAAGGTAAAGTTGCAACATTTGAAGTGGTAAAATATTCGTTGAAAGCATTAGCTATTTCGGTAGGATCATGTAG
This sequence comes from Euplagia quadripunctaria, assembly GCA_963859945.1. Classification (NCBI taxonomy): domain Eukaryota; kingdom Metazoa; phylum Arthropoda; class Insecta; order Lepidoptera; family Erebidae; genus Euplagia; species Euplagia quadripunctaria. Next base: position 14,010,993 of record OY982585.1, read on the forward strand.
CAAAAAGCCGTTATTATTTATTGCTGTTATTTGTTTGCATCTTTTGTGTGAATCAGATCTACTTTTAATTATATCCCATGTAGCTTTGCTCTTGTTTTTTTATTTTAAAATATGTAAATGGTTTGTGTGTTTTTTAAGATAATTAACCAAGAACCTTTCTTAGAATAATAAGGAATCCATCTGCGTCCTAAAAAGTATTATTACTTGTTTACGTAAATAATACTTATTTATTTTTTACGGAAACTGATGGTTATAAAATAAAATATAAGAAGAAGAAAAAAGAAGATGTTGTATTTATATTTATTAACCTTTGCAGCTTTACGTAAAAATATATATATTTTTTTTGTTTTAAATATCAATTTATTTATTGTCCCATAAAACTATGGGTATGTTTATTATTTCTGAGTATCTTGCAATTATTTTTTACAAAATTCTGAAATGTACAATAATGTACTAATGCCTCGTCATTTTTTTTTCAAATGTATTGTTTATCATAACACCATCTATTATGAAAGACTTGTATTTTAATGAATCTGACTTTTATTCATATTTTATATTTTCGTGTTATTGTCGCATGAGTGACTTTTATTGTCAACTTGACATTCAACATTGTCTCCCTTTTACTGATGATTAGGCCAAGCAAACACGTGTTCCCATACAAACTTTGCCACCCCTTTTCAACCTCTTGCGGGTGGAATTTTCAAAAATCCTTTCTTATGGGATGCCTACATTATATAAAGAATACGTCCTGTAAATTCCCCGTCTTTACGTCTTACGGTTTAGGCTGTGCATTGATCCATCAGTCAGGACAAAGGATTTTAATATATAGTCGTGGGAGAGCCATGCTTCGGCACGTATGGGCCGGCTCGACCGGAGTGATACCATGGCCTCACAGAAAAGTGGTAGTGAAGCAATGCTTGCATTGCTTTTCGCCGCGTCAGTGAGGTTACCGGAGGCCCTAAACCGTCCTTTACCCCCCTCTCCGCCTCTTAAAGGCCGGCAATGCACTTGTGACTCTTGAGTTGCAGGTGCCCATGGGCGGCGGTAGTCATTTACGATCAGGTGACCCGTCTGCTCGTTTGCCCCCTATAGCATAAATTTTTTTTAAACCTAAGAAACTCAATCATTGATTAAAAAAAAATGCCGGGAAATCGCGTATCAATTGTTTTTCATCACAAGTTGAAGTTCGTCAGCAAAAATGGAATTTAAGAGAAAAGATTTTAGGGCGATGATTTTTTATGATTTTAAAAGTTCACTGACTCCGCAAAACTGGCCTGCTCGTCTTCAAAATGGTTTTGTGGATAGAAGCACCTCATTTGAGCACCGTAAGGCGTTGGTACGCAGAATTTGATAGTGGCCGTGTTTCTCTCCATTATGAAATTCGTCGTGAAGGTCGGCCCTCAACTGCGATCACTAAGGAAGATGTGGCTACTTATAGGCAAATAATTGAAGAAAACCGTCGTATCACCTATGAGGAGATTCGAGGACAGTAGTAAGAGCCAAATTCAAAAAATCTTACATCAACATTTAAAAGTTAGAAAACTTTGTTGCCCATGAACTCGTGTTGATTGGTGTAAAAAAATGTTGTTATATTACGATCACGGACGTTCAAATGTGTATGACATTGTGACAGGAGATGAAACATGGATATATTGTTACATGCCGGAAAGAAAGCAACAGTCTTCTGTATAGGTGTTCGAAGGTGACAGCAAACCAACGAAATCGAGGCAGGCGAGAAACGTAGGCAAAAAAATTATTGCGTTTTTTTTCCCTGGACGGGTGCTGTCTACACGATCCCACTTGAAGAACAAAAGGCAGTATATACTAAGGGGTACACTACCATTTGTTTACCCAGTGTCTTTGAAAAATTAAGGAAAAACCATCCCACACATAGTCCAGACTTGGCACCATGCGATTTCTTTATTTACCCAAAAATTAAAGATTTGATGAGAGGTATGACATTTACGTGGCCGGAAGAGGCCGTGAAACCTTTCAACCAGCACGTGAAAAACATGCCTTTAGACCAATGGTTCTCATGTTTTCAAAAATGGTTTGACCGAATGAAAAAGTGTTACAAATGTAAAAGAGAATAATCCGAAAAGCAGTAAATATATTGCTTTACATGTAAATTGTTTCATTAATAAGTTACGCAAAACTTTCAGTTACCCCACGTTTATAGATAGATAGAAATCTACGAGTATATATACACGAAAGTACACAAGCCTACAATTGCCGTCAGTTCATTAAAACCATTCTAAACCGTATTAAAGCAACCTGGCAGATATTGATTTAAACAACAAGGCCGCCCTTTGTACGTCACCGATGCTACACATTTCATGACTTTAAAACCATTGTGTGCAAATGAAATTCTGTCCTATCTATGCACTATCACTAGGGCTGCCGTCCGTCCGGGTTTCCCCGGATTTGTCCTAGTTTAGAGGGCGTCCGGGGAGCGTCCGGGCGGAGTTTTCAAAAAGTGTCCGGGTAAAACCTCACTCTATGCCAGGGGACAATTATAATTGTTAGATGAATCGTTAACAAGCTAAAAATTTAAATGGAATCAGCGTTTTTTTTAAGGTGTCCGGGAAAGAATCTCGATTTCACGCATGTGTCCGGGACTTTGTAAGTTTTTGTCCGGGGTCGGCAATTTAAGTGATGGCTGGCCTATCACTATCACTAAACTAAACAGCATTTTCAAATGCCCATTATAATTTTAATTTAATGGTGTTTATGACTTTTTCATGAGAGAAACCTAACAATGAAATGTTTTCCTTAAATTGGTTTCAGTCACTGTTATATGCAATGACGTATGGCACCACGATTTTGTTACTGGTTATTACTTTTAAGAGCATCTAATGGCCATGCCGCATTGCTATGTAATTAGACAACCTAAAGCATAGGTGTCCTAATTGAATGCTCTGTGTGGTACATGCAATTTGAACGAACTTTTGCGCAACTAATGTGTTCAATACTTACTAATACTACTAAACTAATAACGTAGGGCGATTTTAACGCCTTCAGTTCTAAGAGACTTTTGACTGCCAGTTATTATTTAATGCTTTTATTTATAACACGACTGCCCAAAAACATTTATAAATGTGAGTTTCTTTAATCCACCATAACTTCTAAATGCCTGAATACATTTGGATATATTCAATATCGTTAAAATACTTACATGATGTAAACTAAAATTTTTATTTTAAATTCAATATAGCGGCTGTATGTTTTTTTGGCAGGGCTGTTGTGTTGTTTAGTTTGTAACTTGTTTTCTAATAAGCGGCGGTTCCATGGTGGTTAATGTGTCAGACCTGCGATTGGGCAGTTGCGAGTTCGATGTAAACATCATTACATTGTAACAAACACGATGCATTGTGCATTGTTATAAGTAAGGAGCTTCAGCTCACAGTTACCTTTACTACTACTATAGAGACCAGGATCGTGTACCCGAATGCTCCGTAACATGTCCCGAGTGTCACGCATGCACTCGCATGCGTGAATGCGTCTGGAATTGCAAGCGTCCATAGGCTACGAAAACGCTTACCATCAGGCGGGCCGTATGCTTGTTTGACGTAGTATAAAAATAGGAATACCAGCTTGCCACTACTACTTTACTAGCTCTTAGCATTTTCATTTATTTTAATTTAAACTATACCGCGGTTCGGAACCGAACTTAATCTTCTTTGATTAAGTTTCTCTTATAAAATAACTTGTATTATTTGAACTTAAACACAAAAGCACGGAAGTTTCTTTTCATGAGCTGTGGAAGGGTCTTTGAGCTGTGTAAAAACATTTATCTTTAAGCCATTGCTTCAGGTCATATTTAAGTAATGCCTGGTTCCTTTAATCAAGAATTTTGAATTTTCGAATTTTAAAACACGAACAACCAAAATGTTTCCGAAAACGAATCGTTTTTTGATTATAGGAACCGGGCATAAATCGTGACAGAGGCAACTCTCGAATATTTCTGTCAAGGTTGATGGATATTTTTAAGATCAATAATTACGTAATACGTTGTTTACATATTACTGGACACACGCAAATTTCTCAAAACTTGCACCATACGCTCACCCATGCGCACGCCAAAAGTCGCTCTACGCGGTTCTTAGACATAAACACACTTCTTTCACCAATTTTATACGCATAATCACTTACACACACACACACACACACACAAAAATACTAACTTTAGATTTAGATATCAATTAGGATTAATAGAATTACTTACCTTGGTTTATTTTCTATGGAAGTGCAGTAACACTGTTTTTAGGTTATAGTTATTGGTTATGGTTATAATTGGACATTTTTTCGGCCGTAGGGTGGGCCTGGAGATCTGTCACACAGGTTTCGTGCCTAGTATAGACTCCAGCTCTCACTAAGGAACTTTATAGTATTTATTATATTAAATGTCATTCCATGCACTGTAAGCTACTGTACCTTATGAGAGGAATAAATGAAATGAAACGAAAAAACAAAAATGAAATGAAATGAAAACTAAGTATAAACAGTTAAATATTAAATATAATAACCAGGCTGTAGAAATATAACATTTTTAGGTGTAAAAGTCGACGAACATCCTAAATGGAAGCAACATGTAGACGGTGTTTACAAAAAAATTAACAAATTTTTATTTGCCTTAAAGATGTGGCTTGTGGGCAATCTTCACTATTGGTTTACCATGTATATGTGTGCTCCATTATTCGATATAGTATACTGGGGTTACTCATCAGAAATTAACCGAGGATTCATAGCTCAATAGATATGTCTTCGGGCAATATTCAATATGCAGTGGTCAGAGTCTTGTAGGCATATATTTAAATCAGAAAGTTTTTAAACTGTCCCTAGCGTGTATATTTTCGAAGTAGCTAAATTTGTTAAGTGTAACATAGGATTGTTTGAAGCTAAAGATAACACAAAAAAGCGTAAAATTAACCAAATCTATTTAAAAATTCCTGTACCTCGTTTAGAGATGTTCAGATCAAGCTGTATGTACATGGCACCACTTATTTATAACGCACTAACTGAAAAATTTGTAAACTTACCATACCATAAATTTTGTGTTGAACTAAAGAAATAGCTAATTGAACAGAGCTTTTATTCTGTTAACGAGTTTCTGAAAAAATGCTTCTCGCTCTTTCCACTTTAGGAATGCATTATGTTAAAAACTTTAAACTCAAATTTAAAATATTTATTCATCCTTACCAACTAAATTTCTGCATGCTATTTAATGGCGAAACTCATGTTTTATCTACTTATCATCTTTTGTACCAAATTTTATGCAAATAAATTCATTATCATTATCATGAATATCCGTTCGTTACTGTTGTTGTTTATCGCGTTCAGACAGACAGATGCAGGGACTTTATTTTATAATATACTAGCTGTCTGTAGCTAAGTAATTTGCAATAGAAACAAAAAAAAAACTATCCTGTCTCTCAAGTTTGACCAAACTGCACAAATTGTGCAAAATTTTATTAAAATAGGTTCATTAGTTTAGGAGTTCATCGAGAACAAACAACGTGACACGAATTTTATATATATATATATATATATATATATATAAAATATATACTAATAGATTGAGGTCCAAAGATTGAAGACCACCGTTCTATTAAATAGGAATTATACTAAAATGGTGGTCCTCAGTTCGACGACGGCCTCGAGAGATGCATTTTCACACCCTGGTTAAAGGATTCGGTGTTGTAGATTAAAGGGAACACTATTAGTAACATACTATTGCTCGCGGCTTCTTCTTCGGCTTATTTTTCTCAGGATGAAAGGTACTCTCTGTCCTTTTCTCATCCCTAAACCCTGACCCCGTGTAAGTAAAATTTCATAGTGATCGGTTAAGTAGTTAAGGTATGAAAGCGTTACAACCAAGGAAACAAACAAACGAAGTCAAATCCGCGCTTATAATATTAGTTAGGATGAGCCGTGTTTACGTACAGTTACGTTCTTTGTGTAATGAGATTCAAGTAATCTAACGACTTTCTAGAGAAATGTAGCTTGCAAATGACACGTTTAGTCCTTTAGTGTTTTGGGCAATTAGTTATTAATCACACCCAAATGAATGCAAGTTTGATCGTTCGCTAACGCGTAATTTTTCGCACTTTAAGCCTTAACGGGTTGTTATGCAACAAAAATTTTCAAAAACTTTATTAATCTCTTAAAATAAACCGGAAATATCTAAACCAATTTTGTAAATTATTATTTAATGACGCATGGAAATAAAAAATATGCTCTCTAATAGTCTACTGCCGGTTCCGGTAATATTCATCTGACGACTCGCAGTCGAAAATATAGAACGACTTACCACCAACCAAAGCATTCGACATGGTCTCTGTTCCCGTACTTATTGACAAACTTGAGCGCATTGGTATAAGAGGAGAACAGCTCTCCCTTTTCAGAAGCTATCTTGGAGGTAGACGACAGTGTCTTAAAATAGGGGATTGGACAAGTAATGAACTACCTATAACCTACGGCGTGCCACAAGGCAGTATTCTTGGCCCCACATTGTTAATTATCTATGTCAATGAACTCTGCCGTTTCAACCTTCTAAATGGTAATATCTTCACCTACGCTGATGATACCGCTCTGATATTTCATGGCAGCACTTGGGAAGCTGTCTTCTCAGCCGTTCAGCTAGGCAAAAGTATGTTTCAAATGACTTTGAAAAAACATTTGGTTAGAGAACTACTCAATATACAAAAAATATTGTAGCAGAACCGTGTGTCGTTGTACTTTGTGTTCAGTTACAATGAAATAAAAAATATGGTTAATTTATTTGAGGTGTTTTTCTTTCTTTTTTTTAAGTTTTTAAAGTTTAGTACCTAATTGTAATGTTTTATAGTTTTGGCGATTTTGGGTTAGTTTTTACTCTATGTTGTTTTATGTTGCTTATGATGATTGCGCGCGTGTAATTTTACAATGTTTCTTTTTTGTCTACCCAAAGGGGTCAGTTGAAAATCAGTGCTGTGCACAGCGATAGCTGAGCTGGATCCTTTGTTGCACACACATATATGTATATGTCGCATCTTCGGTCATTAGTACGGATGCTTAGAGCACCCTCTATAATAAATTCACCGGAAAGGAACACAAGCGCCATCTATCGGCGTTACGCAGAGTCACCGCCGAGTCAACACTAACCTAGGAACTGTACAGTGTTTCTTTGCGTGTTTACAATGCATCAGTGATGAAATATCAAAAGGGAGTTTTCTCATCGCCCGTACCCACTTCGTGCCCACATTGTGCCTAGTCCTGTGCTGAGCATTCGATATATATAATTATATAAAATTTCTTTATTGTATATTCTGTGTGTAACAAAAATATATGGTATAAATAAAGGGATCACTATTGCCATATTTTAGCTGACATAATTTTTTTCAGCTCTCTCCGGTAGTATGACGGAATGGTATTTATTTTCTTTTTAACTTCCTCTAATGATTGCTTCATTATTGATTGGTGGTCTTCTTGAAATTGGCAACAATTTTGCAAAAATTTTCTTCTTAAAATCAAATAAATAACATTAAAAGAAAATGATTGTAATGGATACCTACCAAAGTAGTATAGTCACGTCGTCACAGTAATTTTAAACATTGTTAGCGAGTCCATAATGAAAACTTAAATGCTAACTAATATTATAAATTTAAAAGTGAGTTTTTTTTGTTGGTTTGATACGCTTTCCCGTCCTAACTACTCAACCAATCATTATATAATTGTAAACGCCAATTACGCTATAATTATTTCATATTTTTAATTCACACATTTATAGGATAAAGTTATACTACATAAGCATTAAACATTCATTTACACATTTCCGAACGCAACACGCCCCACCTTATCCTACATCCTTCACCTTCCGCTACCCCCCTCTCGAAAAAAACCATCGACGCACACGCATTGGAGTTCACGCTAATCGCTCCTAAATTAATAACTAAATCGCTTTAAATTAATTTAAAACCACACGCGAGTGTTCCCTGTCAACAATAAAAACGTCTTGGCGGTGATACAACTCAAGAATCGGCGAAGAAAGGAATTTGAGAAGATATTCAAGCCACGTGTGTCAGCTCGACATTCCGGCCCGATTCTTCCCCTCCTTTCAGCGAAGGGTAAGTCACCCCCAATAATATTGTATAAACATTGTCAGGGGTACTGAAAAAGACAATGGGTACCTAAAAAAATGCACCGTCCCAAAAAAAATGTACCGTCCCCAAAAAAATGTATCGTCCCCAAAAAAATGTACCGTGCCATTACACGTTCACCCGAAAGTCATGATTGATGGTTGCGCGATGTATATCCAGATTTTGGGCAATCAATATCATGCAACCACCAAGCACTGTATTAGACGATAGGTTATTCGTCAATCACCATCTTGATTGTGTTAAAACTGACACAAAACCTACCGTGTAATGGACGCTTAAGGGTCGTAGCATGATGTTACATAGCTTATAACCTTTTTAATGAATAACCCAAAAAGGACACATTTTTTTTAAAATCCGATTGCTTTTTAGGTGCAGAGATTAAACAAACAAACGCTTTTAACTTTTATTATACGTATTAGTATTTAATTGATAAGATACCTTTTTATTTTACCGCCATCCGTGACACGAACGATTGCATTCTACCGTAACGTCTATTCAACGTTCAAAAGTCAATGAGAAAGTACTTTTGTTTGTTTGTTCGTTTTATTTGTTTCACCACTTAACTACTTAACCGATCGTTATCAAACTTAGCATGCACTTTGTCGGGGGCATAGAAAATCCACACTAACGCAAAGCGAAACCGCAGGCAAAAGCTAGTACGTCATAAATTTTAACGGAACATCGGAAGCGCAAACAAGTCGCAGAAGTTTAAAAAGTGCTTTCGCGATTTAGAAATAGAGAAAAAAATATAAAGGACTTCTACTAGGCGGAAGTGTTTGTAATGTAGTAGGAGCATATACAGGGTGTATTTGAAAATAGAACACTCAGGTACTTGAAGTGAAAACTTCTTTAGGCACATTTTAAATTTTTTGAACCTTCAAACAACATCATGTAAACATTTTTGAGCATTGTAAAACTTTTGTTAAATATTTTGTAAATCTTTTGTGGGATTGAAATAAACATATTATTATTATTCTCTTTATTTATCGTAAAACTTATTAATTACATTTTTAAATACCTATAAAAAAATACAAATTTAAAAATATAAAAAATATTAAAACAACGACATCGGGTACAGGGACCAAGACACCGGTGGTTAGGGCTCCAAAGACAGGAACCTCCTCACTATACGTGCCGTGTCGAGGAGAATTGCCTTCTGCATCAGTCCCTTGATCCAGCCATCTAACGCGAGCCTCTTAAGGTGTTGATCGAGGCTTTTGGCTATCAATCCATGAGCAGATATTATTATTATTCTCTTTATTAAAATCTATAAAACATATAAATTACATTTTTAAATACATTATTATAAAAAAAAAATATTTAAAAATATAAAAAATAGTGTCCCACCGGTATCGAGTACAGGGACCAAGCTACCGGTGGTTAGGGTTCCAGAAACAGAAACCTCCTCACAATACGTGTCGTGTCAAGAAGGACTGCCTTCTGCATCAGGCCCTTAATCCAGCTGCCTAACGTGAGCTGCCTCTGAAGGTGTTGGTCGAGGCTCTTTGCAATCAATCCATGGGCTGATATGACTATCGGCACAATGATTGCCGAATCCACATCCCACATGTCAACCACCTCATGGGCCAAATCCAAATTCTTCATTTGTTTTTCTTTTCAGCCTTTAAGAGATTGTCGTCATGGGGAATGGTGATATCTACAATCATTGCTCGGCGCTCTAATCGTTCTATTACCACTATATCAGGTTTATTGGCAACAATAGTCCTGTCAGTGATAATAGACCGATCCCAGTACAATGTTACACGACCATTTTCAAGAACTGGGTCGGGCACATACCTGTAGTACGGTAATTCCATAGTCACAAGGTTATATTTAAGAGCAAGTTGCTGATAGACTATCCTGGCCACTTGGTTATGTCTGTGTAAGTACTCGCCGTTGGCAAGACAAGAACAACCGGAAATTATATGCCTGAGGCTTTCTCCGGGACGATGACATGCCCGACAAATGTCAATCGTGCCGTCCTTCAGGATATGTTTCCGATAGTTGTTCGTCATAACAACTTCATCAGTAATTGCACAGATAAAACCTTCAGTTTGTCCAAAGAGGTCACCAAAACGTAACCAGGACACAGATGATAATAGATCTACTTCGGGCCCATTTAAGGCCCGATAAAAACGTCCATGCAGCTCTTTGCTCTTCCATACTTCCCTACGATCTGTAATTTTGAGTACTGCAGGTTTGCGCCAATTCTCTCTACCTAAAGCAAGCGAGGTGAGTCTGTTGTCAACTGCCACAACATCCCGATGCACCTCCACGTTAATAGAGAGGAAGTAATCTCTGAGATTGCATATCTTGCGGTTATGTAGTGTCTTGGCATTTAAAAAGCCACGACCCCCACATAGCGACGACACACACACGAACCACAAGGGACTCAAACTGTCACCCTGAAATATACCCCGCTTGACCTTTATATACTCGCCGTCACCCTGAGATTGTCGACATCCTGGATAGCAAAGAACTGTTCTCTATTGCTGCATACATGCCTCCAAGAAAGTGCATAGAGTTGTATCAATCTTATACAACTCCATCACTCTCAGGAGCCACGTATGCGGCACAGAGTCATAGGCTTTCTTATAGTCTATCCAACATGTCGCCAGATCTTTTCGGTTACAGCGAACTTGTTGGTTAATGGTCGTGTCAATAATAAGGAGCTCTTTAGTGCCACGTGCCCCACTTCTACATCCATTCTGAGAGTAAGACATAACAGAGTTGTTGGTAACATGAGATGCTATCTTCACTCTCAGAATGGACGTCAGTAATTTATATACTGTTGGTAGACAGGTGATAGGTGTGTAGTTTTTATTATTATTATTTCTCTTTATTAAACTTAAAACTTATAAATTACATTTTTAAATATGTATAAAACAAAATATATATTTAAAAATATAAAAAATAGTAGACCACCGATATCGGGTACAGGGACCAAGACACCGGTGGTTAGGACTCCAAAGACAGGAACCTCCTCACCATATGGGCCGTGTCGAGGAGAACTGCTCTCTGCATCAGTCCCTTGATCCAGCCGTCTAACGCGAGCCTCTTAAGGTGTTGATCGAGGCTCTTGGCTATTAGTAAATAAGCAGATATGACAATCGGAACAATGATCGCCGAATCGACATCCCACATATCGACAACCTCGTGAGACAAATCCAAATACTTTAATTGTTTTCCTTTTTCAAGTTTGTGTACAAAATGTAATTTATATGTTTTATAGATTTTAATAAAGAGAATAATAATAATATCTGCTCATGGATTGATAGCCAAAAGCCTCGATCAACACCTTAAGAGGCTCGCGTTAGATGGCTGGATCAAAGGACTGATGCAGAAGGCAGTTCTCCTCGACACGGCACGTATAGTGAGGAGGTTCCTGTCTTTGGAGCCCTAACCACCGGTGTCTTGGTCCCTGTACCCGATGTCGTTGTTTTAATATTTTTTATATTTTTAAATTTGTATTTTTTTTATAGGTATTTAAAAATGTAATTAATAAGTTTTTTTTATAGGTATTTAAAAATGTAATTAATAAGTCTCGTCATGAAGAACAGCGATATCGATAATCATTGCGCGACGCTCTAATCGGTCTATCAGCACTATATCAGGCTTATTGGCAACAATAGTTCTGTCAGTGATGATAGATCAATCCCAATACAATGTGGCACGACCATTTTCGAGAACTGGGTCGGACACATACCTGTAATATCTACTACCTCTGAATTCACAAGATTGTGTTTAAGGGCAAGTTGTTGATCTACAATCCTGGTCACTTGATTGTGTCTATGCAAATATTCCCCGTTGGCAAGACGAGAACATCCAGAAATAATATGCCTGATAGATTCACCGGGACAGTGGCATGCCCGACAGATGCCCACCGTACCGTCTTTCAGAATATATTTCCGATAGTTATTCGTCATAACAACTTCGTCCATAATTGCAAAGACAAAACCTTCGGTTTCTCCGAAAAGATCACCGAACCGTAGCCAAGATGTAGAAGAGGCTTTAAAGTCTATATCAGGCCCATTGAGGGCCCGATAAAAACGACCATGACGTTCTTTGCTCTTCCATACCTCTCTGCGATCATTAGTACTAAGTACTACAGGCTTGCGCCAGTTCTCTTTAACCAGAGCGAGCGGAGTGAGTCCGTTGTCTACTGTACTGACCACATTACGATGCACTCCCACATCAGTATGAAGAAAATAGTCTCTAAGGTTGTATATCTCGCGATTGTGTAGGGTCTTAATGTTTAAGAGTCCACGACCCCCAAACTTTCGCGGGATATACAACCTCATTACCGATGAACGTGGGTGGTGCATTCGGAATGCAGTCAGCAGTGTACGGACTCTCCTATCAAGGACATTTAATTCGGTCTGAGTCCATCTAAGTATACCAAAGGAATACATCAGAACCGGCATGACCCAACCGTTGCAGGCACGCATTTTGTTACCCCCTGTTTTTTCAGGCGGCCAAAGACGCGCTCCTGCAGCGCTTGTTTCATATGAGATTCAGGTATTCCCAATGACTGTGATATACCTAGATACTTGTAGCTTTCAGTGGCCGACAGAGATCTGAGTTTTGTTGAATCTGAAAGTTCGACTCTTTCAGATTCTACTATTACGCCTTTCTTTACATGCATGACTGCACACTTGTCCACACCAAATTCCATCTTGATAGAGTTACTAAAGTTTTCAGTCACCTTCAGTAACGCTGTCAATTGCAAATTAGTGGGGGCAATAAGTTTCAAGTCGTCCATGTATAGAAGGTGAGATATAACGTCTTTCTACAACCTATAGCCTAGCCCTGAACCCTCTAGCAGCGTTCTGAGAGGATTCAAAGCTAGGCAGAACCACAAGGGACTCAAACTATCACTTTGAAATTTACCCCGCTCGATCTTTATTGGTACATCATTCGCCGCTATCTGCCAGCATCCTGGATAGCGAAGTGCCGTTCTCGACTGCCCTATACACGACTTCAAAAAAGTGCAAAGAGTTGTATCAATTTTGTTCAACTCTAGCACTCTCATAAGCCATGTATGTGGAACTGAATCAAAGGCCTTCTTATAGTCTATCCAACATGTCGCCAGATTCTTACGGTGACGACGTACCTGTTGGCTAATGGCCATATCTATGATGAGGAGCTCTTTAGTGCCACGGGTCCCGCTTCTACATATATTCTGAGAAATAGATATGTTCGAATTTTTATTTAAATGTGTAGTAATTTTGAGTCTCAGAATAGATGTGAGAAGCTTATACATAGTTGGTAGGCATGTAATTGGTCTATAATTTTTGGGATCCATGGCACTACCAGATTTATAGAGTAAGTGGGTTACGCCAGTTGTCAAAAATTGGGGTAACGAACCGGAATCCAGTGCTGCTTAGAACTGAGATGCCAAACGAGTATGCGAGCTTCGGAACCATTTAAGCCCAAAGTTGTGCAGTCCGTCTGGTCCAGCCGATTTCCAGTTTGATAATGACTGGACTGCACAACTTACGTCACTTGTGGCTATGAAAATTGGTTCTATTACTTGTATAGACTCTCAGTCAGTCATCTCGTATCCAATCACCTTCTGAATGAGTGACAGGCACCGATCCGATTGTTCCCATTTTCTGTAAACCCACCTCTCATTTCTTTGGAACATACGATTCTGATTATACCGATCTGTTCGCTTTTTGTATCTTCGAATCCTATTTGCCCATGCATACGCTTTCTGCTTTAGAAAGTCTATGCGCTCTGTGACACATGACATATATTGTTGAGGACTAATGTCAGTCCCCAAGAATGCCTGTTTCACAAAGCGGTGCCAATTGTGGTGTATGATTGGTCACCAAACCCACAACTTGCGATGAAAAAGGGATAACAAAGCTATTTCGTACGTCAGAGCGTAGCCTCTCAAGTACGGTATCATCCAGCAGGTTACAGCGCTGTATAGCCCGTACCTGATCCGAGAGTCGTTGTGCTGATACGTTGACACCTGGTTCAAGCTCCTGAAACAGAGACAGTAATCGAACACGGTACGCAGTAAGGTTAGTTCCCAACTCTGTAGCCCTATAATATGCCCGCATGACGTTTTCATTCATTGAATTTATTATTATTATTATTCTCTTCATTTATTTCATAAACATATAAATTGCATTTTTAAATATACTTACAATAAAAAAAAACAAAATATATTTAAAAATATAAAAAATAGTGTCCATGCAACTCCTTGTTCTTCCATATCTCCTTGCGATCTGTAATACCAAGTACTACTGGTTAGCGCCAGTTCTCTTTTGCTATAGCAAGCGGAGTAAGTCCGTTGTCAACTGCCACCACATCCCGATACACATCCAGGTCAACGGAATGGAAGTAATCTCTAAGGTTGCATACCTCGCGGTTATGGAGGGTCTTGGCATTTAAAAAACCACGACCCCTACATTTCCGCGGGATATACAATCTCATGACCGATGAACGTGGATGGTGTATTCGGTACGCGGTAAGCAGTGTACGAACTCTTCTATAAAGGGCATCTAGTTCAGTTTGAGTCCATCTAAGTATGCCAAAGGAGTAGGTTAGAACTGGTATGACCTAATTATTATAGGCCTGCACCTTGTTACCACCTGACAAAAGACTCTTGAATACTTTTTTCAGGCGGCCAAAGAAGCCTCCTGTAATGATTGCTTCATAGACAATTCATTTACCCCTAACGACTGTGACATACCTAGATATCTGTAAGTTTCGTTGGCGGAAAGACATCTAAGGTGTGTGGAATCTGAGAGTTCCATCCCTTCAGATTCCACAATCCTGCCTCTTTTTACATGCATGACTGCACATTTATTGACACCAAATTCCATCTTGATACATTTACTAAAGGTATCAGTTAATTCTAGTAATTTTATCAATTAGAAATTGTTGCAGGCAAACAGTTTCAAACCGTCCATGAAAAGGAGGTGGGATATAACCTGACCTTCTTTCCGCAAACGATAGCCTAGTCTTGAACTCTCCAGCAAAGTGCTGAGAGGATTCAAAGCTAAGCAGAACCATAAGGGACTCAAACTGTCACCCTGAAATATACCCCGCCTGATCTTTATATACTCGCCGTAACCCTGGGACCACCGACATCCTGGATAGTAAAGAACCGTCCTCCATTGCCGCATACATGCCATCAAGAAAGTGCATAGAGTTGTATCTACCTTATACAACTCCATCACTCTCAAGAGCCACGTATGCGGTACGGAGTCATAGGCTTTTTTGTAATCTATTCAACATGTTGCCAAATCCTTTATTATTATTCTCTTTATTCATCTTCTATCATATAAATTAAATTTTTAAATATGTACATAAAAATATATATTTAAAAATATAAAAAATAGTACACCACCGACATCGGGTACAGGGACCAAGATACCGGTGGTTAGGGCTCCAAAGACAGGAACCTCCTCACTATACGGGCCGTGTCGAGAAGAACTGCCTTCTGCATCAGTCCCTTGATCCAACCGTCTAACGCGAGCCTCTTAAGGTGTTGATCGAGGCTCTTGGCTATTAATCCATGAGCCGATATGACAATCGGAACAATGATCGCCGATTCGACATTCCACATATCGACAATCTCGTGAGACAAATCCAAATATTTGATTTGTTTATCTTTTTCGACTTTCACGAGATTCTCGTCATGAGGAACAGCGATATCGATGATCATTGCACGGCGCTCTAATCGGTCTATCACCACTATATCAGGTTTATTTGCAACAATAGTTCTGTCAGTGATGATAGATCGATCCCAATACAATGTGGCTCGACCATTTTCGAGAACTGGGTCGGGCACATACCTGTAATATGGCACCTCTGAATTCACAAGGTTGTATTTAAGGGCTAGATGTTGATGTACAATCCTGGCCACTAGGTTGTGTCTGTGCAAATATTCACCATTGGCAAGACAAGAACAACCAGAAATAATATGCCTGATAGATTCACCGGGACGGTGGCATGCCCGACAGATGTCAACCGTACCATCTTTCAGGATATATTTCCGATAGTTATTTGTCATAACAACTTCGTCCATAATTGCAAAGACAAAACCTTCGGTTTCTCCGAAGAGATCACCGAACCGTAGCCAAGATGTGGACGCTTTTAAGTCTATATCAGGCCCATTTAGGGCCCGATAAAAACGACCATGAAGTGCTTTGCCCTTCCATACCTCCCTGCGCTCATTAGTACTAAGAACTACAGGTTTGCGCCAGTTCTCTTTAACCAGAGCGAGCGGAGTGAGTCCGTTGTCCACTGCAACCACATTACAATGCACTCCCACATCAGTATGAAGAAAATATTCTCTAAGGTTGTATATCTCACGATTGTGTAAGGTCTTAATGTTTAAAAGTCCACGACCTCCAAACTTTCGTGGGATATACAACCTCATTACCGATGAACGTGGGTGGTGCATTCGAAATGCAGTAAGCAGTGTACGGACTCTCCTGTCAAGGGCATCTAGTTCCGTCTGAGTCCATCTAAGTATACCAAAGGGATACATCAGAACCGGCATGACCCAACCGTTGCAGGCACGCATTTTGTTACCCCCTGATAAAAGACTTTTTAGCACTTTTTTCAGGCGGCCAAAAAAGCGTTCCTGCAGCGCTTGTTTCATATTAGGTTCAGGTATTCCCAATGATTGTGATATACCTAGATACTTGTAGGTTTCGGTGGCAGACAGAGATCTGAGTTTTGTTGAATCGGAAAGTTCGACTCCTTCAGATTCCACTATCACGCCTTTCTTTACATGCATGACTGCACACTTGTCCACACCAAATTCTATCTTGATAGAGTTACTAAAGTTTTCAGTTACCTTCAGTAACGCTATCAATTGCAAATTAGTGGAGGCCAGTAGTTTCAAATCATCCATGTATAGAAGGTGAGATATAACTAGATCATCTTTCTGCAACCTATAGCCTAGTCCTGAACCCTCTAACAGAGTACTGAGAGGGTTCAAAGCCAGGCAAAACCACAAGGGACTCAGACTATCACCTTGAAATATGCCCCGCTCAATCTTTATTGGTACATCGCTTGCGGCAATCTGCCGACATCCTGGATAGCGAAGTACCGTCCTCCATTGCCTCATACATGACTTTAAGAAAGTGCAAAGAGTTGTATCAATTTTATACAACTCTAGCACTCTCAAAAGCCACGTATGTGGGACCGAGTCATAGGCCTTCTTATAGTCTATCCAACATGTCGACAGATTCTTACGGTTACGACGCACCTGTTGGCTAATGGCCATATCCATGATAAGGAGCTCTTTAGTGCCACGGGTCCCGCTTCTACATCCATTCTGAGAAATAGAAATGATCAAATTTTGATTTAAATGTGTAGTAATTTTGAGTCTCAGAATAGATGTTAGAAGCTTATATACGGTTGGTAAGCACGTAATAGGTCTATAGTTTTTGGGATCCATGGCACTACCGGATTTGTAGAGTAAGTGGGTTATGCCAGTGGTCATAAAATGAGGTAATAACCCCGAATCCAAAGCTGATTGGAATTGAGATGCCAAACGGGCATGTGAGCTTCGGAACCACTTAAGCCAAAAGTTGTGCAGTCCGTCTGGTCAAGCTGATTTACAATTTGGTAATGAACGGACTGCACTACTTACGTCCTCTGTGGCTATGGCAATAGGTTCCATTTTTTGTATACTCTCACATGACCGCTTAACATCTCGCATCCAATCACCTTCTGTATGAGTGACAGGCACCGACCAGATGTTACGCCAAAATGTATTTGTAACATCTTCATCCGGTAAGTGCTCATCACTCACACATGGATCCGCTTTTTCCCATTTTCGGTAAACCCACCTCTCATTTCTTTGGAACATACGATTCTGATTATACCTATCAATTCGTTTTTTGTAACGTCGTATCCTATTTGCTTTAGAAAGTCTATGCGCTCTGTGACACATGACATGTATTGTTGAGGACTGATGTCAGTCCCCAGAAATGCCTGTTTCACAAAGCGCATCACCTTTGGCCTCGTATTGCCCAATCGAAAACTAATTAGCTTACTGATGAGTGTCCTAGCCTCAGCAATACGACGCTCAATTCTACATTGCCAGGCTGGCACAGCAGGCTTGGGTCGAGTAGTAGTGGTATTTACAAAAAAATGAACTCCCGCTACTCGACATACTGCGACAGCCGCACAGTAGAGAATAGAGTGTGTATCACTGAGATCTTCACTATTGTCTAAATAGTCAGACAATAGCGAATCCAGGGCACACACCAGCGCTATATTTCTTTTATGCATAGGCAAACGCGATAAACGTGGTCTAATTTGATAATTTACAAACCTGTATTACAGAATCGCATCCTCCAAAGCACTCCTTAGTCTTTCATTGTATTGGGTACTCACGGATATAGCTTCACTCTCCACAACTTCATCAAGAGGTAGTAACTGTGGCATCTCGTTAGTCACCAAACTCACAGTTTGCGATGAAGAAGGGACAACAAAGCTATTCCGTACGTCAGAGCGTATCCTGTCAAGTACGGTATCATTCAGCAGGTGGCAGCGCTGTATAGCCCGTACCTGATCCGAGAGTCGTTGTGCTGACACGTTGACGGCTGGTTCAAGCTCCTGAAACAGAGACACCAAACGAACACGGTACGCAGTAAGATTAGTTCCCAACTCTGTAGCCCGATAATATGCCCGCATGACGTTTTCATTAATTGAATTAGTCCATTTCATGCGGCGCACATCACCACCGGCAGCGGGGGCCCTATTCGAGGTCAGTGGTCCTCGGGGTCCCAAGCAGGTCGGTGGCCGGGTTCTCCCCTGCCGACGCACAGGTGTTGGCGACGTCGGCGGGGAAAAATACTCGTCGCTGGAGTTTGAGCTCGACGTCTCATTGCTTGCCGCTGTCCTCGAAGGGTGTAGTGGCGACTGTGAGGCGGAGCTGTGTGACGAGTCCGGGGTTATCCGTTGTGCATTTCTGTTTCTGGCTTGATATCTTGTTAGCATTTCTATTGTATTCCATGATATTGTTTTCTATGACATCTGTCATTATCTTCTAAAATTTTTGGTTTGTATTTTTGCATATTGTTTATGTGGTTTTTCTTATATTTTTTTGTAAACCTGTTTCCAAAATATATATTTCATGTATTTATTTCCGATTTTAATAATTTCTTTTAAATTAAAAATATAAAATATGTTTTGTAAGAAAATGTGACGCTAACAGTTAAGTGTTGCCAGGTTATTATTATTATTATTATGGTTATCATGGTTATGTAGATTCGGTTTTGAGGCATGGGGTAACTCAACACATAGAGCAAAGGCTTTTATTGTACATAAAAAGTGCTTGAAAGCATCAACTG
Source organism: Euplagia quadripunctaria (assembly GCA_963859945.1). Taxonomy (NCBI): domain Eukaryota; kingdom Metazoa; phylum Arthropoda; class Insecta; order Lepidoptera; family Erebidae; genus Euplagia; species Euplagia quadripunctaria. The sequence goes on from OY982585.1 coordinate 14,030,464, forward strand.
GTGTATCTTTTTTAACAAGCTGTAGACCTATATTTTAAAAATTAAGGCTGTTGACATTAGTGTTTCTATATATAATGGAAATTGGTATGTTTGTTGGAAATAATATGAAAATCTATTCAAAATTTAGTGAGGTTAGTAAATTCAATAAAAGAGATCCCACTAAACTAAGAATTGAATCATGTAAAAGCACTCTTCGATGTAAAAATAGTTTTATAATGTCAATTATAATTTATAGCCTTTGCTTATATAATCAAAGTTTATAACCATATTCCTCAGGTAATATGAGAATTACCATTACAACGTTTTAAATCAAAACTAAAGTTTTGGCTACTAGAAAAGTGCTTTAACACCATAAATGTTTTTTTAAATTGTAAAACCTAATAGTTGTAAGTAAAATTTTGCATGCCTATTAAAGGCGAATATGTCGGGCTGTTTCTTAATGTTGTCACCTAATTAATGTACCTTATTCTTGGTAAATAAATATCTTATCTTATGTTATCTTATCTAACATTATAAACTCGAAAGTGAGCTTTTTGTTACGTTTTCACGCCTTAATTACTCAACTGATAATCATGAAATTTCGCATAGACGTAGTTAGGGGTAAAAAAAAATAGGCAGTCATGGGACTGCCAACAGAAGTGAAAACTTAAACGAAACGACGAACTTAAAACGTCACATTAGCAGGTTGGTGACATTAATTAATAAAGAGCTGACAGAACTTAATATTTAGAGATATACGATTATAGTCACGTGTGTATTTAGGAGATAACTGACTAGTTTCGGACCAGAGGGAGTCCTTTTAATAAAGAAGTTGATGCGATTGCCGTGTCGATATCAAAGCGCTGGTCAACTTTTTCGACCGCTTAGGGGCCACCGATAAATTCCGTCACACGGATTTCAGGATTTTTGGACCCCACCCCGTCCTTGTCACATTTGTGTTAAAGCATGTGCTTCTATCATATCTCCTGTATTAGCTCATTGTATAAATGTCTCTCTCTCAGATGGAGTTTTTCCAGATAAATTAAAACTGTCCACAGTTAAACCTCTTTACAAAGGTAAAAGTAAACTAGAATGATCAAATTATAGAGCAATCACGCTCTTATCAATATTTTCAAACATTTATGAAAAAATAATGTACAAGCGTTTAACACAATTTGTAAACAAATATAAGTTAATAAATGAAGAACAAAATGGCTTTCAAAAAGGTAAATCTACAACACTGGCAGCTTTTTCCTTAATTAAATCAATAACTGACAATATCGATAAAAAACGACCAGTTACAGGCATTTTTCTAGATATGAGCAAAACATTCGATCTGGTGAATCACAAAACGCTCTACGACAAATGCGAGCGATATGGCATTCGTGGCACTGCTCTAAGATAATAATAATAAAATGGATAATAATGGATACAAAGTTATCTTGAAAACAGAGAACAGTGCGTAGAAATATCTAACATAAATGCAAATCAAGTCATTGTTACACATAGATCCCCATTCAAACGTAACACAACAGGAGTGCCCCAAGGTAGTGTATTATGACCGTTTTGGTTCCTTCTGTATATAAATGATTCATTCAGAATCATTTATATACAGACCTTTATATACCTTTGTAAAGAGGTTTAACTATGGACAGTTTTAATTTATCTAGAAAAAGTCCATCTGAGAGAGAGACATTTATACAATGAGCTAATACAGGAGATATGATAAAAGCACATGCTTTAACACAAATGTTACAAGGACGGGGTGGGGTCCAAAAATCATGAAATCCGTATGACGGAATTTATGGGTGGCCCCTAAGCGGTCGAAAAAGGTGACCAGCGCTTTGATATCGACACGGCAATCGCATCAACTTCTTTATTAAAAGGGCTCCCTCTGGTCCGAAACTAGTCAGTTATCTCCTAAATACACACGTGACTATAACCGTATATCTTCAATAAATCGATAGAAACGCATATTTTAAGTCAAGCTATTATTTAATGACGAATTTCAACTAAGTGGTATCGCTAATCCGTGAAGATTGCGCATTAGCCTAACATGCCATTACTAATAGTGTTAGTTATACAGATTACCCCACATAACTGTTAGGAAAATACGTACGAATATTTAGCAGAATTGTTATTTTACCGAAACTTGTGGGTTTATAGAATTAAGAACTTAAAGCCACTTACAATGAATAAGTAAGTAAGTATTCGATATTAGAGATGCTGCGGATGCAGAATTTTTGACATGCGGATACAGATGCGGATATTTGAAAGGGCGCATCCTCGGATGGAGATGCAGATGTCAAAATCGATGCGGAAGCTCCGCAATTGCGAATACGGATGCGAATATCTGCAACATCCCTGATATACAATAACAAACGCGTCGGTTCTTGTCACCGAAATCTTTGCTCCTATTGGTCAATCAGCATGTGTTTACGGCACACGCCAGTCGCCGGCCCCACTCACTATCTTTCTTGTCGCGACTTGCACTACATCTGCATCCGCATAAACATTGATTATTGCGGATGCAGATGTCAAAATCGATGCGGAAGCTCCGTGATTGCGGATGCGGATGCGAATATCCGTAACATGCCTGCTCTATATTATATGTCTATAAAAACAACTTAAACATAAAATATACAATGTGCGGCCTTATCACAACAAGCAATTTCTTCCATGCAGCCTTTGGATGGCCATAAGAGATTAAATAATATTGTTTTTTGTTATGAGATTGGTGACAAACGAGCAGACGGGTCACCTGATGGTAAGTGACTACCGCCGCCTTTGGGCACCTGCAACTCCAAGAGCCGGGCCTATACATGCCGAAGCAAGGCTCTTATAAATTTAATTTAATACTAAACAGTAAATTATATCTCTTGCGTGTTAGAAAGTCTTTTCGGTTTTACATCAATATTTCTAACATGTTTGCTTGTACATTGTTATACTTAATTTTATTTAAATTTGTCTTCACGAAATTATTCACTCCACCATCGATACGCCAGGTTTGCTATCTGCGGTCTGTATTTCCACCAGGCACAGGTCACGCTGTCCCAACGTATTTTTGATACAAATTTATAAAAATAACACCTCTTTCTATAACCCTATTGTAATGATGTGTCGCACATATAATGAACTGAATCGGGTTGAAGACGTGGATGTATTTAATGGTAGATTCTCCCAGTACAAGAGGGTATAATAAATTCACAAGGTTCGTAGTATTTTCTTATAAATATAGTTTTAATCTTATATATATTATGCTGTAGATACATGTATTTGAGTAGCGTCTTGGTTAATTAAGCGTGGAAAGTGTGTGTATTTTGCTTCATGCTTTTTTCATGTTGTGTATGCTATATTTAGATCACTGTCTTGACTTAATATGTACATATATCCTAATATTTTCTGTCATGTAATGCCAGTAATCTGTGTGCGTACCTTTCACAAATAAATAAATTTAATCTAAACATCTAACATCCAAATTTTATTAACGTATTTCTTAAGTTTCATCTTGTATATAGACATGCTATCGCAAACGTCCGGCGATCTGTTGTACAACTGCACTCCCTCAAACAATATCGCTCTTCGTCCATATGTTCGTATCTTCGTTAATACCAGTTTTTTTTATTTCTTAGATTCTTTTGTTTTGAAGTGAAAACTTCTTTAGGCACGTTGAGCCATTTTAGCCCTGAACGAAAGCACTGAACTCGCGTGACCGTCACGCTCAGACATGTGCCAGTTATGTTTTCACTTCTGATGTGCAGTTCTATGACTGACTCTTTTTTTAGCGGTGGTAGACCAATGGCTAAGACGTCGGACTTGCGATCAAGTGGCAACCACTGGGTTCGAAGCCCAAACAGTGCTCTAACGACTTGAACCCACTCCTAACACAAGCACCCACGGTGCTAGAATCCTTAAAAAAAAAAAAAAATTGGTTGCCTGTAAAGTCGGTATACGGGCGAAAGTTTTACGTGACAACGACTTTGAGTGGTAAAATAATTTTAATGTGAATATTCATTCGTATAGTAGGAAGAAGGATGAAATAATAGTAACAATTTAAAACATTTATTTATACAAAGAATTATATTTAAAACGCGTGCCTCTTACTCGCTCTCATTGTGAGCGCATAACGTCAGCGGAGCGTAACGCAGTTTCTTGAAGTGTCACCCGGCAAACCAATTTATAAGACGTTGTCACGTCAAAATCTTAAATTGTGAGTTTTTTCTTTTTTATGTAACTGTATATTCGTTTGAACTGTACATTTTCATTCATTTTAGAGATGTTGTTACGGCTTCTTCGGCACGGATTTGGAAGGAAGCAACGATGTTTGTGTGAAGAAGCTTTATTTCCACTTCTTTACACACATATAACCGGACTGACCGATGTGTCTCTTGACGTGGCGTAGCTTTGACGTGGTCCTCTCTGATATCAATTCGCTCTGGCGCTAACAGTCTTTTCCGCTTCCTCTTTTTTCTTTCTTAGACTTTAACGGACTGCCGGCTGTGTGACTCACGGCCTCTTACATACCCCTGTCGAATCTACTAGACTCGTAATTTGAACAGTTTTTTCGACCTTCTTTTTGTTCTTAATTTTTATTTTACACTAGCAGCACCCCGCGGTTTCACCCGCGTAATTCCCGATCCCGTGGGAATATAGGGATAAAAAATAGCCTATGCATTAATTTAGGTCTCCAGCTATCTATATATTAAGTTTCATCCTAATCGGTTCAGTGTTTTTTGCGTGAAAGAGTAACAAACATCTATCCGTCCATCCAAACTTTCACATTTATAATATTAGTGGGATTATTTATAGTATACCCCAAAAGAGGAAGATAGCTTGTTCAAAAACTCAAATGTTATAAGAATTTTATACCGAAAATGGTAGCGGACCTAGGCCGATAAGCATGCTTGCGTCTTAAATTTTTCTAGCAAGCATGTAGGGATTTCCATTAGACCCCCGTAGGTTTAATACAACAGATCATTCAAGCCAAGCTTGCTTTAAATTATTTTTTCGCTTTAGAACTAGGATTGCATAGATATTTACTTGGTCTGGCTTGGATTTAGATACTGCAGTCACTCAACTCTATATCCAAGTGTTTTAGTTTGATTGCAGTACTCACACAATTGTAGTAGGTACTGAACAGCCGGTAAGTGTCAGCAACAAACTCCTTCTATACTAGGTAATTTGAATTTGAAACACTTTATCTAATCAAGATATACGGTTTACTCAAGTATGTAAGGAGATGTCTGACTTCTTTCGGGACCGACGACGACGTCTGATACCAATGAGCCAGGTCGCTTCTCCCCCTGATAAAGAGCCCCCGTCGGGCCACAAAGTAGTCTAGCATCCCCAAAATTCAGAATTGATAATTTAAACCGTGTGTCCATACTAATATGCCACCACCACCAACTGCCACTGTCTCTCTGAATCATTTTGATCCATCCAAAGGTTGCCTGGAAGAGATTACATGTAGCAGTAAGGCCGCCCTTTGTACATTATCTGTTTAATATAATTATGTAAATGTATCTTCCAATGTATTGCTAATGTACATATAAAGTGTTATCTATCTATCTAAAATAACAAAGCTGAAGAGTTTTAGTTTGTTTTTTTAAACGCACTAATCTCTGAAACTATTAGTCAGATTTGAATAATTATTTTTGTATTGGATACAGTATTTTTTGAAGAAGGTTATAGGCTATGTAACATCACCCTACGACGTTTCAGAGTGGAGTAGTGACTATAAACGCAGGTGAAACTGCTTGAAACGGCTAGTCTTAAATAAATATAAATTATTTATTCCACTATTCTACTCATCTTTACCGATACTAAAGAAAACGAGCAAGTAAGATCTAATTTCAGCCACATTCAAACGTCACTTCATGCGTACACATACAGTCGAACCCACGGAGCAGATACAAAGCAGAAACTTAATCGTCAAAAGAGCAAAAATGTTTCAAATTATGCGAAGCCGATTGCCAGAGAACTTTATCATAAAAAGTAAAACCAAAAATGCAAGCCTATAATTAAGTAATAACTGAACGTGTATCACTTAATGTACAATTAAAACATGATTATATTACAGCCTGTCACTGTGTTAAACAACAATAGAAAAATTGAAAATTCTGTACTTTTTTATTACATTTTATTTGACGGTATTGCGTAACGGACGACACGCGTATTAAACTACACTACACTGAAACGAGTTTTGTTTATGAAACACTTTTCCCGCGGGTTCGCTTGTGTTAAATTGTATATTTTCTATCCCTCGGGACTATTTGGAACGAAGTTTTTAGGGTTTCGTTCCTCAAAAGGAGAAAAAGGAAACTTCTGTCTATCTGTCAAGACCTTTTCTCAGGAATCCGTGCATACATCAAGGTAAAATTAACATTAAATACTTATGCCTGCAGTCCGTTGAAGCTGTAAAAAAATCAAACGTGTTAGTCAACGCAATCAAAAGATACGGCCGTTAAGCCTTACATTTTAACAAGTTTAAACTTTTCGCAGGTACATCAAAACCTATAGGGTACCTACTTCCTATTGACCTAGAATCATGAAATTAGGTAAGAAGCAAGGTCTTAATAGCACAAGTAAAGAAAAAAATCCGAAAGTCGTTAATTTGTTGTTATATCAATTAAAAAAATATTTTTTGTGATTACAAACTTATATTTTGCGCTTGGAAAGTTAATTTTGTCTTTTATCGTTGTATGGAAGAGTATTTTTAGAAAAGCAAAGTTAAGTTTGTCTTTTGGAAGAAACGGGAAATAATTTTCGAGAATTGATTCCAGAGATAGACGTAATATCTACTTACACAAGTTTGTTTACTTACGGAACCCTCAGACTCGCACTTCTCCGGCTTTTTAACATTATTTACGAGGATATATGCCATATTATAATCGATTAGGCGGTCTGTGACAACTTCTTAAAATGTCCACTTCTGGATATGTCTAATTCTGTATTTGACCACTTCTTGTTACGACCAGTTCTCGTAAAGCCCACTTCTGTTTTTGACCATTTCGTTTTATGACTATATCAAGTACAGTCACAGCAATAATTTGGCGTCGTTGAAGATGACATGCATGCCAATGGTCTCACCACCATAGATGCCCAAGACCGTGCGAAGTGGAGAGGTAAAGCCGGAAAGCGGACCCCGGACTCCGAGGTGACAACCTCGGTTGAAATTTTTTTAGAAAAACTCGAAAAAAACGAGATATCTAATATTGATTTCCTAAAAAAAATAATACATTTTAAATTGCGATACACCTTTTAAAATGTATTATTTTTTTGTTTAAACTTTTTTGAATTGCCTCCTACAAACTGGCTACAAATGCAAAAAACGCGGGTTTTCTAATTATTCTAATGTACCTATCGAATATCAACACAGCCTTCCTATTTTTTTTAGAGTAATAAAAAGTTAAGTTTTGTTGTTTAATATAAATTATCCTAAAATCTCTTATTTTTCTGTTCAACTGTACTTGTAGTCATAAAACGAAATGGTCAAAAACAGAAGTGGGCTTTATGAGAACTGGTCGTAACAAGAAGTGGTCAAATACAGAATTAGACATATCCAGAAGTGGACATTTTAAGAAGTTGTCACAGACCGCCTAATCGATTATAATAAACATTAGTAAATGTTACAAAAATCAGAATTGGTAAGAAGTTTAACCTACTTTTGTGAAATATTAAAATAGTTTCCTAAAAAATCCATCTATCACAATCATAAAATGATCAAATTAAATATGAAATAACAAAAATAACATTCAGTATTACAGTTTCAATCGATAAATCTTAAATTCTTCCTCACTATTTTCATATCTCATCTCACAACGTTTAAATTGTTCCCATTTAAATTTAAAGAAAATATTGCACCTTTACGGGTGGAAAATGAAGGGATGAAGAATACAACTTATGTACTTATTGCCAGCCTTTTATAATCCCACTATTCATCAATATTTATCAACCGACCAATAACATTGCGTTACCGGTATAACTAGTCATAATAATATCTATTAACTCATTTTTATTAAATAGTGAACTGTTTTATCATCTATTATAGTTTGCCAATATTTTTTATAAAATAAATAAGAGTTTTTGATGTGGCGACAACAGTATGGTAAGAATAGTACTTCTAGGAGACTCCGCCTCTATTGCAAAAACGGGCCTTTATCCATAAGTATGATAAACTAGCAGCGCCCCGCGGTTTCACCCGCGTAAGTACCGATCCCGTGGGAATATCGGGATAAAAAGTGGTTTCTGCGGGAAAGAGTAACAAATATCCGTCCATCCATCCATCCATCCATCCATCCAAACTTTCACATTTATAATATTAGTGAGATTATATCCACTCTTCCCTTAGCTACCATCAGACAGGTCTTCGTCTTCATCATCAGACCAGTAGCCACTGAAGAGTTCCACTATCTACCTCCATCATCAGATCAACTCCAAGATGACAAATTATAGTGTTGTCATCTAAAATAAGTATATATACCACCCACCCGAGCCTGGGTGTACTTTAAGGTCTGTAAAGGGTACTTTAAAGTCCCCCGCGACACAGGAGTCATTCCTAATGCGGGAGTTGTCTATACGAAAAAAAAGAGAAAACGAGCAATGAACAATACATGCAAAGTTAAAGTAGGTTAAAATTGACATCCAAGATTTATTTAAATAGTTAAATAACTTCTTCATCTTACTACTAACTAATTAGTTAGTCAGTTAGTTAGTAACAGGTAAAACTAATAAAACCGTGATAAAATAAAATACATATTTTTATGTAAAAGGCAAATTCGATGTAGACCAGTGTTATCTGTAGACGACTTATTATTTCATTCTTTTTTCTTATTATATCATTCTGATTTTCAGGATATCCAGAATGAAACAGTGGCAGAAGAAAATGCTGTAAGACAAGGAGCAAGTGATGGCTACGAATATTGGAATAACGAGCAACGTGGACGTATCACTTTTGAGGTATGCACTGTAACATGGAGGGTGACCTCGTGGTCTACACGTGGTCCCCCGTAGGTTGGGTTGAATAAAGAGAAGGAATTACACACGTAAAACACTTTTACAATTTATATTAGTACTAGTGGTACAGAGTACAGATATTTAAAGTGACATTAACAGCAAATATACTAGGCTCAGGGCGAAAGTCTTCAGAGGTTTTGGGCGTAGTTCCGGCGCTTGGTAGGTGCAGCAAGAGTACTTAACTTCGTCGTCTTGAAGAGCCGGAAAGAGCTCGAGGCCCTGCGGGCCGCGGTATATATAGGCTCCAGGGGTGTGGCGCGGCGCGAGGTGAGTTCGGTCTAAGGAGTTCGTAGGATGACGCGTGACAGCACGAATACTTACTTACTATGGGATTTGAGTTTAGATTTTTTGTCAATCAATTCAGTTATCTGCCGTGGTGACTACCGTTGTCAAAGATCTATGGCAAAGGGATAGAGTTATTAACGGGTTTTACTTTGTCCATTCTTTTACTAAAAATTTTGACAGTTCGACAGTAGTAGTCAATTAGTGCGGCCCAACACCTATTGAAAATAATGATCAATTTTATTTACGTACAAGTTTTAATCGATTTTAATAAAAGTAATAAGTATTTTTTTTCTAAAAATACTGAACTCGTCTAATGAATTATTTTACCCACATTTAATATATTTTACACAGCAAAACAGCAATATGTAGCTTATATTAGGCGTTGCATCTCTCCACCAAACGAGGGAGGACATCTTCAACGTAAGTTTCAGCGTTCATATTACCATATTCAAAAACGAACTCAGTTCGTCTGTTCTTCATAATACCCGCCTATACCTCACTGTGGAGCCACTGTAAAGGTGCACTTCCTAAGACGCATCTCAGTCGTTCAGCATTTCCGGGACGACGATACACTCATACCCTTCTCGTATCAGGCCTAAATCCAAACCGGGACCCTTTGCAAAATAAATATTTATCCCATTGCTCCTGGGACTAATTTCGTCCCGCTTGTAGCAATCCTACAGCTCTCTACATTTCATCAGCAGTCAAATGGCGTCACTCCATGACACAAAAAATTACTCACCACAATTTTTTTTCAAAAACTGTACATGTCAAAATGGTAAAAGTGAGATAAACTACCACTGACTACCACTAACCGACAAACTTTCAAGGTTAAAGTACGACATCTTTACACAAACTTTTTTGCAGTCATCTGAATAATTATTTGTACATGTATTATATGTATTTAAATGTATATATGTAAGTGTATTTGTATATATAGTATACATAATTATGTAGGTTTATTTGTGTAATAAATTCTTTATATTATATTCTCTTATGTTGTTCTTCGTTTAAACTTACAATTTTTCTTATTTCAATTATACACCTGCCACACACATTTCTGTATCACCCAAAGGTTGACTGGTAGAAAATGCCTACGGCATTAAGTCCGCCTTATCCATTGTATCTGCAGGAAGTGTTTTAAATAAATAAATAAAAACCGAAAACACATGAAATCGGGAAAAAATAATTAGCTTTTATTTTAATGAAAACAAAACATAATCAAAAAGTTTCTATTTTTAAAATCAGCCACTATGTTTCCGAGAACAAAAAATACCGTAAACCAAGATTGGTTACGGTACGGTATTTTTAAAGTAGATACTTTGCTAAGCAAAAATTATGATGCACGTATCATGCTTAGACTTTTTTAATATATGTAATAACAAATGAAAGACTTTCGATTTTTTTTCCTTTAGTTGTGCTGTCAGACCTTGCTTCTTACCAAATTTCATGATTCTAGGTCAAAAGGAAGTATTCTATAGGTTTTCATTTATCTGCGAAATGTTCTAATTTGGTCAAATCTAAGGCTTAAAATGCTCTTTTGATTGCATTGACTTAGAAGCTTGATATTTTTAAAGCTTCAAGAGACCGCAGAAAGAGGGTCTTGACAGACAGACGGACAGACGGAGAGACAAAAAAGTGATTCTACAAGGGTTCCCTTTTTCATTTTGAAGAAAGGATCCCTAAAAATTTATAAAAATGACCACTTAACGTTATAGTTTTGTATAGTATTAGTAGTATTGTGTGTAGTATTAGTATTACTGAAGTAACTTTTATCTTACCTGTGGTATAACTTGGGGCCAACAGATGTCGTTGCGTGTTGTGTTACTTAATGTTAATTTTTTTAAATAAAATTAAATTATTTTTTCTATGGATAGAGAGAACCGATTGCGATAAATGAAATACCTAATGTTACACCGAATTATACGCAATACTTGTGTATAAAACGTTTCCACGATTATTTTGTACTTTTACGTGAGGCGTGCACAATCAAACACGTCTACTGATTTATTCTACAATCTTTAAAGTACAGGAGGTACTCCATCAAAAAAGCATGACTGAAATCGGACTACCTGGTAATGAATTACAACCAAGTACACATTTTGACTTTCACCCCCTCTCTCAAGGAAACCGTCCTAATTGTCGTTATAAAAGTACCCAATGTCCTACTTCTCAGAATGAACTCAAAGCCTGCCAAGTTTCATTTCAATCCGTTCAGTAGTTTCGGCGTGAGTTTTATTATAAGTATAGATCCCTAAGAACTGATTTATTAATGTAACTGAGGATACAAGTGACGAATTTAGTGTGTGTCATCTTTAATTTGTCATGTGCCACGTTTTAAAGTTTAATTTTACGAACTCTGGCACAGCTACGTTATCAGGCAACTGTCAAAAAGAAAATAAATGAATGCACAAAGTATAGTGGCATCGATAGTATTGCGAGTGTTCATAGGTACCGTTACCCACTTACCATCATGCTCAAGTGGGCAAATCGTCAAATGTTGAGCTTTGAACGATATGGCGGGTATTAGACAATTCAACGATCGGCCTACGACGTAATATAGAACTTCCCATTTAGGCAGGCATTACCACCTAGCATGGTCGGTATAGGGAGGATTTTCCAGTGCCATCGTTTTGTCTCATTATTTTGTTTCCCACTTTTGTTTTAGCTTGCATGCTCACTTTTTATCATTAAGGATTTGTATCGTGTGTAGTGTATTATTCAAACCCCGGTCTTTGACGTTAATAGATTATAAACTACTAGCAACCCGCCCCGACTTCGCACGGGTAGCTGAGACATCTTCAACAATCATCAACATATTTCAATCAATTTACACAAAATCTTAACAAATTATACACCTAAACTTTCCTCATGAATCACTCTGTCTATTAGTGAAAACCGCATGGAAATCCGTTCAGTAGTTTTTCAATTTATCGCGAACAGACAGACAGACAGACGCGGTGGGGGACTTTGTTTTATAATATGTAGTGATTATGACCTATTATACTTTAAATTGTAAATGGTTGGATGCAATTCATAATTTTTTATCAGTTTATAATATCGCGAGATTGTTTATAAACTAACGATGTTCAACAGTGTTACGGTGAGATATACTTATATAATACATTAAACATAGAAACATCTAGAGTTAGCAAGTAGAATATTTGCACTGAGCGAGCACCGATTGTTCGTCGTATGCTCCACATAGGCTTTGATAAGCTATTCGTTATCGATAACAATTATTGCTACCATCCGCTAACATAAGTTCCTTTTCTTAAGTTGTTTTTTATGAGTATGACACGCCGTGCCGCGCCTATTTTCAGACTACTTAAAAAACACAACCTTTTATTTTTTTAAACAACTGTTACGAGCTGTGGTTTGTTATCAGAAAGTTACACCAATTTATTACCAAAATAGACACAATTTATTTCAATAATTCGCAATCGATAAAATTACAATTAATTCTCACTATTTAAATAATCCTTTGTACTTCACACTTATATTTCCACTCGTATTATTCGTTGTTTCTCGTACTATTGTTCAATTAAAACTCATTTCATACCGCAATGCATGCGTCTTCACCCGGAAAGTTATTTCGTGGTGACATCGTGATGTTTCCCGAAAGCTTGAAACTATTCTGGAGTTTTCTAATATAATGTAGGACAGTTTACAAATAGGCTACTAGTTCCGCTCAACGTCAAAAGATGGCGTGCATCTCAATTTAGGTAATCATAACCTTTTATGACTTCCTCTAATCGACAGTAGATGGCGCCCGCGGATTATTCGTAACACTTGGTGTTAGAAGTGGGATAATGCTCAAGGGGATACCTGTCACCTCCAAATGGTTGTTGCGTTTTAAGTAGTTTTATGCTCTTGGTTGTGGTTTTTTTTCCAGGTTATCCATACATAAATAAAAATTTTGAGGCCGCTATGAACTATAGTACTACTTCCGATATATTATTATATATTTTTTTATTTTATATGTTTAGTAATATCGTTTAATCAACGAGCTCAGAAAGTCGTCGCGCAAGTTAAGAAAAACTTGCTTCGGAATTTTGACTTTGCCTACTAAGTTAAGACAAAATTAAGAAAAGTGAGGCCGTTATGATCTGATTATGATGCACACAACAACATGATGAATAAAATTGACTGAATATTGTTAAAACTGTCTGTTTTTTAAAAGAGTGGCCGTGAGTTTGTTTGCCCGATTTCTTTTCACAAGGCTCAACCACTTGGAAACGGGTGGTTATTGATCAACACAGGCAGACATGATATTATGTTGTCCATTTTTTTTTGGCAAAGCAAACTATTGTTGTGGTGACTCCGTGTGTGTTGATCTAAATTTTTTAATTGTAATATTATTTTTTATAATTTACGATTTCAAATAAGTGATGATCAATTTTATGAAAAAAAGTTTTTTTTTTTAAAGATAATTGTTGAATTTCAACCATCCTAATAATCCACAAACACCAGGTAGTCATAAAATGCGATCAATAATATTCTGAGGAAAAGTCGTGTTGATTCACACTGGTGAAATCTAAATCAACGCTAGCGAAACTGCGGGCAGCCAGTTGTAAAATACATTGTTAGTTTAAAAAAAGTTAAGATACCTACTAACATTTTAATTTTGTTTTTTTCTAGATACCAGAGATACCTGTAAATAGATATCCTGAAAAAGTGTTTGACAGCAATGGAAATGAATGCTTTTCTGCACTAACTGTAAAAATGATAGTAAAGAAAGTTTTGGAACATGTTAAAGAACATCCCTACGCATTAGATCTCATTATTAACGAAATACAATCTGAAATCGAAGAGGAACCATCTTTATTCAAGTTCCAAGATTATCAAAATGACGATGAAATAACATCTTTATTAAATACCCGAATTAAATATCAATCATTTGATATCGATTATGATTGCCCACCCTCAGTGGTAAGATTTTTGAAACAAGTGCCCAAGTTTTTATCGCAAATACGAAAATTCCCTCAATGCTTGTTACCTATATTTGGATGTAACAACGAGTTTAAGGTGCCATCAACTTCATCAGATTTCTGTGGAAGTCTACCTAACATTCTGAAAATTTATAAGTTCCCTATATCACGACCACATCCCAAACCTATACCCGAATTCGAGTCTCCTACTCCTGATCTTTCATTTGAGTTTATAAAACCAGAGGTCAAGCTACCATTATGTGCACCTGAATTAAATAACACTGAACCAGAGCCAGAAATAGAACCAGATTACATAGAACCACAGTATTCACCTCAGCAGCAACCAACATTATCCAAACACTTACCAAAGAAGATAAGTACAAAACCAGAAATTATACCACAATGGGAAGTTCCATCTCAGGAACAAATAAGACCCCAACAAGAGCAAATTGAAACAGATTTACCTGAGCTTTTTACACGTCCACCAGAAACCGTGTTTGAACCTGTTTTAGAACCTGAAATTCTTTATATTGAAAAACCCAAACCCATTTATATTGAAGAAGAAATACCAATCTATGTTCAAGAACATGAACCCATAAACGTACAGGAACCAGAACCCATAAATGTCAAATATCCTGATTCTATTTATATTGAAAAACCTGAACCGATTTATATTGAAAACTCCGAACCTATTCATGTCAAAGAACCCAAAACGTACGTTGAAGAACCAGAACCTATCTATGTTGAAGAATCAAAACCTGTCGTTGAACCCATTTATATTGAAGAACCTAAACCTATTTATGTAGAACAACCCGAACCCATTTACGTTGAAGAATCAAAACCTCTCATTGCAACTATTTCTTTTAAAGAACCTAAACCTATTTATGTAGAACAACCTGAACCCCTCTATGTTGAAGAATCAAAACCTTTCATTGCACCTATTTCTGTTAAAGAACCTAAACCTATTTATGTAGAACAACCCGAACCCCTCTATGTTGAAGAAGCATATCCTACCATTGAACCTATTTACATTGAAGAATCTAAACCTATTAACATAGAACAACCAGAACCCAACTCCGTTGAAGAATCAAAACCTGACATTGAACCCATTAATGTTGAAGGATCTAAACCTATTTATGTACATCAATCCGAACCCATCTATGTTGAAGAATTAAAACCTGTTACTGAACCCGGTTATATTGTAGAACCTAAACCTATGTATGTAGAACAACCCGAATCCGTCTATCTTGAAGAATCAAAACCTGGCATTGAACCCATTTATATTGATGAACCCGAACCTGTTTATGTAGAAGAACCCAAACCCATACCTATCGAAGAACCTAAACCCTTGAAGCCTGTATCTTTTTATGTCAAGGAACCTAAAAACATTTATGTTCAGGAACCAGAACCTATTTACACTGAAAAATCAAAACCTTATATGAAACCCATTTATATTAAAAAACCTATGCTAAAACCAATCTACGTAGAAGACACTAAAACCATCAACATTAAGAAACCTAAACTCATTCATTTCAAGAAACCTAAATATGTAGACGTGAACGAACCTGAACATATCTATGTAGAAGAACCCGAATCTATCTCTGTTGAAGAACTAGAAACCATCTACGTTGAGGAATCAAAACCTGTCATTGAACCCTTTTATGTTGAAGAATCAAAACCTGTCATTAAACCCGGTTATGTTGTAGAACCTGAACCCATTTATGTAGAACCATCTAAACCCGTCTATCCTGAAGAATCAAAACCCGACATTGAACCCATTTATGTTGATGAACCTGAACCTGTTTATGTAGAAGAATCAAAACCCATCTCTGTCGAAGAATTTAAACCCCTGAAGCCTGTACCAGAACCAGTACCCTTCTACTTTGAAGAATCAAAACCTTACATTGAACCCATTTATATTAAAAAACCTGAGCTAAAACCAGTCTACAATGTGGAAAACTCTAAACCTATTTACGTAGAAGAATCAAAACCTATTTACGTAGAAGAACCAAAACCCATTTACGTTAAAGAATCAAAACCTGTCATTGAACCCATCTATATTGAAGAATCACAACCAATTTACATTGAAGACACTGAACCAACAGACATTAAAAAACCGAATCTTATCCCTATTGAGGAACCTACTCATGTTAAACAATCTGAACCTATTTACATAAAATATCCCAAACCTATCTATGTTGAAGAATTTAAGCCTCTAAAGCCTTTACCTATTTATGTTAAAGAACCTGAAACTATTTATTTGGAGGAACCTATCTATTTTGAAGAATCTGTATCGAGGCCGATAAATGAACCTCAACCTGGTTATGTTGAAGAACCCACATCGGTTTATGAGAAAAAACCAAGACCTGCTTACACTGTAGACTATATTAAAGTAAAACCAAAACCTATTGTCGTTGAAGAACCAGAACCGATCTATATCGATAAACCTAAACCTGTCGTTGTTGAAGAACCCAATATATATATTAAAAATTTTAAACCCATCCATATTAAAAAACCGGAAACTTTTTATGTTGAGGTACCTGAACCCATTTATGATAATGAACCTGAACCCATATATGCTGACAAAGAACCTATTTATATTGAAAGACCGGAACCTACCAATACTGAAAAACCAAAACACATGTTGGATTATGGGTCTTCACCTACCAACGTTAAAGATCCTAAGTTACACCCCAAACTTAAGCCTGATAAAGAATATGAACCCTTCTATTTTGACGACCTAGAACCAGACTATACTCAAGAATATCAACCCATATATATTAAGGAACCAGAAGCTGTCTTTGATAAAACACCCTCACCCATCTATGTTAAAGAATCAATACCAGAGCCTATCAATAAACCTCAACATATGTATGTTGAAGAATCTACACCGGCTTATGAGAAAGAAACTAGTTCTGCTTACACTGTAGATTTGAAACTTGACTATATTAAAGTAAAACCCAAACCAATTACTGTTGAAAACCCGGAACCAGTGTACATGGAAGAACCTGAGCCTATTTATCTTGAAGAACCCAACATGTATTTTGAAAGACCTAAACCCATCCATATTCAAGAACCAGAAACCATTTATGTTGAAGAACAAAAACCCATGTATATTCAAGAACCAGAAATCACATACATTGAAAAACCCAGTAGTGTACAACAACCTGAGCCCGTTCATATTTCACATACTCCCAAAGAACAACCTACGCATGAGATGTATGTACACATTATACCTGCAAATATTGTAAAAGAAATTATCCAACTAATCAGTGATAATCCCAAAAAGCACATAAACAACATAATAAATGTTCTAAAGCAGAATCAAGCAGTTATCAAACCTCAACTTTACAAAATCCTGTTTTCTGTTTTAAACGCATTAATTAAAGGAAAAGTAGACTCGGAGAGATTCAATGAAATAGTTTACTATTTGATACAGCCTCAGATAAATAGTGAGCGCAACATTAAAAAGACACAAACCCTGTACCACCTTTTATTGTCGGGTAAAACAGGACAAGTGGAGACCTCAATCCTGGACGTTATTCATGGGTTAATTCACCAACCCGAAAATAATTCGAATAGTCCAGAAATACTGGATTTGATTTTACCGCTGCTTAAGAAAATTAAAATAGAACATGTTGACCATAGAATTAATGACATTATTCTTGCATTATTAAAGCGAAATGAAAATAATACATTCTCAATTAAAGAAGTAGAAATATTATTGACATTTATAAAACCAAACAAAATGGGGCACATTCCAAAAAAATATATTGACATAGCGTCAATGCTCGTGAACTTTGATAAAATTTCACATTTCTCTCTAGATAATATCAAAACTATATTTTTACTAATTAAACCAAACAAAACAGGAAAAATTGACCCCAGAGCAATCAAAATTCTACATGAGATATTACTACATAAAAAACAATTATTTTTAACAGAACAGAACATCATTGACATATTAACATTCTTAGGAACCAATCCCGGAGAATATATACATCCAAAACGACTTGACATCGTTCTGTTCTTATTACAAAATATGCCCCGCGCTCCTATTCTAATAGATTGCTTAATCAAGAGCTTAAAAGATTATGATTTTGTGCATTCCAAATTTGTCGATATTATTCTCTACTTGCATAAAAGAAAAATGTTGAGTTTTGAGCTACTGGAGGCGCTTATTTCTCTTTTATCACAGGAGACCACTGGGCATATAGATAAAAATATTCTTAATAATCTGCTATTATTATTGGAACCATACAGGAACTCCCATCCGAAAATAGTAATTGATGTTTACCATCTTTTGAATCTTGAGACATTTCAAAATGTAGACATGAGTAAAATCCCTGATAACTTAAAAGTTCTTATGTATTATTTAAAGAATTCTGGTACTAATCAGTTCGATCATTATCAATATCAAGGATATAATGAACAAGAGCAAAAAAACTTACTTTCTAAGGTATTGCAAAGGTTGCAATGGGAACAGAATAGAGAATTTGTACCTGAATTACTAGAACATAATAATGGCTATGTTGAACTGACTTATATGGTCAAAGACCAAAAACCTGTTCTTTACCATCCAGCATATTATGTTAAATATAAAATTCCAATGACAAATTTTTTGAAAAATGTTGAAGACTTAATAGCAAATAATCCACAACTTATTACTGACCCTGCAAAACTTTTACGAGAATTGATAATCGCTGGAAGTGTGTCTGAGGTTTCACCAAATTTAAAAGGTTTCCGGAAAGAAGATATATTAAAATTAACGTTTGATGACGGAAATCTTATTCAAGCAAAAGTATTAGATGAAAAAAGTTTAAATTTAAACGATCAGATAAAACTAGTTCAAGATTTTAATTCGGATATTACTCCTCAAGAAATATTGCAGCTAAATGAAATGAACGCAGCAAAATATTACACCACTTATGGAAGAAAACGGCCAAATCTGGCTGGTATAGGCAGTGTAGTCAATGGAGGTAGTGTCAGTACAGACAGTCTAAGACCCGTGTTGAATTTAAAGAAAAGGAAAATTCAATCCATCAATCAATTAAAACGATCAACTTATAACTCGCCACTTTTACATGAGCAGCGAAGATCGAAGTGGCCTTTGCGCACAGGTTTACATGATATAAAGGACAAAAATGATACAGAACGACATCAGAAGAATGAAAACCAAAACTGAAACGTATCTTTTTTGGACCTAGGTGTGATTTGGTCGGACATAAGTTAAATTCTTATTTGTAATTTATAATAAACTTAAAAAATATCTTGTGTTATCATTAATAATACTTCATAAGTGAGCATTTCTAGCAACATCGATGTGAAAAGACTCCGACAAAATGGATGATGCGTATTAAGCATCACATATTTTGCCCGTTTTTCATTTACCTATTTTCCTACAACCTATTTGTGTCTTTCATTCCTTTGCCTTCATTGGAAGGCTAAAACCAGTCGAACTCAAGGCTCGCTATAGACCAAAACCATAGTGTAATAAATACAAAAACGATTTAAAATCAATAATTTATTTAAGCCATGTAGGTACTAAAACGAATAAAATAAGTTTAGTTTTTGTTGGATTATTTGTTATCAAAAAGCTTGTCGCGCTCACTATAAAGAAAATACATACTTCGGTACAGATAAAATAATAGTTACTTCGTAACAGATACTGATGTATCTGTGAGGATACAAGGAAAGGCCAGACATAATCGATAAACTTTATGAAAATATTTACTTATTACATTCTTTGATTAATAATCAAAGATTACATTAAGTTCGTTCGTTGCTAGGAATACAAGTAATAAGTTAGGGCATGCGCAATGGTAAGCTTTCACTCTTCCACACTGAGGTTAAATTAGCCCAAGGCTGCTTCGTAGCTTCAATAGCCGTGGACCAGCTAACACTTTGGTCAATATGTCTTCCTCCATTTCTTCTGTGAGCAGATACTTCACATCTATGATACCTTCTTGATTTACCATTCACTATAGCATTTTTGCTTAAAGTCATGCCAGCTTGGTTATCACATAGAACAACTAGTTTTATGTAGTTGATCTTTATAGATTAGTCTTGCAAAAAACTTGAGTCTTTGAGTCCTTTTTAAACGGACTCGGTTGATGAATTATAAGCCTCGACTCATTACAACAGGACTCCAAGATTAGAGGACTAAATTCTCTATGAGCTCTTTAATGTGACACGAGAGCTCGAGTCTCTTTGTGCGCTCGAGTCCTAATTATGCGGCGAGTCGCGCTCGAGTCCTCTTTATGTATGAGTCTAGCAATCAAATTGTTACATACAACACTATTATAGATCTTACTTTTTAAGTGTAGATAGCTTCTTTCGTCGGTTCAGTGTCGGCAATTCTGCCTCTGCTGTCTACGGTGCGATATTCTTTTGCTTTTTGGACGCCCAGTTCACAAAGGTACCAGCGTACTTGAGACAAAAGCCTGAAAACGACTTCCGGTCTATCTGGAATGCGCCCCAGTCACCATGCATGTCTTGTCCTGTTTTCTTGAATGTCAATACAACGCTTTTCATTCCTTTTAGGTAACGCAGTACTCTTTTAGTGCTTTTGTAGTGCATCTCGTTGTAACAGTCGTTGAATTGTGATAAATAGCTAATGGCAAACATAATGTTCGGTCTTGTTGCCACTGCAAAATACATCAGAGTACCAATCAATATTTTGTATGGCAGTTCTTTCTGATTAGCCTTTTCAGCTTTATGCAAGGATAATCCAGGCTCTATTGGTGTAGTTTTAGGTTTACACTCCTCAATTTCTTTAGAGTGTCTTCAATGTAACTATCTTGGTTTAGTTTGATTTCACCTTCTTTACACACGAAATCGATTCCAAGTAGCCTTTTAGGTTTACCCATATCTTTTATCTCAAAATGCTTTATCAGTTAAGCTTTTACTTATTTTGCTCTTATTGAACATGAGTATGCCATGAGTAAAACATCAACGTATATCGTAACGATGATCTTAACTCCTTCTTGCGTTGATATATACACACATGGATCAGCATTTGATTGTTTAAATCCTGTGTTCTTCAGTTCAGTATCTAATCTTTTGTACCATTGTCTGCCTCATTGTTTCAATCCGTACAATGCCCTTTTCAATAAACAGACTTTTATTACTTTTACTTTTGATGTCTGCCTGTCTGTCTTTTTTGCTTTCTTCTATTAGTATTTCATTTTCTATAACGACTATAGAACGCACCTT
Source organism: Euplagia quadripunctaria (assembly GCA_963859945.1). Classification (NCBI taxonomy): domain Eukaryota; kingdom Metazoa; phylum Arthropoda; class Insecta; order Lepidoptera; family Erebidae; genus Euplagia; species Euplagia quadripunctaria. The sequence continues at coordinate 14,051,889 of OY982585.1, forward strand.
TAATCATAAACTAATTTAATTCAAAATTTACGTTTTCGAGTTTTCAACAAAAACCGAATTAACTTCGTCAGTAAAATACGTACAGTCCAACAGCCGACTCGATACTATGAAAATGATAGAGATAAAAAATCGTCGTTCTGTTTTTGATTAACTCGCGCGTACATTGGCGTTCATGTCGATACCGGTGAAGTGAGCAAATTCAGTAATGACCCATTCAAGACCTCTACATAAAAAAAGTGAAATAAACCTAAATAATTTGTTATTTTAGTATCAGCTAATTATTTTGTATTATAGAATTAAAATTAAGAAAGTATTGATTAGGAATATTTCTCCGAAAATTTATTTCCGTGCATGATTTTACAATGTAATTTTTATGTAAAACTGCAATATTTCCAATTGTTCTGTTTACATCAAAATTATTCTATAGTGAAATAACTACGAACTTTTTTTAAACTCTTCTCTAAGGTGTATTTTTGATTGAAATAGCATAATTTTCTATCTTATTCTTTATACTTCATTAATTACGCTACACATTTCTGTTTTTGTAATTGACCTAACCCATTAATTTATTTTTTTAGGATTTTTGAAGTCATCAATTTAAACATGTCAAACTTTAAATGCGATTTCCCACAAATTGAAATTCTGTGTTATTTCAGTTTATGAATAAAGGTGCGAGGATAGAAAAGTAAATGTATAGGATTGACATAAGCCAAAGAAATGTCCCGTGGCTAAGCGTAAAGAACTTAAAAACGGTAGGTAGGCATGTAACACTTTTGACAAGCGCCTTCGGTACGAAGCTTTTGTTGCCGAACGAACGTCAACACCTAATAGAAAACGAAACAAAATGGCGATTTTTACAATCAACTGGTAATTAACGTAATGATTATGTTAAATTTTCTGTAAAATGCACTCGTTGTAACTTTTGTAGCCTGCCCATAATGAGGCATTATACTTACAATAAAAATAAAACACTAGGTACGCGAAACTCATAAAGAAGTTCATGAAGGACCCCATGGAAGTGCATGTGGATGATGAAACCAAGTTAACTGCATGGACTGCAGCAACACTATGTAATAAACTAAAGGAAAATGAGAAGAATAAGAAGTTGTTCGAATTGCTTGAAGTTTTGGAGTTCAATCAAGTAGTAATATCTGTAAAGACAGTACAACGCTGTATAGCTCTAGCACAACTACTCACAGATCAGAACTTTCGTGCTATTGGCATTCACAGTAATATGACTCAAGATGAGCGTCTCTCCCGCTACCAGCAGTTTAAAGAGTTTCAGAAGAGGATTGTAGTCCACCAACCAATCTGTTTGGAATGGACATTGAACGAGTCAACATTGTTTTTAATTATAACCTGCTTGAAGATTCAGACACTTACCTGCACTATGTAGCTCATGCTGACCGCTTTGGTACCAAAGGTTTAGCTATAACTATGGTATGTGATGAGGGTGATGCGAAGATTTCGAATGAAGTTCAACATCGTTTCGATGTCAACATTACGGAGTTGCCCGAATAAATTGAGTTTCCTACTTATATCATAAACTTAGTATACTTACGATAGTATACTAAGTTTATGACTTAGGGCGCAATTACACTTGGTCGTTAGCTCGTATTCGATTGCCTATGGAATTCGGACAAACGTCTAAGTGTAAATGAAAGGAGTCGAGTACGCCCGTCTTCGTACAATCTAGTCCAGCTTTCGTTTGGTTACCCGAATCAGAACACCCGACCCCGCCGTTTTCTTTTGACTTGTCACGCAGTGCGAAGGATAATAATGATCAGCTGTGCGCAGTGCTTTGCCAGTCGTCATAATGAGTAGTGTTGCTCTTCGTAGAAGCATTCATATAGTTTGTGATATTTTATTGATAGAATTGGCTCGCAGAATAACCGATGACATGGCGTCCGCAGGCACGTACCTACCTCCCTGAACGCGGGCGCAGAGTCGTTTGCCCGTATTCCAGTAACCGAATTCGAGTAAAACAATGTAATTAATGCTTCGGGTGCCCGAATTCGAGTAACATCTTTCGTGCACCCGAATACGAGCTAACGACCAAGTGTAATTGCGCCATTATATTGAAGGTCGATAGGATAATTACCATTTCTTATCTACCAGTATCTTACATTTTGAATGTCTAGACTACTGGTTTTAAAAGTTAAGACTTAAAAATTTAACGGAGATTATTGTTGAAGTAAGAAAATTACTTAAGTACCTAATTAATTTTGAAATATTACATTTTTTTAATATAAAGTTATTTAAAAAGTACCATTAAATTATGATTACACTAGTGTGTGTTTGAAAATGACTAAGTCTCGGGTGCTGTTGTTGAGTGCATTTCATGGTAACTTTTTTGATGATTATGATATGATTAATTAAAGCTTTTTTGCTTTATTTCCCTCTCTGAAATTTCTATTTTTAATTTTAATCTATATATAATATAAATGATTCTGTATTTCCCTTGGTCACGTGGTTCTTTGTAGTGTTTGTTATTGTCAGAAGGTTCTTTTAAAAATAAGAGAAATGCGCGTAAAATTAGATAATTTAAGAAAACTTAACAACCATATTAACTTTTCAAAAAATAAATATTTATAATAAATTGCTGTACTGTGTGAGAGAAATAATAAATTGTTTTTAGTAGAAACATTTATTTATTAAGTAGATAAATATTATTATCGTCATTGGCTTGGCAATTGTCATTGTCATGCGGCAATGGCGAGTAAATAATATATACCTAAAGCATTTTGTTTATTATATTAATAAAATAGGTAATAACTAAAATGATTATTGTGTATAATTTTAAAGGATCTAACAGATTAATAACATACATCTAGTAATAATGTATTCTAACATAGTAAATCATGTAGTAGTCACTTACATTTCTTCTTCGGTCGGCAATTTAAATTGGTTCTCTTCAGGCTCTTACATTCACTGCACAATAACTACGTTATTTCGGTATTTTGTTTATAATATTCCTTCCATGCGAACGGTCAGGTAAGGGTATCACCCCCTATCGACCACTTGTGAATCCGGTGGAACGTTAACTTAACCGGTAGGTAGGAATATAAAACGCGATCTTGAACGAGTGATGTAGTTCTACTTCGGTAAATAATTACTTATCAACCACTCACTCCTGAATTAAGCTCATCACACACTATACCGTCACGGTAACGACACAGCAATTAAGTTGTCATTCAAATCTGAGCTTTAAATTTACATTTCATAATGTCAAAATGAAAAAGCCAACGGCGGGCAGTAAGCGCGCTTGCTGCAACCATACAACTCGAACTCGACTCGCAGTCGGCGCACTGTAAGCTCGCGATCAGCGCGCTTACAGCGCGCGGTCCGCGTGCTTACAGCACGCCGACTGCGAGAGCAGCCAGCGAAAAAACTTCACGTCGTGTCGCAAATAAACACATTGTTTTAAAAAAGGTTTTTATTTCTCACAGCTTTAATACTAATTCTGCATCGTTCTTCGCTTACAGTCACTTCAGGAGTCCATCCATCACACCCTGGATACCATCTAGGTCAATAGTACTCGTTAACAAATACAACAAGCCCGCATTGCTGAATTGGTTAAATGGGGAGTTCCTATGGCTACCTTTCGAATCCTTCATGAGACTACCTCCATGATATCATATTATTATTATTATACAGAATGTATCTGACAATAGAAAAATTACTTAAATTACTGAAAGGGCATGACTATAGCGTGCAGTTACAAAAATATTTTTTGAAAAAAACTATCCGTTTAAAAGTTATAGCCGTTTAAATTTCCAGGTATTGTAGCCGGCAGCAGGTAGTCTACCGGACCTTCCGTCATCCTCGCACTGCTAAAATTGTCGCGATTGAATTGAATATACCATTGTTCCTATGGTGGCTGTAGTCAGTACCGTAACAATAGGGTAGCAGTACATGAATGTGATAACGAGAAAAACCCGCCATTTTCATTTAGAAGCCACAATATTTTTTTTTTAAATTACTTAGAGTTTATGGATACAATTTCAAATCACAAGATTGTGATATCAAGTTTGCATACAACAAAACTTCTGTAGCGCTCTACGTATATATTATTCCATTGTCACCGGAGTTACATAAGTATTCCAAAAAGCTTAATCGATTGGGGGGAACTGGTATAAAATCCAGTTGCAAGGCATGTCCTATACTAACAAGGCAAGTTAAATAAAAGCTTGTTAAAAAAAAATTAAACGTTTAAAAATACAAATAACTTCTTGGGGTTATCCTGTACTTTTACTTTTTTTGGCTATTAGGATAAGGAGTCAATGATTTTAATTGCATTAGAATAATCTGAACACAATATACCATTTCTTAAAGTTCTGGCTAGTGTATAATTGGGTCTTCAAAATGAAATAAGGGCAATAATATATACTTAAGTTATTTTAATAAATGTTAAATGTGCATGCTATTTTTATTAGCAAATGGGCCTAACTGGTAACTGAAAATTAGTTGTCTTTCACTCTCGCTTCCTATTAATTACTTACTACAGCAATCTAAGTCGAACGATTTAGAAATCTTTCACATAGGTACCTACTATGAGACAAAACAGTCCAGTATTTTATAAAAAATATGAGGTCATATCTTTAAACCAGATTTTTTTTAAAGTTTTATTGCAAAGAGCTACAGCAAAGTGCTGACTTTGATTAGTGAGTTTAGGATCATTAGCATAGCTTATCTTGCAGAAATTAGTCAAAATGTGTGTGCCAGTGTACTGGTTAGCAGTTTACAACAAAATCATCATAATTCATAAGTATGTACAAAAGAATTTAAAGCTGGTTGCCTTTTAACTTTTTAATATTGCCATAAAAAAAGAGAGCATTCCTGGAAAAAAATATCCCGTCAGCAGGGCTGCCAGATTGCATAATTAAGTACAAAATTCGTATAATTCGGTTATCTTATATAGGTATCCTGTTTGTATAGCAGATTGCATTGTATAGTTGGAAACAATGTCATTACTTATGTTATAGCGCAATAAGCACGGGTATATACATAGAGATACATAAAACAAATCATGTCTGTAGTAAATTGTTAAGTCCTTATACGTTAAAGTTAAAACAAATATGAAATCCCCAAAGAGTGACGTACTACATAATTATAGTTGTACAACACTGATTTTGTGTAAGTTCTGATACTCAGCTGCTGTATAAAATAAGTTGTTCTTACTAGCAAGTGGCAGCCCTGCCTGTCAGTGTCAAAGTGCCTTTAGTGTCAGTAAGTGTAATTATTTTGTAAACAAAACAGTAATCGTGAACTGTGTACAGATACTAGGGAAAACCATTCAAGTTATTGGTTATATATGTTAAATAAATTTTGAAAATGTTGGGACAGAGACCGAGATTCATAAAGCCAGGTAAGTACGAATTGATAATTTTGAGGTTATGTTTACATCGCCGTCGATTTTGTTAAAATTGTAATTTTTTTTGTAACTACGACATTTTAACGAGTGAACATTTCATACAATAGCTAGAACGATAATACACATCGCATCTATACAACATTTTGTACCTCGTAAATGTATTTTTTCATTTATCAGTAATCATATTTACTTTCTTATGAAAGCCAAACTGTTTTCTTATTCCTCTTCAAATACACAGTTACGTTACATGACACACATACACATATATTTAAGCTATTGCTCTCCTGATGTCATAGCACCACCAATCTTCATCTTATTATTGAAAAATATTCCAAACAATTTATACTTTCCATATTTAGGTTAGATAGTAATTAATTATTTTTAAGTTTAGTTCAATATAAAACATAGCACCGACTTTTAACAAGGGTTGCAGCCTTGCCCCTAGAATTATTACTCTTAACATTAATAAACATACATTTTACAGGAGATGAAACTCTCTACCCAACAAGAAACAGAGAAGGTGTGATTGAGACACTAGTAAACCCAAACACAGACACGGCATTATCCACCGACAATGATTCTAAGACATCTTTTGTATACAATCGTTATCATCATCTACCGATGGATGTTCAACGGCAGAAGTTACCCGTATTCCAATATCGGAATCACATACTTTACCTGTTGGAGAAGTACCAGGCTTTGGTACTGATAGGTGAAACTGGGTGTGGCAAGTCTACACAAGTACCTCAAGTAAGTCTAAAATTATTCAACTTGAATCACTCAATTTGTTAACATTTATGGTTGTTTTTTTTAGCAGTAATTTGGGAATAAAAAATGGGAAAATTGGGAGTATATTGATTTCAATATACACCCAATTTTCCCATTTTTCTTCTAGGAAAGGGATATTGCTTATATGGATGGGTTGGGGGTGTAAACAGCAACAGAGTAGGCCAGGGTCGTAATGTAACTAGAACTGACTGTTGCCGGGCAGTCTGAGTCCTCAAACAAAAGCCATACCTTCTTCAAAAGCCAGGTATTATGTTTCTTATGTTTTTTTTTCAAAATGCCAATTTTAATTTTCTCTCATTTAACAGAACTCTATCTATCTATACTAATATAATAAAACTGAAGAGTTTTTGTTTGTTTGATTGTTTGTTTAAACGCACTAATCTCTGGAACTACCAGTTGGATTCGAAAAATTATTTTTGTGTGTAATAGCCAGATTCATGAGTAATAGTATGTAACATCAACCTACAATCCTTAGGAGTTTAGCAGTGACCATAATCACTGGTGATACTGCAGGAAGGGCTAGTTGAACAATAAAACAAAATTACTTGTTATAACAAATATAATTTCAAATATATAATCCACTATAAATTAAAATATCTTTTAAAAAAATAAATTATTAATCATAAATCCATAATTCTAAATAAAAGAAAAAGTATTTAATCATGCTAATTTAAATGTTGTATTTTGTTGTTAATTAAAATAACTACATATTATCTTACCAATAGTAATATAAAATTGTTTCTTTCAATACGTTCATAAATACCTACTGTGCCATCCCTTATCCTAATCATAAATTTATAAAACACCCCCGACTCGAAAATCCCTTCAACGTTTAGAAAAGAGCTGATGATCTTCGAATGGCTAAACAGATTTTCTTGAATGATATCTAAGAACACTCTCGATCAAGTCACCATTCAAAAAAGAAACGCACTTAAATCGGTCCATTCGTTTAGAAGCTACAATGCCACAGACAGACACAGAGACACGTCAAACTTATAAAAACCCTATTTTGCGTCGGGGTTTAAAAAGTTGTATAAGTCGGCGTCACCAGCTATTATTGCTCGTCAGAATGACCTCAAACCGCCTGATGGAAAGCTAGAGTGAGGTCCAAAGACTGAGGACCACCATTATAGATACGGATGATACTAGAATGTATATATATATGTATATATATACATATAATAAAATTAAATAATAATATAAAATAATACTTGGACATAAAATAAGTATATAATAATAATAATAATAACTTGACACATCTCACACACAGCCGTCTGATCCCAAACTGGGCAGAGCCTGTACTATGGTAACCAGACAGCTGATAAACATACTTATATATTTCTGAATACATGCATATTATGGGCTAATTGCACCCAGACACGGAACAAGTGATCGTGCTCATCACACAATTGTTTGTCCTGGGTGGGAGTCGATCCCGCGACCTCTGGCTTGGCGGTCGGGGTCACTGACCACTAGACCAACAGGTCAATAGTCTATATATAGAGTGAGATAATTAAATAAATAAAAATAAACTAGATTAACAACGCTTCCTCCTCTCTTCTATGTTGCCGTGCCCTACAGGGTCCATAATGTACTGGAATTATTGTTTCAACATCCTTAAACCATTTGGAGTGCAATAAATCGATTTGATTTGAGAATGGTGGCCCTCAGTTTGACGGCCTCGAGAGATTTATTTATTTCTCAAAATACTGGCGGAAGTGACAAAAATGTCCTTACAGTGTGTGAAATTCTCTATAATATGAGTAGTAGAACTTTGTGGACGAAGATTGAGAAGAAAGAAAAAGATGTTGCTCGAATTGTAGCTAGGTTAGACAGGACTACTGAGTACTGACTTAGTGCTGGACATCAGAGCTCTTTGACTTGTATTCCAAGCGCTCACAGACATCGGTAATCGCTTAATATATGCACATCAGAGAAGCCGTGTGGTAAAGCATCATTACTACATATTTTAACACAAAAGTCCCCTAGCGCGTGTCTGTCTGTCTGTTCGCGATAAACTCAAAAACTACTGAACAGACTTTCATGCGGTTTTCACCTATATATAGAGCGATTCATGATGAAGGTTTAGGTGTATAATTTGTTAAGGTTTTGTGTAAATTGGTTGAAATATGATGATGATTGTTGAAGGTCTCTGCTACCCGTGCGAAGCCAGGGCGGGTTGCTAGTAGTTGCAAAAAAACATCTTAATAGTAGTGCATTCGACTGCCACGCCGGGGGTCGTGGGTTTGATTCCCGCGTAGTGCAAATATTTGTACGCATGAATATGTCTATTTGCATCGGTGTGGGTGTTCCTATGTATAATATGTTAATTACAAAAAAAATGTATCCATGTATGTTTGTCCGTGTTTTTGAACCCACAGTACAAGCTCTGCTTAGTTTGGGTATAGATAGCGATGTGTTATATGTCTCACGATATTATTATTATTATTTACTAAAGTAAATACAACCTGTTAATACAATAATTAATAAATTAAAGTTTAATAACGTGGGAGAGCTATGTTTCGGCACGTATGACCCGGCTCGCCTCCGGCCTCCACGGCCTCACAAAAAACCGGCAGTGAAGCAATGAAGAAGTATAAGTTCAATAATAATTAAAATTAAAATTCATGAGTTTAAACAATTTGGTCTTTTTTTCGTTAAATTGTTAAAAAAGCTGACGCCCCACTTGTCCAGACTGCGGGTATCGAAATTCTTAAGCATTTTTTTACTATTTATCCAAAAATAAAAAGGCGTGGTAATCGAAATATCCATTTTTGACCATAAAACAGCTAGATTGACTTGGCTATACTAATGACTGATGACTACGTAATGCATTTTGTCAAACGTTATTTATGCTTTGTCAAATAATGTTTTGATGTAATGAAATGTTGTCCTTTCAATTATTTGTCAAATGAGTTATTTACTAATAGTTTGTCAAGTGATAACTTTATCAAGTAGAAACTAACGTTATTTTTAATATGAAAATTTGTTATTAGTTTTTGTGTCAAATGACAGGACACCACATTATAAATTTATTGATTTATTTCTATACCAATAAAGACTAAATACAAATATTTAGGCTATTTTATTGAATAAAATACATAATTTTATTACTTTGCCCAATAGGTGGCGGGCATAGGGCACGCCACAATTGTGGCGGTAAGACCCATCATGGAGGATTGGCTGGAGAGGTAGCACGACAGCCTCTCCTACCGGCTGACGCAGGTACTGATCGGCCACGGCTGTTTCGGAAAGTACCTGTGTCGCATAGGCCGGGAGCCAACGTCTGCGTGCCATCACTGCGGAGGCTGTCGCGAGGATACTGCACTCCACACTCTTGTGGAGTGCTCAGCGTGGATGCAACAGCGCCATGACCTCGCGGCGGCTATCGGTGTGGGAAGCCTCTCGCTAGAGACCATGGTTCTGTCCATGGTCCAAAGTGAGAGTGCGTGGGAATCCGCCGCTTCTTTTTGTGAGGAAGTGATGTCCGCTAAAGAGGCGGCGGAAAGGGAACGGGAGAGGACTAGTACTGTCCCGTCCCGAAGAAGAGACACCAGGCGCCGGAGAGCGCATAATGATCTCCGGCCTCCATGAGCGCTGGCCTGGGGGTAACGGGTGAGGCTGCCCGTTACCCTAGCAGAAGCAGGCCTGAGACGGTGGCACGACGTGTTCCGCGTGCGCCTCTCTAAATCGGAAGGAGGGCAAGGCCCTCCGCTACCAATGGTGTGGCTGCCTTCTATTTGAGGGCGGCCAAAGTCTGCTAGGGTTCTCGGGGACTTCCTTCCTAGCGTATACCCGAGTCCCTTGGGATAGACTCACTTGCTACTCAACACCGTGTGGTTTTAGTTGGTTCGATTCCGACATACCACTTCACCAATAGCCATGGTGAGGTGATGACCCGTGGGGGTTTCCACACGAAAAAAAAAAGAAGAAAATATAGGTGGCGGGCATAATTCATCTAGCCCGGTTAATTTTCTTACTTCAACAGTTTTAATCATATTGACTACTCATATTGGGCATTTTTAAATGGTCTAGAGGGTATGAATAATGTTAAATTAATCACTTGGTCCATTATATACACACAACAAGCTGCGCCAGGCGGTTTCACCCCGTTAAGTCCCGATGCCGTGGGAAAATCGGGATAAAAAGTAGCCCATGTGTTAATCCAGGTCTCCAGCTATCTGCATACCAAGTTTCATTGCAGCCGATTCAGTATTTTTTGCGTGAAAGAGTAACAAACATCCATACATCCTCACAAACTATAACACAAGCACAAGTAAAGGAAGAAAATCGAAAACGTTACTTTGCGTTACGTTGTTTAATCACATAATTTTTTTTTTATTACAATCTTATATTTTGCGGTTGGAAAGTTAACTTAGTCGTATATCGATGTATGCGAGAGTATTTTTATAACTACAAAGTTCAGTTTGTCTTTCGGAAAAGACTGGCAAGCAGCCTTGTTCCAGCGATAAATTGATGATATACGCTATGGTTGTGCTATGTATCGAGATATAATTTTTATAAGTTCTGTAGTGAGATTATCGTAGCCTGCTTATTTATTATTCTTTAAAGATTTTATTATAATATATATTTCTATTGAATTTGTTTGTTCAACTTGAAGAAATACACTGTAATTATTTAGTTTTAAATTATAATTATGTAGACTATTACTTTTTCTTGAATTTTTGTTACTTTGTACAATGTCAGTAAAAAAAAAAAAAAAAAAAAAGTTAATTAAACATGTTAGCAATGGCAGATCCAGATGTAATTGTAACATTGTTGTCGATTATTACATCTTATCCATGTATAATTGCATGGATTCATTATCCATACTACGTTTTACAACATCCTATGTTGCCTTGCATTTATTAGTTTTATTTTTGTAACCTAAATCTCAAGTTTCTTTTTGTTTTACAACTCACTTTAAGGCCCTTGGTTATCCATTTTAATTTTGAAGTCTTGTACTTTATTTTACCTTAATGACAGGAAAACAAACTTTGTAAAATAGTGTTAATGAATTATGAAAAATTTCAAAGTCACCATTGACTTGCGATTCATCATACACTCATACACACGGAAGATGACAAGCTGCTTATGCATTCAACAAATTTCTTCGTGTTTTCCTTGCTGACATCATTTTCCATTACAAAATAATGTCTTACGATGATCTGATAAGCAAAGATTATGCTTGCTGCCGACTGCATGTTGTCAATGCAGTTATTTAACCTTGTAGGAACGTGTATATGACACTGCATACCATAGTTCAAAATGAGTTCATTACATTTTATAGTAATGGAATCCTGTTCTAGAAAATTCTATTACTCTATCATTTAACAAACGAGACTGGTTGACGACTCCTTTGTGCACGTTATATTTATAGTTTTGTAATTGATGTTATGACTGATTTTCTATAATAAAACATAATATGAAACAGAAAGAATAAAAGCAATATCAATTTTATTGACAACGGCTCTAGCGCAAGGGCTTATTAATTATAATATCAATCATCAATACCAATAAATTAAATTAAAGTGTCTCTTTGTGTGTGTTGTGTGAAAATAATAGTTTTTTAAGCTTATACAGTTATTTGGACGACACCTATGCCTAAAAATCAGGTTTTAAAATTTTTGTTTGTTACACTTCAGACGTTCGGCGGATGGGGCGCTAGACGGAAAAAAGTGTTAGTGCAACGGAAAAAGCTGACTGCTAGTTTATTTATTATATTTACGTTATCTGTGGATTCTGCCCGATAAAACTGTAATCCGATGTTGCTTGTATACTAATTAATAATTAGTATACAGTTAAAAGTAATATACAGTTGCCAACACTAAAATAATTAGTAATTATCCATATATTAGTTTTGGCAACATTCACAGATGGCGGATTTTTAATTTCGAGTTTTTACAATATTTAGATACTATATATTTTTATACAATTTATTGAATCCATTAAATATAACTTTGTTCCAATCGGGTTACCCAAAGACACACACACACACACACACAAAGTCCCGTAGAAATCGTTCCACCCGGATTAGCCGGAACAAACAGACAGACAGATAAAAATTTTAAATATATATTTTTTGGTATATATATGTACCGTGTAAAAATAAATGTTTTTGTTATGACATTACAAACAGGCACCTGAATTTTATGTAGGTATTTGTAGATGGTAGATGGTAGGTAGATGTATATATATATATTATACAATCTGCGAAATACATTGTAAAATAGGGCTTAACTTTATACGGGATTATCTACCAGTCAACATTTGGATGAGTCAGAGATAATATTTGAGGTAAAGATTAGCTGGATTACATTTAATTTAAATTATAAAGGAATGAAAGAATGTAGTCAAGTGTTCGATGTTTAATTATTAAAATAATTAATTTCAATTTTCCCATATGGGAATACTAAAAACTTTATAAGTAATCTAACAAGAAACATTCCAAAAATAATTATTATAATAGAGACATCTCAAGGAAATACCTACATCCAAAATAAGTCTGTTTACGCCCTAATCCTATCTATCATAAGACGGTTGTACTCGTATGATTATTTTCGAAATGCCCGACTAGTCTTGGCCCCAACAGAGGCGATCCGTCACCGAGTTGGGGCCCAACTAGATGACGGCCAATCTTCAGCTCTGATGAAGTCAGAAACGTTCCTATCCAGCCACGCTCGTGTAGATTTATGACCCGGTGCTAAGTCTTGCTGAAAAAATCAATCTTTATTTAGTTATCAAATGGCTTAACCACCTTCTCAAGAAAGAATCGTATCTTAACACACCTAGGCCGATGTTTTGACACCTTTATAACGAAAATATGGACTCCTTGATAGCTCACGCCCCACCTAACCATGAGAGATTAGGTTCACGTTATACTTTACTGCCTAATTAAGAAGCTTCGCTAGAGCTTCGAGCATTAAACTCGGTCATTCTGCTTATTAAAATGTTGTTAATTTGTCGTAGCAAAATGCTCGATAGTAAAAAAAAAACCGACGAAGTGCGAGTCGGACCCGCACACCGAGGGTTCCGTTAAACATTTTTATTATATGATGTAACTAAAAATTTACAGTTTTCGCAATTTTTCCTTTATCTGTGCTACAAGATTGCTTCGTACCAAATTTCAAGATTCTGAGTTCACGGGAAGTACTCTGTAGGTTTTGATTCCCTTGCGAGTGTCGAAAATTTGCGGCATAAACGGCTGTATCTTTTGATTGCGTTGGCTTAGAAGTTTGATTTTTTCACAGCTCAAAGGGACAGTAGACCTGAGAAAATTCCACGCGTTCCTGAGAAAAAGGGTCTTGACAGACAGACAGACGTTCGGACAGACGGACAACAAAGTGATCCTATAAGGATTCCGTTTTTTCCTTTCGAGGTACGGAGCCCAGGGGAGGAGAGGGGGGAGGGAAGGGTCAGGGCCTCCGGTGACCTTATTCACTCGGCGAAAAGCAATGAAACATTGCTTCACTGCCGGTTTTCTGTGAGGCCGTTGTATTATTCCGGTCGAGCCGGCCCATAAATGCCGAAGCATGGCTCTCCCTCTTCTCTTGTTGAACTGTTTTGTATATTCTGGCTCTTGTTATTACATCAAGAGTCTTTAACGTACCTTTCAAATATAATTGGGCCATTATCCTTTAATGTCGTTCAACCTTTTATAGATAATTAAGGTATTATTATTATTCCTCTGTTAACGTTTATCATTATCAATGCGGTTTCCGTCCTATTATGTAAACTGTTCGTCTATAAACGTCGTCTTTAAACTGATTAATTATATTATCTAAGTTATATATGTACGTAGAAATGGAGAAGGCTACGTAGGTAATTCATGATTTTATAATTTGGCGCCGACTCAAAATTGGTTTATTTAAAATTTGATAGTTTATTTATATAAGCTCAATAGTTGACTTAAAAAGTTTATTTCTTGCTTTTTAGTTCTTTTTCATTTTATAATTTTTGTGGCTCGCGTCATCTTCTATTACTCTGACAACTACTATTTTTTAACCGACGAAAAAAAATTAGGTTCTCAATTCGACCGTATATATATTTTTTAATACTTTAAAACGCTATCAAATGTATTTCCTTCAAAACATATTAAGTGGTTTCTGTCACTAAGCCAAAACTTTTTTATATTTAACTTCTAATTGTGTAAGAAAGGGTTTCCATCATTAGCTCACTTTAAGTTATCAAAAGTAAACAGTTTCTGGAACTATTCGTGCCCACAATTTTCGAGGGTTTCTCTCAATTTTGTCAGGACCCCATCATCAGATCCTGACTTCCTTGACATGGGACCACCCTTGAGGTATACCCTATCTAACAAAAAAAGAATCATCAAAATCGGTTAATAAATAACGGAGTGAGGGCTGAACAAACATAAAAAAAAATCTTTACATGCAGGAGTGAGCTACAGAGATTGACAGAGTATTTAAAGAGAAATAACTAATATCACGAATTGTAAAAAGGAACGAGACGAACGAAAACGAACTATTATTATATATTATTCTGTGGTGACTGACTGGGGTCACGTTCACAAGTCACAACAGAGATTGCAGCGGGCCGCGCCGCGTCACACCGCACTGTTGTGACCACAGAACTGAGAATTATATACACACATACTTATTTTTACTTTTTTTATCGTGTGGAAACCCCCACGGGTTCATAGGAATCGAACCAATCATACGGTGTTCCCCACAAGTGAGTATATTGCAAGACCGAGTATACCGAGGAATACCCGAGTGTATACCCTAGAAAGGAAGTCTCCGAGACCACTTTATTTTTTACTTACACGTATAACCTTTTATAATAAAAATTATTATTTATTATAAAATAGCCATAATTTAATTTATTTCTAATGTTTACATTGACGACGTTTTCGCAAAGTTTTGGTTTGGCGGGCAACGGCGCCACGGTCGTTAAGCCGCTGCGAAACATTGACCGTGTGCTCTCTTCCGCAACGGTGTTGTCATTGGGATAATTTACCCTAAAGGAATGGTAAATTTAAAACTAAAGTGTATTGATCCATTACACAATTTTTTAATAGTAGTTTATTAACTAAATATATTTTCTAAATAGATATTGAATATGTTTATGAATTATACTTATTATTCTTACTGAGTACTGCTTATTACTCTAAGTGTAAAGTTGACATTTTATAAATAAAATCAAGTAATTTCCATAATTATTTATTTTGGGAATAAGTTTGCAATTTACATTATTATCATAAACAAATATTTCTATACCATAAAAATATTAATAAAATTAAAAATAGGTATCCATATTTAATATATTACATATTTCTCAATATCTCACTACAAAAATTCCCAATGTTACGCCCCAGTCGCCGAGAGAATTTGAATTCAACCTTTGGTCACTCCGATCCCCCGTTCTCTCTCCATTCAATTCCGTCACAATTCTTCAGTCAGACGCGGTGTTCCGTTGCGCATGCATTGTTCCTAAACCGAAACGAGTCGGTTACGCTGTCGAAAAATAATTAAAATAAGAAACATTTAACATTCATGAGTTAAAAAATATATAAACAGTATTGAGTGTGAATGTAAAACTTTGATAGTAACGAACGAGTATCGAGAACGAAAGTAAAAAAAGTGTTATGATAACATCATCACAATACTCACTAAAAACATCTGTGCATCGATTTTATTTCTTAAAAATACGTTTACAAACATTGGTTGAGTGGTTTAAAAATGGAATTTGGTGCTTCATGAATTATTTCATGTGTGATAGTTCTCATAGTTCTAGTGAGTGAGTGAATGGTTTACTACAAAATATCTAAAATCGTATTGGAGTATTGTTATTGTTACGATAAATGGGAGTTCACGGTGTTATTTATAGAATTTGATGTGATATATATCTGCCCACATTATACTTTTAAAATAAACGGGTCTACAGACAACAGTTCCGAGTAATCGAGTGTTGTAAGAAGAGAAGCCATACCATAACAAACTGTATATCCCTCCATCATTAGATTATACTGCAGAATGATGTGGCCTTCATCGCAAGCTAGTAAAATACTGACTTTCTTACTTTTAATTATAGTTGTGTACTGCATGTCTATGGATACGTTTCTATTTTTAAGAATACAAAATTATAAGATTGACATTTTTGATGTTGTTACCAATAGCACCCAACAAGAAACTTCTACATTCGAATTCACGAAAATCCAGTCAAGTTATGACGAAGTAACATGGGTGCCTTGTACGATAAATCCGCTGTGCCACCCAACTGTGAAAGCTTTAATGGTCGACCACATAAACCACTACATTTACGGCCCTTTGTGTGCCATAGTCGATATAGGCTTAGGTATATCTGATGAAATGCCATTTATCACACCCAATATGATTTCTTTCTTCCATGTTTTTATTGCGATACTTGGCGCGAAACTTTTGACATGTCCGAATCTAGCATGGCGGCGACTTGCTGTGGTATTGTTCCAAATTCGAATGTTTTTAGACGATTTAGACGGTCATGTAGCTAGAGAAAGAAAGCATATAAAAGGGGAGAGGTCAGAGGTTGGTACGTTGGGTTATTGGGTCGATGGAATTTGTGATTTACTTGGTGTCGTTGCTATGATGATCGGTATAACTTTGTATTTACGGAACAACCCGCCAAGACGTGGTTATAGGGGCACGCCAGTCAGCACTTTACCATACCACCAGTTAAAAGAGATAAATTCTACAGAGGATATAGAAAAAGACTTTACTGCTGACAATGGGATTTCTTACAAGACTAAAGTCACGTTTCAACGTATTGTTCAGGTTTTAGGTTTATTTTCAGGGCAAATGGTACTGTCTTCGTTAGCGTGGAACAGGTATATTGATATCTATCAAGAATTACTTGAGAATACAACAAATTACGATGTTGTAAGGCGACTAAGTACTTTTAAATCGGGGAAATTTTTCTTTATAACATTTCTTTGGAGGATAATTAATCCTCATAGCTATTTGCATTTACTGTCCTTGGCCATATTTTGTGATAAAACTTGGGGTTTTCTAAAAACAGTACATTATAGCGGGTATCTTGGTCTCGTAGTCGCTACGGGGACTTCGGAATATTTTGTCGAAATTATAAGGACGTTTGTGATGAACGGAATAGACGGCCGATGATTCGATTTAAAAAAAATGTTACAAGTTATTAATAAGAGCGAGAAGGATATTTTGGCGCGTGGCTAAGACCATAAATACCTAGTGAAGCGTTACGTAACGTCAGAGAGACCGTGTCACTTCTTGCCCTATATGATTTATTTATTTTTACCATCCTCCATTACTATGAATTCTGGTCTACTACTCTACTCATCCCCAGAAAAATGAATACGCTAAAGTGCGTTCTAACTGTGGTCTGTAGGATATTTAATGTCTAGACAAAATTATATTCCTGGAAAGTGGGGGGGGGGGGGTTAAAAACTGGTAACCATAAGATAACACTTGTCAATGTAATCCACGCGCTAAAAGATCCCTGTCCTACTTTAGGTATAACCGGGTGCTGTTATTTTTTAAATTTAGAAGTTATTTTTATTAGTCTCAACTTTTAATCTGGAACGATTCTAATAATTTAAAATTGAGCTCTAATATTAATAAACATCATATTTCGTTCATTACACAAGTATTTTCTTTGTTTAAAAATATATTTTTTAATTCGAACCGACTGCCCGCTCGAGTTTTTGTTATGTCTGGATTGTTTATGGATTGCCTGTGGCCTTTGACTAATCGCTGTAACCTATTTACAACAACTCTGCCTATTTGCCTACCTATCTTAATGGCGTAGGCACTAATGTACAACTACGCCCTAGTATGACATCAATCACATGCCTGCAGGCACTATACTGATAATTACTATTATCAACGTACACACAACATAGACTTCAAACAATCAATCAATTATACTATTTCAGTCCACAGACCGTCCCAGCTACCTTCTTCAGAACAGAGTACATATATAATATTATACAGAGACTTAAAACAAATATTTTACTGAAAAAAAAAACTGTCACTATTGCGACCTCCTTGAATACGAAACTTTTCCTTTAATTACCTCGTACAACCTCGGCAATAGATTGTGTAATTCAATTTCTTAATTTGAAATTTGTTCATTAACTACCTGGTGTTTTACATACAATAAGATCGCTAAAATGATTTGATGTCGAACTACATATAAACTTACAGCATGGCCGTATATTATCGCCCTCAACGCTGAGGGTGTTTCAACATGGTGCATTTTGAATACATGAGTCCTTAATTTGTTATCTTAAACTTTTTTAAATTCTTAAAACAGTTTTTAAAACAATACCTGGTCATCTCCGGACTGATATTACTTAATTATAATATTAATTTGCGCAACTGTTTATATTTTAGAACAATATATTACATTGTCCTCACATTTTATTTTGCGCTTATAAGCAATGTAACCAGAAACTTGTAAAAAACATTTTGAAAAAACTCTTTACTACTCCATAGAAAAGGCAACTAGCTTTACGACTGACTTATTCTGACTGACTCGTACTCCTGACCATTCAAAAATACCTGTAATTCATTTATAATTGGAATAAATGGTTTAAGTAACAACTCTAGTAATACAAACGTCTACGTTATCAACAGGCAATATGCTCGTTTCCCCCCTTAGTACCTACCATAAAAAATCCAGTAGACACGATACTTGAATACAAACGACTACTCAACTACTAATGTAATTACATTACTAGTTACTTACGAAGTTGTTCGTGGGCTGGAGAGACCTAATATATATCAGTCTCAATTTCCCACCACTTGCCTTAGTAACAAATTTTCTCATACATTTTCTTTATTTTATTCAACTATATAAGTGGGCCAATAAATTCAAATTTTTCAAAGATTTAGGATTTTTGTCGACTGTTTGTTTCGTGCATGATTTTTGACCTTTTTTGTGTGTGGTCGTCGCGATAGAACGCTTCACTCCTTGAAAAAGGGCCCCCGTCGAGTCCGCAACTAGTCGGGGATCCCCGAAATACACACCTGAGTAAATCCATATATCTTTAACAAATAAATTCAAGGCCTGATTTCTGTTAAGCTTGGGGTTACCAGGGGCTATAAACACTCCCAGTAACAATGGTGTCACTTGTGTGTTACCAATTATATTCCACCTCGTCCCACGAAGCACTGGCAACCCTATACCAGGATAATAAATTATACTAACTTTTAAACTTTCGCGTTCCATGATATAATTATGTGTTTCCACGGGAATTAATGCGATCACGACTTGTCTGACGTTTCGACCAGGTTGCACTGGCCGTGGTCAGAGGCTGACTGGCTCAGCGGTGCACGCCCTCTGTCAACGTCGGGCAATTCAGAGGTATGTAATACCTTTTCGTGATCGCATTAATTCCCGTGGAAATACATAATTATAATAAATTATAGTTAAGAAAAACTGAAAGAGAACTTTAATAGCGACCTACACTGTCTTCCTCTTGGCTCTTTCTTCAGACCATCTCTACCAAGCCTAATCTGTTGGACTCGTTAAAACGAATCATATGAGCCCAAACTCAAGGGGTTCACTAGTAGCCACTGAAGAGTTCCATTATCCACCTGCTGGCTCCATCATCAGATCAGCTCCAAGATGCCCAATTATAGTATTGTCATCTGAACTACATGACCTACATACCTACAAAGTTTCATTTCGAGGTACTATATTTATACAGAACCGTTAAAATTGACTGGCTTATTTTTAGTATCAAATATTTTTGAACTCACTAACTAAATAATTTCAGCAAACTTCCTTCCTAATCACTAATTAAATAATTTCAGCAAACTTCCTTCCTTTTCGTAATGCTTTGTGCTGTCATCATGAGAAATAAACCATGAAAATAAATTGTATTTTAAATCTACTCACTGTGCATTCTAAACTGCACGTTTTCGTGAAACAGAACAGCTAGAAAAATTACAAGAACCATTTCAATCAATCAATCATTTATTTCGTAAAACACATGTATTATAAAGATGTTACAAAAAGAAAATATAACAAGACCGCCATGCTTCGCCAATAGGCGTACAAAACAATAAAAGTAAATTATTATTATATTACTGTTACAGTACAATTGTTTAAAATTAGGTAGTTACATAGGTACTTATTTGATTCAATAATTATAAACATTGATTTGATTTGTTTAGGTAAATGATTACATAGTTTTGGTGCCATTGCGTAAACACTTTTATGTAGAAGTGCGATTCTGGCTTTTAATGAGTGCAGTTTATCAGAGCGACGTTGATATTCTATGAAACAAAATAAAGGGAGGTTATTTCTCAGGAACATGCAAATTTCATTAATGTACATAGATGGAAATGTCAACAGTCTTAGTTTAGGAAAGTGTGGTTTGCATGTATCAGTGCATTTTAGTTTGCAGATAGCTCGGAGACATTTATTTTGGGCTATAAACACGTCTTCCTTATTTATGGTACAGTTAGGGTTACCAGGGCTTAAAATCGAAGTTCTGGTTGGTAGCCGGAAAAATTCTTATTTCTGTAAAATGTCTGGTCTTTGTGTGAAAATAGCAATATGCGAGTAGAATGTATGTTTCACTAGCAGCGCCCCGCGGTTTCATCCGCGTAAGTCCCGATCCCGTGGGAATATCAGGATAAAAAGTAGCCTATGCGTTAATCCAGGTCTCCAGCTATCTACATACCAAGTTTCATCGCAATCGGTTCAGTGGTTTTTACGTGAAAGAGTAACAAACATCCATCCATCCATCTATCCATTCATCCAAACTTTCACATTTATAATATTAGTGGGATAGTGGGATTAACTCAAACTGATTTTGTATATTATATTTTTGTCCACTGGCAAAGGCTTTCAAAAAAATTGTTATCGTGGAAATTTCTGTGTAAAATTCGGCACATGACATATGTTTGAAATTATATTATGTGAGTAACATTGCTCTTATTGACTCAATCGTCAATCTGTTCCTTTCCTTCGTCCACTGTGAAGTCATAAGTGAAAAAATTCGTTCTACATTTGCGTTGTGTTGCATTATACAAAGAAAAATACTGACGAATCTTCAACAACTCGGAGATACGAGTGGTGTCATGCCAGCAGGCATTGAAAACAATCATCCATTGCTTTTCAGTTATCTCTTCATAAAAGTGTCTTTGCTTCGAATTAAGAAGAATTTTCAGCAAGCAAAATTCTACGAATAGGTTTTTTTTTTTTTTTTTTATGTTTAACATCAACACTTCATTAAAACTTATTGAAGAGAACTGGAGATTTATCTGTTGTTAGAAAAATATATATAATTTAAGAATTCTTTCTATTGCAGGGAAAATACCATCCCGTTTTACTATGCTATAACAATTTTCCTTCATAATAACAAAAAAAATTGCATACATTTTTCAGATTTTCTGTACATACAGTAAACTGAAAAATGCTTGAACATTTTCAACACATATAGATTCGACATCGAACTCCTTTGAGCGGATATGATCGAACAGACACCCATGTCGATTGACCAGCTCATATCCGAGACTGTCTGTGGCTTTTTACGTGGTATTGCAAAAAATCCGGTTTTGAATAGAATCCGGGTGGAGTCCGATCTCTACTACTCTCGACCTCTAAAATACGGTCTAGACCGGATTTATCCGGCCAGATGGTAACCCAAGGTACAGTTTTGTTAAAGTAAGTATGCAGTCACACAAGGGTACCTATTCCATTCGTTTCATTCACTGTGCTATGAGAATATATTGAAATTGACCGTAAAATATAAAATTATGTTATGTTGAAAGTATTAATGTATTTCGTTGATTAATGCCGCGTTCCTTTAATGAAGAAACGATTCGTTTTGCTTACGAAGGGTAAAATTTTGGTTGAAAATTCAACGAAATTTTATCGTCCGTAAGCAAAACGAATCGTTTTTTGATTTTAGGAACGCGGCATTAGTGAGTTTATTTTCACTCCTCGCATTTTTAATCATTTCACCAATACTCACACAAAGAATTTTGCTCCTATTAGCTCCTGTTATAATTTCAACTTGTGTATCTGTGTGTCTGTCTTTGGCATCATAGCTCCTAAACGGATGGACCGATTTAGATTTAGTTTTATTGTTTTAAACATGATTCGATCGAGAGTGTTCTTAGCTATAATTGAAGAAAATCTGTTCAACCGGGATCGGGATTTATTAAATGCGGGCTTTTTTAAATGTTTTAATGATACTTTTATTATTTCGTTCCTACTTATACAAATACCTAGTCTTCCATGGTCTTATGATGTTTCCATTAGTAAACAAATCCAAGGGATTAACTGCTATCTATCAATGATAGTTCGTTTGTATACGAGTGTCATTTTAATGAATCGACTTCTCCGTACTGCCTACTCCCTACTCCCTAGTACCTACGTCATCTCTTTGTGTTTCTGAGTAATAAACAGGAAATACTGCATGTTGTTATACGTTAGGCATTCTCCCTCTTCCTTCTATTGTGTATCACGACTGTATTCCCGAAGGGTTAGGCACAGAGGTGTATTAAACACACAAGCAGTCATCCTTTGGGTGATGCAGAGAAAACAGGAAGTAAGTGCAATAAAAATATTTTAGTTTATTTACAACTAGCAGTTCCCGCGCGGCTTCGCTCGCGTGTACATATTTATATATTTCTGCGCGGAACCCTAATTATTTTTCAAAAATAAAAGTAGCGTAAGTTACTCCTTATAAGACCAGCTATCTGCGAGTGAAAGTCCCGTGGGAATCGGTCTACCCGTTCCGGAGATTAGCCAAAACAAACAAAACAGATAGACGGACAGATAGACAGACAAAAATTTTAAAAACTGATTTTTAGGTATAGGTATCGTGTAAATGACTGTATGAGTTTAAAAAATAACTATTATTTTGACATTACAAACAGACACTTCAATTTTATTTATTTCTATGGATTACTCTAGGTTAAGTGGTAAACGAGTAGGTTAGCACATTACAAAGTTAAGTAATACTAGCCAGGTCAGTCTAAGATGGGTGACCATTCTTAATACATTGAGACCCCTCCGTGCCACGTAGAGCACATTAAACCGTCGGTCCCGGGTGCCATATAAACATCTGTGGCATTCGTTGTGGAAAACGTTTGCCAACATCCACTAGTATGGGATTCATTTGCATTCACATTTAATATTAGCACGAGAATTATTTTTAGCTTGTTATGAAATTGACCGTAGTTGCGAACTTCAGTGAACGAATCAATTCTTCCCGTCTCGAATAAAAACTTTCGTGAGTGGTATTCATATTAGTTAAGATATACGGTTTTACTCACATGTATATTTCGGGGATGCCATACTAGTTTTGGACCCGACGGAGGCCCTTTATCAAGGGGTGAGGCGTCCTGCCGCGCCGGCTGCAGTTGCCAGACTAGTCGGGCATCCCCGATTAAACCGTACACCGTAAACCGTAAACACATGAGTAAAACTGTATATCTTAACTAATTCTTCCCTTCGTTCGTTAGCGGCGTGCATTCTCTGATCATCTTTGCGATCTACGAGCGATAAGAGTGCCTCATTTTTTTTAATTCTATTTGGTGTATAAGGTCACGTATTGTATAAATTCGTACGATTGATTAATAATGACCCTGACTGCTAAGCCAGAGGTCGTGGGTTCGATTCCCACCCAGGACAAATAATTGTGTGATGAGCACGATAATTTGTTCTGTGTCTGGGTGGAATTTATCTATAATATGTATGTATTTAGAAATATATAAGTATGTTTATCAGCAATCTGGTTACCATAGTATAGGCTCTGCCTAGTTTGGGATCAGACGGCCGTGTGTGAGATGTGTGGAGTTATTATTACTATTAATGTAGGGTCAATGACCTGCTTAATACAGCAATAACATTGGGAAATAGAATTTAGAAAACTATAGGTAGATGTTTAACAATTCTCGAAGTATTAATCATAATCAGTTACATTCTCTTTTAACTACTTAATAAGTTTTTTTTAAGGCTTTTTTAGGAATTATTCTTTACGAACATTGAAACTACGGACACAAAGAACACTCAGACTCGGGACAACTATTTATGGATCACACAATATTTTGTCCCGTCTGGGAATCGAACCCGACCACTTTAACCATTGCTCATGATAATTCTCATAAATTTGCATTAATTATAAATATAACTGCCCACGTCCCCGTAAGACTATTAAGTTTATTCATAATGCTAGCCTTTTTAAACTTAAAGTAACTCTCAACTTTAAACTCAATAATAAGAAAACACAAATCTATTTGCACACGTCTGTAATATAATAAGCAAAGTGTATTTAATTTACTTTAATTTTAAAAACATAATAGCACCCAACAAAATGATGTAATATTTACTACATATTGTTTAAACTGTCTGGTTTTTTTTATAAGAGTGGCCGTGAATTTGTTTGCCCGATTTCTTCTCACAAGGCTCAACCATTTGGAAACGGGCGGTTATAGATCGAAACAGGCAGATGTGATATTATGTTATCCATTTTTTTTCTTTAATAATTTTACATTTGACGAAGCAAACTATTGTTGCGGTGACTCTGTGTGTTGTTAATCTATAATTTTTAATTATAATAACTTATTTATTAAATCGATGATTTCGAATAATTGATGGTCAATTTTATGAAATAAAGATATTGAATTTGAATTTACACAATTTGTACCTTCCAAATATTCTGAGTGTACCTTTTCGTCACTGGACCGGATCTCATTAGTATACATGCACGAAAATTTAAGTAAACAATCGTGGGACGTATTTATCGTGCTTGTGGGACAATTTTGTCATATTAAAAATAAAATTATCTTATGTATTTCCAAAAAAAAAAATATCTAACAATGTTTATCTGTGTTCTAGAACCCATAAGAACAGCTGTGCTTAGTTTGGGTCTAGATAGCGATATGTTATATGGTCCAGAATATTCATCATCATCATCATCATTTCAGCCATAGGACGTCCACTGTTGGACATAGGCCTCCCTTAATGACTTCCAAGAAGACCGGTTGGAAGCGGCCTGCATCCAGAATATAATTATTACGAAACCTCTGTCTTTCAAGCACTTTTAAAAAGAAAAAATGTAATGGTTTTTAAATGGATCTGCGTAAATGCGTTTAGGCCACAGTGATTGAATTTAAAATGGCAGGCAGTGCTTGAAAACCACTTTAATATCAAATCATTTCCTGGGGCCTTTTTTTCGTAAGGGAATCGGAGATACCGGTGAAGTGGTATGTCGAAATCGAACCAACTAAAATCACTCGGTGTTGCGTCACAAGTGGGTCTAAAGCTATTGCAAGGAACCCGGATATAGGGTCTGGAATGAACTGCCTGCGTCTATTTATCCAGACAATTATATTCCGGGGACGTTAAAGAGTAGAGTGAATAGGTTTCTTTTGGATAAGCGTGTAACATCTTCGTATCCATCGTCACTTTCCATCAGGGAAGTTCGAAGACAAACGCCTCTTCGATTATTCAATAAGAAAATAAATATTTAGTCCTTTCTTATTACACTGTAGTGATATTTCAACAGAGGGATGGCGTCGTGTTTAAACGTTTTGGTTATTGCAATTAACTATGCACCATACTTTCTATGTATGTTTCTTCAACTTTAAGGACAGCGTAGTAGTCTATGCAGGGGTTCCCAAACTTTTAAGGTTACGGAACACTCATAAAATCCTTATAATTTCATGGAACCCTACATTCATGGGTATATCCTATTTTTTTTATTTATTCTGTGGT
Organism: Euplagia quadripunctaria; assembly: GCA_963859945.1. Lineage (NCBI taxonomy): Eukaryota > Metazoa > Arthropoda > Insecta > Lepidoptera > Erebidae > Euplagia > Euplagia quadripunctaria. Next base: position 14,077,765 of record OY982585.1, read on the forward strand.
TGTTTATCCTCCCTGGGAGAGGGTGGGGGGGGGGGGTTAAAGGTGACACTCAAACGTTAAATATTAATTTATTAAACGTTTATATATTTAGCGAAAACCATATAGCATAGCAGAAGAACCATTTCCTCTCAACACATACTTTGTGCTATTTCTAAATTCTGTTTGTACCTAACTACATACATACCTACATACTCACGCCTGTATCCCCAAGGGGTATATAACAGTACAAAAGTACTCACGTAATACTCAACGCAAGCCTATTGCCGTCAAACGGTCCTTTGGTAATTAAAGATGAGTAAGATGACAGAATCGGAAATTTATTAAAAGAAAAAAGTAGGTAAGAAGTAACCTAACTATGGATATAATAAATAATTTGGTGGAACCCTGGTGATTTTCCCACGGAACCCTTGGGTTCCGCGAAACCCGCTTTGGAAAGCGCTGGTCTATGGGGCCACCTGCAACTGAGTGTTATAGTGAGTCCATTGTTGTGAGTTCGAGCATATTACAATGTTTATTGTAATCCTATCTGGATTCTGGATCTGGATAATTTCGCTAAGTAGTGAAATTATTTTATAAAAAGCAAAGGTTTTACAAAAGGGTAATTAACTCAGTAACCAATAGGGGACAATGGGTAAATTTAGTCCAACCAAATCAAAACTGCAAGACGTAAAAGACCTATAGATGACAGATTATATATCGTGTAAGTTATAAAAAACCGAAGCTGGTAATTCTGTTAATATCGTCTCGTTGTGTTAACATTTATGAACACGAGTAAAGTGGATGTTATCAAATGCTATCAATAACATTAGCGCGGCTTGCGCAGACCTCCCTATTGTTCTGTTTACGCGATACTGTTTAAATAAATGTTTAATCTTTTTTTTTTACATTTACTCATTAATGAAAATAGGTTAAGTTTATAAACTGCCGATTCAAGATACGATGATAACCCTTGTATGACGAAATATTGTAACGTTTTTTTTTCTTAATGTTTTTTTTGTTAACCGTGTTTTTCTAATGAGGGTAGGAACACATATACGAAAGTTAGAACATAACATTTTTACAATTATTGCTATCGATTGGTATAACCCGTTCACGGTGGATTAGCCCCGCAACTCGCTGCTTGGTATTCATCCGGCTAGGTATATTCAGTTTAATAGGGCCTGCTGGTGCCTAGAAACACTCGCTTAACCAGTGACGTAACTTGTGCGTTCCCGATACTAAACCATGGAGGTCTTGCTAATCTGTTACTAGCAAACCGCCCCGACTTCGCACGGGTACAAATTATACACCTAAACCTTCCTCATGAATCACTCTGTCTATTAGTGAAAACCGCATGAAAATCCGTCCAGTAGTTTTTCAGTTTATCGCGAACAGACAGACAGACGCGGCGGGGGACTTTGTTTTATAATATGTACCTAGTGATAGTTTCTCCAAAGTACCCTTTGCTAATCAGAGGGACACGTAGAGAAGCAGATTGATCCAAAAGGCATGTTTCGTTCACCTTGTGAAAACGTCTCCCCTTAGAGAACAGAAGACGTTGACGCTTCCATAGCCCAGGACGAACCGCGCGAAGCAATCTTCTAGCCCAGCATCTTCTTTTAAGAAAAACCGACTTCAACAGGAATAAAATCACACCTAGAAACTTTAAATATTTATTATTATTATGATTGAAAATGCCTGTATTCATTGATTGAATGCCACCAGAATTTGACTGAATTTGACTATTTTAATATAAATTTGGTCATATAATATACGTGGGTTATAATAACTAACTTCACACATCTCACACACGGCCGTCTGATCCCAAACTAGGCAGAGCTTGTACTATGGTAACCAGACTGCTGATAAACATACTTATATATTTCTAAATAGTTACATATTATAGATAAATTACACACAGACAGAACAAATGATCATGTTCATCACACAATTATTTGTCCTGGGTAGGAATCGAACCCACGACCTCTGGCCCAGCAGTCAGGGTCACTAACCACTAGACCAACAGGCCAGTCAAAATACGTGGGTCACCATACAACCTTCGATTACCCTATTTCTAACAAAAATAATCCTAGAAGTCAGATAACGAAGTCAACACGGTAAACATAAAAAAGTATTGTTAAATTTTTTCGACTTACTATGAGCCATTTCCTTGTTTGAAGTCGTTTAATCGTCATAAGTAGTTATATCAACACGGTGAATGTATAACATCTTCTTTTGTTCCGTTGGTTAAATAACTAAGCTATTATTGTTGCCTTTGATTATATTATTAACGATCTAGGTGAAACAATACGTGGCTGGTACCGCCATTACTTCCTTGATTCATAAACAACGGCCAGTAAAACTCTTTTGTTATATTACACAGTGTACCTAAAGAATAATACGGTATTTAATATTTTTATGTATACAATACTTGTTATATCCAAATATTTTAATGTGCGATTTGTTCATGCAAATTGCATTTTAGTTAAGTTTACTTAAATTTAAATATAATATAGGCAGACAATGGTGTCAATTCTCTTGTATTTCTCTCTTAACTATAATTGACTAAATTTTCTTCATACAAGATGTAAACCTTGTATCCTTCGAAACAAGGTCTTATTTCAAATATAAACAAGTAGGTAACATACGTCGCTATCGAAATAAGCAATTTATTTGTCAACTAAAGTCTGACACGCTTAAATAAACTTTAATACCACGTAGCGAGAGCTCTCTTTTGCTCTGTGTTTTTAGTAAGCGTCTTCGTAGGTGTCGATTAAAATAGCGTCATCTTAGTTCGTTTTGAACAAGTTTTTGTACGGCAATTATACGGCATTTGAATAAATGGGGACTCTCGCTGCGTGGAAATAAAGTTGAGTATACGTTGACAGGTTTTAGTGAAATTTCTTGGCGCTGAGAAATAGATGCCAGTAACAAATAGACCTTGTTGCGAAGAAGACAAAGTTCATTTCATATGAAGAAATTAAGTTAGGTTTTAGTTTAGTGAGTTTGACAATAGAATCGACACCAATATCAGTATATGTATGTACACATACTGATATTGCATTCATAGACACATACACAGACACTCTTTTTTCTATTATTGAAATTTTAATTATTATTTTCACAAACACAAAGCACACGCTCATACTCGGATGTTTTCTTGATATTCTTAAAATATTTGTGCCTGTCTTTTGTTCTAATAGTAATCTAAAATATCAAAACGAACTGGTTTGGCATCCTGTTTTTAATATTTTAGTGATAATATTCTTTCAAATTATAATTCAGCTTTCAAATGCCTTGAAATGTTGACACTATATTGCATTAATATGCTTGTGATTCAATAGACGTAAAGAGATTAAGCCACTGTTAAATATGGTCGACTTTATGCACGACTGTAAAATATAGTATTCGTTAAGTAAATGTTTTTTTCTACCAAAAAATGGTATTTAGTAAATTATTAATAGTATTTTCTTTTATATGAACAAGGACACAAGTAAACAAGGTTATGTTATACTAAACTATCTTTCCGACGCGGTGCGCCCGGGAGTTTCTCGAGATGCCGTGTAAACATACGGCATCTGTATCTATCATCGTATCCTGGATTAACAAACTTTAATCCAGGATACGAATGATAATAAATAAAATATGGACCTTATTGACTGAGTTGCTAAATCCAATTCAATTCAAACCCACTCTGGGTTGAAAGAGGGTTGAATATCAAATACATTCACTCCAGTAGAAAAACCACTGCTCATCTTCCTCAAATTTCCTGTACAACTTTCCAAATATTTCTTTCCCTTATTGTTTGTAAATGGTCCAAACCATTTACAAAAAATAAACAATGCTTTAGTCAATTTAGAAAACGAACAATATTATTATTTTTATTTATGCGCTAGAATATCGCGTACATAACAAATTTTTCAGAACCCATTTTTCAGGGTCTTGCCCATAAAAAAATAACCGTGAGTCCGTGGAGCGCCTACCACACAAAGTTCGTTATTTAATAAAACAACCTTGGTAATGAAGAACACGGCTCGCCTGAACCTCAGTGGTTTCCGATGCTATAAATACTCGAAATACCAGTGCAACAACGCAACAAATTGTATTTTTAGTAACCATTACACGTCTACAAACACGAATATATTATGTCACATAACATTGATACTATACCATCGGAAATGTATACCCCGCATTTACAAATCAATGTGTCCGAGCGAGCGAGCGAGTCCGAGCGGTTTTGAAAAACGAACATTCGTATGTTAGGTCGTGATGATATTTTCCACATTCTCCGCAGTAATAGTCTCTACTCCGCTCGTAAGGCTTGTAGCATGTTTGACTGGCCTGTTGGTCTATAACCTTTCTCAATAAATTGGGCTATCAAATGCAAAAATAATGTTTCAAATCGGACTTTTTTTTATATTATAGAGGGCAAACGAGCAGACGGGTCACTTGATGGTAAGTGACTACCGTCGCCCATGGACACCTGCAACTCAAGAGTCACAAGTGCGTTGCCGGCCTTTAAGATGGGAGTACACTCTTTTCTTGAAGGTTTAATGATCGTATCGGTCCGGAAATACCGCAGGTGACAATTTGTTCCAGAGATTGACTTGTAGTTTAAGAGATTGTTAAAGCATAGAATCGTAAGAAACAAACAAATTCACATTCGCATTTATAATATATAAGGAAATAATTAATATGTATGGCTGTGAATAAAGATGATGCCATGTGCAAGCCTGGTCTAAGGTTTAATTATACCCAAAGCACACGTTTTCGATAAATCCTTTTATAATGATTTGCAATCTTATCTTTGAATGAAACCATTAACATGCAGTATACGAAGTCTATATTTCGAGAGGATAAAATGCAGCTAGGTCAAGTTTTTCTGCCTAATTTATCTTATTATTGTCGCTCGATGTACTTAATTTAGCTCCATTGAACCAAAAAGAATTTACCGTGGCCTTACCTTCTATAAAAAGTATTGGTGAATATTTTTTTTAATTTATTAGGTAGATGTTTACAGTTTATTTGTTGATCGAGCGTAAATCTATACTAATATTATAAAGCTGAAGAGTTTGTTTGAACGCGCTAATCTCAGGAACTACTGGTTTGAATTGAAAAATTATTTAAGTGTTGGATAGCCCATTTATCGAGGAAGGCTATAGGCTATATAACATCACGCTACGACCAATAGGAGCGGAGCAGTGATCATAAACGCAGGTGATACTGCGGGAACGGGTAGTTTATAATAAAGACCGGATGAGAGATTTGTTTAGACCATTTTTTTTGGTTTAATCTTTCATGTATTTAAATATCTTAAATACACAAATCAATGTTTCGACGGTCCTTAAGTACAAAGCGATGAGCAAAGGAAACAGGAGTGTTTTAAAAGTTTCGACCTGATCTGAGGTTTTTTTTAATGCAATGAAGAAGTAGGCGTTTGTGTTCAAATTTACCTGATGGACATTGACGTTGAAGACAAAGATGGTACACATTATTGAAGAGAAAATTGTTCACTCTACTTTCCGAGGTTAAAAAATAACTATCATTATTTTTTATTGCTGATATGAAATAGTGATAGTTATTTTTAGTACCTGTCTATCATTTTCCCCTAAAGATTGCCATATCGTTTCTACACCAACTTTGAAATTAAGAGAAGATTTAACATTCAAGTTTTAGGTAGGTAATTATTTCAGAACACAAAATCTTACTACTTTAAATGAGCAATTCTTGTATGTATGAATTTATATTTCGGGTATCTGGGAAACGGCTCTAACGATTTTAATGAAATTTTGTATACTATACAGATACAGTTTTGTATTTTAAGTTCAACTGCATAGTTGTATTTTCTGTAAAAACGCAATTTTACAATAAAAAAAAATATTTAAAAGAAAAATTGTCGATTTTACAGAAAGCTACAGAACGAAGCTCGGTTCCCCAGGTACTTATAATACACGGTTATGTTAGCTAATTATGAAATAAAAAAGGCATTTTGGACGTAACTTTATATACGTAGAGACCGTGTCGGTTTGTTTGTTCGTATTTTATGCTGCCATAACGTTCATCTGATCATCAAATTTTGCATTCACATTGCCAGGGACTGTTTTCCTGGCAAAAGACACAGGGTACCTTTCATTCAAATAATTTTTTTCCGAGCTATGAAAAAATTACTTTTAACAACATTTTAATAAGCAGAATGGCCGAGTTAACGCTCGAAGCTCTAAAGAACCTTCTCAATTAGTCAGTTGGGTACAACGTGAACATTACCCGGCTCGATGGTCAGGTGGGGTGTTAGCTGTCCAGGAGTGACTCAGCCCATAAATTTGTGATAAATGTATCAAAACATCGGCCTAGCTAGGTGTATTTATTTATTTTATTTATTACATGGATCTTCATCCAAGAATATCACATCACATTCATGATAAGTAACAAAACATTGATCTGGTGTATCCTTAACTACAGAAGACCACAACATGCATTAAAAGTCAAACATAATAGGAATCAGATATTACTCGTAAATATCAACGCTCATAAATAAAGTTCATTATAAAACAATCTAGGAATTAAATTCATTAAAGTTAATGGCATTCTCTCAATATACGATCATACTAGTGCTGCAAGCAAACCTTTAATAATAAAATGGTTAAAAGATCTTGACTATCGTAGTACGGAGACTTTACTACATAGCTAATATTATTATTTGTTTAATTTCATTATATCAAGTATTTAATATAATAAATCAAACAAATTCGCTAAAAAACTAAATTACACATATTAATAATTTTACACAATTGCGCAAAACAGACGCGCATATACACTCACCCATTCAAACATACACCCATCCAAATATTTATTTATTTAATTTATTAAAACTTCATGCACATTTGTACAAAGGCGAACTTAATGCCTTAGGCATTCTCTGCCAGTCAACCTTGGGGTGAAGCAGAAATAAAAAGTTGTAGAAATAAAAGGTGCAACGATATGGTAAAGAGTACGATTATAAAAGTTCCTATAATAATAAGATTTTTCAAGTTATTAACTAAATATACACATTCCATACAAATATTCACACGTGCGCAATACCACAGAATACATAATAGTACCAGCAATACATACATTTTCTTGGGGTATTCGGCCAGTTGCTTTAAATTTGTTGTTTTTTTCTTATATTTTTATTATGTAAATAGTATTATTAATTATTATACATACAAGAAAGTGCAGAAGTGTTGATATAATTACTACAAATTTTGTAGTAATTACATCAACATTTTCTGTATTTTCTTCAATAAATTGTGATGTCTTAAATTACAGCGGGACTATGTTTTAGCGGGGTGAGTGCCTTGGTGATCTGAGCAACAGGCTCACGCCTATTTCAGACACCAATCCTCTCACAGTTGCTGTCATGTATACTAATATTGTATTAATGAGTGATTGTGAGAAGAAAATAAGATAAATAAATAAATAATATATATATATATATTATATTATTTATATTAAATAACATTAATTAAATTCAAAATAACAAATTTCATTATATGGAATTCAGCAGGTTACATACTTACGTTATATTCATTGATTAATATCATCAAAATAATTTTCATGTTACATGATTACATGAAATTCGTTAATTTCATCCAATTGAATTTGATTGAACATTCGTTAAATTGATCTAATAAGATTAATTAAATTTATTGAATTAAATTAAAATCATTAATATATTCTATTCATTAAATTAAATTAAACTTAAGATACGATTCTTTCTTGAGAAGGTGGTTAAGCCATTTGATAACTAAATAAACAATCTTTATTTAGTTATCAAATACCTTAACCAGATGTTCTTTCAGCAAGACTCAGCTCACTCAGCACCGGGTCATAAAGCATAAAAAGAAGTGATTATGATTCTAGCAGTCTATGTGTTTATGTATGTATGTTTGTATTAAACATATGACAAAATAGCACCACTGCCATACCGATTTTAATAAATGATATCAATTGTAACTTTGTACATTATAAAACTGCCAGAAGTGAAGTTACCGGAGGCCCTAACCCTCTCCCCATTTCCCCCCCTCTCCCCCACCATCTTCCTTCTCACCGCCCTCCTTCTCCCCCTCTACCCTCCCTTCCTCTACACTTTAAAGGCCGGCAATGCACTTTGCACTTGTGACTCTCGAGTTGCAGGTGCCCATGGGCGGAGGTAGTCACTTACCGTCAGGTGACCAGTCTGTTCGTTTGCCCCTATACCATAAAAAAAAGATCCGAAACCAGACAAATTGTATAAAAAATGTCTTCTATTTGTTTGTATTCGATAAACTTTCAAACTACAGAAACATTTTGTTAGTTATTTCACCATTAGATAGCTATTATCCAGAAGTAGCATCTAGGGCCTACATGCTACTTCTGGATAATACCTAATAGCCTAGATTTTAGGCTATATTTTATTTCAATAATAGGTACGGGACTATTACGACAGCAGTTAGTATTCTATAAGACGAAGATAGGAATCAGCCCCTTACTTGTTTGTTACGTAGTTGGATTTATTTATCTCTTGTCTTGTTCAAAGTTTTGGAACTTGGAGGAAGTGTATAAAGTTAGTAAATAGGCATAATGTTACTGTAAAAGCACGAACTCCGGTAAATCTTACGATTTGCCGGTAAAACCTAAGATTTACCAACTTTTAATGGTAAACGTTCGAGAAGTTCTGTGATCATCGTTCACACTCACATTCGCATTTATAATACCTACTAGTTAGAATTACCTAGGATTATAAAAATTTACTTGTAACAACAATGACAGGTGCTGTAATATTAAGGATTACATAGTAATTACGTCTTTTTTTAGCACTTACCGTGTCTCTGGTAATACCTATGATTTGCAGAGTGGATGGTGGTTAGGCCTGCCATCACTTAAATTGCTGACGCCGGACAAAAACTTAAAAAAATCTGGACATATGGGTGAAATCGAGATTCTTTCCTTAAAAAAACCATTCCATTTAAATTTTTAGCTTGTTAACGATTCATCTAACAATTATAATTGTCCCCTAGCACAGAGTGTCCGGGTTTTACCCGGACACTTTTTGAAAACCACGCCTGGACGCTCCCCGGATGCCCTCTAAACTAGGACAAATCCGGAGAAACCCGGACGGATGGCAGCCCTAAGTGTGAGTAAGGGGGCCGCGTCCGTGTTCCATAGGGCAGAATAAGTTTGGCAACACTCAAAAGACAGTACAGTAGTGGTTTACCCTCAAGTGAGTCGTGTCTATGTTTCTCAGTTTAATTGTGTAAACATAATAGAAAAAAGGGTTGATAAAAAGGTTACAAGGTATAATCATTTTTATTTTATCGTTATATATAACAAACTTATCATGTCAAACCAAAAGAAACGCTATATTTACATTTACAAAATGAATAAAAAAGATCTTGAAAATTAACAAGGTATCCACAAGAAAACATTAAAATTCCCCTTACTGTCCCCAAACTTATCTCTAAAGAGGTCTTATCTTGATGAAATGACCATAAAATCCTCACGACACTATAAGACACCATAATCCTACCACAAACACAACTAAGTACAACATTATTAAGAAAAAGAAAAATAAGATAACGCAATTCTTTCCGTCTGTTAAACATACGAGGGGCGATCAAAAAGTAATGATAATGAGTATAATAAAACAACGATTCTAGTTTAAATTTAATTTATTTTTCTACATAGTCTCCTAACAAGTCGATACATTTAGTCCAACGTTTCTCTAAGCCTAAAATACCCTTTAAAAAAAAATCTTTATCTTGGCTCTCCCAAAATGCCTCTACAGCAGCCATAACCTCGCTATCATCCTCAAATTTCTTGCCCCTGAGGTGTTCCTTGAGCCGAGGAAACAAATAAAAGTCGCTGGGGGCTAAATCTGGAGAATAGGGTGGGTGTTCGACCAGTTCGAAGCCTGCTTCTCGAATGGCAGCCGTCGCAACTTCGGCTTTGTGTGCAGGTGCGTTGTCCTGATGAAACAGGACTTTCGCTCGGAGTTTGCCCCGTCTTTTTTCCTTTATGGCTTCTCGCAGTCGTCTTATTTGATCAGCGTAGTAGGAGCCCGTTATAGTAGCTCCCTTTTCCAGGTAATCAACCATTATGATTCCCTCAGCATCCCAAAAAACGGACGCCGTAACCTTGCCCGCCGAGCTCGAGACTTTGAACTTCTTCGGCGTCGGTGAGGATGGCCTTTTCCAAGTCATCGATTGTTGTTTGGTCTCAGGATCAAAATGATGGATCCATGTTTCGTCCATGGTCACAAATCGAGACAAAAAAATTTCTTGGTCAGCCTGGAACTTTGCAAGATTGGCTCTTGAAATGTCAACTCGCTTTTTCTTTTGTTCGTCCGTTAACATTCTCGTTACCCAACGCGCGGAGACCTTCTTCATATTCATTTTGCCGGTCAAAATGCTTTGGATGCTGCCATATGAGATCCCTGTGACCTCAGCTAAATGTCTGATGGTTACTCTTCGGTCTGCTAATACGATATCTTCGACTTTTTTCACGATTTCCTCAGTGAGGGACGAGGTTGGACGTCCCTCGCGATGTTCATCTTCTGTGGATGTTCTACCCAGCTTAAACTCTTTGCACCACCGTCCCACCGTAGAATATGGAGGAGCAGAGTCCCCCAGTGTCTCCACCAAATCAGCGTGTATCTCTTTGGTAGACATTTTTTTCAAACAGAGGTACTTGATGACGCATCTCACTTCGTGTTTCTCCATTTTCGTGTTGTCGCTCCGACTGCTGGTATTCAAATGAATGTAGCTCCTCCAAATGATGTCCTATTTATACAATTTTTTAGGTGGGAAGTAGTGAAGGACCGAAGAAGTGAAAACAATTTTTTTTGGATTTTTATCTTTATTAGAAATACCCGTTTATCATTACTTTTTGATCACCCCTCGTACATAGCAGAGTTAAATTAAACTCCTATTTTAAAGTAATGTCAATGGAAAGAGTATACTATTACGAATTGATGTTCCAAAATTTAAATGTATTTTGTTAAGAATTGGTAACACACAAGCTCATGTAGTCGGTGTGACGGCATCCACACGATACGATTTTACTACCTGGTCAGATATGTGATTGAATTGGCTTACAAACAGCCTACGCAACTAAATCGCCAATTTTCATTTGATTTTATTTTCTGTGCCAGACGGACGTATATAAAAAAGGTATATAAGAAATGCTACCTGTATTGATCTAATAATATAAATCATCTCATAAATATAACCACCGAACTGAAAAAAAAACACCTTAATAATGCGTAAATAGGTACCTTTTTAAAAAAAAAACAGACAACATCCGCTCAGTATGCCGCCTGCAGGCAGACGAAATGATAAAATTGGCCTATTAGCGTCCACATGAACCGATTTGATACGACGTGATCACGTCAGGTGGTCCTGACCACCCAATGACCTTGAATTCGACGATTTGCGTTCACACGAAACGATTCAATTGAAAATCTAGTCAAAATGTGTGTTTAAGTCTTTCGATTTATTTTTGAAAAGTTTTGTGAGATTTTTAACATTTATTTTAATATGCCCTACATTCGTTCGGTCCGTTTATTCAGAATGCTTTTTGGTGCTCGGTGAATGAACATTTTTCGTTTCTTCTTAAATTATACAACTGTCAACATTAAATCAGCTTATGTGAAAATCCTGTTCCCATTACACCTCAGTGGTTTGCGTCATAGTGGACAGTTGTTGATGTCCATCTTTGCGAATTAAAAAGCCTATTTATGGAGCCATCATCTATATTTTTTTAAAGAATTGACAGATATTTAATTAACACGTATCGCATTTATTGCATGGCAATGTAATTAGTTTAGAGTTTCGTGACTATGCCGTCATCATATTTTTTTAAACATACATAGAAGTATACGTTTGCTTACGGACGATAATATTTCGTTGAATTTTTAACGAAAATTATACCGTCCGTAAGCAAAAGGAATCGTTTCTTGATTATAGGAACGCGGCATTAATGTGTTTTAAATAATTATATTGACAGAATAACTTCTTACGCAAATGCTTTAGTAGTCGCATATATTTCTTCCAAATCATATCCAAATCATTCCTCCTTTACCTACATATGAATATTTCTTTAAAAGCGGTTAAAGTGCTAAAGTTGTCTTAGAGTAAGCGAACGCCATTAGTGCCACAGCTAGAAGTTACGAGGCTATTTGTTTTTTTTTCAATTGCTGGTACACTGAATTGTTACATGAGCTATCTAGGGTAGGGAAACACATAAAAAAAAACGAAAATAAGCAAAGAACCAATTTCGTTTTTAAACTCATTCTTAATTCGAAAGCTGATTAAATTTTCACTGGCCATTCGAGTTTCTGAATGGAGTGCATTTGTAATCGGTTTGTGCAATAAAAACATGTCAGGATGCCGTTATGGCCGCTTTACTCAGTGTACTGTTTATTATTGATTTGATTATTGACAATAAAGTAAATAGGCAATTTTGTCATTAATGATTTCGGTTTATTACTTCTATGGTAGCAAACAACGATACGAGTCTCCAGATAGGAAGCGGTTGCCGGTATCTATTGTTGATAAAAGAAAACTCAACCGGTACTTGGCTGTAGTTAAGAAAACTGAAATAACTAGTCATTATAAGGTTAACCTTATAAGTTGATAAAAGAAAACTCAACCGGTACTTGGCTGTAGTTAAGAAAACTGAAATAACTAGTCATTATAAGGTTAACCTTATAATGACTAGTTATTTCAGTTTTCTTACTTCAATACTTTCGTTTCAATACTTAAGTGTTATATGTATAAGACAGAAAAGCTTTATTCGAAATTCGAAAAATTAAAAAACATTTTTTTTTTTTAAATTTCCTGCAATTATTTACAGACCAGACCATTTCTATGTTTTAAAGAAAAAACTGATTTGGCTAGGCAGTGTTTTTTTATCTTTTCATACCGGTCGTTCTAAAAGGCCTATTAATTGAGCATTTAGGTTATAAGTTAAAAGTAATTATAATTTTAACTTATTATACAAAACAACCTAAAGGCACTGTAAATTTTCTCTAAAACTAAAAGTTTGTTTCTCCTGACGAATCCTGCCTCCCCCATTAATAACAAAAGCGTAATGCACGTCACTCTATCTCTTAACAGATTTGATGTTATAACAATCAGTTGATAGGTGGTATGTTCCTCTTAGTACCATCGAATCAGTAAATTGAATCTTGACAATAGCATAAGATATTTAATGTAGGTTTTGTGAATTAATCTGTCCGGGAAAACTACATTTTTCTTGATGAAAGGTACCCTATATCCTTCCTGTACCTCTGACAACGTGTCAGTCAAGACTAGGCCTGCCATCACTTAAATTGCTGTCGCCGGACAACAACTTAAAAAAATCCGGTCACATGGGTGAAATTGAGATTCTTTTCTGGGCACCTTAAAAAGGAACGCCGATTGCATTAAAATGTTTAGCTTGTTAACGATTCATCTAACAATTATAATTGTCCCCTAGCACAGAGTGTCCGAGTTTTACCCGGACACTTTTCGAAAACCCCACCCGCACGCTCCCCGGACGCCCTCTAAACTAGGACAAATCCGGGGAAACTCGGACGGATGGCAGCCCTAACGGTGGTAAAAGTTCGATATGAACGTTGATCACACATTGACAGAGTTGTACCAACGTAAATCTTAGGTTTCACCGGCAAATACTTTTTTTTCTTTTTTTTTTTATTGTTGCACGTCAGAATGACCTCCAACCGCCTGATGGAAAGCTAGAGTGAGGTCCAAGGACTGAGGACCACCATTATAGATACGGATGATACTATAATAGTCGCCCTCAGCTTGACGGCCTCGAGAGATGCTTTTTCACGCCCCGCTTAAAGGACCCGGGATTATATGACGAAGGGAACACGTGTGCTGGTAATGCATTCCACATTTTAATGGTGCGGCAAAGAAAGGAGGTGCTGAACCGTTTGGTCCTAGTTGGGATTTCTTGCACTGTAAGGGGGTGACACCTCACCCCGCTACGTGTTTTTCTGGATAGGAAAGGAGAGGGTGGGATCAATTGGAAGAGCTCTTCGGAACACTCGCCATGGTAGAGGCGGTAGAATACTGCCAAAGAGGCTACGTTTCTGCGCAACTTATATATATTAAGAATTACCTTAGTTCGGGCTTTGACAGTAACGTTAATTTTTTTCGGACTCTGCCGCCAGTTTGTTTTTTTTTTCGTTTATTTGAATATCAAGGTCAAGAATGTACTATAATGGCTACTTACTACTTAGTAACACAGTTCACGTATTACTGTCGTTGGCTGTGTTCGAAACCGGTTTGCCACGTTTTTAAATTTCCGAAACGACGACCTCTAAATTGGCGATGTTTTAAAAAATAACAGTTTCTTTAAGTTTGGAAGTCACACTTAGACTTTAGAATGTCTTGTTTGGAAGGCTTCTCTTTTCATAACTAAGGATTTGTATACAATAACATAACAAAACTAGTTTTTTATAGTGGCCTGTTGGTCTAGTGGTTACTTGATCTTGACTGCTGAGCTAGAGTTCGTGGTTTCGATTCCCATCCAGGACAAATAATTGTGTGTTGAGCACGGTCATTTGATCAGGATTATGCCGTGTATATGAATGTGAATAGGCCGTGTGTGAGGTCTCTCAAGTTGTTATTATTATGATTAAAATGATATCTGGGATAGAATAGGTATATTAAGTACACAACAACAGCAAGACCCTAATTACTAGGTATGCGTTCTAGACCACGGATTGACACAATAATTTTTTAAAAATAATCTTTAAGTAGATATACGACTGACGAATGCAAATAGACATCTTCATGCATACAAATGTACTGAGCGGGAATCGAAACCGCGACTTTTAACTTTGCAATTGAATACTACTACTACTGCAGCGCCTCAGAGGTAGAGATGGGTTAAAACCCACAACTGGGTAAAAATCCGGTTATCACCCATTTCAATCCACCCACTCGGTGGTTTGGGTGGGTGAAAGCTAAATATTGTAGATTTTTTAGTTTAAAGTTTAATTTAGATTTCGATAGCTTAGTTTACACTTTAACAGTTTTTTTGTGGCTGGATAGTATCTGTATATAAATACGGCATTTGTGTCTGAGTTGTAAAATAATAAAGAACAAATTGTAATCGGTATCAAATAGTTCTCTAATAAGCGTCGTGCGGCCGCTTTTGTTGCTTATCTATACTAACTAGAGATCGCGTGGTGGTCGAATTTCGACCATGGTTTATTTCATTGGCCAATATTACTTGACCTGTCATTGTATAGACTTTTGTACCATGACAGGTCAAAATATATACAGGACACTCATAGCTGTATGTACCCGTTTTTTGTTTTTTTTAGTTTTGTAGCAAATATTGTTCAAAAATTTTAACATTCGTCACTTCTTCTCTGTATAAACTATAAGTGTGCGAAATTTCATACTCCTCCGTCCGCCCAATTTTCGTAAAAAGGGATCCAAAGTTTTTGAAAGGTTTTTGTTTGTTTGATTGTTTGTTTAAACTGACTGGCCTGTTGGTCTAGTGGCCTTGACTACTGAGCCAGAAGTCGTGGGTTCGATTCCCACACAGGACAAATAATTGTGTGATAAGCATGATCATTTGTTCTGTGTGTGGGTGTAATTTAACATTGGACCATGGGCACCTGCAACTCGAGAGCCACAAAAGCGTTGCCAGTTTTAAAGTGGGATTAGGAAAAGGGAAGGAAGAGGGGGAGAGGGAAGGGCTAGGGCCTCCGGTAACCTCACTCACTCAGCGAAACACGAAACGAAAGCATTGCTTTACCACCGGTTTTCTGTGAGGCCGTGGTATCACTCCCGTCGTGCCGGCCCTTACGTGCCGAAGCATGGCTCTCCCACTATGTCCAGGATATTATTATTATATTATGTATGCATGTGCTGTCACAATTTCTGCGTTTCCAATAAAATTTATCATGGCGAATATGCGTTATAAGGTTTTTATTCGGTTGTAATATTTTTTATAACTTTATTGTGTAATCATCTGATTATTTTTGTTGCTTTTTAACTTTTACTGTTCGCCTCGTTATTTTATTGGTTGGTATTCGAATCATAATCATAATCTGATGTATACTTGAATCATCCAAGGCTAGATTATACATACATATTAATACATATTTATTACAAGATCTAAGTACATAATAAAAATAAACAGTCTGGCAATTCTTCTTTTATCGTAGTAAGTAGAGCATTGGGGTACACGACCTTAGCCTCTGCGAGCTACTGCAGTATCAGTTCCGTTCCCCATCCGAGACTTGCGGTATCCCTTACCCTAGGTTCCTCTCCCTACCCATTTTTCCTTACACAAATTTACTTTCTTCTTTTTGTCGTTGGGCATATAATTGTTTTAAGATAGCTTAAAACAATTATATGTCCAACGACAAAAAGGGTAAAAAGAACCAGCGAAAACCTTTTGCAATATTATACAAAAGGGCAGAAAGATGATAATCGTTAAGAAGAAGCC
Source organism: Euplagia quadripunctaria (assembly GCA_963859945.1). NCBI lineage: Eukaryota > Metazoa > Arthropoda > Insecta > Lepidoptera > Erebidae > Euplagia > Euplagia quadripunctaria. The sequence goes on from OY982585.1 coordinate 14,094,238, forward strand.
ATTAAGAATGTAATTTTATGTTCCTATACACAAATAATACAAAACGACAAAACTTTCTTCCCCATCGCCTAGATAATTGGTAATCCACCACTGTGCGGTTTTCCAGAATTTTTTTGCCTTGCACAACTAATCTCTGGAACAAATTGTCGCTTGCGGTATTTCCGGACCGATACGACCTTCAAACCTTATAGAAAAGAGCGTACTCCTATCTCAAAGGCCGGTAACACAGTTGTGACTCTTGAGTTGCAGGTGTCCATGGGTGACGGTAGTCACTTACCATCAGGTGACCCGTCTGCTCGTTTGTCCCCTATACCATAAACAAAAAAAAAAAAAATGAAAACTGAATTAAAATCCGTTGCGTAGTTTAAAAGACCTAAACGTACAGACGGCGGAAGCGACTTCACACGGGTAGTAGAGCATACATACAGACAGACAGACGCGGCGGGGGACTTTGTTTCATAGTATGTAGTGATTGCGTGTACGTAATAATCCCTGGAACTACCTGAAGGATTCGAAAAATAATTATTGTATTGGATAGAGTATTTATTTAGCATGGCTATGTTACATCACGCTACAACCCTTAAGAGCGTAGCAGTGACTATAAACGCAAGTGAAACTGCGACGAACGATTAGTTAAGAGCAGATCACTTACCTACATGCATGCGTCATAAAAAATATTTGTGTCATTTAATTTCACTGTTATGGTTAAAATATTGTGGTTAACACTTTCAAAAGTTTTCTTTACGTACAATTAGATGTGTACTCTACGTAATATTACTTAGTTTATAAACTAGTTCTCGAAAGTCGAGCCCGCTCGAGATGTTTATTGGAACTACTGTTTTCGACTACAATTTTATTTAACTAAAGATACGGCTTCCTTGTGTACTCGGGGATGTCCGAAAGTTTCGGGGCTAACAGGAGCCTGTTATCAAGTGCGGCTCGAAGGCCCAGTGACCTGACACTGGGCACTCGAGCCTGAAACGAGTTAGGCATTCCACACCTATAAGTACAACCGTATATTAATAATGAATATGACTATCACTTACAAAAGTTTTTAATCCGAAATTGTAATTAGGTACTTGATTGTACATTGCTCCACATATGTTACTGATCAAAGTTCGTTATTAACGAACAAAAGTCTCGCCTATTCACCAAAATAAACGCCGCGGCGCGAGAAGAATTGCGTTCACGATACGAAGAAGATTCGATAAGACGACAAAGGAATGCGAAAACACAGATAAAGTCAAAAAGACAAATTAACACTCTATGATTCTCGTAATAGCAGACCGATTAAGTGAAGAGATAAACAAAATTGACGATAACTGGGAACACACTTCAGAAGAGCTATGAATTAATCGCTTGTGCCCTATAAAATTCTGCTAGAAGATAAAAAAGAAGAAGCCTAATAACCAAGAAATCATACTTTTTCAAGCCAAAGAGCAAATAGCTTTTAAATATAACTATGATATTAGATATTAAACATACACTCACGCCTGTATCCCCCAAGGGGTAGGCAGAGGCGTAAACACCCATATTTTACCAATTATAATTTGATCCCACTCACGTAAAAGGCAAGCCTATTGCCGTTAACCAGGCCCTTTGGGAATTAAATATGGGAAAATTGGGATACTGAAAGGAAAAATGTAGGCAAGAAGAAAAGGCAATGGATAAAAAATGATATTACTTATGAGGATGGATTGAGGAGTGTAAGCTCCTCAATCCATCCTCGATGTGTAAGTGATAGCTCGAGCTGGTCAGGGTCGCATACCTGTAACTTGAATTGGCTATTCTGCCGTCCTTACGAAAAGTGCAATAACTCGAGTTTTGGCGCGAATTGAGTTAAGTACATATTCGGAACTAGCAGCGCCCCGCGCTTTCACCCGCGTAAGTTCCGATCGCGTGGGAATATCTTGATAAAAAGCCTATTCGTTAATGCAGCTATCTACATACCAAGTTTCGTCGCAATCGGTTCAGTGATTTTTGCGTGAAAGAGTAACAAACATACATCCATCCATCCGTTCAAACTTTCACATTTATAATATTAGTGGGATGAGCAGAACGAGATCTATATATATTCTCTAGACAGTATTTATGTATCTATGACGGAGCCGGTTTTAATCTAAGCATAACGAACATTGGGAGAGGCCTATGTCCAGCAGTGGACTATGATAGGCTGATTGATTGATTGATTGATTGATAACGAACTAAGATGGAGATACAAACAAAACAAAAATAAAATCTTTAAACGCGTTTTTCTCGAAATCTTTAATCTAGTTATTGCACTTTTCGTAAGGACGGCAGTATTGCCGAGGAGCCGAGCCGAGCAAGCCCTCTGAATATTGTAATTAACCTCAAAATAAAAGCTACCAAGCTAACTTTTAAACTTCGCGTTCCATGATATAATTATGTATTTACACGGGAATTAACGCGATCACGAAAAGGTATTACATACCTCTGAATTGCCTGACGTTTCGACCGCCAGTCTGTGACCTTTTCGTAATCGCGTTAATTCCCGTATAAATACATAATTATAAAAGCTACTATTTTAAATATATTTTTAATCAATGATCGAATGGAACCCTCTCATTTGTATGAAACTAGAAACCCAATATTCGCGATTTCTTTTCGGAACTTATATATGAAGGTACATGGTGTTCGAAAGCTGTAAGTTGAATCCACAAAGTAGATACCTATGTAGGTACATATCTATTTTGTGTATTAAAAAACAATATTTTAACGCTTTTACACCGTTGAATACACAAAGTTCGTCTGCCTTTTTTAAATACCAAACTCATTATATAAGTGTTTTATAAAATAAACGAATTCTCCGTTAAGACATCGTTTGTAATCTGCCAAACAGCTGATGACCTTCACGGCGTCGTGTGATTCCCGTATTTCTATGCGGAACTGCTACAATTATGCCTACAAGTTCATTGCCAGTAAACATACAACATACGAAATTAATATTATACGCTCGTGTGTAGATACGTAAATTTAACATACAACAGAATACAATAATGGTACACTAGTATACGGTTGAGAGATGTAGTACAGCGAAATCCCTGAAATTGGAATAATAACATAATATAATCATAATAATAATTATATTCTGAGACATAAACACAGCGCTATTTCGACACAAAATTATCAGAGCTTGTTGTACTGTGCCTTCTATAAAACGATTTTGTTTTTGTAAAGACATACATATAAGTTCAGAGAAACACCCAGACATGCAAATAGCCAAAAATTTGCACTGAGCGGGAATCAAATCTGCAACACCTGATGATGATGATGGCAGTCGTATGCACTACCGCCGCTTTACATAGGTCGTCAAAATGTTTATTGTCAGATGCAACTGCTTACAATTTGGCGTTTATTTGCCATCTTGGCAGATTTTAAAAAGTCTTATTCGATAATCGAGTATTTTTTTACTGTATTACATACATACAACACCCACAAGTGTACATATACACCCACGAGTGTATCTCCGAAGGAATAGGCATTGGTGTATTAGTCACTCACATTTTGCCCCCTATTATGTAAGTGGGACCACCCGCTTACATGATAAGGGGCAAAGTTATTGCTGTTAACCGTATGTATACACCCACGAGTGTATCCCCGAAGGAGTAGGCATTGGTGTATTAGTCACCCACATTTTGCCCCCTATTATGTAAGTGGGACCACCCGCTTACATGATAAGGGGCAAACTTATAGCCGTTAACCATATACATACACCCACGAGTGTATCCCCGAAGGAGTAGGCATTGGTGTATTATTCACCCACATTTTGCCCCCTTTCTTTCTTTCTTTCTTTCTTTCTATTATGTAAGTGGGACCACCCGCTTACATGATAAGGGGCAAACTTATTGCCGTTAACCGGGCACTTTGGTAATTAAAAATGGAGGAGTATTTTAAAAAGGGCATATAGGTAAGAAGGCAAGGCAATTAAAGGAAAGGGATATTGCTTATACGGATGGATTGGGGATTCGAACTGACTCTCACCGGTAAGTCCAAGCCCTCTAACTAAAAGAAAAAAAAGAAAGAAAAAAAACGATTTTTTTTGGCACACAGACACTTAAATTTTTACGAAATTTCAAAGAAATAAAAACAAGAACTGTATTGTAGACTAAAAATGTATGTATTGTAGACTAAAAAGATACAAAACAAAAAAAAAAATAAAAAAAATGGTAGTATATCATTTCTGCTCACTGCCAACACCACATCTTCCGCCTGACCAAGTGGAAACCGCCTCCATGAAGGCCAGTATTGTCAACTGATTAATGATTATATTTTAAAGTTGCCAATTCTAGCTGAAAGTTCAAGAGCTTTGCAGTAGTGTTATAACTAGGTCAGTTTGTACGTAATATCAATTGGCTCTTGCAATTTTTCCCACATCCCCAATTTTGTCGAACTGAACCAGTTGGCGCAACGCCAGAGCTTGTTACTTTTATGTTCCCATTGACCATGACACAATAACGGTGATTCGAGAGGCTTTTACAATTTCTTAGACGATTTTACGTAAGAGAATAGCAAAATATATAAATATAACCCCGCGGAACAGCTAGTGTTATATACAGTTATTTTCATATATTTTGCGCGGAACCCTAATTCTTTTTCTAAAATAAAAGTAGCCTAAGTTACTTTTTATAACACGAGCTATCTGACAGTGAAAGTCCCGTGGGAATCGGTTCACCCGTTCCGGAGATTACCTGGCACAAACAGACAGATAGACAACTATTTTAAAAGTTGATTTTTTGTTATGTAAACAATCGAACGCATTTAGTAAAATGCTGTTATTATGACATTACAAACGTACACTTAAATTTTATTTATTTGTGTAGATACTAGCCGTGCCACCTAGTTTCACCCACGTTTAAGTTCACTGCTCTGCTCCCAAGAGTCGTAGCGTGATGTTAAATAGCCTATGAACTTCCTCAAGAGTTGGACAAAAAATGCATTTCAATTCGTTCCGTAGTTTTAGAGCTAAGCGCATTTACAAAAAAAAAACAATCTTAAACTTCATTATATTAACGTACATTGATATAAGTATAACGTACAATGATACATTGATTATTATATTATTAAAAAAAGACAACTCCCGCTTTAGGAATGACTCCTGTGTCGCGGGGCACTTTACAAACATACAAACAACGGACACAAAGAACATCCAGACTTGGGTGGGAATCGAACCCACGACCTATGGCGTAGCAGTCAGGGTCACTAACCACTAGGCCAACAGGCCAGTCATAGACACGGGCTTTGGGATCATCTCTTCATGTAGGTATTTATTTTTTACCTAGTGTATGTGTATTATGAAGAACACCTAATCTGGTATTTCCGCTTACGTCTACCGCTTTCTCCCACCTGGTATAGACAGTTTCTCTTTTTATCTCTATCTATCGTTGTATTGCTACAAATCAGAAATTAGACAAAATAATTGTGGGAAACCCATACTTCAGCACGTGTGGGCCAGCTCGACCGGAGTGATACCACAGCCTCACAGAAAACCGGCGGGAAGAAATGCTTCGTTGTGTTTCACCGAGCGGGTGAGGTTACCGAAGGCCCTAACCACCCTCCCCACCTTCACCTACTTCCACCTTAAGTCCGACAACGCACTTGTACTCTTAAGTTGCAGGTGTCCAACTGTAGTACTTGTAGGCGGCGGTAGTCACTTACCATCAGGTGACCCGACTGCTCGTTTGCCACCCAACGCATAAAAAAAATGTCTTTTGCAAAAATGGTTTAGTCAGTAGGACCACGTTTTTTGTTAACCCTTTGTGGTTGTTACACCAGTTGGTGCGCACGGTAGTACTGTATCTACTCTTATTAAAGGCCGATAATGGGAATCCCAGTGATGTGTTTTGACTCACCAGCAAAGTAACACAAGATAATGATGAAGTGTTCAGTTTATTTAAGAGCGATAATAGGAATCCCAGAAACGTGTTTCATGATATTTACTTTAGCAAAAGGGAATTAAATAAATCAAACAAAAAGGAATCGCGCAATAGTGGATTACTCATCGAGTACCACTTGTGGGTGGAGATGACATCATAGAGGAAACAGGTCAACAGTTTACATATGTTGTGTGTTATGTAGCTAATTCGTCTTATCAGTGCTCCACTTCATCTTGTCGGATGAAGTGGGTTTAGAAGACAAGGTCGAAACTGAAGGCATATTTCAGGGATTGTTTTTATTTTCACACTGTTTATTCTATGTTCTAGAAAGGTTTTATCATATTTTAATATTGTTTTATGAGACTCCGATGACTCCAAATATACTCTTTTTTATGATTCTGATGGTAAGTGACTACCGCCGCCCATGGACACTTTCAACTCAAGAATCACTAGTGCATTGCCGGCCTTTATGGTGGGAGTAGGGGAAGGGTGGAAGAGGGGGAGAGTGGGAGGGAGAGGGAAGAGTTAGAGCATCCTGTAACCTCACTCACTGTAAGCATTGCTTCACTGCCGGTTTTCTGTGAGGCCGTGGTATCACTCCGGTCGAGCCGGGCCGTGCGTGCCGAAGCATGGCTCTCCCACGATAAAATCTCCCTGAATATGCATACATTAACTGTTCTCTGCAATTTCACCAACGTTTATGTTCTCGGCCCAGCGCCTCAAGAATTGAAGAAGAATTTTCAAAGCCAACTGGTAGTTCCAGAGATTGGCAGCAAACTCTTTAGCTTCATTAGAGGCCATCCATAAATTACGTCACACGTTAAGAGAAGAGAGGTCAACGAAGTGTTACATTATGTGACAAGGGCTCCCCGAAAATATGCGCATAGCTTTGTGACGTCAAATGTGGAAATCTAAAGTATTAAGACCCAAAACATTAACTTTATACTGTGTGTTGTTGGCGAGTTCTCGCTCGTAATCATAATTTTAGAACTGCTGTTTTAGTTTATTGAGTTCTGGGTGTAAATTTGCAAAATATGTGACGTACTACCAGGGAGGGGCGTCCCACAAATGTGACCACCTGTGAGAAGGACGGGGGGGGGGGGGGGGGGTGAAAAAAAATCATAAAATTCGTGTGACGTAATTTATGGATGACCCCTTGTGTAAAAGTATAGATTGTGCCAACTCTGAAGTATCAGCCAATGTCATTGAGCTTGGTAAACATAATTGGGTCTGCAAAGTTCCGAATACAGTGATGTAACAGCTGAAAAAATATTTTTCTTGTCGATCGAATACCCTTGAATTAAACAAGTGCATTGACAATGAATTGATTTATTCAACGTCAATGTCCTTGAGCTTGGTAAACATAATTGGGTCTGCAAAGTTATGAATACAGTGATGTAACAGCTAAAAAAATTGTTTTCTTGTTGATTGAATACCCTTGAATTAAACAAGTGCATTGACAATGAATTCTAGAACTGTTTCTCTTGATTACGTTGCGTTTAGTTTATATTCTGACCTAATATGGCTCTAACATTGAATGGTTATTATAGCGGTATTTTGTAAAGCTGGATAACCTAATAATATATATAATAGAATATTCATTAATAGTCCCACTCAGGCAGATTACAAAGTCAGAAAGATCACTAATTTTGTTTGCAGTAGAGGCAGTGAGTCAGGCATCCTGAATGACTACAACTAAAATACGCTGGGAAATTACATTCGCATTTCCTGGATGAGCTGTGATTGGAGCGAGGTTCCTCTTATTTATTTATTTAGAACATGGAAGACTTACAGCTACAAATGTTAAATACAATTATGTACTTATACGGGAATTAACGCGATCACGAAAAGGTATTACATACCTCTGAATTGCCTGACGTTTCGACCAGGTTGCACTGGCCGTGGTCACAGGCTGACTGGCTCAGCGGTGCACGCCCTCTGTCGTCGAGATCGTGAGGTAGAAGGTTCTTCATCCACCCGCACATTTTCGATATTTTTAATATTTTGATTTCGCCATGTACCGTCACATACTATACTAACAGTGTCCCTATTCTCTAAGCAAACCGATGTGCCCCTATTCTGGTGTTCACCCGACTGCGCATAAAAGCGAGGTGGCATGTTTTTTATCACTGGATTCCACGCTGTTGATAATTTGAAACCATCTTCCCGATTGAAAGTTTTGTGTTTTTTAATTTCAATCGCTTCACGTACAACTCTTGAGTAAAAGTGACGTTCCGTGGAGAGGACTTGCGTACGGTGAAACTCAATCCAGTGATTGGTGCCCGCTTCGAGTGCATGTTCTGCAATCGCTGATTTGCTAATCTGTCGGTTCTTCACAGCAGCGATGTGTTCTTTGACCCTTTCAGCAATAGTCCGCTTTGTTTGGCCTATGTAGGAACTACCGCAGCTGCAGTTTATTTTGTAGACACCTGGAGTTTGTAAAGGCAAGACATCCTTTGGTGTGCCCACGATGTTTTGAACTTTTATGCCTGGTGTGTACACTGTCGGAATGGAGTATTTCTTTAACACGGAGCCGATCTTATCCGTTACTCCTTTTGACATATGGCATGTAGGCTGGTTGTCTGTTTACCTCCGGATGCTTGCGTCTCATTGTCGGTCGCTTCCGTGTTCCATTCACCTGATATCCGTTACTTTTGAGTACCTCCTGAACATGATCCAGCTCTCGCTCCAAATGTTCAGGGTCACAAAGATCGTATGCTCTGTTCTTTAGTGAAGTCATAACAGATTGCAGGTGTCGGGGATGATGATGAGACGTGGCGTGTAGGTATCTATCGGTATGAGTAGGCTTGCGGTACACACAGTGCGACAAGGACCCATCTGATCTCGCGGTTACTTTGACATCTAAAAATGACAACGACCTATCCACCTCCACTTCATATGTGAACCTTATCTTGGGGTGAATAGAGTTGAGATGTTGTAAATATTGATCTACTTCCTGTTTATTTCCTTTGACGATACTAAAGATGTCATCTACGAATCGCTTCCAAAGCCTAACAGTCTTCGGGCCGAGACTCAGCGCCTTCTCTTCAAAATGTTCCATCCAGATGTTGGCAAGTACAGGGGCTACAAGACTACCCATTGCGACACCATCAATCTGAAGGTAATGTTGACCTTGGAAAAGGAAATAGTTGCCCTCTAGACAGTGTTCAAGTAGATCAATATAATTGAACGGCAACTCGTTGTCTCTCAGCAGGTCTTTTACGACGTTCAAACACTCTTTTATTGGAACATTGGTGTAAAGTGATTCCACATCAAAGCTCACCATGACGTCATCCGGTTCCAATGTGAGATCTTTTATAATTTGTATAAAGTGCCGCGAGTCTTTCACAAAAGACGGTGTTTTGCCTACAAGGGGTTGCAATACTGACGCAACATGCTTCGCGAGATCGTAAGTAGGAGCGGCTATTTGACTTACAATAGGTCGCAGCGGCACGTTGGGCTTGTGTATTTTGGGCAGACCATATAATTTCGGTGGCTGATGTGACTTTGGTGCATATAGTCTGTTGTACTCATCTTCTGAAAATAGGTCCTCGTTATCCCGGATAAGAGATCTTACTCTACGCGTTACTCTGGCCGTGGGGTTATATAAGTACATAATTATATCATGGAACGCGAAAGTTTAAAAGTTAATAAATGTTAAATACTATACAAATTTCAATAGTAACCTGAAAGCCAATTACAAGTCTTCACGTGTAGAGCTATACTAACAATTTGAAGTGCAATCTAAAAAAAAAAACCAGCCAAGTGCGAGTTTGACTCGCGCACCGAGGGTTCCGTAAAATATTTTTATTATATGATGTTAATTAACAATTTATGGTTTTCGCAATTTTTCCTTTTTTTTGTGCTCTAAGACGTTGCTTCGTACCAAATTTCAAGATTCTGAGTTCACGGGAAGTACCCTGTAGGTTTTTAAAATAATAATAATAATAAAAATAACCTCACACTTCTCACACATCATCCCAAACTAGGCAGAGTCTGTACTATGGTAACCAGACTGCTGATAAACATACTTATATATTTCTAAATACATACATATTATAGATAAATTACACCCAGACACAGAACAAATGATCATGCTCATCACACAATTATTTGTCCTGGGTGGGAATCGAACCCACGACCTCTGGCTCAGCAGTCAGGATCACTAACCGCCAGACCAACAGGCCAGTCAAATTTGATTCCCTTGCGAGTGTTGAAAATTTGCGGAAATTTGCGGCATAAACGGCTGTATCTTTTGATTGCATTGGCTTAGAAGTTTGATTTTTTCACCGTTCCAAGGGACAGTAGACCTGAGCATTTGATATAAATTCCAGCTTGATACCTCCTGAGAAAAAAACGTCTTGACAGACAGACAGACCTTCGGACGGACAGACAACAAAGTGATCCTATAAGGCTTCCGTTTTTTCCTTTCGAGGTATGGAACCCTAAAAATAACAGTATAAAAATTTAAAGACTAAATTAACTGAAACATGATCTCACCGAGCCGCTTGGGTTATTTTACTGCTTATAATTCTTTAGACTAGAGATCGCGTGGAGATCGAATTTCGACCAAGGTTTTTTCATTGGTCAGTAGGTATAACTTGAGCTGTCATTGTATAGATTTACTTACCATGACAGGTAATCACATATACTGGACGGGACTTGTGTAATTTCATTAAGCCGTTTTCACGTAATTTTTAAAGTTGTAAGACATATTGTTTAAAAATTTTTAGCTTTCTGCACTTCTTCTATATATAAACTGTAAATATTCCAAAATTCACTTTAATACGTCCGCGAAATTTTCTTAAAAAGGGGTACAAAGAATTCTCTTCACGTATTAATCCCACTAATATTATAAATGTGAAAGTTTAGATGGATGGGTGGATGGATGGATGTTTGTTACTCTTTCACGCAAAAACCACTAAACTGATTGCGATGAAACTTGGTATGTAGATAGCTGGAGACCTGGATTAATGCATAGGCTACTTTTTATCCCGATATTCTCACGGGATCGGGACTTACGCGGGTAAAACCGCGGGGTGCTGCTAGTATAATGATAAGTAATTTTGATTTATTATCCTACTGGTTTTTTTATCCGAAGCTTCGCTTGGGTAAAAGTTATTTAAATGTTTCTATCACTGGGGAATAGTATTTTTTTCCTGCATGAAAGATACGCTATGTTCTTTTCTGTAATCGCGACAATAACGGACACAATTTTGCATTTTAAGCTCAACAGCATAGTTGTATCACTAAACTATCTGTCTACTGATATTTACATATTTTATAGTTACTGTTCCTACCGTGAGTCACGTCGGCGGGCTGCCAACTGAAAATCAGCGCTGGACGGTTCCCCGTCTAGCAAATGCTGAGGTGGTGACCCTTTTCGGGGGTTGTGCTGGGCATGCATACTTTCATGTTGTGTAATTTATTGCAGTGTATAGTAATTGTCATATCAAGTGTATGTATATATAATTATGTATGTCTTAGCATGGCGCTGAAATAAACACATATTTCATTTCATTTCATTCATTTCACAATGTGTACGCAATATTTGATGATGATCTATACAGTGATTAAGGCGTGAAAGCTCAACAAACAAACAAATAAACTCACCATCGCGTTTCTAATATTAGTTAGGATTTTATTGCATTTATGAGCCAGAGATTAAGCCATGAATTTCTGTAGTTTTCTATGAACTCTTACCCACCGAGGGCGTTAAATGTTACTTAGAGTGTAAGGGCCTTGATTTATAGCGATCGTTGGCTGACCGCCCTTGAGAACAGTCTTGAAATAACCAAGATTGTTACAACGGTTATATTTTGATAACACGTTATTAATACATAAAGGTTGTTAGGAAGAAATAGCCGTGCGTGATACGACTGCCGATTGTTGCCTGAAAATTTGTTACACGTTTGCATTGTTTACTACTTAAAGGCGTATAATAAAGATAAATAAATAAATAAATTTAATAAAACCTTTTATTATGAACGCTATTTATAGTTTTACTCACCAGTATTTCTACGGTTTACGGGTCTATAAAACTAAGTGAAGGTCTAGTTTATGCGTTGTATATAACACTTCAGTTATACTTGTCATATTTTCGGATCAAACAAAACAAACAAACAAACAAATACTTTAATTGCTTTAAATGAGGATACAGAGTGGTGGTAGGTTGTTAGTTAAATAAATGTACAAGCTCATTTAGCCATTCAAATAACAGCATGCAATTTTTCCCTTAATGGCTATTTATAAAATTATTAATTAATGATTACATTGCCTTACACCTATGCCTACACTATATTTCATTTTTATGATATTCTATATTAAATTAAATTAAATTTTGATTAAATTGATACTTTATTAACTACATTTCAAAATATTAAAATTGCTTAGTAACGTAAGTAATATAATAACTGAAATATCACTAAATAATGATAAATCGATCAACCAATATAGACGTCGCTTATTGCTCACGATAGGTAAAAAACTCTTCTACAGAATAGAAACATATTTCCAGTAGCCAATAGCTTAGGTTTGGTACAAACTTATTCAATGGCAATTCCTTAAATCGATTCGGAATTTTATTATAAATTTTAATGCACATTGAGTAACTGTTATTTTTAAATTTTGTGGTTCTAGGTATTATATCAAGTACCAGCCGGTTCGGATTCCTCATGTCCTCTCTGCCTCTAATATCCTTCGCCTCTTTAAATAAGTTTGGGTGCTGTTTTACAAATTTCCCTACTTCAATAATATATAAACAAGACAGTGGGAGTATTTGTAATGATTTAAAATAAGGACGGCAAGACACGTCGGGTGCAATGTCACATATGGACCTTATACAGCGTTTCTGAGCAACGAAAACTTTGTCTATATCGGTGGCATTACCCCAGATTAGAAGTCCATATCTAAGTACCGATTCGACATAAGCAAAATATGCTGTACAAGCTGTTTTCGATGGATTGATAATGTGGGAAGTAGATAGATAGATAGATAGTACTCTTTATTGTACACCAAACACATGATATATATACATATGAAAAAACAACTTCAACATAAAATGCACAATGGGCGGCCTTATCACAACAAGCAATATCTTGCAGGCAACCTTTGGATGGACAGGACTGTAATGATTTAGTGTGGGCGGTTATGGTGTCAGATATATAATATGTACTGATTTGTACTAATATGTACTTACTACAAGTATATGCTCACATACATATTTACACAAACATACATACATACAACTATATACACATACACAAATACATATATATACACATACACCTAAATACATACATTATAATTGTGCATGGTATTAGATTATATATAGATTATCTTAGACATAACTTTGCAGATAGTATTCTTTTAACATTTTTTTGAAAGATCCTAACGATTGTGCTTGCCTGATAGAAACTGGTAGGGCATCCCAGAGACGCGCTGCTTCAACCGTGAAAGATTTATCAGTAAACTTTGTTGTATGCACTGGTATTTGATGTTTTAAGTTTTCCGATGATCTCAACAATCTTGAATGTGTGTCACGTAGGAACCTAAAACGTTCTTTGAGATAAGAGGGAGTAAGGGGATTGAACAAAATGTTATAAAGTAAAGAGAGGATATGAGTATTCCGACGAAGGCGAATCGGGAGCCACTTGAGTAATTTGCGGTATTCAGATACGTGGTCATATTTGCGTAGGCCAAATATAAACCTTATACAAAAATTTTGAAAGCGCTCAAGTTTATCGAGTTGCTTCTCTGTGAGATCAAGATAACTGGCATCAGCATAGTCAAGTATTGGGAGTAGAAGTGACTGTGCAAGCGAAATCTAGTAGGAAGTAGTACTAGGAAGTAGTTAGTAGGTACTATAAATGTAGGTTATTAATTTTTTTTACGTGATAATGAGCAAACTGGTCACCTGACGGTAAGTGACTACTGCCGCCCATGGGCACCTGTAACTCAAGAGTCACAAGTGCGTTGCCAGTCTTTAAGGTGGGAGTAGAGGAAGGGGGGAAGGGGGAGATATGATGATACAAGCACGGTAGAGTCGTCGCGTACCGCGTTATTCGAACTGGCACTTGCCGGAAAATCTGAGGTCTCTAACACAGCGGTTACATAGTAATTGTAGTTGTTTTAAAATGAATAAGGGCTACTGATCCTTCTACTAAACATTTTAAACGTTTGTTAGGTAATAACAATGTCAACATTGGTGTGTATCAGGAAATATTGCAAACATATTGAATATAATATCTAATTTGTTCTAATCGAGAATAAGTTAATAATGATTCGTATTATTTTAAAATCAATCTACAAAATCTTTAAAGTAGAATTGTATGATTTTTCAACAGTACACCTACAACGATCTCGACCTCCGCGCCCATGAATTAGGGCCCAATTTGAGTATATTGTGACAAGCGTGACCACGCCTACCCTCGACCAAAGGCCCTTGAAAACGTGTAATGTAATAGCATATTATGTCACCTTGTCACATTCGACTGCGTGGAGTTCGAGTGCTTCGACATTCATACGGGACAATGATTTATGTAATTATTCTGAGATTGGGTGTACTTTGTGTTATATGATTGTGGAGTTCCCAACACTAATGAGTGTTAGAGTTGTTTAAAACAAAATAATTTATGAACTCTTTAAACTCAAAGCTCAAGGGTCAATTCAAGTCAAAAAACAAAAGCCCAATCATTCAAAGTGATGTGAAAAGTTTAAATCGGCTATCAACAACGTTCAACCTATGAAAGAATGAACCATTTTGTTTTATTGCTTGTTAACCTTCACGGGCCGTCCACCACCACTGCCTGGGTATTCGGTGGGGCGTAGGAATCTAACTGAAAGAAAGCACAGTGTGACATACTGCGCCCATAAATAGTAGAGGATCCGGGAACCTGTTGTTGGTAATTCACATTACCCTCTCCCTCAATACGTACGAGCGTCAAATGTGAAAAGTACCTATTAAGTAAATATTACCGAATAACGGAATGCTGTGTAGTAATCGGTTTTACAGTTACCCAACTAAGAATAGTCAAGATTAAGACTAGATTTTATCGTGGGAGAGCTTTGGCACGTAGCAGTGAAGGCAGTGAAGCAATGATTGCATTGCTTTTCGCTGAGTGAGTTAGGTTACCGGAGGCGCTAACCTTTCAATCTCCCCCTCTTCCCCTACTCCCATCTTAAGAACCCGCAACGCACTTGTAATTCTTGAGTTACAGGTGCTCATGGGCGGCGGTAGTCATTTACCATCAGGTGATCAGTCTGCTCGTTTGCCCCCTATACCTACCATAAAAAAAAAGATTAAAAAGTTTGGTCGAGATTAAAATCAGTCGTGCTGGAATAATGCGTTCTAAAATGTTTACATTTTATTCAAACAAAGTTAACTTGCGCTACAGTTCATTTAAATACAATTGACGTCATTCGCTTTAACTGTTGTTTCATCTGAGGATAAGGAAAGATTAAAAACATAACATTTTACCTAATTATTGAAAACTAGCAGCGCCCCGCGGTTTCACCCGCGTAAGTGCCGATCCCGTGGGAATATCGGGATAAAATAGCTTATGCGTTAATCCAGGTCTCCAGCTATCTACATACCAAGTTTCATCGCAATCGGTTCAGTGGTTTTTGCGTGAAAGAGTAACAAACATCCATCCATCCATACATCCATCCAAACTTTCACATTTATAATATTAGTTCGAAATAGTACATTTAAGTGTTGAAATTGTGAATTCAATTACACAGGTATTGGAGGGCCTCTTGGTCAAATGGTTAGTGGTCCTGACCGCTGAGCCAAATTTCAAAAAGCTAAACGCCACCAAATCATGAAAGAAAAAAAAACAAGATGAAGTGTCCTGTAGCGATCGCGAGTGTGGCACAATTATGCGCAAATCCACAACATTTACTTTATAGCGATGGGCATTTGAAGCGTGTTCACTAACCAATCACGTTTCTGTATTAGAATAATAAACTACGTGATTTTCAAACGTGTGGGTTGCAAACTTAACATAGCGGCATTTCCCCTTGTTATGACAAGCTTTTATTAAACTTGCAATGTTTGTATGTATGTATGTGTGTTTGGCACGAATCTTGGAAGCTAAATTGGAACCACTTCCTTATGTCCGATTAGGCTCAAATTTGGTGTACATATGTATCTTCGGGGACAATACAATAATATGGTACCATGCGGATGTTCTGATGATGCAGACGAAAGACGGCCATAGGAACTTCTTAACTAAACAAGAATAACCAATCGAGTTTCGGCTCGATTAATTCGTCTTGAGGAGAAATTAAAACTTAGTCCGTATAAAATGCGCATAAAAGCGAGGTGGTATGTTTTTACCACTGGATTACATCATCATCTTTCTAACTAAAGGTAGATGTGTGATGCCTATTGATCGCATTAATTCCTGTATACATAATTATATAATTATGCTATTATGCATGTAAAACTCGGGAACGGTAAGTATCTATTAAAAACTGATAACATATACTACTACTCCTACTTCCCGGACCCTCTTCAGCACTAGTGATCGTAATTAAATTACTTGGACAATAAGAAGATAATTCTTCAATTTCCATTTAGACGGCGACTTATAATTGGTCTAATTGACTGTATTCTGACCTTTTGGACTATTTTAGCGACATACGTCATCGATACGAATGTTGGCCGTGGTGCTCAGGAATTTGAGACACCCACCTCTTGTTTTTGGTTTAATGTTAAACGGACGTGATTCATTTTAAGGATTGCGTAATGATTTGATTGGTTATGTATTTGTTATTTAGTCGTGGGAGAGCCTTGCTTCGGCACGTATGGGCTGTCTCGACCGGAATGATACCACGGCCTCACGGTAAACCGATAGTGAAGCAATAATTGGATTACTTTTCGCCGCGTGAGTGAGATTACAGGAGGCCCTAACCCTTACCTCTCCCCCCTCACCCATATGCCTGCCCCTCCCCTCTCTCCCCCCTCTTCCCCTACTCCCTGGTTTATGGGTAAATCTGTATTATCAATACTAACTTTTAAACTTTCGCGTTCCATGATATAATTATGTACTTATACGGGAATTAACGCGATCACGAAAAGGTATTACATACCTCTGAATTGCCTGACGTTACCACATCCACCCGCACATATTCGATATTAAAAATATCGAAAATGTGCGGGTGGATGAAGAACCTTCTACCTCACGTTCTCGACGACGGAGGGCGTGCACCGCTGAGCCAGTCAGCCTGTGACCACGGCCAGTGCAACCTGGTCGAAACGTCAGGCAATTCAGAGGTATGTAATACCTTTTCGTGATCGTGTTAATTCCCGTATAAGTACATAACTGTATTATCAAATTTGAAAATCATGGTTCCCTGGCCTGGCGCAACTAAATTTCATTTCAATCACAGGATATGCAAACCTTTTATAGTTTTAGTGCCGGGGTGAACAAAACCAAAATCAATACACACTTGACACATTTCACACGGTGGTCTGATCCCAAACTAGGCAGAGTCTACTATGGTTACCGGGCTGCTGATAAACATACTTATATATTACTGAATACAAACATATCTATATATATATAATTGAACCCCTATTTCTCCTGGTCACGCTATAACTTGAGAACGGCTTTACCGATTTCATTCATTTTTTCTTTAAATGTTTTCTAATACTTCGTAGACGGTTCCTATATAAAAAAAAATTAAGAAAATTGCGCAGAAACTTAGAAAATTTAAGAAAACTTAACGGCTACCTTTATTATTAACTTTTTTAATGTAACCTTAGCCCCAGCGTTATATACTCTTTGGCACATTTGAAATAACTGTCAGTTGTTTGACAGTAAGAGACAGATCGCACACCGCCAATATCGTTTACAAAGATCGCATAATTCTAGCGTAGCGTTATATTCTCTTTGCGTTAATTAGTTGTATCGGTCGGAATCAAGGACTTCATCATTGAAATCCATTGTCGGCATTAAGAACGAATTATAACCCTTAGTATAATATTCCAGTTTGAATTGAATGACAGGACAACGTCTGTCGGGTCCGCTAGTTATAAATAAATAACACCCAGATACAGAACAAATGATCATGTTCATCACTAGACCAAAAGGCCAGTCATATAATATAAAACCATATTTTCTTTTAAAATCTTATTCTTCTTGGTGACTATGTATAGACTATAAAAAATCTAATGTATTTAGATTCAAATCATGTTCGTTTTAAAGTTTAAACATAGACGGTATAATGGCTGCGCACTCAGTTTACTTTTCCATATGTACATACTTAGGAAACGAATGACTTCGTTATTTGACGTGTTATCATAAAAAGTGAGCGTGATATTGACATTTCTCATTACAAGAGAATAAAAAAAAGTTTGTTTTAGAATTTCTTAGGTTCGAAACATCCATATTCCCTACACTAATTTTATGGTTATTTTAGACTTAAATATACCGAGAAACATACAGAGATTAAGAATTTTCAAAACAATTTATCATTACGAGTAGGTTATTTATTACTAGGTTCGCTTAACTGTATGAAATAGATACCTTTTGTTTGTTTTGTCCCTTTTTTTCTGAATTCTCTTTAAAATTTATCGGACGCTCTTTTTCTGTAAGATGCACCATGTATCATGCATAATTATAATATGCATCTCAATCTTCAAAACTCAAGCGACGCGGGTAGAGGTGAAATAGAATTCATTTCATATGCCCACGGGCTGAAGGTTTTAAATTAAAAAAGAGGCAGTCATGGGACTGCCGACAGATGTGCAAACTTAAACGATACGATGAACTTAAAACGTCACATTAACAGGTTGGTGACATAAATTAATAAAGACACACAACTCAATGTTTAGATTAGCGCCCTCTAGTGGATCTATATATGTATTATTAGCGTCTCTCTCTCTCTCCCCACTCTCTCTCCTCACTCACTCTCTTCGTTCGATCTCGTCATAAAAATATTTTTTTAAATATATTACACTCGGACACAATTTCCATACATTTTCGATCAGGGTCCACGTGACCCTGAATTCTGACGCGAGTTTAACATTTTTTACCCATCTCAAAAAGTGTCCAACGCCGCTAAAGAAGTTTTCACTTCAAAAGTCTCAACAAACGCAACAGACCACATTTTTTATTTGTAATGAGGTAATCCTTTTCAGCTGTGTTTATACGCCAAGCCATATGCTATATAAAAAAATATTACACGTCCTGATATTGACATATTTGTAAAATAATCATTCTATATGATGAGATAATTACATCTGTAATAACTCATAACTTTTAAACGGATAGTTTTTTTTTTTCAAAATTTTTTTTTGTACCATGCAAGCTTTCAGTGATTTTAGTAGGTAAGTGTTTCATTATCATATGCGCCTGATATGTTATTAGAACATACAACATTCATGTAAGGATAATATTTATGTTAAAAAAGTAAAATTGATTGCAACAACAAGTTTTTACTTTCTGATTTTATTTTCAATTGAGTTTATCAACATACATGTATTAAAACAAGAAATCATTAAACGAAACAAAAAGCTCAACTGCTTCTAAATACACACTTATAATATTTTTGTAGTCACCTTTCAAAAATCCTTCCTTTTGATAGCACACTCGGTTTGGAAGAAAACATTTTTATTTTATAATTTAAATATACCCAGTGACACTTGCATAATAAAGATGAATCTAACGACATATTATTCATTAAAATCGGCTCAGCCGTTTACTAGTTACGAGGGAACATAGGAGCGGACATACAGGTCAAACATAAAATCCTTCTTTTTAGGCTTCGCACCAGTCGGATAATAATCATTAGATTTGGTTCAAATACGACCAAGGTCTCACGTAACATTTATCACTAAACTTACAAAACCGGTCGTAATGAGAACCTCCTTCATTTTTCCGGGTTATCTTGTTTATTCCATTTTTTGTTACACTTGTAGAAGTGAAATATAAATTTTACATTAGATGTAACGTCTTTGTTGTTTGTATTTTGCGGACGTAGGGCAGATTTGTACTCGAGTTGAAGCCGAATTCTCTCATTCTATAGAAGACCACAGTTAGCATTCTTAGTTTTGTTAGCATTACTTCTTTGTTTTTTCTAGAACTGAGTAGGGGTCGTCAGAGCTTCAGGTGGGGGGTCGGGGGTTAACTTTGTTAAGTATAACTATTCCATTGCTATCAAAAGTGTTTTAAATAACATGTATCACTTACCAACAGTCGGGCCTTGCGGTCGTTTGCCATTTCTCCACAGCAATTCGGAAAAAATATCACATTTCAGTCAATTTTCTTTATATCTTCAGTACAAATAAAAAGGCACTCTCCCGTGTTGAGATTCGACACATAATAGCTTACTCGATTTACATAAACGATATTCTTGATGTATTTTTTTTGTAGGTAGAATGCACTTAATTACGTAGTCTCGAAAGTCGATATTTATTTGTTTTCAATAAGTGAGCTTTCTGTACGAAAGTGCTTTTGTATGTTCGTTGGCTCGTATTGCTTTCTATGAGCGGCTAATGCAGTTCAAATGAGGCCATTCACGGATTACGTGAGCTTATTCTACACTAGCTTTAGCTCGCGACTTCGCTCGCGTTAATGTAACTCTCGGGATCTTTTTTTTCTGGATAAAAGTTACCATATTACGTCCTTTTCTAAACCCCTGCCAACGTTAATGATGACGGCTAAGTAGTTAGACGTGATAGCGAAACAAACAGACAAACTATCTTTCCAATTTATGTACGTATATAATTACTTTTTTGATTTTTTTTTGGATAGGGGGCAACCGAGCAGACGGGTCACCTGATGGTAAGAGACTACCGCCGCCCATGGGCACCTGCAACTCAAGAGTCACAAGTGCGTTGCGGGCCCTTACGATGTGAGTAGGGGGAGAGGGAGGGGTAGTGCCTCCGGTAACCTCACTCACTCGGCGAAACACAATGAAACATTGATTCGCTGCCGGTTGAGGTGGCCCATATGGGCACGGCACGGCTCTCCCACTTTACAATAGTCAGGATTTATTAGTCAGTACCCTTGGTCGGACAATCTAAGTACAGTGAGCACATTATATCTTAGTCTCATGTACAGTCAGCCAGTGTGTATGAAAACGTAGCTACTTTTGAAACCAGACTTCTCCCAGTTAAAATTTTAATTATACTACCTTATTATTGTTGATGTTTGTAGCTATGGTCACGTAATGAAGTCAAGTTTGATCTCTGACCTTCATAGTGTCACGCACGACGAAGTGATTTTCTATCAAACTCAAATAAATTCTCGGTTGACGGCTCGGCTGAGGCGAAGGCGACTTAATATGGAAAAATATTTTAATGGTTTTTTGTTGAAAATATGTATAAGTATTGTTTATTTCTTTAACTAAAAGATATCGTTAACCTTCTATATTTGGTAAGTGTTTACCGTAGCCTGTACATTCGGCTCGAATTTAGCTACTGTGCGCGATTTCGTTCGCATGGAATTTTGATCGTTCACCGTACATTTTCCGGGATAACTTATGTGCGAGACGATAATCTATCTCTATGCCAAATTTAATCCAGATTAGTCTCGCCGTTCTTGCGTGATTGACTAACAAACATCCATTCCAATTTTCGCATTTATAATAGTTGTCTTCATCATACATCACACAATAAAAAAACCGGACAAGTTCGAGTCTGACTCGCGCACCGAGGGTTCCGTAAGCAAACAAACTTGTAAACGTCCATCTTGGGAATCAATTCTCGATGACTTTTGCCGGTCTTTTTCGAAACACAAACTTAACTTTGCGGTTGCGATGTACGACAAAGTGAACAATCCAACCGCAAAATACAAGTTTGTAATCGCAAATACTTTCTTTATGAAATAACAACAACTTAACGACTTTTGGATTTTTTCCTATACTTGTGCTGTCAGACCTTGCTTCTTACCAAAATTCATGATTCTAGGTCAATGGGAAGTACCCTATAGGTTTTCGATCCAAAACCTATGGAATACTTTCGGTTAACCTAGAATTGCCAATTTTGGTTAAAAGCAAGGTCTGACAGCACAAGTAAAGGGATAATTCCGAAAAATAAAAAAATTGAAAATTAAGATAAATTTTAAGTGTGCGTTACGATTGCTCCGCCAAGTTATCCAAACAGAAAAAATCTTCGTCAAAAAAATTGTCGGAATTTGTCAAAATCGAAACAAAACAAAAATTTGTCAAAGTAGAAATAAAGAAGTTATCTAATAATGTTATATAAGGGTTTTAGGTTGGCCGCGCGAACGTAACGTGGACGATTGCGCGGCCATGGAGATTTCAGCAACTACTTGGGTTAGAGATCTAATTCTTTTTGTCAATTAAAGACTGAATTTGTCAAAAATTGTCGAAAAAAGAATTATAAGCTATAGATCAATATTTTACGAAATATTCACCTTGGAAGTTATCGCATCAATCGCTCACTTGCTGTTTTTTATTGTTGATTATTTCTTTAAAACTTAAGACTTCATATAGTAAAACTATTACAAGAAGAAAGGTCTTAATTTGTCAAAACTAACGAGCAATAAATACTACTAAAATTTAGTTAAATAGACAAAATCAGTCCAAAACAAAAAAAACGTGGCCGCGCGGTCGAAACGTAACTTTGTAGGCTGATATCTCATTATCTATAATTGCTAGGATTTCTGTGTAAACATACATTTATTCGACATATTAACTTCATTAGAATGACATATCGTTTTACCCCCAGAACAGTTTTCAACGCGTGTAATCTCAAAAATTATATTATCTCATACAATGCTCGAGTAGGGTAACCATAATTTCGATTTGTTTTGGAAATATTTCGGTCTACTAAACGAAAATATATCTATTAGGAATAAATAAATATAACTGTCATATTATACATTTAACCTTATTGTACTAAGTTCTGTTTTGTGTACCTAAACTAAATAAATAAATAAATTTCAACAATCCTATCAAAATTGAAAGCCAAAGAGATACTCGCTAAAAATATTCATAAATAAGTACCTATTTATAATTAAATATAATTAATTATGACTCTTATAATCATTAATATATAAGTATTATTATACATATTAGCAATATGACTCATGTACATATAAACAATTTAAGTGAAACAGTAATCTGGGGGCACGGTAGTGACCCCGCTAAGGCGAGCCAAGTGAAGCGCAAGGGCACTACCTACCTTTTTCCGAAGCGCTTAATAGACACGCAGATACACAAATTTCTCGGGATACGATATCAATAGTGGACTTATTAAACAAATAGTTTCAATTGCATAGCCCTTATACTTTAGATTTTATTGATATCTAAAAAACTCGGATTTCGTCACTGACTCACTGATGATCAAAATTCTTAGGGTACTTTCTGAAGTCCTAGAAAGCTGAAATTTGGTATGTAAGCTAGTATTAGTACACAAACAACAACAAAAAAATCTAAAACTTGGAACTTTTACCCCCAACCCCTTAAACTAGGGGATGGAAGTTTGTATGAGACTTCCGCAAATTTTGATGCTAGAGGTCTGAAAGTTGCTGATATAGGGACTCCTTGTTATAAATAATAAAATACATATTTTAAAATTCTTAGTAAATCACCCCCCCCCCCCCTTTTAAATTAGGGGATGGAATTAAGCGCGCGCAAAACGCCTAATATAATTATATATATTACAAACAGTGAACCAAAAAAGAAAAAACACACCAGTAAACCAGCAAAGAAGAGAGTGGGCTATGAAAAAAAGGCACTTCTGATGTGCAAGAAATACAACCCAAAAAAGAAAAAAAAAATTAACAAAATAAAAAAATATTGTCATAAGCAACGTACAAAAAGAAGTGAAATCCCACCAATACTATTTTCATGTAAAATGTTGCCAAGACGAGACCATATGGCTCGCACTGTCAAAAAGTTATCAGATCTCATGTAGAGCCAAGCTTCTAACTCTACACGCCCTAACTCTACAAGCCCTATCTTCACAAACTCAATACCTTAGACAAAATATGTAGTCTGGCCGTTTCGTTACTACAAAAACTATTGCATAACAGAAAAGTAATGAACAGTGAATAAATTTTTCACTTTACGCCCATGTGACGGTTTTTTTTTGCCGTATGTATTATTTATAACAAAAGTTTTAAATATAAAATAATATAAATAATATTTTTAAAATATATTTAAGCAATAATTTTGCGTTTTAAAATGGTCCGTGGTTTTAGAATGTATCCGTGAATTGTTTAAAAATAAATAAATTTAAAGAGAAAAATAAAAGAGAAATAAAATTTAATTTAAAAAATGTTTTTACAATGAATCGATTTTCTCAGCTTTAGAATATTACTATTATCATTGTATCAGAAAATAAGTGCAAAAAATAAAGATTATATATGTTCCACTATTCGTTTTACCTCGCTTTACATTTTTTGGGTTAATTATTATATTTATTATCCTATTGTGTTCGCAAGGATTTTTGGCCCGAAAATGAATGGCGTCATTCGAATATAAATAACTAGCTGCGCCCCGCGGTTTCGCCAGCGTAAGTCCCGATAGCGTAGGAATATCGGGATAAAAAGTAGCCTATGTATTAATCTAGGTCTCCAACTATCTACATACCAAGTTTCATCGCAATCGGTTTAGTAGTTTTTGCGTGAGAGGGTAACAAACATTTCATTTCATTACATTCATTTCATTTCATTTCCATACATTCTCACACTTTCACGTTTATAATATTAGATAGATAGATAGCTAGATAGATAAACTCTTTATTGTACGACAAAGAAAGAAATGAATACAAACTTGTATACATAATGTGTAGATTCTTACCAAACTAAAGACTGAGTACAATTGGCGACCTTATCGCGATTTGCGATTTCTTCCAGGCAACCATTGGATGGAAAAAGAAATTATGAATGAGATGGGGAGTTGCAGTGTACAATTAATTAAACACTTTACACACTATTAGTAGGATTGTCTCAATTATTTGTCTATTTTAGTTACCTTACTATTTAAAATAAATATGTAATTATTATTTATTAATATATTGCGATAAGAAATAGAAGTAACAGTCACGTGGGGCAGGAAAGACCAATTTGAACATCCGGACAAACGCTGATAACTAGCGCATCACTAGTACGTAGTTCAATGTTATGTCGATAAAATATGCAATATTTGAGATAATAAATTTCTCATATTTAAACAGTTCATTTTTAAGTCAGTTTTCAACAACGTTTGTTATCGTAACTTTTTATATACAAATTGTCGAATTTTACTCAATCCCTTTTATATGAATAATCTTACATGCAGCTAGGGTTGCCGCCTTTTTTTGGGAAAAAATATAGTAGATACTTAGATATTTTTAAAAACCTAAAAAAAAATATCTAGACATTTATCGTATTTTACCCAAGACTTCTCTGACGTTATTGTAGATTTTGTCAAAACGGATGGTTGTTTAAAAGTTATTTTTCCATCCTCCGCGAACATATATTTTTTTTCTAAATGGTAGGTACCCTATGTCCTTTTCTAAACCATTGACAACGTGTAAACAAAATTTCATAATGATCTATCGAGTAGTGAAGGCGTGAAAGCAAACAGTTCCAGTGTGTTCCAGTTACAGTTAAAATGGCGATAGTTGAGTTAGCAATAAAATATAGTATTTTTGTACTACATTATTGTTCTATAATATACAGTACTTATAAGTGATCAAAATATAGTACGATACTATATATTATAGTACGGGTGGTAACCCTACGTGCAGCATTGTAATGAGTGTTCCGATAGTCGATTAATTACCAATATTTATCATTAACGGGTCTTGTGAAGTTGTGTTTATTTAGATACCTTTAAACTTTTTATTAATTTTTATGATTATGTAATTAATAATTAATTAGGTTGATAAGCTTAGTTGCCGCATTCTTTAAGTTGTTTAATTCAACCTTCAATTCAAAATCAAGTCAAGTCCGATCGATTTGGAGTTATAATAGAGATTCAATTATAAACGTAATTTCGTTATAATAGAGTATGCCTTGATATTTTTTTCTGAGTGTTAGTCCAAACCTTATAGTAACATAGTTTAGGCTTGATTAATTCTCAGTCTTTTTTAACCCACTTCA
Organism: Euplagia quadripunctaria; assembly: GCA_963859945.1. Lineage (NCBI taxonomy): Eukaryota > Metazoa > Arthropoda > Insecta > Lepidoptera > Erebidae > Euplagia > Euplagia quadripunctaria. Next base: position 14,120,198 of record OY982585.1, read on the forward strand.
AAAAAAGAGGGATCGTAATTTTATGTAGGTACAGCGAATTCTGTACGTCGCGTCGTTGTCCGATCGAAATTTTTATTGTTAGAAAAGGTCAAAAGTAACCTTTTCTAACAATAAAAATTGAGAGTGAGTGAGAGAGAGAGTGGGCCTAGATAATTTCACGACAAAAATCCCACTTACTATTTTATCTGTAGTTAGCTCTAAATGATAAACTGAAGTGTTAAAGGATGATTATTTAAGATGCGTACGTCGCTTACATCTTTAGAAATTGACTCAGTGTTATCAGAGATCTCAAGTACCCACTTAAATTTGGCGGGCGATTAGTGTGAGTTTACGTTAAAGGAGACATTTTCTACATTAATTTTTTGAGTACATTCTTGTTTAGTAACAAATGGCATTTAATGCTTGTGTTGTTTAATGACAATTTCACCCGCGTAAGTCCCGATCCCGTAGAAATATCGGGATAAAAAGCCTATGCGATAATCCAGGTCTCCAGCTATCTACATACTAAGTTTCATCGCAATCGGTTCAGTGGTTTTTACGTGAAAGAGTAACAAACATCCATCCATCCATCCAAACTTTCACATTTATAATATTAGTGGGATTTCTTTATCGGCTTTCGAGAGCTAGCGGTAGACTATATTTCGTTCTCTGTGTAATATAATAAGGGAACAGGGAAATGTATCTAGTTATTTGGTTGGGTGGGTGTATATTTTCCTGTGTTATTTTAATTTTGACATATCAAATACGAGTGACATTTTGCCTACTACACGAGTAAAAGTTTAACTGGTGTATTAATGTTGTCCCCATCACCCGTGACATCATTTTTTATTGTTTGGCGCCGACTCAAAATAAGTTTACATAACATTTTATAGTTTAAGTAAATAAGCTCAATACTTAAGACTTAAAAGGTTTATTTATTTTTTGCTTTTTAGTTCTTTTCGTCGGTTTAATTTTTTTTTTTAAGATTTTTCAGTTATGATTTCTAAACGCAAATATCTGATAAAGTAATGAAAAGTAAACAGAAACAATTCGTTCCTATAATTTTCGAGAGTTTCTCTCAATTTTATCAGGATCCCATCATCAGATCCTGACTTCCTTGACATGGGATCACCCTTGAGGTATACCCTATCTAACCAAAAAAATAATAATCAAAATCAGTTCATAAATAACGAAAAGAGGGCTTAACATACATAATATATATACAGTGATGTACAAGATACCTTATATAAAGTATCTGGAATACAAAATGCAAGATACTTTTAAATTAAGTATTTCAGATACCAGATACAAATTACTTTCTGGAATGGTATCTGAAATACAAGATAAATAATACGTATCTTTCAAATATTTGTTCAAGATAAAATACTTTTGTAAGAAAACAACAACAGTCCGTTGCCTTACCCATGAGCGAAGTTGATTGAAGGGAAGTGGCAGTAGTGTAGTTGGGCCTGCCACTGACGTTACAGATCCCTTTCTTGCAAGCTCAGCGGCGTCGTTCCCGAATGAATTACTATGCCCTTTGATCCATTGCAGAATTACCCCGTTCGCAGAGGCTAATCGCTCTAGCGTCTGCTGGCATTTATAAATGAGACCGGAGTTCATGGTGTTGCCCTCCAGGGCCCTTAAAACGGCCATACTGTCTGACAATATACGGATGTTGTACTCTTACTCTTGCTGTGTTGACCAAGCGCCAGTGATATTTTTATATTTAGGTCTTGTGAGAATACTCCGGCTCCAGTCCCTGACCCCATCTTGTAACCGTCCGTATAGATTCGCACTTCATGTATGCCAGATTGATCTCGGTCGTTTTCAAATAGTTGTATTTGATACTTCCTCTTGAAGATGTGTTGTTTCGGGATCCTGTCGCATGGGGTAGCGAATAGTGGTTGATATTCCACTAATTGATTCCATAATTTGATATGGGGACCCTCTTGACTATACCAGAGACCTAAGAGTTTAAGTCTGATGGCTGCCACAGCTGCCTCCTGTTGTATATACAGGTCTAGTGGGGCTAGATCAAGAGTCACCTCAAGGGCGGTTGTGGGAGTTGTGCGCATGCAATTAGTGACGGCAGTACATGCTAGTCTCTGGAATTGCTGCAGTTTGTTTCTGACAGTGCTTGGCTCCGTTCTGTGCCACCAGGCAATAGCACCGTATGTGATGATTGACCGTATAACCGTTTTGTACAGCCATAGTGTGATTTTCGGTGATAATCCCCAGCTTCAGCCGAGGAGTCGCTCAGGTCAGACTTCATAGACATTTGATTTGTAGAAAGAAAGAGCCGTCATCTATCAATTTGGTCGCAGACTAAAGTATCAACGGCGCGTTTAGTTTTATCTATGGTGACATTGACATTTAAAATTAATGTCACCTAAAATCTTGTGACATTTTGTCAATAAATGCATAGATAACTATTTACAAAATACTAAGATACCAAACAAAAGGTATTTAAATATAAGATACGAAATGAATTTTAGGAAAGTATTTTAGATACAAGATGAAAATACGTATTTTGTATCTTGTATCTGTATTTCAGATACTTGTATTTCAAATAAGTCACATCTCTGTATATATATATATATACATATATATATATATATATATATATATACATATACATATATATATATATATATATACGGTCGAATTAAGAACCTCCTTTTTTCCGTCAGTTAAAAAGGATGATAAATCGAAATACTTCAGGGTTTCTTTTAAAGAATACTTAGAATAGCTGACACCTCTCAACCAAAATGTGTAACCTTTCTATTTCAAAGGAATTTTCGACACGTGTTTCACGTCTATATGACGTACGACGATTTCATTATAACATTTGATAGCAAAATTAGTCAGGGCATATGGAGAATATCTACATTTTCCTCTTTGGGAGTTGACAAATCTAGTAGGTGAGAATAATTTGTCGGATTTTGTGCACAAATTTAGTAAAAATTATTTAAGTATTTAACATTACATTAAATTACATTTATCATATTTCATTTTACATTACATCTCATTAATAAATTAAGTCTGGTTCCTTGATTCAGAGACAATAAAGCCATAGCTAAATGAGATCGTTCAGCTAACCACGGGAATGTACTAACGTAGGTATATGTTTGAATAGAAGATTTTACGGGTAATACGTAGGTAGTTCTTAAAACATTAACAAACAAAGGCATAGTGTGAATGTGTAGCTGACTGGCTCGCAACCTTTTGAGCACTGATGGAAAATACATAAGAGAACATACCTATACTACGTGCCCCTTTCTGAGGGGGGAGGGGGGGTCTTCAAAATACCACGCTTGGTCACAGGGGTGGAGGGGGGGGGGGCTTAGGTTTTCGCCACGTAGTCAATATCCTCTAGGGAAATCTCGTACTTTTAAAGCAAGCGTTTAGTGCTTTTTAACTTTCTGTCGGCAAAAAATGATTAAAAACCATATTTATAAATTACCACGTGAAAACAAGAGGGGGAGGGGGGGGGGGGTCTTGGCATATACTACGGGTGGTCACCGATGGGGGAGGGGTATAAAAATTGTAAAAAATGGGTCACGTAGTATGGGTACGTTCCCTAAAGTGTATTGTTTAATGTTAAGTGAAAAATATTCCAGAAGTAATGTATAGTTTTGCCTTGCTGCCCACACTATGTGATAATTATTCCCCTTTGCAGAAAAATATTTTGAATATATTACGTTAAGACACTTAGTCTTAATATAATTACAGGCATAGCACGTCCATTGTAACCTAGAAAATCTATTTATTGTTAATAAATTAGACTTAAGCTAAGGAGTAGATGCCAATCCTTATCCAGCCTCAATCTATTCTGTTTTCCGAGTCCATTACAGAGGCCGGGAAATTCGCCTCTAAAAAGATCTACAGGTGCATTTAAAGGCAATCCTCACCAAGATCTTGGAACATTGACGACATCTACTTCGTAAATTGAGGTCACTGAAGGCCCCAAGTAATGTCCTTGCATATAATTTAAGTCATTAACTGGCGTGATCCACGTCGGCACGTGTTGTTCCATAAATACACAGTTTTATACATATTTTAGTCATGTCATATCGCGTGTTAATATATTGTATAGCTGCGGTAGAGGACGGTTTTGAGTTGGATGTTATCATCAAACGAATATTTTAGCAGTTATAACGTTATTGATGTGTGAGTTGAAATGATGTGCTTATGTAGTTTTTTAATAAGCGAACTCATATGTGAGATGACCTTAACAAGTAAATGTCAACATTTCGCCACAAAAACGCCATTTATGTAGATGCAAATTTATATGCTTTTAAACAAAGCTAAGGGATCAGGATCGAGTTTTTTCTACCTATGTATATGATCTTGTTTATTGTATAATCGTGGCAGGTGGATTTCTTTTACCGTTTGATAAATACTTATTTTATTGAAAGTTTAGTTTTTCTGCTATTATCTTGGAACACTTTTTCCAAATATTGGAGTGAAATTGTGCCTGCTGCAAGTGAATTGTTTTACTTTTTCTTATGAAAAACAGCCATTAGGGTGTCGAGTAAAACAGTTTCTCTTTATTAAACTTGTATGAAATGACATCTTGTGACGTCATACGTTGCTGTCGTCAAATCATTTACTCTTAAAGTTTGGTTTGACAATAAAAAATAAAACAAAAAAATTGTAATCGTACCTACGTCAAGTCTCTTCTGAAGTATATTGAGTTGCTGAAAGCATGCTTAGGCATTTGATTTGATCATCGGATCAGTTAACACAGCTCATGTCAAATTTTACTGCACTGATTTTTTTCACATGAATTTTCAATGAAATTGATGATATTATAAATGATGATTGATCAATGTTTCAGAAAATCGAATTGATTTGACACCACTGTTAACTTGACAGTTCTGTTAGTTGAACAATATTTTGATCAGCCTTTCAAACACCGGGTGTCAATTTCACGAGGACTGTTAAAAATATTATGTTAACTATTGGAATCTACTCTAGTAATTGTTATAAAATCATCATTACTTCAAACTACGTATTTTTTTAAATTATACTATTTCAAATTTAGTACGATATCCAAACTGTTATTTATTTTGTATGAAGATAACATTTACCTTATTTTTTCGTATGCTAGGTATTGATGCCTTTTGATAGGACTCGAAGTGCCAATAAATGTTCAGGCAATTAGAAACAAACACAACGCTAGATTTTCGACTGATTTTGGTGTAAGAATTAGTTGGTTGCGATCATGTACAAACACTTTTGCACGAGGGTAGTTGTAAAAAATATATAGATAGATTATATATTTGCTCTCAGAAACACCTTCGTGCAAATGATGTTTCAATGCTAATATTATATAATTGTTGTTAGATTGAAGTGTGTTATGTACGAGTACATTTGTTGATGTATTTTTGTATTAATGTACCAAAGTATTAGATTTAATTTTCAGTGGACAACATTAATTTACCCGCGTGTTATTGTGTTCACTGGCTAAGATTGTGGTGAATTAGCAACTAACTTTTTTAAATGACAATTATGTGAAAATGCGTGTTAATGGAAATACTTTGATTGGGTACGAGGTTATTGGTTTTATTCCGGTTTGTAGTTACACTAAAACGCTAATAGCCCTGCAGTGATTGACAGCAGTTCCATGCGTTTTATAGTAAATGTAATTATTTTAACCACTATATTTACTTATTCTCTAAAGTCATTGTGTATTTAAAGTTGAATACATTTATTTTGTATAACTTAGTCGTCATAAAAGACAATTAAAATATAAATAATCTTAAAACTTGACTTGTTAAAATGTAATGTTCGAATGTTCAAGGTTCGTGATGTTGATGAAAAGTTTATGTAAATGATAACATTAATTATGTTAATAGACAAGCTCTATACACTTGGGAATATAAAATATATAAAAAATGTTGACGATAGGAATTTTAACAAGTTGACAGTTCATGTTTTCAATTGGTTGACATAAAAATGTTGGTTACCATTGTTTAACTTCCTTTATTTTTAAGTTTAGTAATGTATATGAAAGTTAAATTTCATGCCGTTCAGAAAACAAATACATAAAGTCTACATAAAATTGAAATTTGACTGCAGCCTCAGATATCCCTGCTTCGAATCTCGCTCGTTGTTATATGTGTATACTTAGAAAAAAAATCTAAGTAGGTATGTTTATCCGTGTTCTAGCACCTAACTTACAAGCCATGCTTAGTGTGTGTCTAGATCACCAGGTGCGGCAATTGACCGCGCCTTTGATAAACCGCTTATCATTGGGAGGGCTATACACCACCTGAGTGTCATAAAATTGATATACTTTAATATGCTTATTATAATAAAGCAAGATATTTCGGACTGTTATTAACCGCTTGATAAATGGTGATGATTGTTGATAACAATTATTTTTATAATCCATCATAGGTATAAATAAAAAAATAATTGTAAAGATATAAAAACAAGTGTTTTGAAATCTATTTGATTACTATCTGTATGTATTACTACTATTGCATTATTGGTGTTTATAATATGTGGAAAGATATCTATAGAAAAAAACATAAAAACTGTGGGTGGAATGAAAAAAGTTAGTTGCTATTAACATTTCTGAATAAAATGAACAATGCCATCATATCTTGGAAGTAGTCATTTATATTTAATTGTATATCTGTGATTGTTAATATATGCGGGTAGTTTACTTAAATTATAGTTTTTAGATTTATAAGAAAAGTATGTTAAAGATTGAAGTATTTATTTGTCGTTGAATTTAAATATTTTAAGTGAGACGTAGCAATGTGCCTATACATGTCATTATATTATAATTTTTATTGTACTTTCTCGTGAACAATTTGAATTATAAAACTAAAATGTGTTAAACTGTTTGCCTTTTATTTTGAAACCAGATTACTTAATTAAACCCACAACATACATATTACCAATGTACTTACTTAAAGATCAAAGGAGTTACATCTTAATTTGAAAGAAAGAAGACTTTTATGCCTGTGAATTGAACAAAACAGCTCTGTGAAAAAGGAAAGTTCCCCTTTTCACTGAGCTAATAACGATGCTTTTTACAGCTGACCAAATGCAACATTTGCTATTCAATGCTATAAAAATGTTAAACGTACCTAACATGTGACATGACACTTTTTTGCCGGGAGGCGACGTGTAATACAACTGATAAGACAAGGCCCGTGCTGATTTAAAAATAATAATTTAATTTTGGGTTGGAATACCAAAATAATAGATGCGAATATAACACATTTGCGAACTATTGAAAGCGGACTTTCTGTATACATAATCCCGATAGGCACCTAAAATGGTTGTCAGGGCTCTTGGATTGAAAAAAAAAAACACTAAGGGTTTATTTGAAAATAAATCTAACGTGCAATATTACGAACCTGAAAAGTGTGTTTGAACGCGCTAGTCCTATACAAGGATAATCATACTATGATCCAGTTCTTTTACGTTCATTCATATTATAAACTAGCAGTTCCCCGTCTGTACATATTTATATATTTTGTGCAGAACCCCAATTCTTTTTCCAAAATAAAAGGAGCCTAAGTTACTCTTTATAACACCAGCTATCTGCCAGTAAAAGTCCCGTCAAAATCAGTCCACCCGTTCTGGAGATTAGCCGGACAAACAGACAGACAGATAAAAAATTAAAAAACTGATTTTCAGGCATATGTATCGTGCAAATGACTGGCCTGTTGGTCTAGTGGTTAGTGACCCTGACCGTTAAGCCAGAGGCCGTGGGTTCGATTCCCACCCAGGACAAATAATTGTGTGATGAGCATGATCATATTTTGTTCATGTGTCTGGGTGTAATTTATCTATAATATGTATGTATTTAGAAATATATAAGTATGTTTATCAGCAGTCTGGTTATCATAGTACAGGCTCTGCCTAGTTTGGGATCAGACGGCCGTGTGTGAGATGTGTGGAGTTATTAAATAATTGTATGAGCTTAAAAAAATATATTATTTTGACATTACAAACAGACACTTCAATTTAATGTTTTATTTTGATACTCGCAGAACAAATAAAGATAATTATCTACATATACAAACATTTGCAACAAACGTAAAAACGTCGTTCGACTGCCGCGCTGCAGATCCTCATTAACCCATTAACGGGCACATTGACAATATGTAACGTTTTATTAGACAATTATCTTTTAAAAAAAGTATCATCGACTTCAATGTGATTTTTAGTGGAAAGTAGATGTATTTTGTTTAAATATAATATGGGTAGGCCAACTAAACGCACTGCTCCATTGAGACAGCGAGGTTTCGGAGTAAACAAAAATATCATCAATCTTTAGATATTTGTTGATTTTTCAAAAACCGCTCGACTGATTTCGATAAAATGTAAATGGGACCACCTGGGAAGTATACCCTTTGAAACAAAAAAAGAATTTTCCAAATTGGTTCAGGCGTATTCGAGTAATTGGTGAACATACATAAAAAGAAGATTCCAACGAATTGAGAAACTCCTCCTTTTTTGAAGTCGGTTAAAAAGAGTATTAAGTATAAAATTAGGTATTACTAATGATAAATTTATATGATAGAATAGAGGGAAGTACTCTTATCGAAAGAGCTGCTCCGCAAAGGAATGCCGCAGCATAATAACAGTAATTATGGACCTTATCACAGGAAACGGTTGGGATGTTATTACTATCTATAGTAATTTTTAGCTAATATGCAATAAAACTCATGACGTCAGTATTGATTACGGTCTGGTTAAATATACGATGGGTTATACAAAGGTGTAGCCATTTTTTATGATCGTTAAATATAGCTGATAAATAGTTGAGTCAGCCTAAAAGTGATGTACTTGAAAAAATAATACTTGGGATAATAAATAATCGTGGGAGAGCCATACTTCGGTACGTATGGGCCGGCTCGACTCCGCTCGATACCACGGCCACACAAAAAACCGGCCGTGAAACAATGCTTGCATTGCTTTTCGCCGCGTGAGTGAGGTTACCGGAGGCCCTAACCCTTCCCTCCCCCCCTATTCCCGTCCTTCCCCTCTCCGCCCCTCTGATCCCCCTCTCCCGTCTTCCCGCTCTTCCCCTATTCCCCTATTCCCACCTTAAAGGGCGGCAACCCACTTGTGACTCTTGAGTTACAGGTGCCCATTGGCGGCGGTAGTCATTTACCATCAGGTGACCCGCCTGCTTGTTTGCGATAGTTATACGATAAAAAAAAAAAAAGAAAAAAGGGTCTAACCCTTCCTCCCCCCCCTTACACTTAAATGATCTTGTCTTTTGATTGCGCTGACTTAGAAAGCTTGATTTTTTATAGCTGATGTTAATTTCAACTCGGCGAAAATCAATGCAATGCACGGCCTCACAGAAAACCGGCAATGCCGGTTTCCTGTGAGGCCGTAGTATCACTCCGGTCGAGCCGGCCCATACGTGCCGAAGCATGGCTCTCCCACGGCATTGAGGAAGGTTATGGACTCTGTAACATCACGCTACGACCTAAGGGAGCGGAGCTGTGACCATAAACTTAGGTTAAACTACGTGATCGGCAAGTTAACGATTTAAAGTTTAACCGTCTTACTACAAAACCGTGTTTAACACATGTTCAGTTAGACACTGCCTAACTCGATGCGTGTTCTATATTGAATATGATTATTTAATGAAGATTTTTTTTAAATTAAAACTTTTTTAAATGTATTTGTTTCTCAAAATCAGCTCTTCACATAACGAAACGTTTCCCAGGGTTACCATATTATAATATATAGAACACGCATCAAGTTAGGCAGCGTTTAACTAAACATGTGTTAAACACGGTTTTGTAGTAAGACAGTAAATATTCATTCTCCATTTAAACTGCATGCGTGTAAAGTTGCAGTTATAACAGAACTGCACATTAAATGCTTAGCAACTTATCAGTTATTCAATTACTGGCCTGTTGGCCTTAGTGGTTAGTGACCCTAACTGCTATGCCATAGGTCGTGGGTTCGCTTCCCACCCGAGTCTGGGTGTTCTTTGTGTCCGTTCTTTGTATGTTTGTAAAGTCCCCAGACACAGGAGTAATTCCTAATGCGGGTGTTGTCTTTTTAAAGAAAAAAGAAAAAATAAATATTTTATTATTAATGAGAGTTATGAAGGTATTTAATATTACATAGGTAATTATCAGTTTATTGAAATTTTGTAACATAAAAGTATCCATTTAGATGTCATTAGCGATTAGATATTTATGAATTTTCTCATTATTTCTAATCGCTATACTATAAAAACTACCTATTATTGTGTTTTGTTAAATATTGATTCGTTAAAAGGAAATTGTTGAATAGATAGTACCTGCATTAATGAGTCTTACGCGCCATTACCGTATATTTTAACAACCATATATCTACTAAGAATTTTTGAAATCGGTCATAAATGACGGAAATGTCGGTGAACATACATAACAAAAAAAACATACAGTAGAACATCTAAACTCCTCCTTTTTTGAAGTCGGTGAAAAATAAATAGTGGCTACCGGCGCCTATAAAAAGTGGTTTTATCACCTACGGAACTTCTTCGACTCTTGTCTGTCTTGTCAGCAACTGAAAAACAGCACTGTTCTAACAGTACTCCTTAACTCTAGGCCCTGTAGGGTGAATCTTTTTTCTTAGTCGCGCATGTACAATTACTTCAGGGATCTCTTCTTTTTTATAACTTCAAAGCACATTGAATGCAATTTTTTAGGGGCTGCTCATAAAATACGTCATGAAAAGTTTTGCTTTTCTGGACCCCTCGCTCCTTTTTGTTACACTGCCTCACACTTTCTGAGACTCCCTCTGAATGTATCGTTACGAAAGCCGACTCCCTCCTCCGGTCTTGCCCCTGTATATATAATACAATCATAAGAAATTATATTATTGGATAAACAAATAATAACAATAGGTATTTTAAACGTTTAAAAAAAACCTGTTGTTGTGGGAACCTTAGATTGTATATATAAAATAGGAAACCTCAAAATACACCCTCACCGATTGCACGTTGACGCGGTTATGTTGGACTCGAATTGACTACAACCTTACGTTTGGACTAGGGTCCAGGTATGGAGCCCCTAGGGGATACCCTAAGGGCTAGGCGAGTTATTATTCAATTCCCAACAGACTTCACTTGCCTGCAGTACTAGGATAAAGTGCCCTTAAGCTAATATACATAGATGCATTAAGGAAGGTAATAAAAAAATAAGTAGAATAGAATGAATGTAATGTACATCAGAGCATTCAATT